>OU744312.1:8627098-9827098 GCA_916610205.1 Griposia aprilina | reverse complement strand
TGTTTTCTCGCAAATGTGTTGAAATACGTTGTATGACACACGTGCGGAAATTGATATTTACAAATTCGTGACTATGCATATGGTAAGCCCTCGACTTCGTCTTGGGCTTACATTCGGCTAATCGTTTGTAAAAACCAACTTACCACACTAATATCATAAATAACTATAATTTCGGAAGTCGGTGTCTTTGGTTTTGTATTTTCGTTTTTTTGAAATTAAAGTTATTTTTGACTTATTAGTGCTTTTTTAGAAGTCGGTTGTTTTTTTTTTGTAATAAATAAGCTTTTAGTTTTCGCTTTTTGTTGTGGTACCTAACCCATACAAATTCGTACGATCTATACCTTCACTTTCTAAGTAAATAACAGTGACAGGAAGTTAACAACAACATCAACATAGACTAAGTGGAAAAAATACGTATTATTGAAGCTAACTCAAAAACCGCTCAGAAGTTGACCAAATTTATATGGGACAACCCTATAAGTAAGAATTTTTCAAATCGGTTTATAAATGAAGGAGTTCTGAGGTAAAAAACATATAAGAAAAAAAAATGCAACTGTGTTGGAACCTCCTCTTTTTTTAAGTCGGTTAAGAACATTAACGTTTAAACGTCAAAGTGATTTTATTGTCATTTGGATATCAATCAAGGATCTAATGAAGCCGGCATCGGTTTGTTTACTTAGGCTAATATAAGTCGGTATAACAACAATGTGGCGTCAATATACAACATGAATAAAAAAAAAAACATGTGATCATTTTTTTTTTTTTTTTTTAATTTTGTAAATAACTAACTAACATAATATGGATCATTGTTGTCTAAATAAATAAAACATTATTATTATTATTATTATAATACAGCCTCTATAGTCTGTTCCATAACCATCTGATGAAACTGTAAACAAACCCTGTCAAATTATTTTACACAATCACTCACTAAAGAAAATCAGTAACACATTCATCTGTACCTATAAGGTTTCAACATTATATCTCAGCACATTTTCCAACTAATATCGTTTGAAGACCATTAAATAAATTGTAGTTAACTAATTGAAAAATAATCGACGAAAATTAACCTCAAACTCAGTTACTGTCAAATGAAAAACATGTTTAAGATAATTAAACAATTAGAATTTCGGGTCTAAGTATCCAAATAATTAAATCAAAGTACTCAATTTGTAAGTGGTACAACAAATTGGCACATAGCTACTATAAGTTATCTGATCCAATTGTTCAACATTTTCATCAGATACATTTGAAACAGACTATAAGGGTACGTACGTATAAAATATCAGCCCCGCATGGAGGTGTTGCGGCCTATCTACATCGCCACATGCGAACTACGCATCAAACTGACGTCACGCAAAATCCTGCATCGCGCAAGCAGAGTTTACCGCGCGACTAGTTTAATTGTAACGGGTGTAAAAAGACACAACGAAGCCGAGAGTCACTTATACTCCCCGTCATTGTAATATATTTTTTGTACTTGACCATACCTATATAGAAACCTTCTGTGTACGTGTTATATTAAAGGCCATAATTTCAACTTTTACGGTCGCTCTTTTATGAAAACAAGTTTTTAATGTTTATTAAATATAATAAGAATAACACAACTTTAAATACCCTCACGACGCGCGACGGACGGCGACCCCTGTACCGTTGCATGCACCGTTAAGGGGCTTACAAGAGCTAAAGCGCGGTCACTGTCCGATTGCATAGAAAAGAAAGAGACGCGCGATGACACAACGCTGGTAATTTATTACAAAATATGAAGCAATTATGGATTTACAAAAAATCTATTCATTGGTTTAAAAAATTAAAACACTATTACGTTAGTATGTTGCTTAGAGAATAATCTGACAAAAAATCTGAATGTTTGCATGTATGGTTTTTAGGCGTTAAAAATTTTTTTTTGAAGTATCTTCCTGTTTTTGTTTTATCATATCAAATTAATTTTATTATGTTTTAGACACACTATCTAACTAGCATATATCCTGCAGAATATCATATATTTTTCTGATTTTGGTTACTGCAGTGGATCATATATTTTTAGGCATTATAAATTTGCGTTTAGGTCATGTAGTCCCCTTAAGGACAATATTTTGCGAGCGTTACGTTGCGCACTACCGTAACCAGCGATTTATCACACCAAAAATAAAATTCGTATCCCAGCAATTATTTTTGTGCAATGTTACTTATTTTGTTGTACAGAATGCGTAGTTGACGGCTATGTGATGGGTCTTTTTACATCCTGTGTACAACGTCCCGACATCAATAGTTTGGCAGTAGCCCGCCAGACACAACACCCGTCTGGTCGGAGGCTGTGGGTCCCCCATAGCACAGCATCATGCTGAGTGGAAGCCTTCTTGTCACAGTCATGACGTGCAGCTGTCGACTATTTCTGTTCTGTGCTCGTTATTATAGATCTATTTTGTTTGTTTTAATTTTTTATTATTATCAGAGGTTATTATCTTTTGTGACAATTAAACGTATTTTTCTTTCTTTCTTTTGGAATGGGCAACTAGCTTCAACATTCTGACTAACTGACCGACTCTTTGACAATTTACAAGTGCATGTAATGCTTTGAGTTTGAGTAGGTACTTACTTACTTAATTGTCGCTTTCAACAGCGCATTTTTTCGGAATACCTCTTATAGATCTGTGTGTTCAAAATTGATTAGGTACAGTCAAGGTAATTAATTGAAAGAAAAAAAAAAGAAAGAAAAATAGTTTATTCTGCACAAACAAAACTCACATTACAAAAAAATTACATTAATAAAAATACAGACATACAATGTAGCCAAAAGCCTCGTACCCAAAAAGAAAGAAAGAAAATACTATTCCAAAAAAAAAAAAATTTTTTATTATTATTACTTTTTATTTATTATTGTTATATTTATTATTTTATTATTATTTATTATATATATTTTTATTATTATTTTTTATCATTATTATTATATATGTATATATATATATAATAATTATTTTTATTATTAATTGATTGATTAAGCAAATAGACACACTACATTATTTACCGTGATATAGCCATGTACTACAATTAGCAAAGAATGTCAGCTGCTGTGATTTGAATATATGGTAGACAATTTGCTGGGGGATGCGCCGAGGTAGCCCGCGAAATTCAAAATTTCTTACGCTTGTTGAAATTTGCAGGTGTTGATTCGCGGCCGTATCAAATATTTATTTATAGAATTATAATCATAAAAATCATCAATACCATCTCTTTGAAGTTCATATTAACCTATTGAATGACTATTTCATGAAATCATGACATATGAGGACAATTCTAACTTAAGGAGTTGTATTGCTGATTCTAATGATTATAATTCTGTAAAGCTATATTTGTTACGGTCGCGAATCATATTTTAATCAACATACAACCTGACACTGACCTGCAAGTTGCAAAAAACGTAAGTATTTTTGAATTTCGCGGGCTACCTGAGCGCATCCCCCTTAACATTAAATTTCCCTGATTTAACTTTAGTGTTGGAACGCAAAGGAATATGTAATTTTAAATAAACTTTATTTTTTTCAGAACCGTCAGACCACGGCGTAACCAGTCTTGAAGGTTTATATACTGATTTTGACGTATGGGTTGCCAGATACAATTCATGTTACAAAAGGTAATTATTAAAGCAGCCATAGAGCAGTTTGGATTCCAATAACATACGACCGATCTTTGACCAATGCCCGAATTCCTATAGCTTACTGTTCGTTGTTGGTTAATCTAACCGAATCGTCAATAACTATCTCGAGATGAACATACCTACCTACCCCGCATGGTGAATTGTCGACTGGAGAAAAAATACTATGATTTATATTTTGGAAAATTCACCGGTTTGTTCCGTAAATTTGGGTGCTATTTTTGTATTAAATTATATAAAAATTTGGAAAATCCAAAAGTGCACGGCTCATACTCTCATTCAATTCTATAAAAAATAAAAATATAAATAGATGTACAGTCTTTTAGTTTTCGTTTTTATTAATTGTAATTAAACGACACTGAATTAATTAGCCATTTGCATTCAATGACCTACAATAGTCGATTAGAATTAAAAAAAAAAAAAATAACTCAAATAATGGATTTTTTCACAAGTTACAGTGTTTCCGGGTTTCACACATGACGGACAGGATTTTTTTTTGACCTATTTTGGTGTTTTTTTTCCAATTCTATTGCAGTAAATCAATTTTTAAAAAGTATGAAATTAATCTCCATTAAATTATCTCGACAATAGTATGCAAAATATCTTGATTCCGTGAACTAACAAGGCTATAATAATAAAAATAGCCGCCAAAATGAGGCGAAAAAAATTTTTCGATCGTAAAGCACTCTCTGATGCTTCGCATCATGAGTCGTGCAATATAATACTTAAATAAATAAATTTATTTCGCTCTCAAAGTATCAACTAAAACTAAATCTATGAAGTACAATTTATTAATAAGTGTTGGAATTCTGTTCACATAATAGATGATCTATCAACTCCCAAAATAAGTCAATCTTGTAGGATGCAGGACTTCATAGACACAACCTTGTAGCCTAGGAATTAACTTACAACACTTGGACCATAGTAAACATTCGATGATATTTTGCAAATGGATGCTGGCTGGTCATGCTGTGATATTTTTTAAGGAAAATAATAGTTTTTAATCACTTACGATTTAACTTTTCTTCTGTTTCCAGGTCGACATATTTCTCTAAAGAAATAAGTACGAAAGAAGCCCTAAATGATTCAAGACAAGTCGGAGAAGACATCTTGGAAAAAGACGTTTTCTTCGGCGACTTTTTACTAAGGCACCGGAACTTACGACGTTCAGCCAAGACGACGCCATGTTTTAATTTTTATAAAGAGAACGACGGATTCGTAGTGTTCTATGATCACGTTTTTTTTAGACTTATGAACAAGAATGGTGATAGGAGGATAGTTTATCAATATATCCGATCAAAACTGTAATAAGTAAGTACTTAAATAGAGATTGTAAATAACGTTCGGTATACTTAGTATGATTTTACTATTTATAAAGGTTCTCTTAGCATCACTTCGAAATTCGAAGAGTCGAGATTTGAATCCGTGAATGTTTTCGGAAATGTGGAAAAGTAATGGCCCAGGAGTGTACCTGAAGATTATAAATATTCTTAATACAAATTTAATGTTGTGATAATAAAATGTAAATTAAAAAAAAATAAGTAATAGCTGCCTGCTAATGTCATTAATTTATTATCTAAGCATCACACGGGCGTAAAAATATCGCGGCGGGATTTTTTCGCGCGACCGGATCTTCAACGCTCTGCTTAGTCCCGAGGGTTGAAAATCCAACAGTGTGTTTATTCAACGCGCTGGGATGTACACTGTTGGATTCTCAATGTTCGGTTGAACACCGAGAGTTTAAAATACAGTGCGCGATACAGTAATCCCGCCGCGATATTTTTACGTCCGTGCAAACTTGGTCTAAAGAATGATTTCCACCAACCGGCTCGTCTCGCACCGGATCAGAAAGGATACGAACGGATGCGGCGACACTCGATCGCGTCCGGCAGGATGTCGACGCATAAGATCGGCTCCGTATCTCTCCGTATCCATTTCTGCGCCTAGTCAAATAGTTTCATTTCTACCGTGTTAACGATACGACGACAGGCGAACGGAGCTGATCGCGCGTTGCAGCATACTTTCGGCTACGATCGCGTGTCGCAGAAGACTCCCGCGGTCAAGCTGCTGTGCGTGGCTTGGTAATATAGACTATAAATACTGTGCACACGATTTAATATCGTTTATACATTGTAAAATCCGTTCGGATCCGATGCGATGCGAGCCGTTTGGTGGAAGTCATCCTTATGACCAAAAACGTATGAACAGCGGGTTTACGTAACACACTATCAGTAGCAATGGCTTTCATTTCGACAGTTCAACAATATTCATTGCGTTATATGTATACGTTGCTAAACAGATAAATTTTTCGAACTTAAGAGACAATGGATTAGCAATATCCTTCAAAATGATTCAAATTGAGATTGGTAGTGTGTTACGTAATTAGGGTGTAGGATAGGAAGGTGTTGATGTAAATATGTAAGTAATTATATTATAAATTTTTATTGTAAAATAAAAGTAAAATGCTGGAGCTAATTAAATTAATATCTTATTTTGTATAAGAATTTCTTTCATTTTATTAATTAATTTTCGAGCTTACTGGCAGACAAACAAAATGATAAATAAGTAAGTACTGAAGAAGTCGCAGAAGAAGGTCCCATCGCATAGTCCCTTAAGGCCATACCCCATTTCCATCAATTAATTTGGAAGCGCAGTGGAGAAACAAACAAGAATCTGATACTAGACATCCACTATCTGGCGCACAACTACCAATGCAACGGCTAAAAAGCAGGCACAGCTTCTTGAAATCGACAGCGTCTCTACCAGGAAACCTGGCCGGCGCACGTTGCAAACTGTGACAAGACATTAATCCCCCTCCCACCTACTATCTACCACCAAAGGAGTATGTTCCTGCAGGGTGTAAACTTTTGTGGTCCACTTGGAAGTCCCTGAACCGTCTCCGGACACAATGGGGTTAATAACTCCAATCTGGTAAAGTGGGGCTACCTCGATGGAACAGCAGCTGGGATGATGGGAGCTGGGATGTGGAGCTATGTCGCAAACTATATGCTCCACCTTCTATCCTGCCCTCTTTTTTATTTTTTTGGATGGGAAATCATCAAATGACTTCTCCCGCTCTGGGCGGAACGGGAGGGCGTGTGAGACTCTTACTGACCAAACCCCACCCGTGTTCCTTCGGTTGCCTGTGCGCCAGGGCCACGGTAACTCTTTCGAACAATCCGCGACCCCGGCAGGCATCGGCCCTATCGGACCCCATCCATTATGTTGACATCTCTTTGAGGCGCGCGTGGAACACAACGCACCGTCGACCCGGGCCTGGTCCTTACCGGATGGCAAGCTGCCCATTGCTCGCCGTCCGCAAGCACACGCCTACGGTGGCCGGGAGTCGGCTATCGACTTCCGACGCTCAGGGTATCTCCTGCGGCGACTAGGGGCGCGAGGGCGCAACGATTGCCTCACCCTCACGCGCTCCACTTCCTCCTTCGCAAGCATTACTGCTTCGCAGAAGGAGGTGGCGGCTTCCCAATCCCTCTCACTCCGTACCATGGCCTGGACCAGGGCCGGACGCGAGAGATCGCCGCCGCCGATCGCCGCCACGAGGACACGGCGGTGCTCCGCCCAAGCCGGGCAGACCTCCACCGTACGCTCCACCGTGTCCTCCGGTCGATCCACACAATGATAACACCCGGGCGTTTCCTCCCGCCTTATTCGAAACAGGAACCTCCCAGAACAGCCATGTCCGGTGAAGACCTGCGTCAGGCGGAAGGTGAGGACGCCGTGGCGCCTCTCAAGCCACTCCTCAAAGAAGGGACTTACTGCCGCAATTGTGGCGTGCCCATCTATCTTGCCCTCTGTGTCCCAAAACCTGCAGTCAAAGTGACCTCAGCGGTGCCACCGATGAAGCCGTGGAAGTGGCGAAGTTGTGGGCCAACAAAATTTGAGAAAAGTCGTACCAGCGACACGAAGAAGAAGAAGAATCTACCTGTGTTTCCCAACTATGTTGTGATCAGCTTCCAGTCTAACCAATTGCAACTGAATACCAATATTTTACATGGAGCGACTACCGATCATATCTCCACAAACCCGTTACTGGGTAACATGATACTTTTGGGCTTCAATGATCTACGAATGACAGCCGGGACCAACGGAGACACGGAGGGTTCTCGATATGTAATAGATTGTCACCCATCCACGAACCGACTGCGGCAAGCGTAGCTTAATCTTCAATCGACCCGTGCGGCTGTTAATATTAATTTTACGACTATAACCCATGTACCGATCCTTAATGTAGGTACATCTTTGTTTTGTGAAATACATTCGTGAACTCGTATGAGAGCTGTGACTGTCAGTCATGTACGATAACTACCGTTAATTCTACGATGAATAGTACTTTATAATGAATCACCTTCATTGGAACAGAACACGGATATAGGGCACACAAAGAAATGGTTACTTCAATAGTTAAGTACTTCCTTTAATAATATCTACGTGGAGATTGGCGACAAGTTTACCTTCGCCTGTTGGTATTTACTATCTACCAGTAGAATGCTCGGTCAACAAACGCGTTAAGGGGCCTACATGACCTAAACGCAAATTTATAATGCCTAAAAATATATGATCCACTGCAGTAACCAAAATCAGAAAAATATATGATATTCTTCTGGATATATGCCATACTAATATACATGCAAACATTCAGTTTTTTTGCCAGATTATTCTACAAGTAACATACTAACATAATAGTGTTTGAATTTTTTAGTCCAATGAATAGATTTTTTGTAAATCTAAAATTGCTTCATATTTTGCAATAAATTACCAGCGTCAGTGTCATCGCGCGTCTCTTTCTTTTCTATGCAATCCGACAGTGACCACGCTTTAGCTCTTATTAAGCCTCTTAAGAGCGGCCAACCCGTCAAACTTTTCATACAAATGCTCGTACGTGATTATGGCGTTGTAAGTCATCTTTGTTGTCTTTGTTGTCTTTGTTTAATGTAAAGAAAACATCGTCATAGAAACCTCGCATATGTAATGTAGATTCTAAATGACAAACAATTTTCCAAAAACTTGTAAGACTTTTTCAAAAACACGTATTTCCTGGTACAAGTTTTGTAAAAACTTTGCGCGCCAATTTTCATTCGATGTTATCGCGTTCTCACTCATGCTTCTTTTTCAAACATTGCGTTGGATGAAACAACAAGCTTTTTAATCATGCTCGCGTTGACGATAGACGGACCGGGAAGGGCCCTCTTAAGAGGCTCCTTCAAACAGGCGTAACACGCGACGCGGATCGCACGCGATACAAACACACCGCTCATTGCGCGACTGGGGCGGTGCCTTTGTTCAGCAATATCTCGTCGTGGGACTCGTGGTTAAACCTGCATTCCAATTGCGTACCACACTATTAGCACAATCTGAATTATACGTTCGAAAAATTTGTCTGCGAAACAACGTAAATACCGCAATTAATGTTGTTGAACTGTCAAAATGAAAGCTATTCCTACTGTTAGTGTGTTAAGCAATTACCCCGTTGCACTACACTACTATGAGAGGTTGATTGAGTGTAGAAGGGCACTTCGGTTCGCTTTGGGCACCCTCGGCTCGCCTCGGGCAATTTCCGATCGTTGTCGGTTTTTGCGCCCGAGTCAAAGCACTTGAAGCGTCCCGCAGTTGTTATCATGAGTGTATGGGCACATACTCTACTTCGGACTTCGGTCAATTTCGACTCGTTCTTTTTTTAAACGACTTAAAAAAAAAGATGAGGTTCTCAATTCGACTGTTATGTTTTTATGTGTGTTACTTCAGAACTTTTTTTTAGGTGAACTGATTTTGATGGTTCTTTTTTATTTGAAAGCTGGTGCTTGTCATGTGATTGTTCTCTTCTCATGATGTAATTGATGATGTTTTAATAATTTCCTGTCACTGTTATTTACATAACAACAAGTGGTAGGTATACGAATTTGTGTGGGGTAGGTACCACTAGCGTTGCAAAACTTCGGAAGTATTCGGAATAATTCGGAAACATTCAAAAGAATACTTCGATTGGAAGGAATACTACCGCAGCAAGAATGCAGAGTAAAATAAATATTGTAAGGATGAAGTAGATGACCTACGTTTTATTACTTATAAAGAGTTAAATTATTCCCAGTAGTTACGAATGTATACGTAGGTAGCTTGAGGAGACTCGCCGTGTATTAGATATTTCGTCGGTGCGTTACGTGAATTAACGCCATCTAGCGAGCAAGAGTAAAACTGTAAATGGAGAACTTCCCTCGTTAGTCGCACGACGACGCCAGCGCTTCATTCAATAATCAACGAAGTATTATTCGATGCCTACGTACCTACCATGCGGGAATAATTCCCTGTAAGTAGTTATCTACTTATGACTAGGTACTTATTATTTTATTTTAGTATGGATGAGTTTAAACTGTGTCGATTTTGTGCGGATGTTATGTACAAGCGTAAAAATGTTTTTAAGTACTTTACCTACCTAATGGTTTAAAAAAAAAATAAGAAGTTAGGGTTACCTACGTACTTTTTTACGACGATGTTTTACCAAAAAGATTACCTCCTTCTTTTTAGAATAGGTAGTGTTCAACCGAAATCTTACTAAAGTACATAGGTACATAAAGAAACAATTGAAATAATATAGGTAATAGGTACCGTTTTACTATTTATCTCGGTAAATAATAATATATAATATAAACTCATCTTAGTACCTACCTACTTATTTACCTTTATGTACATAGTATTCTCGCAAAACATCACTTGCACACCTAAACCGCATAAAAAAAACTTATTACGTAAGTACATATCTAAGTAGATGAAAAGAAATATTCGGAAGTTTTCAAATCGTATTATACTCATTTTTATTAATGAACGCGTAGTAATATATTTATAGCCACGGGCATTAACGCCCTCTAACGGGTAAACGTAAAAGCTGTAACTGTACAACTTCCATCAGTAGTGCTCGCCTGCGTGCGCTTTCTGCTGCTGCAGTGACCAAGGTTAGGAAGGTAGGAAGGAAGGAAGATTCGTGGGTATGAATACACAATCACTAACGCGGAACATATGTAATTTGCAATGGTAATTGCGTCGCCATCTAGCGATCAATAGTCGAACACTTGCACGTGGCAGTGCCACCCCGCCCCGCGACTCGCAGCAGGTTCGTTACCACTAACAACCTACACAACTACCTACTCTATGCGTGGCCAAACATGTACTTAGCTAGATATTTCTTCTCGGGGAATAATTCCGAATACTACTCAATACTTCCGAATGTTTCGCGAATAATTCGACGGGAATACTTCGGAATATTTCGCTCCGGCAACGCTAGGTACCACAAATAAAAAGTGGAAAACAAAAACTTTTTAACAAAAATAAACAAACGACTTCAAAAAAATACAAATCCAAAAAAAAGCAAACTATTTCCAAAAAAAACACTAATAAGTGAAAAATAACTTTAATTTCGGAAGTCAGTGTCTTTGGTTATGTATTTTCGTTTTTTGCCACCGACTTCCGAAATTATTTTTCAGTTTTTAGTGTTGTTTTTTGGAAGTCGGTTGTTTTTATTTTTGAATTTGTGTTTTTCTCTGCGTCATATTTACCGCAAATAAACGTATTTTCTTTCTTTCTCTTCTTTCAGTACTTCGTCGACATCTCGTGTAGTACAGGTTTTAAATGATTACAGCCGCACGGATCGATCGAAGGTTAAGCTAAGCTACGCTTGCCTCAGTCGGTTCTTGGATGGGATGAACCATGCATTAACATATCGAGACCCCTCCATGCCTCGGTACGCCGTTGGTCCCAGATATCATTCGTAGATCTTTGACAGTGGTTACGGGTAGTCCAAAGCCCGAAAGTCTGATAAACAGTCTTACCAAGGGGTATCGTGTTACCCAGTAACTGGGTTGTGGAGGTCAGATAGGCAGCCGCACCATGTAAAATACTGACACTCCATCTACAGGATGGACTGGAAATCGACGCCAACACAGTTGGCAAAAGGCAGATTGCAGATTGATTCACCAACGTCTCACCTCGGATATCTATGGTGTCGCCAATCTACCTAACAATTCTGGTACCTAGTAAGTAGGTACCTTCTTAGTAGTATTAGCAAGTAATAGAGCCTCACAGAGGTAAGTTGAGTAACAGGGTTGTGCCCTTACAGGCGTTCGGTTATTTCGTTTATACCCCCCATAGAATCCACGCTAAGGTGTATACGCGGAAACGCATGTCCGAAAATCCACCCTAAGCCGTTATTCCGTTTATCCAACTAGACCTAGGCAGGATTCTCGGACATGCGTTTCCGCGTATCCACCTTAGGGTGGATTAAGGCGACAATAGGTGCCAGCGACCTTGAGCGAGTGGGAGGAGCATGCGAAACTTTTGAGCGAATCAAATTGCACAGAGCGTTAGCGTCTACCCGGACATTGGTCAGCGATGCACTGCCGCCCGTCGCCCGCAAGAGCCCCCGCTTCAACGTGCATCAATTTTTTCGCAATAACCACCCCCCTTGATTTATTAAACACAATACAAATAAAAGCCGTATAGAAAAATTTGGGTAATTAAATTGTCTTTTAGATGGTGCAGATTTCATGAAAATACGCCCGATAGTTTTTGCGTAATTATCGTTTTTGTGTTCGCGTTAGACATTACTTTACAAATTAATTACACTATGTTATAAAAATATAATTTCAAATATTCACATATCAAATTACGAAAAAAATAGTCTAGTTTATCATATATTTTTTTCAAACAAATAAGACTATTCGTTTAGACGTGATCTTCAATTTGAAATCATTAAAAGTCGTATATCTGCGCCTTAACGGAATAACCCCGGGCGTTGTACAGAAGGGATTTCCGATCGGTCCGCTGAGAGAAAACGGTGCCTCGTTTCTTAAAAAAACCGGGGTGTTTTAGTGAGCTAAAAATCCCACTCTCCCCACTAAAATAAAATCACACCTAACACGAACCGTCACAAACTCTTTAAAGCAAGAGTTAATAGGCGTCTTCTGCGCATGCTCGTTCCATCATAGACCTCATCGATCGCTTTCAAACAGACGAGATTGAAGGAAAAGAGCAGGCCACTTCGAAATAAATAAAAAAAACTGTGTGCTTATGACCTAACTTATAGGATAGAAGTGAAAAAATTACGACTGGAGCCGAGTATTCCCGATTCAGCCTCACCGACCCGAACGCGCCACCGTCACTCGAGATTATTCGAATCGAGCTTGACGTCCGGTGACTGCGTGCTGTGGATATGCGGCCATAGTAAACGTAGGTACTAGCTTTTGCCCGCGGCTTCGCCCGCGTGGATGTCTGAAATTATCCCTTAGGAACGTACTCCCGGGATAAAAATTGTCCTACGTGTTAATCCAGCGGGGTAATAACGTAACACACAAACAGAAACAGTAGGAATGGGTTTCATTTTGACAGTTCAACAACATTCATTGCGTTATTTCCGTTGTTGAGCAGACAAATTTTTCGAACTTAAGAAGCAATGGATTAGCAATTAGGCTGCAAAATGATTCAGATTTTGATAGATAGAAGTGTGTAACGTAATTAGGGTGCTGGTTATAAACTATCTGTGTTCCAAGTTCCATCCAAAACCGTTCAGTAGTTTTTGCGTGAAAGAGTAACAAACATCCATCCATCCTCACAAACTTTCATATTTATAATATTAGTAGGAAGTAGGATGTATCGCTACTTCGGCACCGTCATCTCGTTCTGGCTGTCGTCCCGTCCGTGGCGGTGGACACACGGCCTTTCTTTCGCGGTTCACTGTTCAGAAAGTGCGCCTAGGGCGCCTTTGACAAAACCACGTTTAATAGTATCAACATGGCCCTCGACAAACACAGCATAGACTCGACTCTAAGCGGATGGATCACCAATATGCTCAAACTGAGAGCTGTACAAGTCACCGTGAACGACACTACAAGGGCCATTGTGGCGAAGGGCTGTCCGCAAGGGGGAGTTCTCTCGCCACTCCTATGGAACCTGGTCGTAGACAGCCTCATCAAAACACTCAATGACAAAGGCTACTTCACAGTAGGTTACGCCGACGACATAACTATAATAGTAAATGGTACCCACGAAAACACCTTATGCAACCTCATGCGCCAAGCCTTGAAAATAGTAGAGGTCTGGTGCAATAAACACCAGCTATCAGTGAACCCGACAAAGACCGAACTGATTCTCTTCACAAAAAAGAGGAAGTTGATGACACTCCAATTACCACGTTTCTTTGGTACTACCCTAAGCCTTTCAACCGAAACCAAATACCTGGGCATATATTTGGACAAACAGCTGAACTGGGCAAAACATACTAATTACATCACCACAAAAGCCAGCATATCCCTGTGGCAATGCAAGCGAATGCTTGGCAGGAATTGGGGAATAAGCCCCAAGGTCACTTACTGGCTGTACACCACAATCATCCGGCCAATTATAACATATGGCTCACTAGTCTGGTGGCCCAGGACAGATTTGAGCACAGCCCAGAGAGACCTAGAAAAACTGCAACGGTTTGCTTGTGTAGCTATCACTGGCTGCATGAGAACCACACCCACTGCTGCCCTACAGGCGATGCTTGGACTGCCACCTCTACACCTCATCGTGCGTGAGGAGGCAGCCCTGGCTGCCTTCAGGCTGCACATAGCAGGGACCCTAAGCAAGGACTCTAGAGTCAAACACATACGCATTAAGGAAGATGCGATCAAACGACAACCTTTGATGGCATCACCCTGCGACAAAGCCCCGAAACTGCACTACTTTCAAAGGCATTATAACATAATACTCACAGAAGAACGTTGCGACTACTCAGGCCCGAAAGAGCTGAGAGTATATACCGACGGATCTAAGACCGACGCCGGAACCGGAGTCGGAGTTTTCTCGCACGACCTTAATATAAATATATCCAGCCCACTGGGAATGTTCAACACCGTCTACCAGGCGGAGTGTGTGGGCATTACACTAGCGGTGTCCGCCATAGAGGCCAGGAAAGTCATGGACTCCCACATACGCATACTCTCTGACAGTGCCTCAGTCCTCCAATCCTTGGGGAGGAAGTATATTACCTCAAGTATAATACTGGAATGTCACAATGCTCTAGAACGTGTGGCGGTGTCCAACCGTAACACAGTGACACTGCAATGGATTAAAGGGCACAGTGGATCACTGGGTAATGATGCAGCTGACGAACTGGCTAGAAGAGCATCCAGCGCGTCAGTCTGTGGACCCGAACCCATCGTGCCCATTCCCTTTAACCAGCTACGGAGATGGTTACAGGAGTACACCCATACACAAGCGGAGAGCTTGTGGACCTCGACACCCGGCTGTAGGCAGTCCAGGGAAGCCATGCCATCCTTAGATGGCAAGCTTACCAAACGTTTATTACGTCTGGACAGGAACGGTCTGCGCCTGGTGACGGGGACCATCACGGGTCACTGCTCGCTAAACAAACACTTTCACACAATAGGCATAACGGACAGTCCTCTGTGCAGGGCCTGCATGGAGGCTGAGGAAACCGTTGCGCATGTGCTCTTTGAATGCACTTGCGTCACACAAATTAGGTCACAAACCCTCGGGGCACCCATATCCTACACAAATGCTCTCAGCAGACCAGGAGATATCGCCAACTTCTGGAGGGAGGTGGGCTGGTTGGAATAACCACCGACGGCCGCCATGGCCCACGCACAATGGTCCATATGAAGGACTAAGTGCGGAAACCATAACCCAAAGAAGAAGAAGAAGAAGAAGTGCGCCTAAAGAAGTTTGAAATACTACCTTTTTACAAAACTCCAGTTGTCACATTTAAATTAATTTACGAACAGGTATCTGGGTATGCAGATACTGTACTTAACTGGACAATGTCCGATTCGCCCGATCAACGGGTCAATGCGCTCGCACACAAACAATCTTATCTTTTATTTTCCGTACCTATTTGTACGGTCGCTAGGTCAAGGTACACGAAACTGTCAAATTATTCCAAACGATTTTAAACGTTCAAATGTTGATGGATAAGTTTAAAATCGAATGAGAATATCTGACAGTTTGTGATAACTTGATGTAAAAGGTGTTGTTGTTCTGGCGGTCGCAAGGGTGACTACCTACTAAGCATAGCATAGCTAATTTTTGTTTAATGAAGCCATTTAGGTATAATTATTTCTAAATTCTATGTAATTTGTAATTTGTAGTGGTAAGGGAATAATTTCCTGAAATAAAAATTATTATTATTTTGTCTCTTGACATTTCTCGGGACCCTGGGATCCCGGACCTTTGGAAGGCATACGAGGGGCCGAAGCCAACTCGCAGAGGTCCGTTAGACGGTTTTAATTAAATGAAGCACCAACCGACGATTATCCCTGTTCGGACTATATAAGTGCACCCAAGGGGTTGTCCTTGGTTGGTGTAGGACTATTGCAGGATATGGAAACAGAGATATAGGACTATGGATTTGGGTAGCTTAAGTGGACTGGTTATCTAGGACTATGGAAAGACTATGGCCCCTGCCTGACCAATGTTTTATATAAAATACACAGATAAAATGGCAGGGGGTGACTTGCACACTCAATAATGGGCCCCCGAAAACGGTCGCTAGAACATAGTGTCGTACCGACAAGGGGGCAACATGTCCTGAGGTTCTTATGAGGAGTGGAAAGGTATCCCATGGCTATCAGGACAATACCGGAAGTACGGTCAAGATCCCTACCAGCATCTTACTGGAATACTTCCTTCCTCCGAGCTCGTTTGCTCTTGCGAATCTTCACTCTAGCCGGCCAATAAAGGCAAGAAAGAGGTGAGGAACAAGACTTCTCCCGGGAGACAGGGTCCGCGGGGTCGCTACTGCCCAACAGCTCGCCACATGCTGCCCTGCGAGTTTCTGTATCTCTCTTGGTCTAGCTCCTCACTACTAACGTAATCTCTACCGGTATATACCTAGAGTTTAGGAGCACGCAAGCCCCACCACGACGTCAACGTAGAGATACAGCGGTGGGGTTATTATTATTATTATTATAGCATGGATCCTGGGTTCGATTCCCCGGTCGATCAGTGTAAGAAAATCGAGTACCTATAGGTATAGGTCGGTAGTAGGACATTTATTGCAATAATTACTTACTTACCTAAATAGGATAGACCTACATATTTTTACACGTGAATACCTACGTGATGTACTTACTCCTGCCTACCCCCTTCGAGAAATGCAGGCGTTATGTTATGTTTTTTTTTTCACATATAGCGCCCTCCTAATACTGAAGTCTACGATTCCCTGTGTATGCAGAATACGACCCGAAATGCAATGTTATTGGACTGAAAATGCAATAGGACTAGCTTTGCTTTGGGAACGTCATCGGTAAAGTCTTGCGGAATTGTACATATTATTTCTCTAAGGCGCCAGCGCCATCTTGACGAGCGAAAGAACCGCGGCAACAGTCCCGTGGTGGAGATGGCGCTTCACCGAATCCCGGTTCCGAGCTCCACAAAGGACAGCAAAGAACAAAACGTTTTTTACTGCCATCTAGCGGTATTTCATTGTACCGCACGTTTTAGTTTAAGCTAACAGCTACGAGATGACGCTGTTATCGATTAAATTACTACCAACCTATTTATTTCCAATATTTCTTGTTACTATTTGAAAAATCTAGAAAGGTCAAAGATTTCAATTGTTACACTTGCAAGTCAAGAATAGTTATTATGTGATGCTCCCGAGTGTGTACTCCAAGGTTCAATACCTAACGGGTAGTTTTCCAAAAGACATGTTTTTGACTCAAAACCACACTGTTTCAATATCAGAGCCACTGTAATGAAAGTGGCTATTTAAAAAATACGGCTCATTAGACCAACGGGCCACGCAACCCACGTGACACATTGACATACCTACTATATAAGTAGGTAGGTACATAATCATAAAAAGTTAACACACACTTTGAGTGTTTATTACTTACTTACGTACATTTAACAGCAAAAAGCCAGTTCCTATTTTGTTAGACTTTAGATTTGACGTATGTCTATTACATATACCTATTTTTTTATATAACTTGTTAACATATAAATAACGCAAACGCATTATTAATGTGCCTACTTTTTTTGTTATATCCGCTTGAACTTTTGCAGTTTTATCGTTATGTCTGGGTCGTACATTTATCTATATAATCGCACTATTGTATGTAAAGTTTAACGATAACAAAATGCGATGAAGATTAAAGATAAAAATTCTAACCTTGTATTGTGATTGTGTTCTACGTAAGTTAAGTTCATAGTTTAATTTTGTGAACATGAATAAAGTAATGAAGGAATGGACTGTGGACGCTACGTGGGGGAAGATTGCAAGTAAGTAAACCATCTATGCTTAATGTATTCCTGTTTATTCCAAAAAATCATAATATTTTGGTCAAAAGTTAAGTTTTACTTAACCTTTTGCCAGCTGCCAAAACTCTACAAAGGAAATATAGACCCATTTTACTAGTAGTTAAGGTCGAAATTAGTGTATTCTTCAAAGTGGATTATAGTTCTTATCAGATGACGTCAATCACTGCGCCTAAATTCTTCGATTCGATTATGTACCTAAACTACACTAAACACAATGTTGATATTCTAATGGCTAACATACCAATGTTCTATTTCGCAAGTAGTGATGGGACATGCAGCAGTCCCGGTCGTCAAAAATCTATCGATTTCTTTATTATTCGAAAATACAATACGTTCACTTATAAAATTCTCGGATAAGGCTTGGCATGAAAAATGCTCGATGTAACTTACAACTTTGCTTGATATGAGATGATGACGAGTACTGCGTAACACGATGCTTAAGACATAGGGTACGTCTCACTTTTTTCTTACTGCATTTCAGTGGTATCCTGGGGAGATCCAGCTAATCCACCAATACTTTTGGTACATGGATACATGGACAGTGCTGCTACCTTCATTTTATTAGTGGAACAGCTGCCTGACACATACTATTATGTTGCTTTCGATATGCCTGGTATGCCTGGTAGTGCAAGCTATTGATTTTAATTTATCAGAAAATAAAATATGGTTGGTCATTTGGATGTATTCAAACTTAACTTAAATATTATATGATTATGTTACAGGCCACGGCAAATCAGAACCATTTCTACCTGGGCCAATTGTTTCTCAGTTGGGTATTGTGGAAACGATCCGTTTGATAGTAAAACATATGAAATGGAACAAGTTCGTTTATTTGTCACATTCCATGGGCTTTAGTATAGGTAAGTGAATTTAAAGACCTTAGACGGAAATGATTATCACCAAACAAACCATGTGCCCGATTTTCCATCATAAAAAATGACGAACTTCCATACAAACTTTCATTCCCTATTTAAAACCTTTAGGGTATTAATTTTCAAAAACGGTTTGAATTCATTTATTTCTAAAGATTATAAATCACCTGTACAGAAATAAATACTAAAAACGACTTAATTTATACATTTTTGTTGTCCAGAAAGAAATAAGAACGTAATTGTTAAAAAAATTGTATTGTCTACTGCCGTGTGGCGCGTTGACGCGGTTGACGACGCTCGTTATCATTGTTTTTATGTTTGAAATGTAAATACTCGTTTACACTAGAGGTAACTGAATTGTATTAGTTAAATTAGTTATTTTATTTTATGAACCTTTAAGATGTGACATTTTAATAGTTTTTTAAATAGTAATAGCGATTGTGTACTTTTTTATTTCTTTTGATAGTGAGTTATAAAGTTTTGCTCCCTTATATATTATTAAAAACCTCCCTAAGTGCTCACTTTCGATATGTATGGAACAGTTGTGCATAGTTTCATGCTTCTTGACCCAGTGGTTTAGGCTGTGCGTTGTCTGTCAGTGAATATATGAATGAATTTAAAGGTTTTTATTAAATCGAATATCGCTTTAGCGCCTACTTAAACGCCTACTTAAATTAGTTTAAGTAGGCCTTTAAGTAGGTATTATTGGTTTGGTGTTGGTTTATGTCCTTAAGGACACGATGATATTCAAGCTCATTTGAAATTTAAATTTTCAGGTATTCTTTACAATCACTTGTTTCCGGGTAAAATAATAAAGATGGTGCACATTGACCCTGCTCCGCCCATATCAGCATATTACTATCCTCATCATAATCCATTGTTTTGGTACCAGTTTTTATATGACTCGTATTATAGTAGTTATGAAAGGTAAGCCATGTCACCATTTAAAAGTATTAATTAGGCTTAATTTCCAAAATAAGATTGTGATGTGTGAACACGGAGGTCAATGTTAGTTAATTCTTCAATCAGGCGAATGGTTAGCTGGGTTAACCGCTGCCGCTAAGATCAATCACTGGCTTATTTCAACATTATAATGTTCAAATCTTAGTAATTTAGAATCATTGTGGAGGTTACTTTATCTAAGTATTTTTTATTGTCAAGGTGGAACGCTGGAAGTTTAAAGCGATTGACACTCGAAGAAGCAGTTCATTTATTAGTTCGAAACAGAAGTATAACAGAAGATCAAGCGGAAGTTGTTCTATCGCGATCGCTGGTGCCAGCTGGTGATGGAAAGTTTAGGTAAGTCCAGTGAGGGAGTTTTATAACATTCTAACAGTTTTCCGTATAACAGATTGAGTAATAAAAAGGTGGTTCAGTAGTTCAGACACGAAAATAGTAAATTAACAGCAAAATTCAGATTTGAGTTTGTTTCTGCTGCGCCTAACTTTGTTTAAATTTAATGTAATACACAACCAACAAGAATGTTTAAATTTGATGTAATACATGCTATGAATTGCACAACCAACAAGAATGTTTAAATTTAATGTAATACATGATATGAATTGCACAACCAACAAGTCTTCTTAAAATTATATAAGAAAAACAAATAAGCATTACATTTTAGTGTTAATGAAATCAGTGAGTAACTTATGAACAATTTTGCTTTCACAGGTTATCATGGGAGCCAAGAATGAAGAAAATAGCCACCGTTGCCATGTCAGAAGAAACTCTGTTCACCGTGATAACAGAGCATGCGCCACCCACGCTCATTCTTGAATCTTCAGAAAATATCGCCAGCCCACCGGGAAAACAGTTTGCAGCTAGCATTATAGAAAAATGTCGCTTAATGGTTCCCAACTTTTTCTCTGTAACCGTCACGGGTGGCCATGATGTGCATATAACTCATCCTGAAAGTGTTGCACCGCATGTAAAAAAGTTTTTAAAATCTTATAAAGACAGTTGGTCCGCAAAATGTAAACTATAAAATAAATTATTAAGAAATCTCCAAAAATCTTTATTAATCCTGTCTACCTGTCACTTTTTAGAGTTATCGATAATTGTGTGAACTAACTACGTGCAACACTAGAGGCAATGAACAATCTGTCAAGATCGTAGTAGGTTATAAAAAGCTAATACTTCTAGCATCACAGATTGTTCCATCTCTTTTATCCCTACGCACGCTGCAGAAGCACAGAAATAATATCATGCGAAATACTTCACAAACATTTCAGACTTGCATTTGATGCATCAGAAGAAAAATCAATAATTTATTTTAATGCTGTGATTGAATAATATCATAGAACCAATTCGCTAAATGTGAATCCAAAGGTTACTTGTAGAATTTAAATACATGAATCTTTAATTATTTCGAGCCCTGGCAATGTAGTTTCATACTTCGGTTGATTTTGGTTCCATCCGATACGTAACGTCAAAAACCAGTTGCAATTTTTCATCTTTGTTCTGAATTGTTGTTTTTATAAGTGAAAATGAAAGGCCGACACGACTGGTTCATCCGTGTACCCTGGGGCAAACTGGCCTGTAAGTATTTACCTATATTTTTACGTCCCATATAATTATGTTGAGCCTGCAGAAGAGCTCCCAGGAGCCACCAACTACCGTGGCGCAAACGGAAATTTCTTAAAAAAAACATTTATTCAAGCAAAACTCAAAATTTATTTAAGTAAAATACCTAAATAAATTTCACATTAGGTAATGCAAGAGAATAATAGAATAAAATGTCAGTGAAAATAAAATAACTAAATGAGTCTGTACAAATGTTAAAGGTCACAGAATTAAAATTAAAACAAAATATCAAAGAAGTACTTACAAACATAAACAGATTCATTGTCACAAATTACAAGGGTCACACAATTGAAATTAAAATAAAATGTAAAATTTTATGGGTCACAGAATTAAAATTAAATAAAGTAATAAAAAATCTTAACTGAGTACCTTCGCAACTAAGTGGACTGCTATAAGTACAAATTAGTATGATAGAGGTACTAACTATAAAATAAACTATAAGATATCTCCAGAAATCTTTATTAATCCTGTCTACCTGTCACTTTTTAGAGTTATTGATAATTGTGTAAACTAACTACGTTCAACACTAGAGGCAATGAACAATCTCGGGTTCGATTCCCGGGTCGGTCAAAGTTTTATTGGGTTTTTCCATCTAGAATTTCTCAGTAGCAGGTCGGAGTCTGGATTTGTGCCCGGTTGATGGCAATAGGCTCGCCCCCTATTACATGGGACTTGAAACATAACTGGCGAAATGTGGGTGTACTATAGGGACACCTCTGCCTAATCCTTGGGGAATATAGGAGTGATGTTATGTTATTTATTATGTTTTAGAGGTACTAACTCTGGCAAACCAAAGTGTGAGTGTGGAACGGCTTCATAAATGATAAATGATTTTATTTTTGTAAATAGGTTTGTACAAACACTTTTACACGTCAGTCATATTTTAAAAGTAGATGAGGTGGCGTTTCCTATCTGACTACTCTGAGAAGAAAGGCCGAAACAAACTCAGAGGTCACAGTTGGTTAAAGGATTACCAAATGCTAATTAATTATGAGAACTATAGTATGCGCAGTTGTTTTAACCGTAAATCTATGCTGCGTGGAGGTTCTCTAATCTTGATAAAAAATTGTTTAAAATCTAAGCAACATAAAGACATAGTTGGGTTATCAGTTGAAAATTGCATCAAACTGTCCTGTGTTGAGCTAGATAAGCATGTTGTAGTGTGCGTTTACAGACCCCCTAATTATCTGAACTTTTCTTTGTTTGAGTCAATATTGGAAGATGTCCTATCGAAACTTGCATCCATTAACAAAGCCGCAATTATTTGTGGTGATTTTAATATTAATATTTTGGAAAGTAATTCAAATAGCAGTAGATTATTAAGCCTTTTTAAATCATTCAATTTATGTAATGTTTTTACAGAACCAACTAGAGTAACTCCAATTTCTGCTACTTGTATTGATAATGTTTTCTGTGATTGTGATTATTTAGAGAAATCCATAGTAAATTATCTGCGTCGGATCATAGTGGACAAACAGCATCCTTTAATTTTAAACCACCCATTGCAAAAAGTGCAAATACAATTTAGACCAATAACAACTGGCAAATTAAATAGATTCAATAGTACCCTTCATAATAAGTTAAATGTTCTGGGCCATAATATGAAGGTTGCAAATAAATTGTATCAGGATTTCTTTTCAGTAGTGCACAAGGAATTCGATAAAACTTTTGAAAAGAAAACAAAAATATTTGCCCTAACTTTATATTTAGTGACTGGGCAACTAGAGGTATTAGGATAAGCAGGGAAAGACTGTTCGAGCTGTATGGCTTTAAGCCTTACATTGACACTGAAACTTTCAAGAAGTATGTTGCTAAATATTCCAAAACTTTTAGGAATACCTGCAAGATAGCTAAAGCCCTATAGAGATATGAGGAACAGGGTGTAAAGTTCACTCATACTCTATAGAAAAGGGAGGATCCTCCGACCAGACGGGTGTTGTGTCTGGTGGGCAACTGCCCGACGGTTGATGTCGGGACGTTGTATGCTTGTCGCGCGGTAAACTCTGCTTGCGCGAATCAGGATTTGCGTGACGTCAGAATGACGTGTAGCTCGCATGTGGCGATGTTGATACCGCTACAGCCCTGTACATTAGCAACAAGATCAAATCCGCAAAAAATAAAATAAAAACAGTTTGGAAAGTTATAAATAACGAAACTAGTAGGAAAAAAATACGAAGCCCTGATTATATATTAGAGACTTCACGTGGTGCCATAAGCTCTAACTTAGAAGTAGCCCAAGAATTTGTAAACTTCTTTACCGATATACCATATAAAACGACGGAAGCTTTAAATTCCTCACCGGATGTCGCAATTATTTATTAAGAGCGAACCGTTCCAGGCTGGCTGGTTAAATTTAAATTTAAACATATCAACCATATGATAGTTATGAAAGCTTTTCGGCAAATAAAAATCAAATTGACCGAAGATCTATGGGGAATGTCAATCAAAGTTTGTACATCCATAATCGAGACTATAGCACCTTACCTAGCTTTGATATTTAATTTGTATGTAGATCAAGGAGTCTTCCCAGATTTAATAAAGTGGTATAACCTTACTGTATGTAAGGTTATACCACTTTTTATATCTGGGAATAGCAAAGACACCAACAATTATAGACCAGTATCCGTGTTGCCAGTATTCAGCAAGGTTTTCGAAAAGGTAATGCTCAATCAGATGCTTAATCATTTTAATACCAACAAAATCTTACACGATCAGCAATATGGTTTCACCAGAGGACGTTGTACGACTGACGCCGGTGTCACTTTATTAAAACACATATTTACAGCGTGGGAGGAGGCCCAGGATGCCATAGGAATCTTTTGTGACCTCTCCAAGGCATTTGACTGCGTTGAACACAAAACCTTGCTCTTAAAACTTGAGCATTACGGACTAGATAAACTTGCGCTTAGCTTAGTAGAATCTTATTTAAATGATAGACAGCAAAAAGTCCAAATAAATGGTGTCAATTCACGTGGTTTAAAAGTAAAAATAGGTGTTTCACAAGGCTCAATATTAGGTCCTTTTCTCTTTTTAGTATATATTAACGATCTACCCCATTTATTAAAAAAACAACCACAAATGGTGTTATTTGCTGACGATACTTTAAATTTAAGATAAATAGACGTGCATCAAATCTTGACGACGTAAATAACGCCCTACTGCAGGTATATGATTGGTTCACTGCTAATAATTTAGTATTAAATGGGAATAAAACTAAATGCATAAGATTTGCTTTACCGAATGTTAAAAGTAATGATTGTGACATAGTATTGAATAAAGAGAAACTAGAATTCGTCGATAAAACTGTCTTCCTGGGGATCACGCTCGACTCAAGGCTGCAATGGGGTCCTCATTTAACATCTCTTGCAGGATGGCTAAGTTCAGCAGCATATGCTTTGAGAAAAATCCGTCAATTTACTAATGTAGGTACCGCGAGGCTAGTCTATTTCAGTTACTTTTATAGTATCATGTCTTACGGTATTTTACTATGGGGACGGGCTGCAGATATCGAGTCTATTTTTATTCTGCAGAAAAGAGCCATCAGAGCAATATATTGCCTCCGCAGGCGCGATTCTCTAAGGGAACTGTTTAAAGATATTAACATCATGAAGGTACCTTGCCAATATATCTATGAAAACATCATGTACGTAAGAAAAAAAAAAATCTTTTCAGTAAAAGAGGTGAAAGACATAACTATATGACTAGAAATAGGGACCAATTAGTTCAACCAGGTTTCAGACTGACTAAAGTAGACTCATCCTTCATGGGGTACTGATTAAAATTTTACAATAAAATACCTCCCCACATACTCCAACTGAATGAAACAAAATTTAAATCTTGTATAAAACGCACACTGTGCAGCCAAGCATATTATAAGTTGGGGGATTACATCGCTGACAAAGATGCTTGGCTCAACGCTGGTCCTGCTCCACAGGGGCGCATAAATTAATTGATTAGCATTCGAAAATATTGTTGGAGCTGCTGAAGATTGTAAAAACAACAACATCTTTGCATTGTATAAATTCAATCTCTTAACAATGTATAATTGCATAGCACATGTGTGAGCACTATGTACCTACTATAAAGCCACCATTTACTAGGCTCGTCTTTCATTGACTTCATTGCTCACTCAAATGTCTCGCTGGTGGTGGGGTGTGTGTTGGATCTTTAAGTTCCCTTCAAAATGGTTGAGCTGAATGGTGCTGATCCATACGTCTTGTTCGTGAACGGGCGCCGTCAGTAGGGACTGGTCAACTCTTGGCTGCCACGGCTTATTTTAATTTAAATTTTTGAATTGTTTTTTTTATTTTTTATTACGGATACTTTAAACGTGCACGTCTTTCTACATCGTTCTCACATTTTTAATTTGAACATGAATGATGTAAACAATTTGTTTTTTGTAACTATATGTTGATTTCAAAGAGTGTCCATGGAGTTTCTTGCCCGTTCTTCTCCATAGGTACCTACTACGCTTTGGAATGGGCAACTAGCTTCATTTTTCTGACTGACTGACCCTTTGACAATTCAAAAGTGCCTGTAATTGGTTTATTTGAAATAAATGCTTTGAGTTTGAGTTTGAGTTCAGTCTTTTTTAAAGTCCAGACATAATCTTGGTCAGATCATGTGAAGACCATGTAGATTTGTCTGAAATGGTCTTTTGAGGAAAAACCACACAGATTGAGTGGACCTGTCCAGTCAGTCCACGCATTTGTCAGTAATCGTGCAGCTCAACTCAGAACTTAAGGAGCTCAATGATTCGACGAACAATACCAAAGAAAGGACATTTGGGTAGGCCACAAAAATTACTCAAACTGCCAGACTAAGATTAAAACTACCTGAGAGGGGGAAAAAAAAACAACAATGACCCACATAGTTTTCACAAACTAAACTAATTCCTCTCCTGTTCTGCTTTTTGTGCAATACTACGTAGATTGTGAAGGACCCATGCGAGGCCTCTGCTAATGCCATCAATCATCCTCTCAACTGTCAAACGTTAATTACTCGCGAATCTAGCATATGACAAGCTACTTCTGACAGGTAGCGCAGAAGAATTGCGCCCTTGATTAAAACGACGATATGGTCGAGTTCTAGTTCGAAGCTTATTTAATTTTGGTAACTTTGATCAATCATGGACATACTAAGGGAGGAGCGACAGACCCTCCCCCCTTTATTTATTTATTAAAAGTTCTCGCACACAATAGTATACAAAGGTGGACTTAATGCCTTAGGCGTTCTCTACCAGTCAACCAAGGGTGGTGAAGAGATAACATGGCAGGCGCTCTGTATAACAGACGTTACTAATAATAATAAAAAAATATTAAAAAGGTACGTAAACAGAATATAAACTTATAATACATATTTACTATAATATATATCTACATTATACATATACTATATATATACACAAAAAGGGAAGGAGGTAATTGAGATGACTCTACGCTATTTATTTTGAAAATAACTCTGCAATTTCCGCTTAAATGCATACCGACTGGTAGCCGTCCTGATTCCCTTTGTCCCTGATTCGTCCCTTTGTCCCTAGACTGCCAGCTCTAGGCCCTTTTTGCCTCTCATATATTTACCTGACAAATTATCATATGACCCTGCGATTGTTCATTAGAAAAATACACAGAAACCCTCGGGGCACCCAGATATTACACAGATGTTCGTCGCAGACTAGCAGACAAAATCAACTTATGGAGGGAGGTGGGTTGGTTGGAATAACCACCAAGCAGTCATGGCCCACGCACAATGGTCGTGAAAACCTTTGAGTGCTTTAAGGGGACTACATGACCTAAACGCAAATTTATAATGCCAAAAAAATATATGATCCACTGCAGTAGCCAACATCAGAAAAATATATGACATTATTCTGGATTTAAGCTAGTGACATAGTGTGTTGAAACCATAATACAATTAACTTGATATGATAGAAAAAATCACGAAAATACCTCTAAAAAAATATTTTAACGATTAAAAACCATACTAATATACATGCAAACATTCAGATTTTTTGTCAGATTATTCTACAAGTAACATACTAACGTAATAGTGTTTTATTTTTTTAGTCCAATGAATAGATTCTTTTAAATCCATAATTGCTTCATATTTTGCAGTAAATTACCAGCGTTGTGTCATCGCGCGTCTCTTTCTTTTCTATGCAATCCGACAGTGACCGCGCTTTAGCTCTTGTGAGCCTCTTAATGCAAACAACTTCTAGTAGGCGATTGTGTGCCGTGTTAAGTTGGTAAACTACACAATTATCAGTGTTGCCGTTTTAGCCACTTTGTGGCTAGATCTAGCGGATTTTCGACGGTTTTAGCCAATAAAAAATCTGTTTTAGCCATCAAAATGAATCTAGCTACTTCTGGTTACTTTGTTGATAATGACAAAAAAAGTTAAAAAAGTTTTTACCAAAGTCACAAAATCGGTTAAGTAAATTAATAAAACAAACTGATATACCATCCACATCAACATCCTTTGACGAAGAGATTCTAGAATTTCCAGATGACGTTGTAGACTTTTAAATAGATTTTGAATTTTTATACAAAAAAAAAAAAAAAACAGTAATTTTAATGTTTTACTAGCTATAAACATTATTGTTACCAGTTTTTAATACATTTTTAACACTATTAAATATTGTTTTATTAAACCCACTTATCCCCACCCCTATATAATAATAAAATTATATTAACAATAGTAATAGGATATTAAAGTACACCAAAAATACTTTAGTCACTCTTAGCGGAAATTCAAAAGTGATTTATTTACAAAACTAGCAAGTTTTTTCTTTGATGTAGCCACAAACTAGATTTTCTTAACGGCAACACTGACAATTACGTCTGAGTCATTGATCTCTTGTAATTCCTAAGTTCATAGAGAAACAAGAAACGGAAGACAAAGTGACAGATTGTAGAAACAATTCTACGGCGCGATGTCAAAATTCAAGAAAAGAATGACTTTTTGTTATAAAAGTGACTTGTCTTTGCTTCGTAGAGTAGAGATAGAAGTGGTCATGTTACGCTTGCAGGAAATTGTTGATAAACGCTGATGTTATTCCTCGATTCTTATGGTGGATACATGAAAGCAAGGGGCCTCTTGGATTGAATTTTCCGCCCTTATGCCTCGAAAGCTGGGTACGCCTGTAATGTGTATACAGGTGAACAAACAGATTGGTCATACAGAATATTTATCTTTTTACAATATCTACCTGCTTATTTCAATATTTTGTATAAACCTGTGTTTACAAATATATGAATTTGAAACACTGCAAATATTTATTTTAATTGTGCGTGTAATAAATTTTGTATGCGTAGTTAAGTAAAAGACAAATACTCAGCACAATAAAGAGCCATCCATAAATTACTAATTAATTATATTTTTAGAGCATTGTCACACACAGGTGGTCGCATTTTTGTGACGTCACATTTCCTGTTGTGATGTCAATTTCTTTACAATTTAAAGATTATTAAATAAAACAGCACTTATAATATTAGATTGTATTTCTATATATATATATATATTTTTTAGTAAAGAAAACATACACAACATTACAGACCTAGATTCAAGTTATTGCACAGTTAGAAAGTCAATAAAAACAGACATATTTACAATAAGGAAGGAATAACAAATAAAAATAACTAACAAAACAAGTAAAGCTAACAATCAAATAATATTACGACAAAAAAAAACTCATCTATCGTCCATCATCTCACAGGATCTCACACATGCAAGACATACGTCTATCCAATGAGGTTATTAACATCATTGCGTCCACTCCATTTAAATTCTTTTTTCATAAATTCAACTATACATATATCAATCATTTTAGAAATCTTACAAAACAATCTCAAGGAATTTAAACCTTATAATATAATTAGCTTTACCCGGCCCGGCTTCGCACAGGGAGCACTAAGTATCTAACACCTACTCTACCCTACCTACTCTACCTACCCTACCCTACCCTACCTACACACCTTACCTACCTACCCTACGTACTTACCTACCCTACGTACCTACCTACCCTACGTACCTACCGTACTAACCTCTTCTGTCTCATTCACAAACTTAAAAACAACAACGAACGCAAAAAAAAAAAGAATTATCCAATTTCGTGCATTCGTACGAAAGTTATGCGCGTACATACATTTCGGCGATTCATTTTTATGGAATTGCATAGAGTTGTTAATCTATAATTTTGTAATCATGGTAATAATATGATAGTTAAGTACTTCCATGGTTGTAAAAGCTTTAAATAAGTTTTCATTATCGCGCGTACGTATTTCCGAAGATACACGAAGCGCATACTTCTCTTGGGATATCTGTAGATCAATGTACCTTGAACATTTTCTGACAAGACATGCTGGTCTTCCTTTCAGTGGTGGGCCATGGTCATCCAGACGGCGACCCCGTCTTCCTGGTGCACGGGAGACAGGACAGCTCCTCAGTCTTCGAACTCCTACTAGAGCAGATGAGGGAAGACTATTACTTTGTAGCATTGGATATGCCTGGTAACGGCCTATCTGATGCGTTTCCTCCCGGTAAGTGTGTTTAATCCGAGATTTCTTTGTTGATTAAGGAAATTCTCAAATTACAAACATTTATTTAAGTCTTGGAACGAAGTTCCTTATCGCACGGTACGGACTTGGCGAATGGGGGCTAGGCGAAAAAAAGTGTAAGAATTTTCCGTCACGAGTTTTCGTTACGAACCTTTCCTTTTTTGTTTGTTTGGTTGAACGCGCTAATCTCAGGAACTACTGGTTGGAATTGTAAAGTATTGTCGCTCATTAATGCTAATTTAATGCATCTGCTTAATATCATTTGAAAATGTAACAAAAAAATATATATGTATATATAATTATGTTCTTTTTAAAAAGTCATAGTAAATCTTGAAGTTGTAGCGCAAACTAAACCTTATGTGTAGGTGTTAATGTTAGTTTTCCAATCACACACATTTGTTTACATGTTTCGAAACGAAATTGCGAACGCAGTATAGTGTAGGATGGTGAAAATTCACTGAGATGAATATTCAGGTTATAATTCTTTCAGTATTAACTTGTGCCCTGCGTGGAGGCGACCCGAATTATGCTGTAATGTACAACAGACCACCACAATTTGTAAATGAGTTTCTAGATTTCAAAAGGTACAGTCAAGGCTTAGCGTATACTGAATGCACGAAGAATAAGGGTGAGTCAAAATATAAAATCGGCTGCGAAGATCTCTTTTTTTGCAATTTTTTTTTTTTGCTCATGGGCCTTGTCTTTTTCGAGTTATGCCAGAGGAAGTGTGGAAAGGGAACTGGAGGCAGTATCTCCATATTATGTAAATCGAAAGTTGCAAGGGTAAAAAACACGGTGTTTCTAGACAAAACTACGGTGAATCAGCTAGAAGTGTACCGTGTAATTTTTCAAAGGAAAATAACAACATTATGAACCAACCAAATGAAGTTGAAAAAAATTACATAACAAAATTATAATCTGTTATTTTTGTTAGTTGTTTTTTATGCCAGTATTTGAAGTATATCTTTCGTTGTATTTTATTAATATCTTGAGATATAGTGGCGTCATCTTCGTTGAATGTATCGTCATGCTCACTCAAATGTCTCGCTGGTGGTGGCGTGTGTGTTGGATCATTAAGTTCCCTTCAAAATGGTTGAGCTGAATGGTGCTAATCCATGCGTCATGTTCGTGAACGGGCGCCGTCAGTAGGGACTGGTCATACCTTAGCTGCCACGGCTTATTTTAATTTAATTTGATATTTGAATTGTTTTTGTGTTTTTATTACGGACGCTTTTAACGTTCTGCATCGTTCTCACATGCATAATTTCAACATGAACGATGTAACCATATTTTGATTTAAAAGAGTGTCCGTGGAGTTTCTTGCCCGTTCTTCTGTATTGGTACCTACTACGCTTTGGAATGGACAACTAGCTTTATAGTTAGAAGACTGGCCGACCCCTTGACAATTGAAAAGTGCCTGTAATTGGTTTATTTGAAATGCTTTCAGTTGAGTTGAATAAAAATATTTTTTCCAATAGTTTTGCGGCATTCAAAGCTTGTATAATGCTTGGTGGTGGCTCAAGATCATCCACGTCCTCTTCTTCATCGCCTTGTTCCTCCTCATTTTTCTTCACTGTATCAAGAATTTCTTCATCAGTGAGTGGAGCTGCTATTGCTAAGTTCTCGTCCACTTGTATGTAGGTTTATAAATCAGTAAAATCCTGTAGCATATTGAACTGTTCCGTCCACTCAATCAATGGAAGGTCATCTTCACTTTCAAACTTAGGTTCAACATCTTCAGAGCTGGTAGAAAGTCCTGCATGGCGATAAGAATGGCCCAGGCTTTGGATAAGAAGTTAACTGTACGCAGCATATTAAGAGAAGTTTTATCTTCTGATTCGATAGCTCCATTAACAGTTTCTTTCTATAGTGACCTTTAAGACTTTTAATCAAGCTTAGATCCATTGGATGTAAGATATTCGTCGTATTAGCTGGGAAAAATGCCAATTGTATGTTTCGAAAGTCAGATATAGGGGGGTGAGCAGGTGGACAGTTGTCGACAAGAAGCAAGATTTTTCGTCCCTTTAATTCCACATCCCATGTTCGCAATTCTTCTTCAAAAAGTTGACCTGTCATCCAGGCCGATTTGTTCGCTTTTTAAGTGACTCGCAACTGTCTAATGTTTTTGAAACACCGTGGATTTTTCGATTTTCCAATTACCATCAGTTTCCTTTTTTCTGTGCTATTCATATTGGCAGCGGTAATCACTGTGGTACACTCTTTGGAGAGTTTTCCTCCTACACACTTGACAAAATGTCCAATTATTCTAAAATGCTAGACATTTGCATAGGGGTCATCAGGGGTCATTCGGTTGCAAATGACCTCTCCTACATCTCCTTAACAGATTGCCGACATATAACCAATAACCCAGTATACAATACTATACCAATGTGGAAGGCTCGCAAACAGACAAAATTAAGGGGACCACATGACCTAAACGCAAGTTTTATAATGCCTAAAAGTATATAATTCACTGCAGTAAAAAAAAAACAGAAAAATATATGATATTCTTCAGGACATATGCTAGTTAGATATTGTTTTGAAAACATAATACAACTCACTAGATACGATAGAAAAAGAAACACGAAGATACCACTAAAAATGTCTTTTAACGATTAAAAACCATAATAATAAACATGCAATCACTCTGATTTTTTGTCAGATTATTCTACAAGTAACATATTAACGTAATAGTGTTTTAATTTTTTAGTCCAATGAATAGATTTTTTGTAAATAGATAATTCTTTCATATTTTGCAATAAATTACCAGCGTTGTGTCATCGCGCTTCTCTTTCTTTTCTATGCAGTCCGACAGTGACCGCGCTTTAGCTGTTGTCAGCCTCTTAAATGAAATTCTTGCAGCTTACGTGCGTAACCTCACCGTCAACTTCCTACACGGTGGAATTGCGCCTTTAGGAGCCTTATGACAAGCTTCTTACTGCTTTATTTAGTAGTTACGCGCAGTAGTAACTGCCACGACTTAAGCTGGTAGTGTGAATACACTACTGTGTTGTGTCGTGTCGTGACGTCTTCTCACGCAGTGTTAGCCAATCAAAACTCGTTGTGATTTGACGTAGTCTGCGGGGTAATTACGTAACACACTAACAGTAGGAATGGGTTTCATGTTGACAGTTCAACAACATTCATTGGGTTACTCGTATTTACGTTGTTGTGCAGACAAATTTTTCGAACATATGAAGCAATGGATTAGCAATAGGCTTCAAAATGATTCAGATTGTGATAGATAGTGTGTTACGTAATTACGGTGCTGAACAGATCAGTTTGATTGGCGTATCCCGCGTCACGTCACAACACGACACAGTAATGTGCCCTTGGCATTACGAGTTGTATGTCGTAGGTTCGAACCCTGATAGGCGCTTTATTTTTTGAAAATTATGTCATCATTTATTTTTATTATTTATTTTTTCATCTCTCAAAACGGTGAAGGAAAACATCGTGAGGAAACCGGCATGTCCTAGAACCAAAAATTCGAAGACATGTGACATCTACCAATCCGCACTGGGACCGCGTGGTGGATTACGGCCCACTCTCTCTCACAGAGAGGAGGCCTGTACTTCAGCTGTGTGAACATTATAGACTGATAATGCTAGTACTTTGATGTCGTATCTTTTTGTTATCTTTTGACACCATATTTTTTAAAGATTTATGCTATTATTATTTTGTTTTACTTAATTTCTATACGGTGTCTTGTTTTTTTTTTCATACCATAGACGCAAGATATGCCTGAGTAGTGTATTCACGATATTGTTTCGCTTGTGGGGCATCCATTAGTTACGTGAGGCGAATTTGGCGATTTTTTGAACCACCTTTCCCTTTGGTGAGATGTCGTGAGGTTTTGCTCGAACCCCTCCATCTCACCTAATTTAAAAAAAAATCGTAATTAGGAAATACTAAAATTCGTAAAAGAATATTCATTTTAAATCCGTCCACGGAAACTCATGTATGGTCTTAAGAGTGATTAGTGGAACCAACACGCGGCTAAACAATCGAGGGGTTACTGTGCTACGTTTGTGGCGTTCGCATAACCGCGATAAAAATGATTACTTATATATTATTTAGCCAAATTTTAATGGAGAAACATTTTTACTTAATTTAACCCAGTTTCTCGCTCTTTCTTGCGGCAAAAAAAATTGAGCGAGAAAATAATGTGAGATTGTGTGAGGTTCGGCTCGAACCCGTCCCTCCTCCTCCCCCGAAACGCCTTACGTAATTAATGGAAGCCCCCTAAGTACTCTTTCTAAGGGTCCTAAACAGCACATGTTTGACTAATCAACATTATGCTGCGCTGTGCTATGCTGTGCTCCACTTAGCTAATTCGCTCCTCATAGACTAAATAAGGGAACAAGGGTAACGTATGCGGCGCTTTGGGTGTTTTTTTTTTTTTTCTTTTTTTTTGGTTGGGAAGTCATCAAATGACGTCTCCCGCTCTGGGCGGAGCGGAAGGGCGTATCAGACTCTTACTGACTAAAACCCACCCGTGTTCCTTCAGTTGCCTGTGCGCCAGGGCCACGGTAACTCTTTCGAACAATCCGCGACCCCGGCAGGCATCGGCCCTATCGGACCCCGTCAATTATGCTGACATCTCTTTGAGGCGCGCGTGGAACACAACGCGCCGTCGACCCGGGCCTGGTCCTTACCGGACGGCGAGCTGCCCATTGCTCGCCGTCCGCAGGCCCGCGCCTACGGTGGCCGGGAGTCGGCTATCGACTCCCGACGCCCAGGGTGTCTCCTCCTGCGGCGACTAGGGGCGTGAGGGCGCAATGATTGCCTCTCCCTCACGCGCTCCGCCTCCTCCTTCGCGAGCATTACTGCTTCGCAGAAGGAGGTGACTGCTTCCCATTCCCACTCACGAGGACACGGCGGTGCTCCGCCCAAGCCGGGCAGACCTCCACCGTATGCTCCACCATGTCCTCCGGTCGATCCACAAAATGCCAACACCCGGGCGTTTCCTCCCGCCTTATCCGAAAAAGGAACCTCCCGAAACAGCCATGTCCGGTGAGGACCTGCGTCAGGCGGAAGGTGAGGATGCCGTGGCGCCTCTCAAGCCACTCCTCAAAGAGGGGACTTACCGCCGCAATTGTGGTTTGGGTGGCTGCGTTTCGTTTCATCAAAGCCGGGGCCCTACTCTCTATGTCCGTCAACGAAGATATGGGCCCGTCCGAAAGTATTAGATCCGTCAAAAAAGTGTCAAATAAAAATTGTCGGATATGCAAATATACGTCATGCGCGGGTTAATTGTCAAATCGTGTTGTCATTCATTCTTAGTTCGGAAACCGAATTAATCTAATGTCCGTAAGTTATACGGAGTGGAATCCGCCCATAACTTCGGTCTAAACGGACTTCGTCCCGTCTGAAAGTAGTTCGATACTTCGGAATGAACCCAACGTCCGATTAATTAACTTTTTCGGTCGGTCATAAACACATCGCTAGTAAGGACAACTGGCAAATCGCGTTGTCATTCATTCGTAGTTTAGGCCCTGCAGTAATCTTATGTCCGTAGGTGACATGCAGTAGCAAATGACCGTAACTTCGGCCGAAACAATGGATTTCGTGCTTAAAGAGTAGACCCCCAGAGATCACGCTATACGAAGTGCTGACTCGCTAAATAAACAAATAACCAAAACAAGAGTAAAAGTAATAGTTTAATGTAATATTTGCAACGAAATAATGCTCTGTTTCAGTTTATTCTAGTCAAAGTACAAGAAATAGAATGAGCATTCGCTCGTGTGATTACACGAGCGAAAGCGAAGGAGATTTCCTTACCTTGAGTTACAATCTGTAATGACCCGAGATTGGATAGTCGGATGCATATTCACCTAAAGTTGAGATGTTGGCTAATATTGAATGCGCTTTTGTATCGAAAAAATCCCGCTAACGTCAGATTTGAGTAACCAAACCGAACCAAATCATAGCCATCGAAAGGTAGTGTAAAATTGTTGTATCCGAGGTAATATTTACGTCCAATCTGGATGTAGTACCTAAGCACATTTTGTTTTTAAATAGTTTTTTTTCTAACTAACACACCAACCTTCCTCTTTATACACCTAACACCATACATACACATATTTGCATCGGGGGTTAAACATTGATTTTAAATAAATATGCATCTGATTTTTTATACAAAAAATATATTTTAAGAATCCGCTTCCATACTTTCATAGCTAAAAAATTACTTTAGGTAACTATGCATCCGAATATCTGATCTCTGGTAATGACTGACCTAGTCGCACAGCACATGCATCGCCCGAAATTCAAATGTGTTGCTGTAACTTACCTACTTACCTAAAAAAAAATAACAAAGTTAGCTCAGCTAAGCACAGCACAGCGTAGCATAGCATAATGTTGATTCGTCGTCCGGTCAGAGCATAATGTGTCATGTACCAACCAGGTCCGAAGCTGATGAGGTTCCATTTTCTGTCGGCGATGGAGTTGGCCATAGAACACCTTGGCTGGGACAAATTCATCTTTGTGGGGCACTCCATGGGATGTGAACAAGGTAAGTGCTCGCGCAAGCTTTAGTAATAGGTTTAATATAATATTGCCGACCGCAGTTTTGAGCTATATTTCCTTCCCTCCCAATTCCCATACAACAGAACGAGAGGGATGCTCATGACAAGCGCCGAATCAGAGGCGCTTCCGCCGCAGCGATAGCCAATCGCAGCTTAAATCCATTGTGATTAGAAAAAACACTCTTGCAATGAGACTTGAGCCAACCGCACCGCACCGCTAATAATCAGCTATAATATCTAAAAACACAAAACTCTATAATTTATAAGTGTTGGCCGACATAAGTGTGACATTTAAAAACCAAGTGATAGTACATCACCGTGAGAGAAAGAAAGTCAGTGAACACGTGGGACGTCTGCGAAGGCTGTCCTTGGGTCAACGTGTTTCGTCCAGAAGGTTCTCAAGTAAATCCATCCATCCCTATTTTCTCACTCATAACCTCATATTCCCTTTTGCTCAATTCTGTGTGTCGTCCAATATTTCTAACCCCGCTAAACAAAAAAAAAAAAAAAAATATATACATGCCCGCTTATTGGTCCTTCGAAAGCCGCGTCAACTTATACACCAGTAAGTAATAACCCCTCCTCTTTTTACGGCTACGGGTCTAACCACGCTTATTCAGCTGTTAAGCATTTGGCCATAGAAAACAACGATTATGTATGGAGATGAGTACGCGTCCGTTCTGGTTTCCGGATGCATAAACATCTCCATAAAAAACTGGTGTTTTATATGGACAAAAACTGGATTAAGCTGAATAAATGTAGTTAGTCCCATATTTTGTTGTTTCAGGGCTGTTCTACAGTGTGATCCACCCAGGCCAGATCACGAAGATGATTCTGCTAGATGCCGGACCAAGTCTCATGAGGATGCAGGTTCAAGATCATTTGGAGTACCAGAGATACTATGATTCTTACTATGAAAACTATATTGTGGAAAACTTTAAGCGTAAGGTATGTGGTTATCACATTTGTGGTCAGCGTTTTCCTGTGGCTCTATCTCTTTTTGTCACATAACCAGATGTCATAAGTACGATTCACTTTTTGTAGTGAAAACTTCTTTAGGCGCGTTGATCACTTTTTGGGTGAACAAAAATCATGGAACTCGCGTCATCGTCACCGAACGCTTTCCATGAGCTATATGTATACTGTGTATAATTATATGTGTACTTTTTAGGTGAACAAAAATCATGGACCTCGCGTCATCGTCACCGCACGCTTCGACGATACAATTCACAAGTTACTTAGTTTTCACTTCTATCGGCAGTCCCCAAAGACTACCCCGCTTTTTTTTTGTTCCATATTTAAGGTTCCGACATAAAAAAGAAAAAACTGGACCTTTTTAAGAGCACTTTTTTGTACGTCTGTCACAGTTTTTCTCGAGATCTATGAAGGAATTAGAATATTGGATTTTAGATCTCGATTATGCGCGCACGGATCGTCAAAGTTTTTTTTTTTCGGGGATCATTTCGATCTTAAGAAAAAAACTTTTAAATATCATACCGTGTCTGGTATCATTCAGTAGAGCTTTTTTTTTATGGATTTTTAAAATATATTTTTATAATGTTTGGTTAAAGGCCTTGAAGATATAGCTCATTTGCAAAAAATTACCTCTTTGTTGACTTTTATTTCTTTCATTCGAAGCGAATCGTCTGAATAAAAAAATCATTAAAAATTAAAAATGAATTCATTATAGTCTGACCGATACAGCTGTACCGCGCCTTAGGTATGTGCGCGGCGAGACGGGGGGGCAGTGCAGGCCGCTCATTTGCCAACGCTCACGGCGTCCCGCCCCCCGCCTCCCCGCGCATTTCAAAGGCACGGTACAATGGTATCGGTCAGGCCGAAATCAAACCAATCCGTTTGATTTCGGCGCTCGGCATTTTTCACTCGCCTACCGAATGATCGAAATATAAAATGAAAGAGGCAGATGAACGTTCATTCCTATGTTATTTGTCGGTGTCGTGTGGCCGTGGAATGAAACAAAAAAACTTTTATCCAAAAAAAACAACCGACTTCAAAAAAAACTGAAATAACTTTAATTTCGGAAGTCGGTGACTTTGTATCTGTATTTTGTTTTTTGCCACCGACTTCCGAAATTAAAGCTATTTTTCACTTAGTTGAAGTCGGTTGTTTTTTTTTTTTGTAATTTTTTTTTTATTTTTCACTTTTTAGTGAGTCAGTTATTAATTAATCTAATTTACAATAGCCTAATGTCAACTGCACATCATCTTTTACAAAATATTCCTTTTCCCGACGCAGGGACGTTAACTGTTGAGGAGTTCTCCTGTTAACAACCAAAACCACTGGATGGTGAAGCCACCATCAGCTCCATTTCACCATATGCATTGTGACGAGCATAAATTGCTTAGCAACCATATTAAAATCGAATCGCAACCCGTGAAATACTTATTACTGAGAAGTTCCGGTGGCCACCTCTGGTCATCATCATCACTTCCACTTCACCGAATGGTGCTTTCCAAGAGCAAATGCACGAGTTACTATAAAAAATACCCAAATCGCCTACTCGCCTATACGTGTGCCTATAAAATTTGAGGATTTCCCTCGATTTCCATTGGATCCCCTCATCAGATTCTGACTTGGTGACAATGGGACCACCTCGAGAGTATACCCTTCCAAACAAAAAAAGAATTTTCAAAATTGGTCCCTAATTGACGGAGAAATCGGTGAACATACATTAAAAAAAAAGATACATACAATCGAACATTATAACCTCCTCCTTTTTGGAAGTCGGTTAAAAAAAACCATACGTACAGTCGAACATATAACCTCTTCCTTTTTGGAAGTCGGTTAAAAATTAAACTTCAGTCGAGTGAGTCTGATTGGCTTATTTGTGTGGTACAGTCGCACAACACCACACACCACCACAAACTGTCAGATTTTCTCATTCCATTTTGAACTTAAGAATCAACAGTATAAGGTTTAAAATCGTTTGGAGAAAAACTGATTCGTGTAACTTGGGTTGCTGGTTGTGGCTGGCTACACACCTCAGCCTGTCTTCAGAAAAATAAAGTCGTGATTTTATGTTTATTACAGCGGTACGTCAGAGGCTTGGCGCTACAAGCGCTAAAAAAACATCGGGAACTAACCGGAAATCAATGCGAAATCCTCATCTCAAGGAATTTTCATCATGGATTTCCTTTTCCTAGGTAAGTGATAATACTACTTCTATCTATATATTTAACAAAAAAAAAACTCAAGTCGAAAGCGATGCGGAGGAAATTTTTCGGCGCCATATTTTAGTTTTTTAATAATTTTAGTTAAGTTAGGTTATTATATTTTTAACCGACTTCACAAAAAGGAGGAGGTTCTCAATTCGTCTGCATGTTTTTTTTTTTTTTTATGTGTGTTAGCTCATAACTTTTTCCTGGGTGAACCGATTTGGATGATTCTTTTTTTATTTGATAGGTGGTGCTTCACATGTGGTCCCATTTAAATTTGATCAAGGTCTGACCAGTAGTTTTTGAGTTATCCTTAATACTGCAGATTTTTTCCACTTAGTTTATATGGATGATGTGTTAATAATTTCCTGTCACTGTTATTTACACACCAAGTAGTGGTATACGAATTTGTGTGGGGTAGGTACCGTAACTAAAAAGTGAAAAATAAAAACGTTTTTACAAAAAAACAACTGACTTCCAAAAAAAACACTAAAAGACGTGAAAAATAACTTTAATTTCGGAAGTCGGTGGCCAAACACGAAAATACATAAAAACTTTTTTACAAAAAAACAACCGACTTCCAAAAAAACTTTTTTACAAAAAAAAACAACCGACTTCCAAAAAGAACACTAAAAGACGTGAAAAATAACTTTAATTTCGGAAGTCGGTGCCTTTGGTTTTGTATTTTCGTGTTTGGCCACCGACTTCCGAAATTAAAGTTATTTTTCACGTCTTTTAGTGTTCTTTTTGGAAGTCGGTTGTTTTTTTGTAAAAAAGTTTTTATTTTAATAAGTACCTACCAAAAATCCTATAATTTATAGGAATAAATTATAGGATTTTTGGTACTTATTTAATTCGTTTTAATAAAAGCTTAACGTTTACAGCATACAGAACTCTAACGAAAAACTAAATGAAGAGGGACAGGAAGCCAATGCAAATGGAACTCAGATTACAAATGAGCAGAATGCAGAAGAAGCACAGAAGAATAATATAAATGAGGATACAAATGAACCGCAAAATGCAGAGCTGGAATATTCAGCTAACGTAGCTCTGAATTCACATGCGCCCGGTAATCTAAGCGGACTCATACAACGTACGCGCGATGATGACGCAGTCGGGTAAGTGAGAAAGTTATGATGTATTAAGTTATAGACCTACCATAGACGGTGACTGAGGTATGGTCTGTTCCAAAAGTCTGTGATGAAAATGTAAACCTATTCAGGTTAAATTCAGCCGCAATCACTCGGTAAAGAGAATTAGTAATACATTCATCTGTATTTAGGTTTAAGCATAAAGAACAATGCCCACTTCCCATACATTTAAAAACCTGATAATTAACGTTTATGTATAATTATGAGGTATAGTAGAAAGACTACCTGTAAGTTTAGAAAATAATGTCTTATAGTCATTTTTACGGTTTAAACGCTACGAAGTCCAAAAAATATGAATGTTACTTTTTAGGTTAGGATTCGCCGTTACTTACTAAATAAAGATAAATAAATGTACTAGACCTAATTATTAACACTCGAAGTATAGTCTCAAATAGGAATACTTACCTGGCTATGTATATGCATCAAGGAACATAATACTCATCTACGGCGAGATATGCATAGTGTAAATTCTTTTTTACTTTGAGAATTCCTTGAAGCAAACTCCCTTATATTATATAGTGACAATCATCGAGTCGAAATCGAATGATTCTCACTATAAATTGAGTGTCGAGTGTCGAGCATTAACTGCTGTTTCTCCAACACACATAAATACCTACTAACTACATTTTTAGTAAAAAAAACTATAGGTATAGTTAGATAGTTTCTATACCTTTAAAAAGTCTAACAAGTTCTTGTATTGTCAAAAGTGATCACTTATCTACCAAAGACCCAACACATTTTATTGGCGTACGGTACATACATAAATACCTGATGAACAAAACGGGAAAAAAAAAACACTGTTAAAGTGGAATGGTTTATTAATTATCATCATTTTCATCTAAATCTCTTATAACTTCGTCATCTAGAAATTCTGCTGGAGCAGAGATATTTTCTTGTTACCTAGCCCATCCAAGGTACCACACTAATGTCATAACGTGAGTGTAACAGCCAATAGTTTGTTGACCGACCAAGCAATTACAAAAATATTCGGCTATACCACCTCTGCCGGACACATTTTTATATCTGTCTTTGCTCTTCTGAAGGATTGCCAAAAAGAATAGAATGGCTCTGACAATTAAGTGTAGACCGTTCACAAAGACTGCACATGTTTTCGACCTGGTTGAAATGACCCTGAAGCTTGAGCACCATCACAGCTTGTTGTTAATTGCTGGTTTATGCTTCTCATGAGGAGTTCATTACAAGATTCACAAATGTAATCTTCCTCAGCAATCTGAAATAAGAAACTCAGTATAAACTTCTTTTGTTTACAATTGATACAATAGCTTAATGCCAGCAGCACATGTTGAACAAATGGTTCCACATTAAAAATAAACAACAAGCAAAGACAGTTCAAAACGAAACATGAAATAACAAGACAAAAATGTATTAGTTTAGTCAATGTAATAATACATCTTTCGTACAGACTGTGCGTGTGTATGTCATACATTTTATAGGAGCTTTGTTATTTTGATTAGGATATGATTGATATATTTAGATTAAAAATAATACCTAAGCATAAATACTCGTACTTACGATTACTGGTGATATCCACTCGCTAAGTAACGAAATAACTCTTGTGTTGAGCTCATGAACGAGATAACGTCGAAACGTGTTTAAGCAGACGTTGCAGTTTATGCAAAGTATACGTCGACTTTTTGCTGACGGCGGCATTGTCAAGAGGACGGATTTACAACGGTATGGTAAGCAAAGGTCGTCAGATGAGGAAGATATCGAGGTCCAGGGGCGGTAAATAGGGTCGTAAAAAGAAGTAACACACACAAAATGGCACAGTACACAACGAGACGCAAGCGCAACAATGAAGAACTGCACCGATGACCGATGCCAATCGCAGAACTGTCAAATGTCCAAAAAAATCCGTTTCACTCTTGCGAACTCAATTACATACTGCGTGATTAATTTATTTAATTATTATGTTATTTTTTTAATAATCTGTATTAGGAAAAGACTAATATAAAAATACTTACTGATTAAATAAAACGTAAAGTAATCTATAAACCTCAGAAACAGAGTTGAATAAAGTCCAGTAGCGGTATTTATAATGGAACTTATATAACAGGGAAGTTGAGATGCGTTCAAAACATGGTTTAAACTCTTACGTAGAATAGGCATAAATAAATATTAAAAAATATTATTTTTCTGCGTTTCTTTTAACATTGTGATAAGCGTAATTTATATACAATTAAATTAGCTGAATTTTAAGATTTATTTCATTACTATACTTAATCAGGTGAAAAATGGGCATTCTTCTTTACGGCTTCTTCTCATGGGGGTAGGCAGAAACTACAGAACGCCACCTGCTATGATCCTTACATACTACTTTTGCCTCGTTTACGTTTATAGAGGTATGAGGAACAGGGTGTAAAGTTCACTCATACTCTATGGAAAAGGGAGGATCCTCCGACCAGACGGGTGTTGTGTCTGGTGGGCTAATGCCCGACGGTTGATTTCGGGACGTTGTATATATGCTAGTCGCGCGGTAAACTCTGCTTGCGAGATGCAGGATTTGCGTGACGTCAGTATGACGTGTAGCTCGCATGTGGCGATGTTGATACCGCTACACGTTCATACATCTGGTCATACACGCACGCCGGTTGCGAGTACAACGCACCTGACCTTTCTGAAGAACATCACCAATAAAGTCACTATAATGTCCTTTTTTCAACAATTATTGTTTAAATAACAGTATGAAATTGTTATTGAAAAATCAGCAGGTTGTAAAAAATAACCTCAATTTTTTTAATGAAAAACATGCTCAAAGCATGTTTTTCATTAAAAAAATTGAGGTAATTGTGTTATAAAATTAGTATTTTGGATTTAAGTATTCGAATAATCAAATCAAAGCACTCATTTTGTAAGTAGCGCCACAAATTGGCATCCACGGGTATATTTGCTGATCCATTTTGTGGTATTCACCACGTTATAGGAAGTATTCGGGTAGGTAAATTAAACAACAATTCACTGTACAGAAGAGGTCGCACGTCCGCATCGTTCGAGCGCCAGCAAGCAACTGACCACTCCGCGGGCGTGCGCCGCTAAGTTAGTTTATTATGTCGGTACACTACACATTTGTTTACACTTTCGTCAAATACTTTTGGAACAGACTTACAAATTAGCTGCGTAGTGCAGTCTGCGGATGTCGCCCGTTAGCGCGACAAAATCGGACTACTCTGTAAAAAGTTATGCGTGGTCATACATAAAATATATATATATATATATATATATATATATACGGGTCGACTTGAGAACCTCCTCCTTTTTTTTCGTCGGTTAAAAATGACTGGACTCTCGCGACACATCCCCCTTACTGCACCGCGCTGCTACCTCAGCTCAGGAACCGTCTCGGTTAGAGCATGGTATAATAATATGCTTCGCCAGGTATAGCATTCCGGTCACGGGGGTGACACAAGCCTACGTCATCACCGCTGTGTTACCAGTAGTGTGTAATAATAACTCCCAAATCGCCTTTATTATCTATGCGAATCCGATTTTAACTAACAATTACGTTGGTATTGTTTAAATTGAATGGTTTCGTTTGATAAGAAAAAATAAACGACAATTTATATGGTTTATATATATCTTTTAACAGAATGGTGACTGAAAATGTTTCCATAATTCGTGTTTTGTAGCAATAAAGTGGCAACTGGATAGTGACGTAAGCATGTGCCACTCCCGGAATGCCAGACCTTGTTTTTTTAGACCATGGGTTAGAGCTTGTCTAGTCTGAAATGACGCACCCCACTACCGCATTTACGCACACAAGCGAATTTCAAATATGGACGCAATACACATAAAAACGCCATTGTAATTGGTCATTATTGGTTGGTAGGTCTAACTCCTAAGTCACAGGATCACCAAGTTAGGTATCCTAGTCTTAAGCATTGTCAAAGGTTTTTGTATCAGTAAAGGTTTTTATTATTATTTATTTATTCAGTTGCCGACTCTAACCGGCAACATGCCGGTTAGAGTCGCAACTCCTAACTGCCTTGAACGCGCGAGAGAGCGGACATCTTGTTCTATACAATGAGCCAGCGCTACTCCATATAGAGAGCGTTGTCGGATTTATCACGCGACTAGTCGACCGCGATGTTCCCATACTGATCGACTGTTCACAGAACAGTCGATGCTCCCACACAGATGAAGTGTCGTTATTAATATTAACACTCACACATCTAAATCAACTAGCTAAGTAGTGGGGCGCGTCATTTCAGAGTGGACAAGTTGTAGCGTAGACTTGCACTTTGTTTAATTATTTTGATATTTTTAATACTTAAAGCGTACTCAACCGTCTCATGCTTATTTTTAACCGACTTCAAAAAAAGAGGAGAATCTAATTTTTTTTTCAAGGTTTATTTGCCTTGCATTTTTTTTTTTTTTGTTGCGGAATCTATAAAAAAACAAAACCATATAAGTAATGATATTGCCCTGTTCCTAATTAAAAGATTTAAGTACTGATAGTTATTCGTAATAATTGGTTGGTAATGTTTTATAAGTAAAATTACCTTCAATCCTGAATCATCACTTTTTCATAGCGATAGAGAAATATAGTGAAACAAAAAACTGGGGAAGTATTATTAATACAGTCAATTTCGCAGAGCGGAGCATATTATCATAGGATTTCTGAATGAAAACTATTTTCTTTACAATAAATGTCGTTCCAAGACGATTGAATCATTTCTGCGGCACTCTTCGAGGTTCATTGTTTTGGCGTTTTACTCGTTGCCACTGTTGATTGTGGCTTAAGCAGATATCAAACGCTTCACTTTTTGTTACTTTTTTTGTCTTTAATTCGGCGTCTTTAAAAGAAAAAGAATGAAAACGCTTTTTTTCTTTCACTCGAAGTGAAAAGTCTGAACACAAAATTAATCAAAAGAGTAAAATGAATTCTCGTGTCACATTTCGGCACTTGACATAATTATGTCACTCGCCTAATGAAATGAAAAGAGCCGATGAACGTTTATTCCTCTGTAATTTGTGATCGTCAGGTGAACATGGAATGAAACAAAACTACTACTACTCGATAAACGAATATCTAAGTGATAGACTTATAAAGTCATAGTTTACGCAGTCAAGACTTCAAATTTTATTTGTACTTTATTATTTTTATTACTTCTCTCAACCTGTTTATATTTTAAATTAAAGCGAACAGATAAACCAAAAAAAAAAAAAACATCATTGTTATAGTATAGTAGTTTGCTTAGTAATGTTAAAAAATGCTTCCTCTCTCCTGACTCAGTTATTTAGCTGTGCCCGACAGGGTCCATATGATCTAATTATAAGTTTACCACTTAGGAATACCTAAATGTGGAATGCAATAAAAGTATTGAGTATTGAGTAAAATGAACATTAGTGAAGCGTCGGATATCAGCTTTACAGGATTTGCAGTGAAAAGAGGGAGAAAAATGAAACATTTCTAAGCGTTTCCTTCACCTACATTACAGGTACCTTTCTTGGGATATTCGCCTTAAAAATCTCGCACCACAAAACTATGGGAACGACTACTATTTCGCACTATTTAAGACAATACCTCCGACTTTGCTCATAGCGGCTAGTGATGGCGCGAAAAACGTCCCGCCAAATCCAAAATGGCGGCAAGGCACCAAAGAATTATTGGACAGAATGGCAACACTGGATAATTTTCACAGAGTCGATGTGGAGGGCAGCCATGATGTGCATTTTACACATCCTGAAAGAGTTCTTCCTTATATTAATGCGTTTTTAAAAGACAGTAAAGTTTTTTCTAAGTTGTAACTTTTTGTAGCAGTTTTTTTTGTTTTGTTAGTGGTCTGTATTCTAGTATGATGCTAGATGAATATCGATTTAAGAGGGATGTGCTGAGGCAGCACGCGAAATTCAAAATTTCTTACGTTTTTTAATAATTTAATTTCAATTAAGTATACGAGTTGTATTGGTGGTTTTATGATAACTATTTACTAAGCAACGTTCTAGAAAATGGGCCACAGTATGTATTTGTTATGTAGTATGTACTCAGTGATATCCTATGTATTGTTATTTTTTTTATTAATTGTATGTTTGTTGTTCGGTCTTATTTACACATCCCAGGTAAGAAAAAATTGACGCAGTTGCCATTATTAAAATTGAAGAATAACAATTTTTTTTTTACTCGACTTGGGCAAAGCCAAAAGGAAGCTTTATGATTTTAACAGTTTATATAAGTATGTATGTTTGTATTTACGTGTTTCACCGTAGTACCTAAACTCCTGAACCGATTTTGGTGAATGAGGTATCAATAGATTTGTAATAATGGCCCGGTTAACATAATCGCACTGATAATACAATACTGTTGTAACTCAAACTCAGGAACGTGCTACCGGGACAAAAAGTAGCCTATGTCCTTTCCTGCGGGCTTAGCATGACGCTATCTATCTCTTCGAAGAATATAGACGGCTATTCCCATACAAAGTGACATTTCGTTTCTCTATTTTTGACATCGCACCGTAAAAATCCTTCTAAAATCTGTCATTTTGTCTTTCGTTTCTGCCGATCGTTGTCTAGGTCCTTTTTAATGTAGACTATTTCAGAAGACAATTATCTAAGGTAGTGAAGACAAACTGATTTTTTAATCGTCATGCTAAAGACAGTAGAAAACTTTTTACTCGACGGCCACAAAGTATAAAAATGGAATGGAAAAAGGAATTTTTCACTTTTTGTATGGAAAATGTGAAAAATGATTACCTACATGTTGAGTTTTAGGGATTTAGGGGTTTCATAAAGGGGGTCGAAATTTTCATATTTTTTGCAATATGACACTCCATTTTCGAGATATAAGCAGAAAAAACTTTTTTACAAAAAAACAACCGACTTCCAAAAAAAACACTAAAAGACGTGAAAAATAACTTTAATTTCGGAAGTCGGTGCCTTTGGTTTTGTATTTTCGTGTTTGGCTACCGACTTCCGAAATTAAAGTTATTTTTCACGTCTTTTAGTGTTTTTTTTGGAAGTCGGTTGTTTTTTTGTAAAAAAGTTTTTATTTTTCACTTTTTAGTTGCGGTACCTACCCCACACAAATTCGTATACCACTACTTGGTGTGTAAATAACAGTGACAGGAAATTATTAACACATCATCCATATAAACTAAGTGGAAAAAATCTGCAGTATTAAGGATAACTCAAAAACTACTGGTCAGACCTTGATCAAATTTAAATGGGACCACATGTGAAGCACCACCTATCAAACAAAAAAAGAATCATCCAAATCGGTTCACACAGAAAAAAGTTATGAGCTAACACACATAAAAAAAAAAAAAAAAAAAAAAAAAAAAAAAAAAACATACAGACGAATTGAGAACCTCCTCCTTTTTGTGAAGTCGGTTAATAAAAGATAAACGTGAATAAATTACTGAATTTCGTAAAAAGTGCAGTTGACTCTTTCTACTATGCTGCCGTCGTACTGTCTTCACGAAACGTCATTTTTGTCTATTCTTCCGTCGACAAAACGGTACGAAACGCCTGCAGGTAAGAAAAATTAGACGTAGTTGCCATTATTAAATTTGAGGGATATAATTTTTTTACCCAACTACGGCAAAGCCAAAAGGAAGGGTTATGATTTTAGCAGTCTATACGTATAAGTATGTATGTATGTTTGTATTTACGTGTTTCACCGTAGTGCCTAAACTCCTGAACCGATTTTGATGGATGAGGTATCAATAGATTTGTAATAATGGTCCGGTTAACATATCGCACCTTTAGAATTGAAGTGGCGTAGTCCAAAATTATTGTTTTTTGGCAAATGCCAAAAATGTAATTGAAGAACTGTCCATTTTTTATGTTTTCGATTATCCTCCTATCCTATCTTTTTCTGGACTAAAATAGTCTGTTTATTATTTAATAAACTGATACAATACATGTTTATAAGTCGTTCAATGTATAAAAGGCATTTTCTTAAAAAAATGAGTTAAGACACTTCAGTTGGGTGTGGCAAAAGAAGCATGAAAGTAGAATAAATGCTGTGGAAATGCGTTCCTTGCGAAGCATGTGTGGTGTAACTATGAATGATAGACTGAAGAATGATGTGATAAGGCAACGGTGCGGTTTAAAGGAAGATGTAGTGACAAAAATTGATAAGAGTATGCTAAGATGGTTTGGTCATGTTGAGAGGATGAATGAAGGGCGATTAACAAAAAGTATTTACAAGGCAGATGTGAGTGGAAACGCCGGGAGGGGACGCCCTAGGAAGACATATAGTGACCTTATTGGTGATGTTCTTCAGAAAGGTCAGGTGCGTAGTACTCACAACCGGCGTGCGTGTATGACCAGATGTATGAACGTAAACGAGGCAAAAGGAGTGTGTATGGATCGTAGCAGGTGGCGTTCTGTAGTTTCTGCCTACCCCCATGGGAAGAAGGCGTGAGTTTATGTATGTATGTATGTATGTACACTTCAATTCTAAAGGTGCGATATGCTATATAAATTCTCCCTGTATTAAATACTAGCTTCTGGCTTGTTCTGTAGATATCGGAAATTATCCCACAGGAACGTGCTGCCGGGACAAAAAGTAGCCTATGTCGTTTCCTAGGACGCCATCTATCTCCGTGCCAAATTTTATCAAAATCCGTGAAAAGATAACATAGAGACAGTTACTTTCGAAGTTATAATATTACCTCTTTACTAATAAACGTTGTATAGCGTCTGTGTAGTTACACAGCGATTTCTCTCTTTCAGTCTTCAGTAATTTGACGTTCGAGAGAAGAAGACAAAGCTTTGTGTAACCATGCAGGCGCTATACAACGTTTATTAGTAAGGACGTTAGTATTGATGGTGGACTTTACACGTAAATTTCTGACGTCGAAAAAAATTAAATTATCGTAATCACGACATGTTTCTTATCAATAGAAAGGTCTTCATGAGCACATTACAAATATGTATATATACAGGATGTTTGGAAGCGGGGTGTAAAGCCTTAAGGGGGTGATAGTTATCACCATTTAGAGAATATTGAGCCATATATGTCTAAGACGAAGTCTTTTTTAACCGACTTCAAAAAAGGAGGAGGTTCTCAATTAGAACTCTCACACTCTTTTTTTATGTGTGTAAGCTCAGAACTTTTTTGTAGGTTTTTTTATTTTTTTTATTTGAAAGCTGGTGCTTCACATGTGGTCCCATATAAATTAGATTAAGTTCTGATTAGCAGTTTTTGAGTTATCCTTAATACTGCGTATTTTTTCCACTTAGTTTATATTGCTGATGTGTTAATAATTTCCTGTCACTGCTATTTACATATCAAGCAGTGGTATATGAACTTGTGTGGGGTAGGTACCACAGAAAAAAGTGATAAATTAAAACTTTTTTCCAAAAAAAAAATCTGTTGTTTTTTTTTTAACAAAACCTAGAAATAGCAGACACAAATAAAAATAACACCGACTTCGTCTAAGTAATGTATGGCTCAAAATGCTCTAAATGGTGTCAACGTTCACCCCCTTAAGGCTTTGCACCCAGCTTCCAAACACCTTGTATTATTTATTTTACACAATTAGCCCAGGTACACACGGGCGCTTTTTTAACGCAACGTTTTTTTTCCGCGCATTTATTTTTCAACTCTCGGCGTTGAGCTGGGCCTTGAGAATCCAATAGAATGATTCAGTTGCACTTATCCCAATTTATTTGTGGTCGGCACAACGTGTATTTTTCTTCTATGTTTTTCCAATTTTTATTGAGGCTACCCCGCCACTGTAGCGCCTCGGGCATGTTCGCGGAGGCGCGCACGAATTGCTTTCACGAGACGATGTGCAACCGGTGCGCGTCTCTAGTGCGCCGAGTGCGGGGCAGCGCCAACACCGTCCTAGCGATGATCGCCAACAGACTGGATTGCCCTTATATCGCGCAATGCTGCAGCAGACATATCGTTACTTTGTGCGTGTTCGTTTTTGTCTGTGCTTGTTATCGTGTCTGTATCCTTAATGTATCTGTTTGTATATATGGGTCTTGTTGCTTGAAATAAACAAATTTTATATTATTTATTTATTTTATTTATTAGTCGTCATCTCGATAAGTCACCTCCTCCCTTTCTAGCTACCGCATATCATCTTCCACACAGTTCATCCATCGTTTCTTTGGTCTTCGCCTACTCTTATAGCCAGAGATCAGATATTCTTGATATTCTTGTTTATTTTTTATTTATTTTTTTATTTTATTTTTTTCCATCCAAAGGTTGTCTGTAAAAGATCGCTTTTAGCGATAAGACCGCCCATTGGGTCACCCTATGTAAAATTTCTACTTTCATATCCGTAATATTTTATGGTGTACATAATAAAGAGTATTCTATTCTATTCGGATGCATATTCACCTGAAGTTGAGATGTTGGCTAATATGGAATACGCTTTTGTATCGAAAAAATCTTAACTTTAACTAACACTCACCATACACCCCTCCTCTTACATCCTACACCCTAACATTGGAGTGAAACATTAATTTTAAATAAACATGCATCTGAATAGTTATGGAAAAAACAAGAACCCCGGGGTTTCTTTTTTAAAAGAAATATTTTTTTTAGAAGTCGCTTCGCTTGTCGCGTCTATACACCCGACTAGTTATGCATTCCCGGTGTTCCTGACCTCCCGGGTTTTTGTTTTTAACAAAAAAGAATAATTTTAAGCCGCTTTCATAGTTTCATAGCTAAAAATTAACTTTAGGTAAATATACATCCGAATATCCGATCTCTGCTTATAGCCATCCACATTCATACTACAAAACTTTCTCTAAGAATCCTAAATACTGTGATATAGAATCCTTAGCGCGTTAGTAAATGGATTTTCAACTGTCAGCGTTGAGCCAAACGTTAAAAATCAACTGCACAGTAAAAAAATGTCGCGTTTACAAAGCGCCCGTGCATACTGCACTGTTGTTCACATTTAAAAAAATTCTAATAGATACAAGAGTTCATAATTTTTTGTCGTGATTTTTAAATAATATTTATAAAATATGATATATTGATGATTTTTTGTCATAGGACCTTGATCTGCGCATGTTTCTCCTGTGCGGCGAACGACTATTTTGGGCAGATTTCCCGTTTTAGTTTTATAAGTAAATCTAAGAACTCCCAGAAAAAGTATGTGCTTAAGCAATCAGCGTCTATATAAAAAAATACAAAAGCGCGATTTCGAGATCTAATATTAGATTTGTTACAACCTTGGAATTACTTACCTTTTTGTATCAACACGGTTACAAAACTAAATTCGTGACGATCTAAGAAGTCCGATTTGACAGCTATCAAAATATTTTGTGTAGTGTTGCGAAAAAAAATCGGTTGCTTTAAAATCCGATTCTCGAGACATATTGATTTATCATACAGAACTTGTAATCGAGAATTTATCTACATTGCTTAAAATTGATTTTTGAGATATCGTTTTATTCCATGTACATTATCTAACAACTCTATGAAATTCCAAAGAACTTTGACAGATGACGAGCCGGAGTGGGTAACTCGACAGAGAGAAAACTTAGTACAAACGCGTAATGATAGGTACGACAAAGCTCAGCGATACAAAACTTCTCTATAGGGATTATTCTGTGGCGCGATCTTCGTAATGCCAAAACATTACGAAGATCGCGCCACAGAATAATCGAAGCGCATACATTTTCTCATAATTGTAAGCGTGATTATGTATGAATTAGGTTTTACGAATTTAATAATTATGTACATAATATATGTACACTGTTTTAAACTTTCATGGTTATCAAATACACGCAGGGTGTACAGGACAGCCCTCCGCAGACTGATGGGGTGAATTCAGTATATCATACTAAGATGACCGGTACATGAAATTATTTCAGGAACGTTATGCGAATCTAATAAACCTGATTTGTTTTATTACCTCACACGCAATGTATCGTTTCGTTCGCCACGGGGTCAATAGGATCTACCCCCAAGCGCGCTCACGCCACGTGATTTATTACTTCTCATTGAAGCGAGCGAGAGCGAACAATAAGAGTAGTAGTTGAGTATTGACAATTGAGCAGATGGCCGGGTGACGTACAAAAGAAGTATGCGGTGAGTTCGATGAACTCTGTAGATAGGCAGAAAGTGAACAGCTGTTTTCTCGCGTCGTTCGTTAGAGAATTTCAACATCCATTGCTATTTTTTAGATTTATGCAGTTTTATTTACATAAATGGAGTGCTGCGAACAGAGAATGTAATTTTACATTGAAAAAAAGGAACAAAAACTAAAAAAACGATAAAAGAAATGACAATTTTCCTGAGTAAATTTCGGGTGGAATATGATTCAAAATAAGGAGCTGAATGCAACCTGTAAGTTTGCGGAGGGCTGTCCCATACACCCTGTATATTTAGTAGGTAATTCAATTATCAATGTATACGTATTTTGAATTTCGCGCGGAAATTCCATTGCAAAATTTACGTCTTCGTCAAGCAAAGCTACATTACTTTAATTTTCAAAGGCAACATCGATTTTAAAATACCTTAAAAACAGACGCGGATGATCCTTCGATACTCGATCCGTCAACTTTTCTATCCGCGTTACGAGTATAAGAAGACGAATCAATACGTGTCCGACGATCGAGAGCGAGCGTTTTCCCGACAAGGTTGAACCGCTTTTTCGCATTAATTGATTGAAGGGTTATGATTTTAGCAGTATATGTATGTATGTTTGTATTTACGTGTTTTCCACCGTAGCGACTAAACTACTGAACCGATTTTGGTGAATGAGGTATCAATAAATTCTTAATAATAGTCCGGGTGACATAGGATAGATAAATTCTCCCTAAATTTAATATGGCGGACGTTACAGGTAATTTTCTGACCTCGACAAAAATTAATGACAAATGTTTGGTATCAAAAGAAAGGTCTTGACGAGCACGTTAAAAATATGTATATATATATATATATCATATTGTCTAAGTAAATAAATATGTTAATACCTGTTGTCAAACTCTCAAAGCATTTATTTCAATTAAACCAATTACAGGTACTTTTGAATTGTCAGGAGGTGATTTATAGTCAACTGCATGTTTATGTAAAAATTTGACACTGTAATTTTTTTTTTCTTTGTAATTTATCACTCTTGGTTATACTTTGTTCACGCTACTATCTAGCCTATTTTAAAATGAATACTTTAAATGTTAGCGGGGGGGGGGGGGGGCCGTGCGGTTGACCCAATTAGCCCTCCATCCTTTAATATAAAGAGTGCGTACACGATTCACAAAAAAAAGTAAGTTTTTGTGAATTATGAAAATATATTTTAAATTATTATCTTAGTACGTCTTTTGACTGGGTATTAAATGTGTAGGTGATAATAAATAAATAAATATGTATAATAACTTCGTATTCTATTTTCAAATGTATAATATATTGACATGGATGTGGTATTTAAAATTATCGAAGATGACTGATAGAACTCTGCCAAAAAAGTCTGACAGCCAGTCTTAGCAAGGCGTATCGTGTTACCCAGTAACTGGGTTGTGGAGGTCAGATAGGCAGTCGCCCCATTTAAAATACTGGTAATCAGCTGCATCCGGTAAGACTGGAAGCTGACCCCAACATAGTTGGGGAAAGGCAGGCAGATTGTTTTTTTTTATATTGACTGATTGAATTCGGCCTTAAAATTGAAAATTTGGCGACGTGCTGTTTTGGCTTGAGAAGCTGTTGTGAAAAATAATTCTTAAGGGGGGGTGCGACAAGGTAGCCCGCGAAATTCAAATTTTCTTACGTTTTTGCAATTTGCAGGTCAGTATCAGCTTGTAAAGGTGATCTAAATATGATTCGCGACCGTATCAAATATGGCTTTACAGAATTATAATCATTAGAATCAGCAATACAACTCCTTAAGTTAGAATTGCCCTCAAATATCATGATTTCATGAAATAGTCATTCAATAGGGTAATATGAACTTATAGAGATGTATTGCTGATTCTAATGATTATAATTCTGTAAAGCCATATTTGTTACGGTCGCGAATCATATTTTAATCAAACTACAACCTGATACTGACCTGAAAATTGCAAAAAACGTAAGAAAGTTTGAATTTCGCGGGCTACCCTGAAGGTTCCGCCTTAAGATTTAAAATTGTCTTGGTATGTGGGCCGGGAGCATAGATGTAAGGCCGGTTTAAAACCAATCTATTTAAAACAAAAACAAAAAAAAACAAAAAAAAAAACAAATAAGCCATTTTTTTCGGTTTAAATCGGTTGGTGTTGAGGACTATGTTTTTCTTAATTAAAACTACCTACATTTTATTGATTTTATCGAGGTAGAGATATAACGGAGTACTTACCTATAAACTGTGTAAAGATTTTTTAAATGTGTGATAATTATACTGATATTGATACACTTAGCATGTTTATTAATTATAAATAAATTGATGTTGGTCCATTCTGTATTAAAACTTACTGGCTTGTCTGTCAATTTAAAATGTTGCTGTTATTAATTGTTATTTTATATAATTATTCATTAGCTCTAAGTAGGTAAATGTAACTGATAAGAATTTTCTTGACATTTAGAATCTCTAAATGTTTTATTGTGATTCACTTGTGTTAGTTTTAAGCACAGATTTAAATCTATCGATGTGCCCTCACTATGCTTGGGTAGTGTCCACACTGGGAAAATTGAGTTCACATTTCCCGCATGGAACGATAGATACGATTTTCAGTATGAGTGAGCGAGACAACACCATTCATGTCATTGTCAGCGAGACAGAAACATGACAATCTTTCGACCCGGCGAATCTAATGATTTAAGTCTATGGTTTTAAGTGTCAAATAAATGGATGTAGTGAATTAATATAATTGTTTTATTTAAAGAATAGGTACAATTCCTTTTCAGTCATTCGTCCTACTTTCTTTTAGAGGGATACTCCTCTTCCCAATTTGGTCGTGAAGTTTAGCCTATTATGCGCTTTTATAATTTCTCGTCCGTATAATGTATGGAAATACGTTCTAACGTTATCGTGGACGGAAATTTAAAACCGTCTTCATATATTTCCATACATTTTAGTACCCTGTGGTATGGTGATGGCCGCTGACGTCCAAGATAATAACATCAGGTAAAAAATTATAAAAGTGCATATTGGCATTTGTCGTCTGACATGCGGCAGATGTGCTCAGCACAAATTCATATAATATAAAATAAAAAAACTTAACCAAAATGTCACAATTTCGACTTAGTTTTAGCATCTTCTAGCAGGAACTTAGTTATATCTTCAGCCATGCAATCAGGGTTATCAAGGTGAATATCATGTCCACCTTCAACAATTTTAAACCTGTAATTTCCATTAGGCCATGCTTTTTCATCCATCAGAAAAGGTACAGGATCGTATATTCCGACATCGACCATTTTTTTCGCGAGAAAACATAATGTTGGAGTTGTGGCACTTGCGTATATTCTGCCTAACATCTCACCGGAAAATGGCAACACTGCTACTTCTTTCATGCGTTGGTCGAAGGAGAATCTGGGAAATAAAATTAATTGACAAAATAAATTATAAGTTGACGGCTGACAGGGGAAAATTAATCAGAAAAACAAGCATTTCGTCGAGCTGCCGACTCCAAGTTTCATATGACCAGGGTAGGCAGAAGAGTTTGACTGCTGAGCCTGGACCTACTCTTAATCAATCTGAATCATTTTGAAGCCCATTGCTGATCCATTGCTTCATATATTCGAATTTGTCTGCTCATCAACGAAAATAACGCAATGAATGTTGCTGAACTGTCAAAATGAAAGATATTCCTGCTGTTAGTGGGTTACGCAATTACCCCGCTGTATTTGATCCCCAGGTCGGGCAAGTGTTATTGGGTTATTCCATCCAACAATTGTCAATAGCAGGCTGGAATCTGGACAATAAGGTCGCGCCCTATTACTTGAGATTGGGAAAAAGATGTTGTCCCCATCCCATGTAATAGTAGGAGGCAGACATCACTCCTGTTTAAGAAGGGGTAGGCCTACCCCCTTTGGCCTAAGATGTAATATAGTAGGTACCTGTAAAGTCCGTCACCGGCAGGCACCAGACTTCTTTCTAAGACATGTTCTGTCGCATCCTTGGATAAACCTCTTGTCTGCATCATCATTTGTTGGGCCTGCAAATATATCTATATATATAAAAATTAATCCCTATTTCCCTTGGTCACGCCATCACGCGTGAACGGCTGGTCCGATTTCACTATATATTTTTTTGTTGTGTTCGTTATTGTCAGGAGAAGGATCTTATGAAATAAAAAAATAGGGGAGTTGATCGGAACGTAACAAAATTTAAGAAAACCTAACGCCAATATTAATTTTACATAACTGTCAGTTGTTTGAAATAACTGTCAGCGATTGACAGAATGGGCGCTGCAAATATCGTTAATCACAGATGGATCGGTTGATAAATGAGTCGATAGTTTTAGTTTTGACTAAAACTAAAACTAAACGACATATGACATTCATAGTTAAGACAGGACAACGTCTGTCGGGTCAGCTTGTATAAATACGGTAAATCAATCGTTTGACTTTGACTAAGTAATCGGGACGCCAGCGCCACCAGGTGGCGCTAGACAGAGTCTATAACATAACGCTTGACCAGAGGAAAAGCAGAGTTTGTTGTTGGCGGATAAACAGTGAACACGTTTAGAAACTGTCGCGCGTTCCGTATAGTTGTGTCGTGTACCTACAGTGTGTGATAAATTTGTTCGTAAATTATAATTTGATTTGAACTGCAAACGGTTTTTCTATTGCGCAATAACCAACACTTCCCATAGTATTTCAGTGGAAATTCCCGAGCGCATGAGTTCACGTAGATGACAAAAAAGTTTGGTGTGCTCTTCATACCAAAATCCTATGAGCGGATAACGAGAGAGACCTACCTTCCCCGTCATAAATATGATTGACGATGCTTCTTCGAGTTTCAGAACTTTCTAAGACACCACCAAAAATAAGAGCAAGTACGGTAAACGCTACATATTTTTTTTTTACCGACTTCAAAAAAGGAGGAGGCTCTTTGTTCGTCTATATGTTTTTTTTCAGTATGTTCATCGATATTTTTAAATTAAATCGTCGTGGATTCAAACATCTACACCTATTGAATGTTGACGTTATGTTTAAAGAATAACTCTACTGGGGTACCGGGAAGTACCTATTAGGAGTCAGCACAGACAGAATAGCTAAATACTCCAGTTTTTCTGAACTAAATCACAACTTGAAAAGGGGTTCAAAAAAGTAGCGTAAAAGAGTTTGTCTAAGGCGTAGGTTCGCTCGTATTTTCACTCGAAACTTGATACCTGCCAACAAAAATGCTTGAGCATTTGGCAGCTTTGTCTGCGCAAACGGCTCTGTCTTTAACGTCACCATCCTTCCAGTGCGTAAAAGAGATGCTCTTCGCCTTGTATAGCTCCATCTCTCACTCACTTGATGACTCCAGCCCCTGATCCTCAAAAGACCCTTACCTTCTCGTATGTATACTTCGGTGCAGTTTCGATCCCACTGTTGAATTTATGAAATCTATCATCATCGTACATTCCATAGTAGCTGTGGAACCAGTCACGTATGCCTTCTCGTGTGCATGGCCAAGTGTGGTGAGCTGGTATCGGGTCAATCTCGACCACCCGCGTTATGTGACCCGGGTAGGCTATGTTGAATAATTTACCTAGAATAAAAAAAATGGTTGGTAAATAAATGGCCTGACATTTTTTTTAGAACATAGCATTACGTCTGAATTCTCCGAAGGGACAGTGATGTATACTGTAGTGTTGTGTAGCCCTTCTTAGCTGCGAGTTCCTCTACTTAACCACGAGCGGCTCAACTAAACCACCAGCCCTTCTACTTAGCCACCAGCTCTTCTATTTAGCCGCAAGCTCCTGGTGAATTCTACACCCACATTTGGCCAGTCAGGACCCTAATTGTGTAACACACTATCTATCACAATCTGACTCATTTTGAAGCCTATTACTTCATATGTTCCAAAAATTTGTCTGCTCAACAACGTAAATAACGCAATGAATGTTGTTGAACTGTCAAAATGACAGCCATTCCTACTGTTAGAGTGTTACGCAATTACTCCGCGGGTTTCAAGTCCCAAGTAAAATGTACGGAACGATCTGAGCAGGGGTATACTCCGTAAGCACGAAGTCCGTTGCTTCGGCCGAATTTACGGTCGTATACTACTCCGTATTACTTACAGACATAAGATTAGTTCGGTTTTCGAACTAAGAATGAATGACAATACGGTTTGACAGTTGCCCTTATGCTCGCTGTTTTTGTCCGTCTGTATTATTGAATTTGACACTTGTTTTGACGAATCAACTACTTTCGAATGCCCCGTATCTTCGTTTACGGAATTAGAGAGTAGACCCTTTGTTGCAATATTGATCATCATCAATGCGCCGTTGCCACCCGGAAATCGAATCCATGAGCTCACGCTTAGCAGTCTCGCCTGAATAAAAAAGCAGGACTTATAATATAGGTAACAAGGTAGGGTGGGTAGGTAGGTATACAGGTAGAGGTGTCTCAAATCGTCAACACAAAATGATCAAGTAAGCGTGGTACAAGCTTTTCCTGAATAAGTAGAGACCTTTACGTTGCTGTAGGACGATTGTCCCACTGCAGTATAAAAGACATAATCAGCGTATAATGTTCCCACTGCTGGGACTCAGGTCTCCTCTCTGTGAGAGTGAGTGGGACGTAATCCACCACGCGGGCCCAGTGCGGGTTGGTATATGCCGCATGTCTTCGAAATTGGGACACTAACTTACCAATATTTTCAATAATAGACACTTACCAATAGGGACTCCAAGCGAATGTCCAATATAGATAAACTTATCCCATTTAAAATGGTCTTTGACCTTCACAATAGTGGGCACCAAATCCATAACAGAATATCTTACTCCTTTCGGCAAATGATCCGACTTCCCATTGCCAGGTAGGTCCACGCTTAAGTAGTAAAAATTGGTGGGTAGTCGGGAGACAAGTGGTCGGAAACCGGAGCTGGCATCCATCTTTCCATGACAGAGGATGACTGGGGGGTTGGATGGGTCTCCCCAGGCCAATCCTGTGGGATGAGGTTTGAAGTTCACATTGTGGAATACAGTGAATATATCGAGTAAGTTACATTAGGTAAGTACAGTGCTACAAGGATCTTTTGGCACTCGAATGACATTGACAGGGTAGCGCTGTTGGTAAACATTTCGTGAAATTGTATTGAACAAAAAACAAGATGGCGGTGCTAGTTTAGAATTTGGCCACGCGCCAAAAGATCCTTGGACAACTTTATATAATTTTTTATGGCGAAGAAATGTTGTATTTTGTAGTGCAACAAATTGGATGAGGTCCTTTAACCAGAGATCGGATATTCGGATCCATATTTACCTAAAGTTGATATGTTGGCATATATGGAATGCGCTTTTGTATCGAAAAAATCTTAACTTTAACTAACACGCACCACCCCTCCTCTTACACCCTACGCACATACACATATTTGCATCGGGAGTTAAACATTTATTTTAAATAAATATGAATAACAAGCCAAGAATCCTGCGGTTTTTTTTTAATGCCACTTCAATACCTTACACTCGTCTAGTTATGCATTCCCGGTGTTCCTGGCAAAGGCGATTTAAATTTTGAAAAAAAAAAAAAAAACTGCTTCCATACTTTCATAGCTAAAAATTAACGGGTGCTAATTATTAAGGCAGCTTCTTTAAAATGTCATTATGGTCTTCAAATATATTTAGTTGTCTAATGAATTAATAGGTCAGCGACGAACTTTTAGCGTCTAATAAATGGTTTTCAAGCGACCATATATTGTAAAAACGAGCTACTTTTAAAATGACGCAGCATGGTGATAATTCTTAAGCAACGTTATGGACCAAGTAATACATAGGGGCATTATTCATAAATCATTATGAATAATGGCAAGCGTAGTGAACGGAGCCCCGCTTAGCGGGGCTCCTACTTCTGGGTGGTTTAAAAAAAATGACCACGAACCTTCTAACCCAACCTGTCCGAGTCGGGGTGCCCTTAAGTCCCGACCGAGCTCGCTTACAACATTAGTCGCTTGAGTTAGCAATTCAGAAGTAAATATATTTATCGGTAGCTCTGAGTCATATTAATTTACGTTCGTAAATTAACGCTGGTTTTTTGATATTCTGTTGGAAAAGTAAAGATGATGAATTAATATAATTGAAGCTGTTCTATTAACTCGTCGCCTACATATAAAAAAAGACGTTAGGTTGCAGGTGCTTAAGAAAACTTTTGTTGCTGCATTCATACTTTCCCAAAATTAACTTTAGGTAAATATGCATCCGAATATCCGATCTCTGCTCATAACGATCTCACAGCCGTAACATTACACACCTATATTTCCCCAAGGGGGTAAGTTATGATGACGCAGTATACTCAAATTTCACTAATTATGATGAATTTCCTAGTAATAGAGCATGAGCTTATTGCCACTAACCGGGTACGAACCCGAACTCTAGGCTTCTAAGTTTCATAGGAAAACCCGACCAGGGAACTATACTATAGGTATCTAATCTAACCCTCAAGGACTTGCTTGATGATGGGCTAGCTAAAGTCGCCAGCACATCAAGTTACCACAAACTGTCATATTTTCTCATCCGATTTTGCTCTTAACTATAAACAATTTAAGGTTTAAAATCATTTGGAGAAATTTGACAGTTTCGTGTAGCTTTCGATTATTATTGATATAACTTACCAGCTATGTTACCCCATGGCGCCTTTATTGAAATTTCCTTTTCCTGAAGCTGTAATCTTTTCATGGCGCTGAAATTCATAAAACGAAGTTAAATAACATTTTATTCAAATAGTTGAATCCATTTCTCGGTTAGCCGGTACGCCTCCATCCAAGATATATTGAGCACACTGTATGTGATGAGTTAGTACTCTCAGCAAAATGTAGATGGCGCTACTAGTTTGTTAGCAAAAGTTTTTATTAATTTACGGACTATCGAAAAGTAAGCAACTGAAGATAAATAAACAAATAAATGGTTATTAACATGCTATTCACAAGATATTATAAGACAATTATTAGTGCTCAAAAAAAACCTGTGTATTTATCTGAGTAGGCGCTTATAAATAATCGCTTGCTAAGTTAGTAAAATATAGTAATGAAATGAATACTTCAGTAGGTTATTAACCAATTAATTAAAATAATAATTGCCAATATGTAAACAAATGAAAAAAGCATGTAATAATATTTAGAAAAACAAATAAAATGCCTACTTACGCGCCGATTCCTGAGAGCAGTTTCGTCAATTTCATTGTTGTCACCACGGATATATCTATGGTTGTCACCAATCTTATCAAAGTTATCTAATGTATTCGTGACCTTGGAAATGGCGAAACTATGTAGGTACAGTGTGTTTAATATGTATTTAACATAGTAATATAAAATGAGGTAACAATAATGTTGTAATCAACGATTACGGTAAGAAAAAAATTATGGTTCTTATTTTTCAAGCAGAGTTGTTCGATTTTTTTTTAATGCGTGTTTTCGTATGGTGGCCTGTCCATCCAGGCTACAAAAATTAGGTACTTAAAGTAGACCCATACATGATACAGTATGGCCACATCTATGTAAGTAGATTAGATCAGTCACCGAATAACCACAGTGAGACTAAGATAAGATCATTTATTTGTTTTTGTTTGAGTAAGATTCCCGCAACGAGACAAAAATAATAAAAAAAATGCGTTACTTATGTACTCGTATACCTACTGAACCTTTATTTTCGGGTCAATTTTAGAATATTCTGTTTATGTAACAGTTCTAAACATTATTACCATTGACACATACACATACATACATAACATCACGCCTGTATTCCCCGAAGGGTTAGGCAGAGGTGTACTTATAGCACACTCACATTTCGCCAGTACCATTGAGTAGGTACCTACTTACTTTGTTAAATGAATATGAATAAAAACTTTTTTATAAAAAAACAACCGACTTCCAAAAAAAACACTAAAAGACGTAAAAAATAACTTTAATTTCCGAAGTCGGTGTCTTTCCTTTTGTATTTTCGTTTTTGGCCACCGACTTCGGAAATTAAAGTTATTTTTTACGTCTTTTAGTGTTTTTTTTGGATGTCGGTTGTTTTTTTATAAAAAGGTTTTTATTTTTCACTTTTTAGTTGCGGTACCTACCCCACACAAATTCGTATACCACTACTTGGTGTGTAAATAACAGTAACAGGAAATTATTAACACATCATCTATATAAACTAAGTGGAGAAAATATGCAGTATTAAAGATAACTCAAAAACTACTGGTCAGACCTTGATCAAATTTAAATGGGACCACATGTGAAGCACCACCTATCAAATAAAAAAAGAATCATCCAAATCGGTTCACCCAGAAAAAAGATATGAGCTAACACACATAAAAAAAAAAAACATACAGACGAATTGAGAACCTCCTCCTTTTTGTGAAGTCGGTTAAAAATAGCACACTGGCTTGGAAAGTAAAACTATTATTGTGAGTTTCTCGCTCGTTCTTCTCCATAGATACCTACTACGCTTTGGAATGGGCAACTAACTAGCTTCATGTTTCTGACTGAGCGACCCCTTGACAATTAAAAAAAAAAACAACTAAATATTAGATAAACTTACTCGTATTATTTTAATTATTGTGAATGTAAAGACTATGTAGGTCATTGTTTTTTTTTCTTCTCATGTAGTTTTAGTCATGGTCTGGCAGTTTGAGTAATTGATGCGGCTTACCCAAATGTCCTTTCTTGGGTATTGTTCGTCGAATCGTTGAGCTCCTTAAGTTTTGAGTTGAGCTGCACGATCACTGACAAATGCGTGCACTGACTGGACAAGTCCATTCAATCTGTGTGGTTATTCTTCAAAAGACCATTTGAGACACAAATCTACATGGTCTTCACATGATATGACCAAGATTATGTCTGGACTTTAAAAGAGACTGTAACCTCTGAGTTTGTTTCGGCCTTTCTTCTCAGAGTAGTCAGATAAGAAACGCTGACCTCATCTAGTTTTGAAATATGATTGACGTGTAAAAGTGTTTGTATAAACCTAGGTACGTACAGAAATAAAATCATTTATCATTTACACATTTGTTTAGACAATATTTATTAAAAATGATATACGACCTAACCTATGTTATCTGTACCCAACCCCTTGATACTTGACAGGTTGTCAGTGTTGTATTTTATTAATCTTGTAGTCTTGTACTTGTCAGTTTGACATGGTTTTGTTTTGCTTGCCCGAATTGCTTGAATTTTACATTAATTGCTGTTACTTTTATAAAAATAAAGGTGAATATTGAAGCATAATACGATAATAAATTCGAAATATATTATAGTGTAACTTATCATAGAAAAACTACTGAACAATTAATATAAATCACATTCACGATAAAATATTATCACGTAAAGTAAAAAGTTCTTTAATAATGGATTTATTGGAGAATGAATGGTATATTCAAGCACCATGGGGCAGAATAGCAAGTAAGTAGATCTTTTTATTGTATTCTGTAACAATAACTAGTTTTTAAATGCATGAAAACTTAAATAAAAGTTTTTAGACTTTGACCCTCGATTCTTATTTTAATAATCATTTTATCAAATCTACGTTGATTGATTATATTTGAATATATTTTTTGTGAGATTACTGTATATTAATTAAGGCAGCGGCTTAAGAATGATCTTCAGAATTAGGTTAGGACCAAAAAAATTGTGATTAGACCCTAACTATTTCATATTTTGTGTAATTAAGAAAGTTCAAGTTCAGTAGCAATATTAAAAACTAGTTTTACAACTTATTTAAATTAAAGGCTTTGCTCTTTAGCATAGGTCTCCCCCAGGCTTATCCAAAGGTTATAGGCGTGAGTTTTTCTCCTCCATGCCCCTCCTGCAGTAATTTTTAAGTCGTTTTCCCATTTTTTTAATGGTCTTCCTCTTTTGCTACTAGGAAAGTATAGGCCAGTATTTATTCCAACAGTTTTAAATGCTGTATAATATGACTTTAGGGATAACAGAGTTATTTTCAAAATAAATAGGGTAGAGTCATCTCAATTACCTCCTTCCCTTTTGTGTATATATATAGTATATGTATAATGTAGATATATATTATAGGAAATATGTATGTATGTGTATTATAAGTTTATATTCTGTTTAGGTACTTGTATACCTATTTTATTTATAAATACAAGTTATCTTTTTAATATTTTATTATTATTATTAGTAACGCCTGTTATACAGAGCACCTGCCATCTTATCTCTTCACCACCCTTGGTTGACTGGTAGAGAACGCCTAAGGCATTAAGTCCACCTTTGTATACTATTGTGTGCGAGAAGTTTTAATAAATAAATAAATAAATAACTCAAGAAATTGTACAATTAGCAACTTTATTGTTATTGAGAAAAACTTATTTTAGACAACAGGAGATAGTTATACAATTATTTCTTCTCTTTTATCATCAACATCACCATACAACACGGTGATGCTGCCAGCCTTTTGGGCATTTTTCCTCTTGACAGCGAAGCAGACAAGTTTTTCGATACCCTATGATTTATTCCCCTCCTTTTTTATGTACAGTCACCAAAAGAGATAATAAGTAACCAGCACACGTAGCATGACCACTTCTATCTCTACTCTATGAAGAGAAGACAATTCACTTTATTAACAAAAAGTCATTCTTTTTTTGAATTTTGACATTGCGCCGTAGAAATCTTTCCACAATCTGTTGTTTTGTCTTCCGTTTCTTCTGTTCCTATAGTGGTTATGCTACGCATGCAGGGTCATCGAATATAATTGAAATTTACTAAGAAACCGATAGATGTTTTTGAATGAAATTTAATTTGATAAATGACCTGTTTGTTTTCTATTAATTAAACTAAATTTTATTATAAGACATTCATTGGTTTCTTACTAAAGTTCAAGTATATTGACGACCTTGGTTACTTATCACTTTTGGTGGCTGTACATGTAAATATTGTCAATGTTTTCTCATAGTTTAACTAAAATAAACACAGATTAATAATAAATAATGAAAATCTTTATTTAAGTATACAAAAACCTTCAACAATTATTAAAAACAAGGATGCATTAATTACAGTGAATAAAGGTCATACAGATAGAGACCCTGACACTCAAACTAGGAGATCCCGTGACTTAGGTGTCAGAATTGACCCCTAAGATTAGGAAATTGTAGCCTTGAATGACTGAATTTCACAATGTGTTCTTACCTAATAAAGTTAAACTTACAACTACTTGTATTAAAAAGTTATACATACTGCATGGCCTTACGTCATACAAGATTTTATGGCTATCCGTCTTGATGACTGTATGCTGATTATACAGGATGACATCGACGCACAACCTGAAACCATGAATTCAGGACATGATTCTAGACCCCCTTTTTTTTTAAACCTACACAATTATAGAAATAAAATCATTTATCATTTATTCAGTGCATGATCCTGAAGCCCATTTTTTTTTTTTTGGTTTTTAAATCATCAAATGACCTCCCCCGCTCTGGGCGGAGCGGACGGGCGTGTCAGACTATTACTGACTAAAACCCACCCGTGTTCCTTCAGTTGCCTGTGCGCCAGGGCCACGGTAACTCTTTCGAATAATCCGCGACCCCGGCAGGCATCGGCCCTGTCGGACCCCGTCAATGATGCTGATATCTGATTGAGGCGCGCGTGGAATACGACGCGCCATCGACCCGGGCCTGGTCCTTACCGGACGGCGAGCTGCCCATTGCTCGCCGTCGACAAGCCCGCGCCTACGGTGGCCGGGAGTCGGCTATCGACTCCCGACGCCCAGGGTGTCTCCTCCTGCGGCGACTAGGGGCGAAAATAAAAGTTGGTTATCAATAAAAAAAAAACTTTTGTACAAAAAAAAATTGGAAAATCCGAAAGTGCACGACTCATAATGCTCATTTAATTATGAAATATAAAAAAAAAAACTTAAGTCGTTCAAAATTAATTGCCGAAAAAACAGCTGTAGTAGGAAGAAGGTACTGCACAAGCGCCCCTGGTGGAATAAATGTACATAATATCTATAGATATATCACCATCCATATGTTAATTTTCTATGGATATAAATAGATGTACAGTCTTGTAGTTTTCGTTTTTTATTAATTGTAATTAAACGACACTGAAATAATTAGCCATTCGCATTCAGTGACCTACAATCGTCGATTAGAATTAAAAAAAAAAAATTAACTCAAATAATGGATTTTTTCACAAGTTACAGTGTTTCCGGGTTTCACACATGACGGACAGGATTTTTTTTTGACCTATTTTGGTGTTTTTTTCCAATTCTATTGCAGTAAATCAATTTTTAAAAGTATGAAATTAATCTCCATTAAATTATCTCGACAATAGTATGCAAAATATCTTGATTCCGTGAACTAACAAGGCTATAATAATAAATATAGCCGCCAAAATGAGGCGAAAATTTTTTTTCGATCGTAAAGCACTCTCTGATGCTTCGCATCATGAGTCGTGCAAAAAACAACCGACTTCAAAAAAACCACTACAAAGTGAAAAATAACTTTAATTTCGGAAGTCGGTGTCTTTGTATCTGTATTTTGTTTTTTGCCACCTAAAAATACTGTGACTGGTCAAAAGAAAAACTAACCAAACCAATTCGAGGTGGGTGCTGAAATTATTGACCTTGCTTCGCTTGCTCTTGCAGCCCAGGGTCTCTTAATTCTTTAACTTTACTACCTATGTGTTATTTATTATTGATCGAAGACCAATGTCGACAAAGTTACTCTTATTTCTGTATCTATGGTCAAAAGAAAATCAATCCTATCCGAGGCGGGGTGTTAAAATTGCATTTTTGTTTGTAGTTATTCTTATTCAGAATAAATCCCAAAAACAACATGGTGCAATACTAGATGTGGGAGACACTTCTTGACTGTCTGGCCCATGGGCCCCTCTCAGAAATAATTCCTGGATCCGCCCTTGGATGTGCCTGCCACAATGTATTTTTAACCAACTTCACAAAAAGGAGGAGGTTCTCAATTCGCCTGTATGTTGTTTTTTTTTTTTTTTTTATGTGTTTTAGCTCAGAACTCTTTCCTGGGTGAACCGATTTGGATGATTCTTTTTTGTTAGAAAGGATATACCTCAAGGGTGGTCCCATGATAAGGAAACCAGGATCTGATGATGGAATCCCGGAGAAATCGAGGGAAACCTTCGAAAATCGTAGGAGCGCGCGCCTAGTGCGTTTGTTAATTTTTTCATTAAGTATTTTAAAGAACTACAATTTAATGAAGGTCTGGAATCGATCTGATGATGGAGCCGAAAGACAGTCGAGGGAATTCCTCAATGATTTACAGCAGGTACCTTGTGTTTGGGCTTCATTAATTTGAATTTATGAAAACTTTACACCTGAAGGGTTGTGACAGTCATTAGGGGTCTGACGATGAAGACGAAGGACAGTTAAGGGAACTCCTCAACGGTTTACAGTAGCTACCTTGTGATTCGTTTTAATTCATTTATATTGATGATAACTTTGCACTCATATGGGTTATAGGTGCCATTACAGGTCTGATGATGGAAACCATAGACAGTTGAAGGAATTCCTCAACGATTTAAAGCAGTTACCTTGTGTTTGGGCTTGATTAATTTTTATTGATGAGAATACTATACCCAGATGTGTTATGACTGTCATTAGGGGTCTGATGATGAAGATGAAAGACAGTTAAGGGAACTCCTCAACGGTTTACAGTAGCTACCTTGTGTTTGGACTTAATTCATTTATATTGATGAGAACTTTGCACCCATATGGGTTATAAGTGCCATTACAGGTCTGATGATGGAGACCATAGACAGTCGAGGGAATTCCTCAACGATTTACAGCAGTTGCCTTTTGTTGGGCTTACTTCATTCGGTTCAATATTCCAAAATATTCAGGTCGTACAAAAATAATACCCAATTATGATTGAAGTTTTTCATAGGGCAACCACTACGTACTAGTTCTGCTGATGCGTCAATTTGAGACTGAATTTAAGTTGCGTAATCGCGTCATCTCTAGCAATGCTCTTTCGTTGGTTGCTAAGCAATTTATGCTTGTCACAATGCATATGGTGAAATGGAGCTGATGGTGGCTTCACCATCAGCTCCAGTTCTTCTGGTTTTTACCAACAGAAATCCTCAACAATAAACTCCTCAATTCCTTGCATCGGGAAACGAAATATTTTGTAAAAAGTGATGAGCAGTTGACATTAGACTATTGTAACTTCGATAAATTATTATCTAACCCACTAAAAAGTGAAAAATAAAAACTTTTTGACAAAAAAAACAACCGACTTCCAAAAAATACACTACAAAGTGAAAAATAACTTTAATTTCGGATGTCGGTGTCTTTGGTGTTTTTAGTTTTATGCCACCGACTTCCGAAATTAAAGTTATTTTTCACTTTGTAGTGTATTTTTTGGAAGTCGGTTGTTTTTTTTGTCAAAAAGTTTTGGCTGTTGCACTTTCACATAATATAATATTATATATTTTTCCAGTAATAGCATGGGGCGACTGCTATGACCCTCCGGTGCTGCTAGTTCATGGGAGCATGGACTCTGCTGTCAGCTTCAGACCCCTCATTAGCAAGCTGCCGAAGAACTTTTATTATATTGGTATGTGATATTATTACCTGCGGGTTAATTACGGAACACACTAACAGTAGGAATGGGTTTCATTGTGACAGTTGAATAGAATAGAATAGAATGCATTTATTTGTCAGAATATTGTACAAAGTTGTTATGTTCACTAAGTTTTTCGATCATAATATTCTGCCGTTTCCGGCGTACAAATATGGTTTGTAAAATTATGGGTCATCATTACATTAAAATTCATTTAGATAAAAGAGATTAATAATTTATGTTAAAATTGAGGTCATGGAGATGAAATATGATCTATAGGCAATAATGTCAAATATTTAGGTAAATTTTTAATTCATAAAATCTTCAGCCGAGTAATAGCATTTGCTTGAAAGAAAGTTAAATAATTTACATTTAAATGTTCTGAGGTCATCAGGTAATTTGTTATAAATAGTAATTGACATGCAGTATACATTATTAGAAAACAATTCAATGAAGAACATTCATTGCGTTATTTACGTTGTTAAGCAGACAATTTTTTCGAACATATGAAGCAATGGATTAGCAATGGGTTTCAAAATGATTCAGATTGTGACTGATAGCGTTTTACGTAATTAGGGTGCTGGTTTATTATTTTGAGATGAATCCTCAGGTACAGCCCGCCAAATTCAAATTTTCTTGTGTTTGTTTTGTTGTTTCGTATAAGATCCACGAATGACAGCCGGGATCAACGCTGCCGCGCTAACGAAGAATACAATAACTCGATTTTGGACGATTTTGAGCTAATATAAATTCGGAAGCAGCGAATCGAGATCTATTAACTCTCTCTAAGTAACTTTTTATGAATCCTTCAGGAGCTCGGTTTTTCAGTAAGCAAGAATGCAATAACTTAAACTTCACTAGTAAAGTTCAAAACTTTGAGCGCGTTTTTCTCGGAAGCGTCAAAATCTAGTTATTGTATTCTTCGTAAGCGCGGCAGAACGGCTTAACGTGCTTTCCGAGGCACGGAGGGATCTTGGTATATAAATATGGTCACCCTTCCACGGCTGAACCGCAGCAATCGTAGCTTAACCCGATCAATCCGTGCGGTTGTTATTTACTTTGAAATTCCATCTGTTATATCACAGAGCACCGAGATGTCTTGGCGGCTGCTGCAAGAGGCGGCACTGTCAACACTTTCCATACAAAGCAAGCGTGTCTCCCTTAACTCACACTACGACACTAATGACGTATAGAACCTGACGGCTTTGAAGGCGGTCCGTGACAGAAGCTGTGCGCAACGCACTTACAGCGCAACGAAATTCATTACTATTGCCATTACGAGACCCTGATGGCATAGTGATTCCGTGGTCCTGTGCTAAATGTTTTTTTTATTTTATTTGCAGGAGTTGACCTTCCAGGGAATGGCAAGTCAGACCGCTTTCTGCCAGGATTGATGATCAGCGTCTATGACATGGTGTCCTCAGTGCATATGGTTATTAAACACTTCAGGTGGAAAACCTTCACGCTGATTGGACATTCATTTGGTGCTTATTTAGGTAAGTACTAAGCTCAGTCAGGGGTGCGGCGAATATACAAGTATCTCCCGGGCCCCCGACTCATAGTAGTAATAGGAACAGTGGGGTTTAAGCCGGTAGGAGTCAAAAATAACTCTCTGTTCTCCCAAGACGGTGGGTATCGAGAAGAATTTTCCCACGGAAAAACATAGAGAAAAAAAAAAGGTAAGTACTAAGGTAAACGTTATTATAACATAACGTCACGCCTCCTTTCCCCGAAGGATTAAGCAGAGGTGAGGTGTAAGTACGCCCAAATTTCGCCAGTTATGTTTAAGTGCCGTGAATAGGGGGGACCCTGTTGCTTTCAACCGGGCACAAATCCAAACTGGGTTGTTACTGAGAAATTCCTTATGGAAAAACCCAATAACACTTTGCCGGACCTGGGAATCGAACCCAGGACCTCATGCTCAGCAGTAGCGCTTGCGACCGCGAGATCAATGAGGCAGTAGTCATTATCATCATAATTTTATTGCTTGCTAAACTGCTTCAAGGTTTCTAGGGGGATACCGATTGCAGAATACCAAACAAATCATGATCTTCTAGCCTTTTCCCAACTACTTTGAGGTTGGCTTCCAGTCTAACCGGAGGCAGCTGAATACCAGTATTTTACATAGCGCGACTGCTTCTGACCTCCACATTTGATAGTGTGTTACACAATTAGGGTGCCGGTTACTGGGTAAAAAGATACCCCTTGGTAAGACTGGTTGTCAGACTTTCGGGCTTCTGACTACCGCAACGACTGTCAAAGAACTACAAATGACAGCTGGGACCACGTGCTTTCCTAAGCACGGAGGTGTCTCTATAAGTAATGGACGGTCACCCACCCACGGACCGACCTCGACAAGCGTAGCTTAACCTTCGAAGGACCCATGCGGCTGTGTATATTTAGCCAAAATCAAATAATTGATTAACATGAATAGCCATATCGTACCTCAACAGGTGGTCAAATATCTATTGTAATAAAAATATTTCTTACATTAATCATATTTAAAAATATGTTTTGTATGTAAGTACTAAGTAACTAATAAAACCTTTTTATCTAATTTTCAGGGCAATTCTACAATCTATGCTATCCCGACAGACTAGATAAATTGGTTAATTTAGACCCTATTAATTTCTTTGCGGTGCCACCAGAAGACTTTCCTAGATGGTATGTATATTTTGTTTAAAATATTTCTAGCAATGTGTGGCTGTAGTACACGTCTGGCTATGTCGCTTTAGAGGGTTTCCAAAAGCATTCGATTAAAATGTAAACAATTGGATTAGAAAACGTACCTGCGCATGCCAATTTGTGGTGCAATTTACATTTGAATACTTAAACCTGAATGTCTTCTTTCAAAGAATTTAACCTGAACAGGGTTTTGTTTATACTTCATCCATCAGATACTTTTGTAACAGACTATACGTCCGATCAGAATGCGAATTTCATTCGAATAGAAAATGTTGAAATTTCGGGTCCTTAGCACGAAATCCTTAGTTTCGGCCGAAGTTACGAGCGTTAAAAATATAGGGTAATTTTATTTTGCAAATATGGTTACCAAAAATTATAACAAGTTCAGCCATATTTTACCATGTAGGCATGCAAAAGATACACAAAAATACACTAAATTAAAAATGTTTTTCATAAAGGGGCTTTCTTATACACTCGAGAGCAATGAATCCGGGTCACTTAAAGAATCCTAAAAATCTCGGAAACTAAAAATGCTAGGTTAATGCAATAAATTGTATTTAATAGACAATGTAATACTCCTTAAATGAAGGTATTAAAACTTCTTAGTTATTGTAAAGTTATATCATAAAAAAATCAAATTTGAAAAAGGGCCACTTTCGAAGATGGAACTACGAAATTACAGCATTTGGTTTTGCTTTTGTTTGTAATCTGTCATTTATGTGGGTACATAAACCATGTTGATAGTGCTCTATATTCATTATTCAAGCTGAAATTATGTCGCTTACGCCTGAAGAATGCACCAGAATACTTACAATGCTGGAAACCGGCCGGAGTCAGCGCGATACAGCCAGGACTGTCGGTGTGTCGCTGTCAACAGTACAAAGAGTTCTCCGACGTTACGAAGAAACTGGTTCTAACCTACGCAGACCAGGAACGGGCAGAACCAGGTGTACCACAGCACGAGAAGACCGATACTTGGTGAACACCATGCTTCGAAATCGCTTTCTCACAGGAACTGAACTCACAAATCAGTTTCGACGCCTCGGAGGAAGTAACCCAAGTGCATGGACAGTAAGACGTCGGCTTGCTGAATCTAACTTAAAACCCCTTAGACCTGCAAACGGCCCTAAACTGGAGCGTGGGCATCGTATTTCAAGACTAAGATATGCCCAGAGCCACGTAAATTGGAGTATTGAAGATTGGTCAAAAGTTATGTTCTCCGACGAATCAAAATTTATGCTCTACAAGCACGATGGAAGACACAGAGTGTATCGAAGACCAGGGGAAAGATTCAAGCAAGCATGCATCGAAGAAAAAGTAGCCTACGGTGGTGGGTCTGTACTTGTGTGGGCCGGAATTTCTTCTGAAAGTCGCACAGAGCTGGTGATCATAGAAAACGGCTCTTTAACTAGCGTAAGATATGTGGAAGAAATCCTCAATGATCACGTTGGTCCATTTATGGTCAATTTAGGTGAGGATGCTATATTTATGCATGACAATGCCCGACCTCATACAGGTAGGATTGTGAATGACTACCTTCAAGAGATGAACATTACTCGTATGGAGTGGCCAGCGCGCAGCCCGGATATCAACCCGATCGAGCATGCTTGGGACGAGCTAGGCAGATGCGTAAAACAACGAAACCCTCCCCCAATCACGCTTCGTGAGCTCAAAATTGCTCTCACAGAGGAATGGGAGAATATTCCCCAAAATCGTATAAGGAACTTGGTGTACAGCATGCCAAACCGCGTAAACGCAGTAATGGAAGCACGAGGAGGCAATACGAAGTATTAAAATTCAAGAAAATCGTAATAAAGTTCAAAAATTTCATGTTTCCTATTTTTGTTTTAAGGAGAGATCAGCAGTTTTTTCTTTATGTAATTTTGTGTTAATAAAATGTATGGTGACTCATATTTTTTTTACTTTCATTTAAGGAGTATTACATTGTCTATTAAATACAATTTATTGCATTAACCTATCATTTTTAGTTTCCGAGATTTTTAACATTCTTTAAGTGACCCGGATTCATTGCTCTCGAGTGTATTATAATAAATAACCTTTCGCCACTAAAAAGCTTTGGAGTCTTTTTTTAAATACGTTTTTTTACTCCGCTGCGTTTCCTACTCCGTGTCACTTACGGAGATAAAATTAGTTCGGGTCCCGAACTAAGAAAGAATGACGAAGAGATCTCAATTTTATTTTTAGTTTTCTAACACCAAACGTTAGAAAACTGAAAATAAAATTGAGATCTCTTCGTTTGCTCTTGCATTCGACATTCTCAGAATTCTCAAACTTTCTCGAACCCAAATGTTAGAAAACTAAAAATAAAATTGAGATCTCTTCGTTTGGTCTTGCATTCGACATTCTCAGAATTGTCAAACTTTTCTGCATAAACCAAGAAAGTAACTCCAATTTCTTTATGAGTGAACATAACAAAACTTAGGTGGAGTGCTGAAATTTTTCGCCCCTCTCTACTCTCCAAGAGGGGAGAGCACCGCCGAAATGACGCTCATGGAGCCTGTAATGTTAAAACCGGCACTGTACTTCATTGTTGCAGGTATCATGTATTTTTTACGGACTTCTACAAGAATTATGAGAAGTTCAATATCCAGCCGGAAAATGCGCCAAAAATCAAGTGGACAGAGGTATGTTCACTGTACTTATAAAAAATATTGTAAAACATTTTGAAAGAGTAACTATTAGAGTTTCTTGCCCATTCTTCTCCATACGAAACTACCTGTTGTATTTTTTTTTGTCTATTTCTTTTTGTATTTGTGTATTTTTCTCTGCGTTATGTTTACCGCAAGTCGAGTCGAGTGGAGTCGATAACCGACTCCCGGCCACCGTAGGCGCGGGCTTGGGGACGGTGAGCAATGGGCAGCTCGCCGACCGGTAAGGACCAGGCCCGGGTCGACGGCGCGTCGTGTTCCACGCGCGCCTCAAAGATATGTCAGCATCATTGACGGGGTCCGATAGGGCCGATGCCTGCTGGGGTCGCGTATTGTTCGAAAGAGTTACCGTGGCCCTGGCGCACAGGCAACTGAAGGAACACGGGTGGGTTTTAGTCAGTAAGAGTCTGACACGCCCTTCCGCTCCGCCCAGAGCGGGAGAGGTCATTTGATGATTAGCCACACAAAAAAAAAAAAAGTAGTTTCAGAATCATGTTCTGAATAAATGATAAATGATTTTATTTCTATACTTAAGTAGGTTTGTACAAACACTTTTTCACGTCAATCATATTTTTTTTAAACTAGATGAGGTTGGCGTTTCCTATCTGACTACTCTGAGAAGAAGAGCCGAAACAAACTCAGAGGTCACAGTCTCTTTTAAAGTCCAGACATAATCTTGGTCAGATCATGTGAAGACCATGTAGATTGGTATCTGAAATGGTCTTTTGAGGAAAGAACCACACAAATTGAGTGGACCTGTCCAGTCAGTGCACGCATGTCAGTAATCGTGCAGCTCAACTCAGGACTTAAGGAGCTCAATGATTCGACGAACAATACCAAAGAAAGGAAATTTGGATAAACCGCATAAATTACTTAAACTGCCAGATCATGATTAAAACTAACTGAGAAAATAAAAGCAATGACCCACATAGTCCTCACATTCACAATAATTAAAATAACATAATACTTTACAAGTAAATACTCATGTCATTGTATATACTTACCTATAAAATTCATCAATGTCAATGTGTATATAAAAATTCGGACATAATGTTTGAGGACCATGTAGATTGGTGTCTGAATTGGTCTTTTGAGGAAAGAACCGCACAGATTAAGTGGACCTGTCCAGTCAGTGCACCAGTGAATCCATGATAACAGGTAGCGCGTCTATGTCTCTGCCACCCTCACCCTTTCCGCTAGAATGCGAGTACAACTGCGTGTTATCTAGATAATAATAATCAAAGTCAAATAAAAAATAAAAATATTTATTTCAAATAGGCACATGAAAGGCAGTTTTGTACGTCAAAATTTACAAAAAAATAGAATTGATTCTAGTTGCCCCTTCCAAAAGGTAGTTTCGTATAGAAAAGAATGGTCAAGAAACACCACCGTTACTCTTTTAAAAATGTTTTACAATATGATGTATACATTAATTATATAATTATATGTGAAGACGATGCACCTAGAATAAGATTAATATACCACAATAGGTAAAAAGAATTAAATATAACGCAATGGCAGGTAAATTAATTATGTGATGGTGCTCAAATATTTACAAATAATGAAAAGGAAATGATTTTTTCAAAATTTCACAAGTAATAATTTTGTGTGTTGGTTAAAGTAGTTACATAATGTAAAAATCAATGTCATAAAAATTATAAATTATACAATTAAATTAGCAACCAGGTTTATATTGTCTAGACTCTAGAGTCTAGATTGTCCTATGGAGCAGGACCAGCATGTTTCCAAGCATTCTTATCTAGGATATAATCCTCTAATTTATAATATGTTTGTTTATAATAATTGTGTTATCAACAGGCACTACAGTCAATAAAGAAGAGTCGTCCCAGTTTAACAGAGCAGCAAGCTACCGCAGTCTTAGAGAGGCTGTCCATGCCGGCAGGAGATGGATTCATCAAGTAATTATACAAATTTGTCATACAACTAGTTCAAATGTCATAAGGGAGTGACCACACTTATCGACGCGGAATCGGCTTGAGCCGGTCAGTATGAGCTTTATATATCGTCATTCGCCTCGTTTCGATTCGGACGACGCGACTTGACACCGATCGGAAATGCATTTGCTTGGTGTCGAATTTCCTATCGCCGCAGTGACCGCAGGGTTTTAAAAAAAAAACAAAAACAATTGACTTCCTTTCGTAAAAAAGTTTTTATTTTTCTCTTTTTAGTTGTGGTAACTACGTCTAACTGTAACTAAATAACAGTGACAGGAAGTTATTAAAACATCATCAATATACACTAAGTGGAAAAAATACTTATTATTGAAGCTAACTGAAAAACTACAGAAGCAAAGCTAATAAAAAAAATATCGGTTTACCCCTGAGGCATACCCTATTCATTAAAAAAAGATTTTTTGGAAATCGATCCACAATTCCCAGAGATATCGCGTAACATATACAAATATACAAAGAAAAAAACATATAGACGAATTAAAATACTACTCCTTTTTGAAGTCAATTAAAAATATAATTCATTCCAGTTGCCCCTTTCTTCACAAACTAGAATCAATTCTATTTTTCAAATAATAAAAAAGAAAAAAAAACCTGCTGGTAGTTTCTTGATCGCCTCAATCCGATTCTGCGTCGATAAGTGCGGTCACTCCCTAACTCAGTGATCTCACAAGTCGAAGCCTTGCCTAATAATGGTATAATAGGTAAAATTCAAAAAACCTCGGACGAAAAAGAGCTGATGACCTTGACACGGCTGAACCGATTTTGATAAAACATGTCTAAAACCTACAGCTAGAAAACCTGCTTTCAAATAAAAGAAACCGCATCCAAATCGGTTCAACCGTTTAAAAGTTACCGTGCCACAGACACACACACTTAGCTGTCAAACTTATAACACCTCTCTTTGCGTCGGGGGTTAAAAACAACATTCAAATTCATAAATAAGAAATGAAAACCAATGCATAACTAACATAAGGAACGCTAATAACTTGCCCCATTACTCAAATTGAAATAATAAGAATAACTAATGTGTCTCAATACATTTCCTGACCTAGCTTACCTACCTCTAGTACAGAATGCAAAGTTGGTACAGTACAACTATTTTCTTAATATCCCTCGGCAAACTTCGTGTTTCGTCAGTCCTCGGATTTCTATCAGTTGCCCTTTGCACTTGGTGCAGACTATTTAATAAAATAATGAATAGTTACTTGGTAAAATATTATTATTATTTTAATATTGTGAATGTGAAGACTATCTTGTGGGTCATTGTTGTTTTTTCTTCTTCTCAGTTAGTTTTAATCATGGTCTGGCAGTTTGAGTAATTTTTGCGGGCTACCCAAATGACCTTTATTTGGTATTGTTCGTCGAATCGTTGAGCTCCATAAGTTCTGAGTTGAGCTGCACGTTTACTGACAAATGCGTGCACTGACTGGACAGGTCCACTCAATCTGTGTGATTTTTCATCAAAAGAACATTTCAGACACCAATCTACATGATCTGACCATGATTATGTCTGGACTTCAAAAGAGACTGTTACCTCTGTGTTTGTGTTGGCCTTTCTTCTCAGAGTAGTCAGATAGGAAACGCCGACCTCATCTAGTTTTTAAAATATGATTGGCGTGTAAAAGTGTTTGTACAAACCATGGTATAATAATATACTTCGCCAGGTATAGCATTCCGAGACACAGTGGTCACGTCATAGACACAAGCCTACGTCATCACTGCTGTGTTACCAGTAGTGTGTAGTAATAACTCCCCAATCGCCTTTATTATCTGTGCGAATCCGATAAAACAAAGTGGTTTTAAGTAACAATTACGTTGGTATATGTTTAAATTGAATTGTTTAGTTGGATTAGAAAAACGAAACGACAATTTAAATACTTTATGTATATTTTTTAACAGAGTGGCAACTGGATACTGCGGTCAGCATGTGTCACTGCCGGAATAAAAAATAAAAAAAAACTAATTCGGACCTTGATCCATATAATGTTAGTAATACACAGTACTTATGCTATGTTAGTAAAAATGCAACTCAATTTCTTAATTGAAATACCTGTTGCACTCACTTGACGTACCGGGTACATGCACCCAATCGCCATAATGGTGCAACACGGCTTATCACTGATGACCTTCAGAATGTCGTTGACGCTCCCGCGAACTCTGCGCTTCATGGACGCACTCCTTTTTCGCAGAATGGTACTGAAACCATCAGTATGTGCTTCGGCAAACATCCCAGATGCACTGCAGTAACGTGGAAGCCCCAGCAACATTCTGAAGGCATTATTATGTTGAACTCTGAGGGCGTTATATGCCCTTTGCGTATATCGAACCCACAGAGTGCACGTGTACAAAGATTGGCAAAACGCCTTAAAAAGAGTTATTTTCGCTTCTGGTGTACAACGAGCAAACCTGCGGGCCAACATTTTGCATCGGACAGCCAACGCCCTCCGTTCTCTTTCCAGGCATCATCTTTTAAGTCCTCAGTAACTATGTGTCGTAAGTACTTAAAATCTAGCATCCCATCAAGAGCCACATCATTTAACATAACCGGTGGGATATGTGCTGGTTTTTTACGTTTCACTCCAAACACAAGTAGTTTGCTTTTGCCAGACCTTGTTTTTTAGATAATGGTATCAAACCTTCTTACAGAAATAAAATCATTTATCATTTAATAAGACGGATATTATCTTTCGACAGGTACACATTCGATTTACGAATGAAACGAATCAACGGGCCCGCCTTCTCTCCGGAACACGTGAAAAAAGTATTCACAGCTACCAAAACTCCGATCTTAACGATAGCATGTCAGAAATCATTGAAAAACAAACTGTTCAGAAACACAGACTTTTTGTTGGATGAAGCTGAATATCCAGGCAGGAATTTCAGATTTAGACGTGTGGATGGCACGCACGATGTTCATATAAGTAACCCGGAGAGGATAGCGGTGTTTGTGGGACAGTTCCTTGTCTACGGCTTAGAAGGGTTGGATAATAAGGCTAAGTTATGATTCTCTATCATCATTGTCTACAGGGTCATATTAAATTAGCTAGTGAAAAACTCCGCAAATCTCTAATGACGATAAAATTTAAAAAAAAGACTTCCTCCTCCGACCAGACGGGTGTCATGTCTGGTGGGCTACTGCCCGACGATTGATGTCGGGACGTTGTATATATGCTAGTCGCGCGGTAAACTCTGCTTGCGCGATGCAGGATTTTGCGTAACATCAGTGTGGCGATGTAGATGTCGCCACAATATTGCGGAGTTTCGCTAAACAATTTCATTTGACCCTGTATAGCAGTCACAGAGAACGGAATCGCCGGGCTTGCGTCTAGAGACGACAGTACGTACTAATAACATTTGTGGCGCCGAAAGTATGTTGAGTGACTTTTGTTACGGACCGCCTTCAAAGCCGTCAATTTATATATGTCATTTGTGTCGTATAGTATTTTTATGTCACGAAGCGACGCGCGCTTTACTTGTGGTAACCAAGTGTTCAAACACGCTGTGAACGTGTGCGTGAAGACGAGTAGCGTCAGCACGTAACGCAACCACACTTCCGAGTTCGCCATCGTCTCGGACGGTACCGAGAGCTCCTGCGCTTACACACACATTCACAGCGTGTTTGTACACTTGGTAACCACAAGTCAAGCGCGCGTCGCATTGTGAAATAAAAATACTGTAGTATAGAGGTATGAGGAACAGGATGTAAAGCTCACTCATACTCGATGGAAAAGGAAGGTTCCTCCGACCAGACGGGTGTTTTTGTCTGGTGGGCTACTGCCCCGACGGTTGATGTCGGGACGTTGTATACATATGTATATGCTAGTCGCGCGGTAAACTCTGCTTGCGCGATTCAGGATTTGCGTGACGTCAGTATGACGTGTAGCGCGCGTGTGGCGATGTTGATACCGCTACAGTAGTGCAAGTAAAAAAAACAAAATCAAAAGTCATTTATTGAAACTAGGCTTAGAATCAGCATTCTTTGAACATTAAGATTACATAAGACAGTCCCCCAAAACCGCCCTTCACCACTTTCTACTGGGGAGAAGAAGTGGTGTTAGGCTGCCTCGTTGGTCTAGTGGTCGCAAGCGCTACTGCTGAGCATGAGGTCCTGGGTTCGATTCCCGGGTCGGGCAAAGTGTTATTGGGTTTTTCCATCTGGAATTTCTCGGTAGCAGCCCGGAGTCTGGATTTGTACCCGGTTGATGGCAATAGGCTCGCCCCCTATTACATGGGACTTAAACATAACTGGCGAGATGTGACTGTGCTATAGGTACACCTCTGCCTAACCCTTCTGGGAATACAGGCGTGATGTTATGTTATGTTAAGAAGTGGTGTTACAAACTGCCCAGAAGCACACCTGTCTGTTCACTTAGAAGGACTGGATTCTATACAATAGTAAGTAATTAACATTACGAAACACAAAACATTAAAATAAAATCATTTGCCATATCGTTGGCCTAATTCGTTAACCTGCTAAGTCCATTTTCACATAGTTTACAGGACAAAGAAAAATCTGAATAATATCTCTATTAATTTAGCAATCAAAATTCTGAAAATCCCTTTGGTTTCTGTATTTTTTCTTGATATTTTAACAATATAATGTAGCAGTTTAACTTATACACATTTAAGAAAATTTTGAAAAACAATTATTTAGCAGTTTGTCGAGGTGAAGTTTCAATTTGCTTCAGGACTTAGCAGTTTTTTTATTTAAATTGAGTGTGGTGTATAGATTTTGACGCGTCGCGAACGGCACGTGGGTCTGGGAACGTTGTCAGTACAAAACTGAGGTCGCAACAGGATTCATCAGGTTTGTGTTGTGGAGATTGACTGATGGTCAGAAAACAGCTTTTCGGGCATAGCATTTGTCAACTTTTTTGGCTAATATCGCAGTTATTCCTTAAACGATACGGTAGATATTAGATTGAACTTTTTAACTGGTGTAAAAAGTAAATTTTGCCAAAAAATGGACTCAGCAGGTTAACGAATTAGGCCGACGATATGTCAGCTAGCACACGCCAATATACCAACAAAAACATTGAAAACTATACTCAAGCAGAAATAAATAATAATAAAAACTTGAGAGGTGTCAAGGGACACCCGGATGGAACGAAGTTCCATTTAAAAAAAAACTGGCTTGCTTTCTATGAAAGAGAGAGAGAGAGAGAGAGACAGACAGAGAAACACGCGCACGCCACACTTCTTACAACTATAGCAAAAAGTGTCGTTACAACTTTTGGTCTTAATTTTTTCCGTCTAGCCCCCTTTCGCAACGCGCGATAAGGAACTTCGTTCCAAAACGTAAACAAAACTTAATACCTAAATAAAAGCCTCCAGACATAAAGGGCGTCCCCGCTTGCATATACAATGCTGCATTATGTTCATACAGCTGTAACTTGAAGTCACCAATGATAAACTAGGAACTTCGAAGTAAAATAAATAAACAGTTAATTACTAATGACAATAACAAAACCATGGTCAGCAAGACTACCTAGGCTACCCACCACAAGCAGTGCCCATTCACGAGCATAACGCAAAGATCAGCCACTACCCCGCTCGCCATATTTGACGGAAGGAGGCAACCCGACATTCGACGCCACCACAAGAAGCGACATCTGAACGATGACACGCTTGATTTGTATGGAAACTATTTACAATTCCGCCTCTAGCAACGGCCGCCGAGGAGTCTCCGATCTCTGGGAAAGCAGTCCACTACTGGACATAGGCCTCGGCAACTCTCATGCAGTTGCTATCAGCCATCCTGCGATGATCTTCGCTGCACTTAAGGCGAAAGTGCTATGGTAGCCCGCGATTTCATATTTTCTTACGAGTTTTTCAATTTTCAGGTCAGCGTCAGGTTGTATGACGATCAAAATATGATTCGTAACCGTAACAAATATGTATTTATAATCTATTAAAATTATCAATACAACTCTAGCGCATCGCCCTTAACATAAGGGCGTTCTACATTGAGTAGTCTGCCTTCCATGTCGAATTTTATCAAAATCGACTCGGCAGTTTAGGAGTTAGGATGCAACGAACAAACAGATGTACAAATTGTGTTAATTCTAATATCAGCTAACATTAGTCAATTTTTAAATTAAAGTTCTCAATTAATTGTTGAACAAAGGAATTGTGTAGTTTTAAGCTCACTTGTACCATAAATCACTATTTCTCGTAGGTGGTAACACGGTAATTAAAAAAAAAAACTCATGAAAACAAATTACAATTAGAAATTCAAATTCAATAGGTATAAGAGGTGAAAGGGTGTGAATGTGAGTGATACCTAAGAATATTCAGTGTATGCACTCCCGTACCTCGGAGATTGATCTACTAAACTTGTCATGTGATAGACCGTGTGAGTCGACTTCTGGCGATTTACAAAAACTGTTGAAATTTCTGCGCATTCGGAGCAAGGGAGCGTTGACACCAAGATTGCAATTGGGTTCGAAGTCACAACGTACGAGTTGGTAAGTCGGGGCCGATACTCCTGGGTCACCACTGGTCACGTTTGAAGATGACAGAGACGGAACGATGTTTAAAATACGTTTAGCGTTATAGAGGTATGAGGAACAGGGTGTAAAGTCCACTCATACTTCCATAGAAAAGGGAGGATCCTCTGACCAGACGGGTGTCGTGTCTGGTGGGCAACTGCCGACGTTTGATCGCGGGACGTTGTATATATTCTAGTTGCACGGTAAACTTTACTTGCGCGATGCAGGATTTTGCGTTACGTCAGTGTGACGCGTCGTAGCTCGCATTTGGCGATGTAGATACCGCTACAGCGTTAACAAATTTAGTAATTTACGGTGCAAGTGAGCTTTAATGATTTTAATTTGTATATTTTCATATTGGGAGAAGGATTAGCGTTTAAGAATTAAAATATTACGAAATTTTTGTAAAAAAAATAACCCTATTATTAAAATTTTGACTACGTTGGTGTAGTACTCGCCAACGCGACTGCTGTGCGAGAAGTCCTGGGTTCGTTTCTTAGGTTAGCCAGTGTTATTGGTTTTTCTATAAGATTTTTTTCTGTTTTAATAATACACTCCCGAACCCATGAATCGAGCCAGCACTCTTTGTATAGAATTCTATAAACTTTTTAAACGGTCGTGAATTCAAATTCGGAACAATGACGACATCAAAATGATGGCCAGTATGTCGGCTTCAAAACTGCATAAAATCTTTTTCTTTGACTTATCATTATTTTGATATTTTAGGCGAATTTGGAGTTACCATAGTTACGTAACACACTATTAATCAGAATCTGAATCATTTTGAAGAATATTGTAAATCCATTGCTTCGTATGTTCGAAAAATGTGTGCGCTCGACGTAAATAACGCAATGAATGTTGTTGAACTGTCAAAATTAAACCAATTTCTACTGTTAGTGTGTTACGCAACTACCCCGCGGGAGTGTATTATCAATTTATTTCAGTATCACACATTCCCTTATCAATGCATTTTGTAATTAATTAATTTAAAATAAAATACCCTATTTGCTATGTTTATGTTGGTGATTGTGCTATAAATGTATTAATGCTTACCTACCTAACCTACCTACCTATCAGTTTTGTTATATTTATACGAAATACTTACAATAAAGTTACCAATAAAAGTTTTTGATGTTGTTTGTTATACCTACCAGTTTATACCTACGTAAGTATTACTATCAATATTGACTGAGTTGTGAAAAATTGGCCAGTTTGAACCTCGGATATATAATATTAGCAAAATATCGATTGGCTGGGCACCCGATAAAACAGTTTCAAGTTTAAATCACTTCGTTCTTAAATACTTACCTTAGAAAATAGTGCAAAAACCTGTGACGAAAGTGGGCTCAATAGGTGGCTTCAAGATATACTTCAAAAAAATGTTTGAACAATAGTTGTAGAGAATTTCTTCCTCTACAATATTTATTAAAATACAAATAGCATAAAACCCATAGGGAACGAGATATTTGCAATAAATGTGTAAAAAAAACGTTTTTTTGACCTTTGACCTTGGAATATCTGTAGTCGCGAACACCCTACGATAATAGGTTTTGAGACAAGTTTTAGGGTGTCAAAATAAAGGTTTATACAAGTTTATAGCTGACTATCTCTCATTCCGAGATACTTGCCCTAATTTGAGTAATATTCCTGCACCCTAATTATGTAACATACTATCTATCACAATCTGAATCATTTTGAAGCCTATTGCTAATCCATTGCTTCTTAAGTTCGAAAATTTTGTCTGCTCAACAACTTAGATAACGCAATGAATGTTGTTGAACTGTCAAAATGAAACCCATTCCTACTGTTAGTGTGTTACGTGATTACCCCGCTGGACTATTCATGTAAGAGATTTCGTATGGTTTGAAGAATACCTAGAGTAATAGATTTGAGAATGCATACATGCATAATCTGCTATAGCGGTATTGCCGAAATCGGGTAAATCCATCAAATTTTGTGTTTGCGAAGCTCGTTAGACTATCGCCTATCGAGAACTAAGTCGGAAAGATTGGTATTAAAAAGGAGATTTTATTATTACAAAAATTAACACACCTAACAGTAATAAACCTTAAAAATGGTTGTTTTGTTTAATTTTACTTTATTCTAAACTTCTAAACGCAGTAGATAGTGGGTGCGCAACAGATACATAATTAAAACAAAACTATCTTCACAAACGTGACTTATATGTCATAATAGGCGAAGAATTTTCCTATTCTTGGAAAATGTAAAAAATAGTTTTTATTGCAATTATATAACAACAATTAACAAGGTAATTATTCGAAACATTAACATTCTTAATATGTTATCTAAAACTGGTAGATGTTCGTGTGAATTTGACATTATTTACGTGAAAAATGTTTAACCTCTAGCCGCCGGCAAATATTTTTCGTTTTTCTTGTGATTTTGATAAGAACATGGTATCTTTATCTTCAATAATATGAAATTCCAGATGGCATTGTTCATGAAACAAGACTTTACGCCTCCTCTGCTCTCAAGAAGATGGTTTGCTATCAAATTCAGACCGAATATGGTAAGTTTCTTGTTTAACAATTTTCTTGAGTTTTTGTACTATTTAGATGGTTAGGAGTGGAATACATGTGATCTATTGCTGCAAAATTCACTTGTAAGATAACCTTAAACATATAAAAGTGTTGTTGGTCACACAAAAACAGATAGACAAAGGATTCATACTTACACAGATGCATTTCTGTATGTACATACCTACTATGTCATCAAAATAAGTATAGGAAACCATGTAAACTATCTTCATTGTTTTTAAAATTGGTTCTCAATCACATTCTCATTCATTTTAAAATGAAAATACATAATTTTTATGTTAAAAGTCCATTTCATAGGAAGGTACCTACTACTGCTTTTAATTCACACACAAAATTATTACTTGTTAAAATTTTTGAAAAATCATCTGCTTTTCAATATTTGTAAATATGTGAGCACCAGATTATCACATAATTAATTTACCTGTCATTGCTTTATATTTAATTCTTTATACTTATAGTGGTATAGTAATTTTATTCTAGATGCATCGTCTTCACATATAATTACAGCCTTACTAATAAAGATTTACACACTTCGTATACCGGAGTTATAACGCTTACTCTACCAATAAAAGATATTTGTCAGTTCAGTTGTATACATCTGGTATACCGGGCGTTTTTATTGTATGAGAAGTTACACAACTGTTATTCAGTCCTCAACCCTTGTTTAGTGAGCGTGTAACCGTAGTACCGGACATCTGGCCGGCAATTTTACTAACTTTTAGGACAAAAATCGTTTCGATCCTTTTACTTTACGAGACACAGACTTTCGTATGAAATATAGATTCAGTCAAATATAAATGTATGGACGGAAAATACATAGTTGAATTAGTTAGAAGTGATATCGAACTGCAAGCTCGTGGTGGCGGGCTGGCTGTAGAACTTCAAGTTTCTACTGGTCTCAGGACGTGGGCTAGGCAAGAAGTTCAAGATCACGCAGCAGACATTAATGGACTTAACTATCAGTCCATTACGAATGTATGCCAAAGAATGGATCTCGCTTTGGCAAATAAAGCGGCACAATGTATACGCATGTCTGGGACTCTTGAAGAGCAAGAACAAGTAGTTTCTAGATTTAGAAACATTTGTGGCATCAGAAATATGATTGGTGCTACAAAAAACACACAAAACACACACACACACACAATCGATTGCACACATATTAAAATTGGGACGCTAGTTTGACATTTGAAAGGTGCGTTCTTAAATGACGCACTTAAAAAGTATGTTTCATTCTTTCTTTCGTTTTACCGTAAAAAACATACAATTATTTTTAAATATATTTTGAAACAACATTTCGGGCACAATTTGTATTATTTATTAAAAATAATCATTTTTTATGCTGTTTACAAGGTTTTCAACATGTCTCTACAATTTGGTAATTTAGTTTCAAAACGTTTCCGAAGAATGTTGCCAGTGACTTTTGTTATAAGGAATTTATAACTATACAATGCTTACACACCCATTATTGGTAAAGGGACTGTGTAACTCTTACCCTTAGCTTATACAATGTATAACTAAACAGTTGTTAAACAAGTGTGTAAAATATTTTTATTAGTAAGGCCGTATATGTATACAAAATATTGTAAAACATTTGAAAAGAGTAACGGTGGAGTTTCTTGCCCATTCGTCTCCATTCAAAACTATCTTTTGGAAGGTGCGACTAGAATTAATTCTATTTTTTTTGTAAATTTTGATCGTCAAAAGTGCCTTTTTTAACCGACTTCACAAAAAGGAGGAGGTTCTCAATTCGTCTGTTTATTTTAATTTTTTTATGTGTGTTAGCTCAGAACTTTTTCTGGGTGAACCGATTTGGATGATCCTTTTTTTATTTGATAGGTGGTCCTTCACATGTAGTCCCATTTAAATTTGATCAAGGTCTGACCAGTAGTTTTTGAGTTATCCTTAATACTGCATATTTTTTCCACTTAGTTTATATGGATGATATGTTAATAATTTCCTGTCACTGTTATTTACACACCAAGTAGTGGTATACGAATTTGTGTGGGGTAGGTACCGCAACTAAAAAGTGAAAAATAAAAACGTTTTATTACAAAAAAACAACCGACTTCCAAAAAAAACACTAAAAGACGTGAAAAGTAACTTTAATTTTGGAAGTCGGTGGCCAAAAACGAAAATACAAAACTAAAGACACCGACTTCCAAAATTAAAGTTATTTTTCACGTCTTTTAGTGTTTTTTTCGGAAGTCGGTTGTTTTTTTGTAAAAAAGTTTTTGTTATAAATTATTTGACTTTGACTTTTGCTACTTTTGTAGCTTTTCACAGTGTTATTGCGCTGTCGTCATTTCATGTGGAATGACATAATTATGTATGGTCTGTTCCAAAAGTACTGATTAATATGTAAATAAACCCTGTTCATGTAAAGTTATTTTTAATGGAAATTAGTAGGTAACACTTTCATCTGTATTTAAAAGGTTACTTTAGATCTCACCACTTCTTCCAAGAATTATTGTTTAGAATTAAAATTTTGGCTTTAAGTATTCTAATAATTGCATCAAAGCACTCAATTTGTAAGTGGCCTTACAAACTAGCATCCACAGGTACATTTTCTGATCCATTTGTTTACATTATCTTAAGATTCGTTTGGAACAGACTATAAAGAAATGCTCAAGACTCTTCCTTTGTCTCTGAGGCTGTTAAAACATTGATTAATAATAAATTTAGTAAATAGGCTTATAGCCAGTGATCATAAGCCTATTTGCCAACCTAAAACATGAGAACAACGGATTCTGTACTGAGGGCCTAGACAAAGTAACATTCGATTAGCGATGACGCTAGTAGAAAAGTTAAAATGTATGGGGTTGACATAAGCTATCGAAATGTCACGTGATCATAGGTCAACGAATAAAAATTAGCTAGACAATGTTAACAACATTCGATTATGAAATGAATCGACAGCGTCGAAAGATTAGGTACTTCCACAGAGATGCATAGCCAAGGGACACTTTTCGACGAGCGTTATCGCTAGTTTTTGGAATCATTAGCGAAAGCGATAGCGATTGTAGAAATAGAATCGCTCCGAAGCGAATGCCATTTGTCTAGGCCCTCTGACCGTACAATATTTAACACTACATTTTTATTAAGCACATTTCTTGTATGAGGACACCATTTAATTTTTTACTTTATTTGATATTTATTATTTGTTGTTATAGCGGCACTAGAAATGCACATTCTGTGAAAATTTCAACAGTCTAAATATTATGGTCCATGAGATCCAAAACAAACATTGGAGTAAACTCACCTCTCAATAGGCTCTGCCGAGAAATGAATTCTTATATAAAATCCACTCCTTATGTTGACATATTTCATGATACCGTGAATATCTTTAAAGCCCAAGTTTTAAGTTTTAGGGTCCCAAAGCACGCAACCCACATAATCTAAGATTAATTGTGTTAGTATGTGTTTCTTGCAACCTCTGTAGCTTTTCTTATGTAATTTGATATTTCTGTTTTTGTGGTTTGTTATCACATAAATTGTTTATTTATTTTTACTTTTTGTTTTTACCTTAGGTTATCACTGTATTTGAGAATTTTGGTTCACCTGTTATTGGCAACTGTATAAGCCCATGGCTGTTACCTACTGTTATGTGATATTTTGTATACAGAAGCTGTTGGTGTACCTTTTTTAAATAAATAAATGAGATACAGCCTGCTGACAGACAGACGGACGGAGGCACAGCGGAGCCTTAGTAAGTGGGTTCCATTGGCACCCTTTGGTACCCATGGCGTTGCTGGCCTTTCTCGAGGAGCTGGGGTGGATCGAATAATCTATTTTCCCACCCGTAAGCAAAATGCTCGCATTGACGTGGAGTTGTGGACACCAGTTGAGACTGCTCCTCTCAACATCGTCGCGCGCTGGCAGCAGTGAACGAGGGGTGCAGGGACAGCGGGGAGTCAGCCGGCCAACGGCCGAGCGCGGGCCCCCGCACCATACTAGTCAACTGTTGCACGCCTCCACGCACGGCTGCGCTTGCGCATATTATTAATAATAATAATAACGTTTATTGGACAAAATCAGAACGTAGCCTACTACAGTTTTTACAAGCATAACATATAACAGGCTTCTAACCTAAATGAACTCCTGATTTCCAAACTAGGTAAAAACCAGTATCTTGGAAAACAGTGCTCTTCCAATGTACATAACAAGGACTCTTACTTAGATAAGCAGTAACTAAGATACATCAGTACCGAAAAAGTTAGACCACAATTAAGTCATGAGAAAAAAAAAAAAAAACTGAGAAAAAAATTTTTATTGCGATAGTTAGGGTTTATTTTACAGCTTGACGATTATGAGAGATATGATAAGTGTTGTGTGTGTAAGATGTAGGAGTGTTGTGAAGTGTAGTGTAGTGTATATTGTGTAACGTAACAAATTAGTTATTTCTGGACAAGTAGTAACTTTTCGGTATTAGCATAGTCCAGGTCAATGAGCCAATTTGTAACAGTTATTTTACATTTGTGTTTGGTAAGGGGATACGTGTTGAGGATTAGATTAATCTTGTTGTAAAGATGGGCACCAAGGAAAGGGAAGAATCTCTGAGCAAACTTAGTGCGGCACGCTCTAGACTCACCAACAGCATATTTCCTGCGCTTCTGTAGAAATTTTAAGGGGTTATATTTTAAGGAACATTTTGAGGACTGTTTGCAGTATATAAAGCATAACAGAATTAACATCCTTATGTTCTTATTTACATTTTAAACCTACCTTTACCCGTGTAATTTCATTTCTCTTGTTATTATACATGTTATACAGTCCATTCAACTTTCATTTTGCTCCATCACGACCTATCGTCGTGATCAGGTACGGAATCCTTAAATTTAACAACAGATCCTCGAGCTACTTCTGTCCCTTCCACAGCTCCTATACACCCGTGAGAACATAATACTTATCCTAGAAAGCGGCCTCCTCTTTCGAGAAGACAGTATTGATGTGGAGCAGGAGTCTCCAGCTCCTGAGGATGTGTGGCAGTACGTGGGGGCTGGCAAGAACGGGTGGATGACTAGGGGGGAACGAGTGGCCTGTGTGACAGGGGTTGCTGCTACTGTTCTTCTGTTCCCTCCTAAGCAGTAAGTATATTCTTTCTTTTCTTACGTAATATTTGAACTCAGCCTCCTCGCAACCGGCGTGCGTGTATGACCAGCGGGCTTAGCATGACGCTGTCTATTTCTTCGAAGAATAGACAAGGCTATTCACATACAAAGTGACATTTCGTTTCTCCATTTTTGACATCGCACTGTAAAAATCCTTCTAAAATCTGTCATTTTTGTCTTTCGTTTCTACCGATCGTAGTCTACGTCATTTTTAATATAGACTATTTCAGAAGACAGTTGTCTAAGGTAGTGAAGACAATTTGATTTTTTAATCGCCATGCTAAAGACAGTCGAAAACTTTTTACTCGACGGCCACAAAGTATAAAAATTGAATTTTTCACTTTTTGTATGGAAAATGTGAAAAATTATTACCTACATATTGAGTTTTACGGGTTTAAGGGTTTAATAATGGGTGTCTAAATTTTCATTATTTTTGCGATAGGACAAACCCTTTCGAGATATAAGCAAAATAAAAGAAAAACATGAATAATCTCTATAGAATAAATTACTGAATTTCATAAAAAGTGCAGTTGAATCTTTCTACTTTGCTGCCGTCGTACTGTCTTCACGAAACGTCATTTTTGTCTATTCTTCCGTCGACAAAACGATGCTTGTGCTAAGCCAGCTGATGTATGAATGTATAGAGGTATGAGGAACAGGGTGTAAAGTTCACTCATACCTCCATAGAAGAGGGAGGATCCTCGGACCAGGCGGGTGATGTGTCTGGTGGGCAACTGCCCGACGGTTGATGTCTGGACGTTGCATATATGCTAGTCGCGCGGTAAACTCTGCTTGCGCGATGCAGGATTTGCGTGACTCAGGGTGACGTGTAGCTCGCATGTGGCTGTGTAGATACCGCTACAAATTTAAACGAAGCAAACGGAGTATGTAAGGACCATAGCAGGTGGTCTGTTGTTCCTGCCTACTCCCACGGGAAAAAGGCGTGAGTATGTATGTATTTGAACTCAATCTTACTTAGTAACTGGGTTGTGATCTTGTGGAGGTCAGATAGGTAGCCGCTCCACATAAAAAACTGATATTCAGTTGCATTCAGTCAGACTGGAAGCGGACTCCAACATGGTTGGGAAGAGGCAGATCATGAATACTTGAACACTCTTTAGTTCTATAGAGGTATAAGGAACAGGGTGTCAAGTTCAGTCCTACCTCCATAGAAGAGGGAGGATCCTCCGACCAGTCGGGTATTGTGTCTGGTTGGAAACTGCCCGACGTTTGATGTCGGGACGATGTATATAATATTCTAGTTGCGCGGTAAACTCTGCTTGCGCGATGCAGGATTTTGTGTGACGTCAGTGTGACGTGTAGCGCGCCTGTGGCGTTGTAGATGCCGCTACAGTTCTGTCCTAAAAGAAACTCTGCTGTCCATATCTGGAAATCCCAGTTGCTTACAACTGTTTTTATTTAATAAACAAAACACTGTAAAAATGAGCTTTATTTCATTGATATCTGAGTACTTTTTAATTATGTCTGGTGTTTTGATACTGCACCCTAATTACGTAATACACTTATCAGTCACAATCTGAATCATTTTGAAGGATATTGCTAATCCTTTTGCTTCTTTTGATCGAAAAATTTGTCTGCTCAACAACGTAAATAACGCAATGAATGTTGTTGAACTGTCAAAATGAAAGCTATTCCTACTGTTAGTGTGTTACGTCATTTTGTTGAATTAGGTAGTGTACAGGCGCAGGCATAAGCTGCCTTTTGAATTGATTGCATCACAAACACCTGTGGATTCAATCACATTCATCAAATTAATGTATATTATTTTTGTGTCAGTATTCAGCGCGCAACTCTCATCAACTTAGCAGTCTACGCCTCTTTACCCCTGGTCCTTCGGTGGTGTCACCGCTCCCGTTGTAGGGGAACCCTGCCCTCTCTGCTGGCTGTCATGAGGGAGTACCTATCGCTCGCGAGGAGGACACATGCCTGTCTCAAGGAGTATGCGGCACTGCATGTCAACATGTAAGTTCATTATCGTTTAGAATTTAGATGAAAGACTTCCAGTGTGGGCATAGGCCTCCCCTCACCTACAACGACAGGTCCTGCTGTGCTTTTTGTATTCAGCAGCTTTTGTTCCTATAGAATGAAAGATGGTGGTCAATTAACGGGGTCGTATTTAAATTGTTTTTGTACATTCGTTTCAAATAGCCTTTATTAGCAATCTTAAAACTAGTTTTACAATTCACATAAACCTACATGGGCACTTATGAAACGTCAGAAGCTAGGTGCACGGTTCTAATTGGTTGTTTCCTATGGAGAAGAGCCGGCAAGAAACTCCACGGTTACTCTTAAAAATAAGGGTATTTTACAATGTTTCAAATTACTGTGTTAATAGGTATGGGAGGACAGTGTAGGCCTGTCAACAAGTAACAAGTAATCAACAAAATAGAAAAGGTCTACAAATCTACAGTCTACAAGTTAGGCCTACAACGTTCTCACATTCACAATGTATAGAAGAATCTATATAATAATAAAAGCCTATTTGAACCAAATGACATGATTGCCATTACAACTGTAACAAATCTGAATTAAAATCCTGTTTACAAAAGGCATAGTTAGTTATAATTATATTAATAAAGTTACATGATTGTAATTAGCTCCTTTTTAATAGACTAACTTAAACAAAGAAAATCGTTCAATTAACCGATTTCAACAAAAAAGGAGCGGTAATTGATGGCCTATTATTTTTGATCGGCTCATAATAGGAAGTTTTGTGTATGACGCTTCTTTAAAATTGACTTCAAAGAAGGAGGTTCTCTAATTGACGCCCTTTTTTGACGAAAAACGAGATTCTGTATTTCACGAGATTTTTAACCGACTTTAAAGGATTAGGTACTGTTTTTACCGTGTTTATTCACGCCTAGTTTTCTTTTTTTTCCCAGAGGCTCCTTAACATCAGTAATAGAATCCACGCACACGCTCCTCTGTCGTCATCAGAGTGAATTAGCAGTGCTATTGTCCAGGGCTTCGTCCGCCATCTTGGGCAACGCGCCCTGGCTACGAGCTGACGTCGCCTGGGACGCTGTGCAGGCGCAGGCTAGTGATAATCTTATGGTAAGTAAACATCACGCTTATTTTCCTGGCGGCCATCCATAAATTACGTCAAACGATTTTCATGGTTTTTGGAGCCCCGTCCTTGTCACAGGTGGTCATTGTGTCTCCTGGCCCTGCAGTCTCGACAATTATAACGACAAAAATCGGTCGTTAAGTCGTATCGTTGTCAAATTCATATTCCACTTCAACTTCAACTTTATTTCGAAAGTATAAGGTTGAAAATCTATTAAAGAAAGGAGATGTTCCAGAAATGTATGGAACCTGGGCTAGCACCATTTACACTATCTGTAAATATCGCTATACAATATAGTTACTGTTTTTTTAACCGACGAAAAAAAAAAGGAGGAGGTTCTCAAGTCGACCCGTATATATATATATATATATTTTTTTTTTTTATGTATGACCACGCATAACTTTTTACCGAGTAGTCCGATTTTGATGATTCTTTTTTAATATTAACTTTCAATTATTTTACTTCGTTTCATGGTACACATTCAAATTAACTTTGTCAAGGAAAGCAACACAACATAAATATGGTGGATCAGTAATTTGCGAAATGTCATTTTGACAATGACATTTGATTGACGTGTTGTTTTCTTTATCGTAGATATTCCAATATCTATGATAAAAAAAACAACACGAATTCCGAAAATACTTGGGTTTCGTTATAATAATAAAAGGGAAATTATGAGTGCAGCAACAAAAGTTTTCTTTAGCACCTGCAACCTAACGTCTTTTTTTATATGTAGGCAACGAGTTAATAGAACAGCTTCAATTATATTAATTCATCATCTTTACTATTCCAACAGAATATCAAAAAACCAGCGTCAATTTACGAACGTAAATTAGTATGACTCAGACCTACCGATAAATATATTTACTTCTGAATTGATAACTCCGTGACTAATGTTGTAAGTGAGCTACTAAGCGAGCTCAGTACTTAGGGCACGCCGACTCGGACAGGTTAGGTTAGAAGGGAATGGCGGAGTCTTTTAGACCCCGCCATCCCCTTCGTGGTTATTTGTTTTTAAACCACCCAGAAGTGGGAGCCCCGCTAAGCGGGGCTCCGTCGACTACGCTTGTCATTATTCACAATGCGCGGGCATTATGAATAATGCCCCTATTTATTACTTGGTCCATAACGTTGCTTAAGAATTATCACCATGCTGCGTTATATTAACAGTAGCTCGTTTTACAATATATGGTCGCTTGAAAACCATTTATTAGACGCTAAAAGTTCGTCACTGAGCTATTAATTCATTAGACAACGAAATATATTTGAAGACGAGAATGACATTTTAAAGAAGCTGCTTTAATTAGCACCCATAATAAAATAATACTACAGGATATTCTACTCGGTTGCGGCAGCAATAATAAAATAAGTGCAACCCTAGTGCAACTGTAGCACATCACATACAAGACGAAACCCAAATCACAGGTGAATCAAAAACCATATAACAAAGCTGGGGTCAACAGAGAAGCAATCAAGCAATGTCCTTAGTAGTAAACTAGATCGCAAAACATAAACAATCACAAAAATCTCCGAAACACGTCCAATTCAAAGTCAAAGCAAACAAAGACGTCACTTCACGAATCTTAAAAATGACAAAGTCGTCAAACGTCAAAAATAGGGTTATCATATTAAAAAACTTCCCAAATTATCATTTTTGTACGCCTGTACTCTTCTTCAAATTAATTTGTTAGTATTTTTATGAAAACCCCTTATTTTTTTCCTATTTATCCATGTAGAGTACACAGTGGCCCAGAATCAAACATCTCCTTTGACATCGATTAGAATTAGCGACCGATTTTTGTCGCTGTCCAATGTCGAGACTGCAGGGGCTGGTGTAATTACACACATCTTGCAATTTAAAAATAAACCTTATAATAATATTGATAGAGATGGTAATATCAAGTTTTTCGGGGTTTAATACTTTATGTTTATACATTTGACGTCACGAATCTTATGACTCGTCCCCCCCCCCCCCCCCCTTTTCACAAGCTTAAATCGCCGCTCTTGCATATTTTAGCTAAATTTAAATAGGTTTTCCGCTGCTTCGGCTGCGGAAAACCTCAAGCGGTGAAAGTTTAATAACCTTATCGGCAACTGTACTTTCGAGCCGTTTGGGGTTGAAACTCTCGGGCCGTGGGATCCGAGTGCCCTTGTTTTGTTCAACGAAATCTCCAAACGCCTGTTTGACACTTCCCGTGACCCAAGGGCTGGCTTTTACCTTGGCCAGAGGCTAAGAATTGCCATACAACGTGGCAATGCCGCCAGTCTCTTGGGTACATTACCAGTCGACAGCGACGCAGAGGAATAATTCGACGCTATAGTTTGTTAATGGTTTTAGTCAGATTAGGTTATGTTGGTATTTAGTCGATTTGAATGTGCAAAAACTAATTATTTCTTACTTTGTAATAATGGCAACATTGTCACTAAATGATTATTATAAAACCAAAAACTGCCCTCGCCTTCCTCCCTTTTTCTTTCGATATTTGCTGTGCTAGGAGACAGACATAAAACCTTCCCTGTGAACGTTAAAGTAAATATAATTTAAATTCAAAGTTACTGCTTTTTTAATTCACGCCCGTAAACTGATTTCCTATAGGTTATTATATTTTTATTTGAATTGTAAATACTGTAATTTCATATTTGTAAATAGGAATAAAAAAAATACCTAAAGAAAAATATATTCTTTTCCAGAAAATCCACCATGCCTTCCTGGTAGTCCAATCGACGTTCTTAAAACACGTCGCCATGGCCCACTTCGTTCCACCCCTTCATGCTCAGCGTGCATACAAGCATCACAATGAACGTATACATTGGCTCCACACAGTCGTCATACCACACGTGACCAAAGAATTCCAACACAACTTCGAATCTTTAGAACGAATGTATAGATTGCTTAAAAATTCTGGCAATAAAGATAATGAAAATAAAAAATTAGGCACAGCGTTTACTGATAATTGGCTTTATTCTGATATTCATACTGGTGTAGCAAAATCTTGTTTAGAACTGAAATTGATCTTAAATAAATCGAATAGTCTCGATGTTTTTCTCGATTCTTGCGCCATGAATAAGCAGGAAATCGATTTGCAAGTCTTGAATCGAGATATGGATGACATCATCGACAGTCTCACTAAATGTTTGAAGACCGTTCAGAATTCGCAGCTGAGGTTAAAGAAAATTCAAAATAAGAACGTGAAAGCTGTTGAGTTTGAAGACAAAGAGGTTATGGTTGAGAACGTGGGAATTTTGAAAATAGAAGACAGAGAGCCAGAGAGTAAGGATGAAGTTTTTTATTTTGTGAAAACTGATGACGATGATGCGAATATTCAGCCAGCTGGGGACCTCACAACAGCGCCTGGAAGAAAAGAAAAAGAGACAAATAAAATAGTTTTATGTGAATTAAAAAGGAAATTGGGGAAAAGAGAGGATGTTATGAGGGAAAGAGAGAGACAAGCTCTCGCTAAAACGATGCCAGAGTTAAAGGACAATATCCCAGAATTCCCTCGACAGATAAATCTTGAAGAGTTCATGGAAAAGAGAGGTTTTATAAATAAGTTAAAATTAAGAAATAAAGTCCCTAAAAAGTGGCCTTTGTGTATCAAAACTAAAAAGAATAAAAATAAGGATAAGAAATATAAATATAAATTAGCGAAATATAATAAAGAAACGGACATAATTGATGTCATCTATGAAGCTAACGCGAAACTTAACGTAAAAAGTAAACTTTTGACTATTAGCACTTTTAACGATTACTATATCACAAAATGGTGTAAATATGTAAAGACAGAAAAAAAACAATTAGATTCCAGTGGACTTTCCGAAGGTTTAAGCGACGTAGAAGCAGGTACAGCCAACAAAACAGTCAAGGAAACTGTGAATCACGAGATTCGGTTCACAAAAAAAGATTTAGAACTAACGCCTTCGTCATCAGAAAGCGATTTTGAGTATTACAAAGAAAAACAGAAGGCTTTACTACATGATGCCCGTCGCCATAGAGCTGTTAGAAGAAAAAATCATCCGAACCATAGACCATTACCTGCCATAGACAATGTAGACGAGAGTTTGAAGCCCATAGAGTATACTTTTGGTACTGGAATGGCAATGGCGTCTGTTCTTCAGGTCAATAGGTCGGTTCCTAATTATATAGCTGACGAAGAAGTATTTATTGGTGATGGTGAAGTGTCTACGGATAGTGGAAATGATGAGGACGCTTGAAAATATTAAAATTAAGTCTTAAAATAACTCTTAATTATTAATTATTGAAATTATTAATTTAATATATTAAAATTAATAATAGCTACTAGCCAATCGTTGGTCAGAGGATCGTCATAGGGCCGGAGCAGATCTGACGAAGCACAGTGCAGCGCGGTTCTCACTGCCGAACAAATATAAACATTGCATTCATTAAAATAAAGTTGAAATTAAATTATCTCCCTCAAGCCCGCGAGAGCATGAAGCTGACAGACAAACAGTTTATTATTTTCGACTTTATTTTGAGAGCCACAAGGTTGATATTTGTTTGCCAGTGAAAACCGCGCTTCGCCAAGTGTGTGGCGGCCCTTAGGGTTGTCTAATCGTCATGTCCGGTTGATACGTCATGATTCTTGTATGAATAAAAATAATTCACACTTTTCTACAAAATAGGGTTTTGCTCTTGTGTGAATAAGCTTAATGGTGAACTTGGTGAAGCGCAGTGCAGCGCATTTTTAACTGCCAAATGAATATCAACATTGCTCCTCTAATAATAAAGTAAAAAATAATTAACCTAGACGGCATACCGCGGTCCGCCTTGTTGCTCACTCGGACTAATGGAACTTTATTTCAAGACTTCAAAGGTTGATATTTGTTTGCCAGTGAAAACTTGACTGCGCTATGCCTCGCCTTGTCTGCGCCAGGCCTAACCCAGTAATTCAAAAATTAATCGCGTAAAAATAATATTTTTGTATCACTGGCTAATATCACAATTGATTACATTTTTTTTTAAATTTATTATTATTATAGAAGTTTGATTGAAGTCATATAATTAAGTAACGTGCTTTATTTAAGTTATTTTAACGTAATAATATCATTTAAGGTGAATTATCAGCTGTAGCCCGCCAAATTCTTTTTTTTTGCAAATTGTCAGGTTGGTAGTCGATCAAAATATGATTCGCGACGGTAACAAAATGTGTATTTCCAGAATTAAAATCATCAATACAACCCCTTAAGTCAGAACTGACCGCAAATGTCATGATTTCATGAAATTGACACTTAGTTAAGACAAGTCTCTAATTGCCTTAAACATGGTATAAAGTTGTTACAGTCAGGTATTAATCTAAATTCCACATGTTTAGCTATACAGGATTTGTATCAATTGCATGGAAAATAATTATTAGTTAATTGTTGTTCAATGTTACAGATTTAAGGTATTAATAGGGTAATTTAAGGCGGAAACTTCAGGGTAGCCCGCGAAATTCAAATTTTGTTACGTTTTTTGCAATTTGCAGGTCACTGTCAGGTTGTATTTTGATTAAAATATGATTCGCGACCGTAACAAATATGCCTTTACTGAATTATAATCATTAGAATCAGCAAAACATCTCTATAAGTTCATATTACCCTATTGAATGACTATTTCATGAAATCATGACATTTGAGGGCAATTCTAACTTGAGGAGTTGTATTGCTGATTCTAATGATTATAATTCTGTAAAGCCATATTTGATACGGTCGCGAATCATATTTATATCACCATACAACCTGATACTGACCTGCAAATTGCAAAAAACGTAAGAAAATTTGAATTTCGCGGGCAACCTTGGCGCATGCCCATTAACTTAGAGAGGGTGATAACTTAATAGGGTAATTCGAACTTAGACATTTGTATTGATGATTTTAATGATTATGATTCAGCAAATACATATTTGTTCTCGTCGCGAATCATATTTTGATTAACATACAACCTGATACTGACCTGCAAATAGGGAACATTATGCAAAAGTCTGCGTAGGGGGCGACACTAGCACTAACCGTAAACAAACCGCCATGATGCATCATGTCATATTTATTAGTCACAAATAATTAGTGAAAACGTGTTAAATTATAATAGTTTTATTTTATTCATGTCTTAAAGAACCTGTACTGTAATATTATGGCATCCTACGGACGTTTAAAAGTGGATGATCTAAAAAAAACTGCTTAGAAGGACTTGTCAAAAAACTGTTTATGGTTTGTGCTAGTGCTGCACTCTGGTGGCAGAGCATTGAAGTAATAATCTCTATTGGAAAACACGTAAAAATTTTACATTTCGCGGGCTACCCTGACGCTTTCGCGTTAAATCTCAAATCAATATACAGCGTTTCGCTACATTGACGACAGTAATTTAACACATGGATAGGGCTAATGGCCAGTAACAATAAAAAATATTCATGAAACACAAAATATAAATAACGAAAAAAAAAGTATTAACAACAACAGTGTGTGCCTCACGGCTGCGTCAATAAGGTTCATTTCAGCAGCGCATACACGGGTCCACTAGCGCCACTACTTTAAAAAAATATTATCTCGTGACTGAGAAGAAATATTCAAATTCATTTATTCATCAAATATAAGCTAACAGTTTACACCGAATCGCTTATATCTATGCTAATTCTACAAATTTACACATAGACTAAACAGCTCAACAATTATTATATAATTTTAAAAAACGGCTCTATAAGCGACCTCGGTAAGTGTGTCAAGATTTTTCTAATACCTTTTATAAACTTTCATATTGAGACACGAAGCAACAAAATACGATCTAAATGAATGTGGCCGCTTTTCTTTAGATCGTATTTTATTGCTTCGTGTCTCAATATGAAAGTTTATAAAAGGTATTAGAATAATCTTGACACACCTACCGAGGTCGCTTGTTGAGCCGTTTTTCAAAATTCCTTCTCAGTCACGAGCTAATATTTTTTTAAGGTGTGACGCTAGTGGACCCGTGTATGCGCTCTTAATCAAATCAAATCATTTTTATTACAGGAATACACCCATATTGAAATTAAACCAAATTACATATTAATTATTAAATAAATAATAAATTAGTAAATTAATACAAAAAATATAATGCAAGTTATGTGTTAAATTAATGTCGCCCTTGTAGCGCCACGCTGTTTAAAAATCACAAAAAAATGTTTCTACCTATGTCAGTTAAAGACTTTGAAACCATCCAACCGATGTGCTCCAAACCGATTAGAACCAAAACCAAACCATTAGAAAGGCAATAATGCGAAGATGGTTTTAGACCACATTATTTTTTTTTTTTTCCCGGTTTTTTTGTTAGCTAAGTAGCACACGCCGTGTATCCGTTAGTCACGAATACTTAGAGCTAAACGAATTTAAAAAAGAACTCCGTTTCTGTCAAACGTTTGCTAATGATAGAGACAGAATGATGTTTTAAGTATGTCGTTGGTTTAGTCGTCGCAAGCGCTACAGCTGAGCATGAGGTCCTGGGTTCGATTCCCAGGTCGGGGAAAGTGTTATTGAGTTTTACCATCAGGAATTTCTCAGTAGCAGGCCGGAGTCTGGATTTGTGCCCGGTTGATGGCAATAGGCTCGCCCCCTATTACATGGGACTTAAACATAACTGGCGAAATGTGTGCATACTTTAATGTTCACCGCTACCTAACCTTTCGGGGAAATGATGTAATGATATAATTATATATTGATTTGTAGTGCAAGTACGCTTAAGAATACATGATCGCATTTAAACATTTCAAATTATGTATTTTCTTTAGATCTGGTATCAAAGTTGTCAATTAATTTTGTATATTAATTAATTAATTATTGTATTATGATTTGTATTAAATAAATTAGAATTTGCTTTAAATAGAGTGTTTTATCTTGTACCTTGGCATACGTCGCCAAGATAGTCCGCGAAATTCAAATTTTCTTACGTTTTTTTGCAATTTGCAGGTCAGTATCAGGTTGTATGTTGATCTTAATATGATTCGCGGCCGTAACAAATATGAATTTATAGAATTATAATCACAAAAATCATCAATACATCTCTTTATGTTCATATTACCCTATTGAACGACTATTTCATGAAATCTTGACAATTGACGCCAATTCTAATGATTATTATTCTGTAAAGCCATATTTGTTACGGCCGCGAATGATATTTTAATCAACATACAACCTGCCACTGACCCGCAAATTGCAAAAAACGTAAATAAATTTGAATTTTGCGGGCTACTTTAGCGCATCCCCTTCAAAAAGAAATAAAAAATATAATTATGGACTAACTGGGGCATAAGGTACGCCCGGAAAGCGCTATTTTATATAACTTGGAAGTTTTAATTATTTTTTAAGTGCTAACTGTACTGTAATAAACCACGTTCAGTTTTTCCCGAATTTGAAGATTTTCCGAGTTTTTTTTTTCAATTTTTCTTCCCATAAAAACTTGATTTGGACTATTACGAACATTTTAAAACCGCTCGAGCCGTTCTCAAGCGATGCGCTTACCTACAAACAACATTTTCATGTTTATTTATAGAGATAGAATTCTGTGACTCCTGCGCTAGTTATAACTGTGTTGCAGCAGCCAGTGTCCTCCCGTAATACAAAGACACATTTTGTTGCTTTATCACAACACAAAAAAAAGGAAACAAAATTTTCTCTTTAGATTTAATACTTACTTAAATTATTTCTTTATCTATGGCTCTACACTGTTAGCAAAATAAAGAGCGTTCATTACAGAATTACAGTTAGGTACCTATCAAAGTACATTTATACAAATCAATAATAATTTCTGGTTTCGAGAAAATTACTAATGAAATGAGTAATTACAAAGCTATTAAAGAATGTGGGGCACGTAACTTGGAAGATCCGGATTTCAATGACAACAGTGGCGTAGCCTAAGGGCCCTTTTCCTGTCATGCGTATTTTCGCCCGCGCGCGGATCTGGTCCGCGTGCAGGCTGCCCGCATCCTATCATTTCATATACCTATTTTTTTCCTATCATGCGGGCAGCACGCGCGTGGAACCCGGATTGTCTGCGGGGCGCAGCCCGCGTGTGTGCTAACCGGATGCGGGCGGCGTTCTTCTGCCTTCAGTGTTGTTCACAGAGGTGTTGTTTTTACTGTGACGTGGGTCGCACGCATGGTCATAGTACGCATTAGAGTTTAGTAACTGGCGACACGCACACTGCAGCGGTAAACGAAATCTTTGTTCTGCGTGTGACCAGGAGCGTGCTATCACCCGCATGCGGATCAGAGGGCCTAGACAAAGTAACATTCGATTAACGATAACGCTAATAGAAAAGCTAAAATGTATGGGGTTGACATAAGCTATCGAAATGTCACGTGATCATAGGTCAACGAATAAAAATTTGCTAGACAATGTAAACAACATTCGATTATGAAATGAATCGACAGCGTCGAAAGATTAGGTACTTCCACAGAGATGCATAGCCAAGGGACACTTTTTGACGAGCGTTATTGCTAGTTTTTGGAATCATTAGCGAAAGCGATAGCGATTGTAGAAATAGAATCGCTCCGAAGTGAATGCCATTTGTCTAGGCCCTCAGATCTGCGCGCGGGCGAAAATGCGAATGACAGGAAAAGGGACCATACAGTACCAACATTTGTTAGGGGCCCCTTTTACCCGACTGCGGCGAAACTACAATATTGAGAGTATTGATTCTTTTACAAAGTAAATAAAATTGCATGCATTAATTAGTTATAGGGAGATTGATCTGTCATTGTGACCTTACTAAGAGAATACAGGAGCGGGCGAAGCGAGCTAGAAAATTGGAACGTCCTGACTCCGATACCTACCTACGTCAAGTATTCATTCTAGAGCGAGGTGTAAAATAGGAGCATTCTGGACCGGGATAGTTTAGGTTGTGATTGTTATATGAAAGGAAATGTAAGACCGAGCGAGCGGAGCGAGCCCGAAAATTCGAGCATCCTGACTCGGATAGGTAAAATAAATGTTCTGTGTGATTTTACTAAATAAATGAGAGAGATTGAGAATTGGCCCGCGCTTGTAGCTTAAATTCGAAGACATGACAGCTATCAACCCGCACGGGGCGGGCCCAGTGGATTACGGCCCATTCCCTCTCACTGAGAGGAGGCGTGTGTCCCAGCAGTGGGCACGTTATAGGCTGATTATGCTATTCCATAGTACTTACACATAACTGGCGAAATGTGGGTGTACTATAGGTACACCTCTGCCCAACCCTTCGGTGAAACAAGGCGTGATGATAATAATATTATGTTCATAACAAAATGTTCTATATGACTATAGAGATCTTTGCCGTTACGTGGTAATGTTATTAATTAATAATTAATGATGTTTTAATTATTGTCATAGATGTTATTATTTGTTATCGACGTCAATTTGTTGTGCATCCGCTGAGAACATGGACGCATCTAGAGTTATGTAAGTATATAATGTTTTTTTATTCTCTATATAGAATAACAAAATATTAATACATATTGATATTTTTTAAATTATATACTTTAAATTTAATCTATCACTCATGGCCTGCACCCTAATAACGTAACACGCTATCAATCACAATCAGAATCAATTTGAAGCCTATTGCTAATACATTGCTTCATATGTTCGAAAAATTTGTCTGCTCAACAACGTAATAAATAACGCAATGAATGTTGTTGAACTGTCAAAATGAAAGCCATTCCTACTGTTAGTGTGTTACGCAATTACCCCGCTGGTCCACAATGCTCCAATTTTAGAGCTCGCTACGCTTGCTCTCGATTCTCGAATGAATACATATTAGACTTGACGTAGGTAGGGTGTCGGAGTCAGGACACTCCAATTTTCTAGCTCGCTTCGCCCGCTCCTTTATTCTCTTAGTAAAGTCACAATGACAGGTCGATCCCCCTAGTACATACATAAACTCACGCCTTCTTCCCATGGGGGTAGGCAGAAACTACAGAACGCCACCTGCTACGATCCATACATACTCCTTTTGCCTCGTTTACGTTCATACATCTGGTCATACACGCACGCCGGTTGTGAGTACTACGCACCTCACCTTTCTGAAGAACATCACCAATAAGGTCGCTTTATGTCTTCCTAGGGCGTCCCTTCCCGGCGTTTCCTCTCACATCTGCCTTTTAGATACCTTTTGTTAATCGCCCTTCATTCATCCTTTCAACATGACCAAACCGTCTTAGCATACTCTTTTCAATTTTAGTCACTACATCTTCTTTTAAACCGCACCGTTGCCTTATCACATCATTCTTCAGTCTATCATTCATTGTCACACCACACATGCTTCGCAAGGAACGCATTTCCACAGCATTTATTCTACTTTCATGCTTCTTTTGCCACACCCAGCACTCACTTACATACATAAGCGTAGGCACCAGCACACCATTGTGAACAGCCAGTCGTGCTTTTTTGGACATCAACTGGTTGGTTACAATTGCATGTGTAGCACCATTCACTTTATTTCCCGCATTTACCCTTTTTTCCACATCTCCATCAATCTTTCCATCCCTTGTAAATAGACTCCCCAAATATACGAACTCACTTACTTGCTCCACACACTTATCATTTAATTTCACATCACATACCGATACATCCTCTTCTCTTTCAAACACCATGACCTTCGTCTTATTCGCATTTATATTCATCACTTTAATTTTATATTCCCCTAGTCAGGATGCAATTTTAATTATTTTGTTAAAAAAAATACCCTCAATATTTTAGTTCCGCCGCAGTCGGGTAAAAAGGGCCTAATAAATGTTGGTACGTGATGATGCCTTTATTTTAGTACTAGCTACGCCACTGTTGTCATTGAAATCCTGGTCCTATGTTACGTGCCCCACATTCTTTGATAGCTATTAGATACTGGCTCAAATCATTAGTAATTTTATCGAAACTAGACATTGGTGCCGACTCTGTTGTCACAAAACTCTCTAAACTAGACTAAAAATCACTAAAAGTTCGTTTATCCCTGTCAAACGACGATTTCTCATTCTGAAATTGACTAAAGTGACACAACTGAACTAGCACATAATATATACTACTCGCGCTACTCGTTGCTATATATATATTGCTCGCTCTTGCATTAGTATTATTTTCATTCTTTTGAATCGTTCTAAGGTGTTTTCTTTTTTCTTTTTAGTTTAGTTTATGTCACTAAACACAAATATCTATTTCTCTTGCAGCAGACTGGTCTTCGTCACCTTGTCTCTCGTACTGCTGTCGAATCAAATGGCGTTAAATACAGATGATACTGGCATCATATGTCCGTTAATGGACTATCCTAAAACAGTTAATAAAACAATAGGTACGAATCATTAATAACACGTTTTTTTGCGTAATGTTACTGTGTTGTCTCGGAAACAATTTTATTGATACGGTGGGCAACATAGCACAGGAGTGCGTGATGTTGCAATGTGGAAAATTGCAGGCGCTTTTGTTGAAACTACAAATTATGTTACTTTACATACAATTTTTAGGAATACTCCAAAGCTTCTATCAGCAGCATTAGAACGAAAGGAAGGGTTTACTTTTAACCTTTGATTGAATGAAGTCTCCAATCTTTTAACATATTGCCCTTTTTTAAACAGAAACATATCCAGCGACTATATGCAGCTACTGAGAATGCGACCAAATAAAAAAACTGCTCATCATGGCCATCGTCATGACATTACTACTAAGTCGACACTCGAAAGACTTCAGTTTTCTACTTTATTTGTCGTGCCTATTATGGTCTATGTAGAATTTAGTGCTTGCTCGTAGTACAGCACTAACTAGTGGGTTGGTTGATCCACTTCCACAGCTTCAATTCACTCTATATTTTATTATTTAGGAGTATCGGGTTATCCAGTAACTGGGTTGTGGAGGCCCGATTGACAGTCGCTCCATATAAAATACTGGTATTCAGCTACAAAAAACATATAAAATGTTTAGTAACTTAAATTGTCTCGTCCTTTCAGGTATGAATAAGATATAACTAGAAGTACATAGTTCGACGGCTCCTCTTGCTGCGTTGCGGTCACCATATAACGCTGTCAGAATAGTGAACATCGGCTTAGTTATAAAGAAAAAAATAATGCTGCATGGTTAGACTGGGAGCCACAGAACATATATACTCTGCTGGGAGCCGACCGCAACATAGTTAAGAGTACTATGCGTAGAATGATGTTTATCTTACTATTGTATTATTTCTGTTTCAGTACACAACATAACGCGAACAATTATGTGTGAAAACGGGAGAGATCTGGCCGGCTGCTGCATAACCCGGTTTTTCTGCAACTTCAATACATCTTCTATAGACCTAAGCTTGTATGGGCCGCCTGAGTACCGTATGTGAGTATAAACATACATAAACTCGCGCTTACTTCCCATGGGCGTTGGCAGAAACTACAGAACTCCAGCTGCTACGATCCAAACATACTCATTAACCGACTTAGGAGGAGGTTATATGTTCGACTTTACGTATGTTTTTTTTAGGTATGTGCTCCGATTTGTCCGTCAATTGTGGACCGATTTTGAAAATTATTTTTTTGTTTGAAAGGATATGCTCTCGAGGTGGTCCCATTGTCACCAAGTCAGAATCTGATGAGGGGATGGAAAACGAGGGAAATCCTCAAATTTGATAGGCACACGTATAGCGATTTGAGTATTTTTTATAGTAACTCGTGCATTTGCTCTTGCAAAGCACCATTCGGTGAAATGAAACTGATGATGAAGACCAGAGGTGGCCACCGGAACTTCTCAATAATAAGTACTTGACGGGTAGCGATTCGATTTTAATATGGTTGCTAAGCAATTTATGCTCGTCACAATGCATATGGTGAAATGGAGCTGATGGTGGCTTCACCATCAGCTCAACTGGTTGTGGTTCTTAACAGGAGAACTCCTCAACAGTTAACGTCCCTGCGTCGGGAAAATGAATATTTTGTAAAAGGTGATGAGCAGTTGACATTAGGCTATTGTAACTTAGATTTATTAATAACTGACTCACTAAAAAGTGAAAAATAAAAACTTTTATACAACAAAAAACAACCGACTTCAAAAAAACACTACTAAGTCAAAAACTTTTATACAAAAAAACAACCGACTTCCGAAAAAAACACTAAAAGACGTGAAAAATAACTTTAATTTCGGAAGTCGGTGTCTTTAGTTTTGTATTTTCGTTTTTGGCCACCGACTTCCGAAATTAAAGTTATTTTTCATGTCTTTTAGTGTTTTTTTCGCAAGTCGGTTGTTTTTTTGTAAAAAAGTTTTTATTTTTCAGTTTTTAGTTGCGGTACCTACCCCACACAAATTCGTATACCACTACTTGGTGTGTAAATAACAGTGACAGGAAATTATTAACTAATCATCTATATAAACTAAGTGGAAAAAATATGCAGTATTAAGGATAACTCAAAAACTACTGGTCAAACCTTGATCAACTTTAAATGGGACCACATGTGAAGTACCACCTATCAAAAAAAAAAAGGAATCATCCAAATCGGTGCACCCAGAAAAAAGTTCCGAGCTAACACACATAAAAAAAAAAACAGACGAATTGAGAACCTCCTCCTTTTTGTGAAGTCGGTTAAAAATAACTTTAATTTCGGAAGTCGGTGGCAAAAATCAAAATACAGATACAAAGACACCGACTTCCGAAATAAAAGTTATTTTTCACTTTGTAGTGTGTTTTTTGAAGTCGGTTGTTTCTTTTTGCTTGGTTTTTAGTTGCGAGTATTACGTACCTGACCTTTCTGAAGAACATCCCCAATAGGGTCATTATTATATCCTCTTAATTGGCGTCCCCTCCCGGTGTTTCCACTCACAGCTGCCTTGTTAATAGCTTTATGAATATAAAGTTAAGCTAGATACTAAACGACGACCACGATCTACGATCCACGATCGTGGAACGTGTGAGCGAGACGACACGAGACTAAGTTTACAAAAATCCCTAAATATTATTCACCGTCCATTTCGCACGTTGCCTGCCGCGAGTTGCTTCCCTTCTTCCTCTTTCATTGGCTCAAAACTTTGTTTATCGATGGCGGTTTAATTAAATAAAGAAAACAATATTTTATTCTTATTTAAACTTTTAATACAAAAAATCGTCATTATTTCACTTATGTTTTCGTACAAGCATGATACTTACCTAGGCGCATCACAGACCGAGCAATTGTCTGCAAGACATCTGTACACAATAACATCAGGAGATGGAGATGTCAAATTGGGTAGTGTAGTGACCACGCTAAACCGATCTAAATAAGGTTTCTGTCCATGCAATAAAAACGAAAAATTCGTTTTTCTCCTCGTTTCGGTTCGGACGACGCGATTCGATACCGCGTGGAACGAAATGCGACAAGTGTGCTAATATTATTAAGTGAACGTGATCAGCTCAAGCCGATTCGGCTTCGATATGTAAATAAACACTCTCTTAAAATGGACTAGCTTTTGTACGCGTCTTCGCCCGCCTAGGTACCGGAAAATATCCCTTTTATCCATTGTTGTCATTTATCTATTGGTTTACGCGGCGCGCGCCAATAAAGTCGGCATATTTTTTTCCGACATCTTCAACAATCGGCGTCATATTTCAGCCAATTTACACAAAACCGTAATGAATTATACATATAAACCATCCTCATGAATCACTCCGTCCATTGGTGAAAACCGTATGAAAATACGTTCGGTAGTTTACGAGTTAATCGAATACGGACTTCAAAAAACGGAGGAGGTTCTCAATTCGAATGTATTTTTAATAACAGACTTATAAAAAAAAAACACTAAAAAGTGGAAAATACAAAACCCAAGTCACCAACTTCCAAATTTAAAGTTATTTTTCACTTTGTTTGGAAGTTGGTTGTTTTTTTTTTTTCAATAAGGTTTTTTATAGTATATAGTGATGCGCGCGATCACTATATCTAAGTTGTTCGCAGTTGCTTAGCTATTTAGTATTGTAAGGACCCCAAAGCAGGAATAATTTTGAGGTTCACAAAAAGAGGCACATTCAAGTAGTGTTCACTTCCTTTAGGTAACTCTTAGCCATTTCAACATTCATGATACCATTTATTACTTGATAAGTAATCAATACTGAATGACATCTTACAATGCGTACATTGCCAGTCTACTTCGTTCTGATGTATATCATTAAAATGTGACTCCAATGTCGTTTGAATACCTGGCAAGCTCACAGGGAGCTTCACTTTACAGAACATACATTCAAATTTCAACCATTCCGTGATGGGAGGAATCTCCTGCATTGTTCCAATTTTTCTGATATTGAAGGTGTACATTGGTGATACTGTTTCTTCCAGCTGTAAATCATACCTCGGATCTTCGCTCTGTTCATTTTCTGCATACAAATATCTAATATATTTGTACTTATTAGCATACTTCCTATAGCTTGCAGGTACTTTGTAGTAAGTGTCCTGGCTAAATGTATCCTTAAGTTCAGATATCAAAATGTCAAAAATTGTATGTACCGTTGTGCATAATTCATAACTTTGGGTTGCACATGCCTCTAAAATGTCACCGAATTGTTTGATGATCATTTCTCTTTTATATCTTTTGGTTGTTTTACTGACCTGGTCCCGTTGTAGTGTTTGTAAAGAGGTCGGTAGAGTTACATCAGCAAAACTCTCATTGCGTACTTTATTTACCAGAACATGTTTTGGTTTGTACATAACCTCTCTTTCATACCAAAAGTGTGGCAGACCGATATTTAGTTTCACACACCATCCGTTGAGAATTTGTTTGAACGAAAGTCTTTTGAGCGAAATGCGAGACGGAGCAACATTTGACATGTTAAAAACAGTGTTATTAAGATCTAAACGAGGACGCCTGTAGACTAAATGATTCAGTTGTTCTTTAGTGCATTGTATCTCCATTACAACATCACTTGAGTCAATATTCTCATCCATTTTACTGTTCTCTGGCATCTTAATGGTTTTAACCGCTTCTTTAGCCAACGGCTTGGCAGCTTCAAGCATTACACCTAAATACTCTTTCAAGTTTTTGTATTTGTGGTTCAAGACTTTTGTTACGGCTTCAAAATCCTTTATATTGTTGAGTTTAGTTGATATGCGTTCCAATTCTTCCCATTGCGGCCAGTCTTTTAGATATTTCTTGATGATTTTGATGTAAATGTCAACTTCAAGCTCATGACTAGATTTGACAGAGATGTTAAATTCACTTTGCAGAATATCTATGATTTGTGCGTTAGTCATCACTGTGTTTTGTTTATTTCTGATAAGTCGACGCAGGAGAAGCATTATTGGCCGCTCTGCAATAGTAAAAAAGTTCATAAGAATTATGAAAACATAAATAAGTTGCTTATAATAATACCTACTTGAAAGATGGTATATTATGTTTGTTAGTGAAGATGTTAACAGTTCATAGTTTTTAAGCAGTTCTTTTCGTTATTTTTTGTTAAAAATTTCGTGTTCCATCAATAAATAAATGTTGAATTTGTCATTTAGTTTTCCAAATTAAAGTTAAGACTTTTTTTTATAATCAACAATATGATCTAGAAATGTATGCATTTGACACTGTATATGACTCTCAGTTTTCCCAGTTTTCTAATCGTATAACTAGTAAACAGAATTAAATACACATCAAGATTGACTTAGATGGATGATCACGATCTTGTCCATACTAACTTTCACCTCCGTCGGGGTCGTCCTCGTCCTGGCTATCAATGTACTCCACAGTTTCGACATTTGATGTATCGTCCTCCATAATTAGGCCTATAAACAAATGAGAATGCCTAGTATAAAATAGTTAGTTTGTATCGAACTATCGAAACTAAATGTGCATGTGAAACTTTTTCAAACGAAAACGTCACAAAACGTCATAATAAAGATTATTTGTCAAAAAAAACTAATCTGTCAAATATCACTTTTTTTCTGCTGTAACACAGTGTCTTTTTAGTTAATTATTAATTTATAGAATATCGAAACGATTAATTATTAATATTTTTCAGGCCCTGCAGCGATGTATGCTGTCCTCAAAAGTACATTCTGCCAATTCCATTACCTAATCTAACGAATACTACCGATACTATCAAAGAAGATGACCACGACAGCAGCATGGACGCCAGTGACGACAGTGACGATAGTGGTATTGACGAAAATGATTAATATCCATTTTAGAGGTTCTAAAATAAATATTAACAATAATAATATTTTTTAATTCAGAGAAAACACATTTACGGATTAATATTTACTTGGTTTAATCATTTTATTTATGGTCAACAACGAAAGCACATTACCACTTATTTTATAAATAATGAAATATCATTAATGCAAAGGCAAAATAATTCGAAGCACTGCTTTTTTATCATATCACCACATCACATTGTTGTTCCATTTGTTCAAAATAAATCGTGTATAAATTATGATTAAAAACCCAAGTGTTTCGACCATAATTGCGGTCTGTAAAAGAGACTCTCAAAATTTCGTGTTTAGAAACAGAACCTAAGAATAGTAAACAAAACTCTTCATGGACATGGAGACAAGCTTTTTACAAATAACACTTTAGAAAATAAATGTAATTTATATTGATGTCTACTTATAATGAAAGCATGTATGATGATATTAAAGAAAGCGTAAACAAATGATTTATTTACCTATTAAAAGCGCCATCCTTTTCAATAAGATAATTTGCGAAATTGCGACCGTGTCTTACGAAGGGTTGTTCGTGAAATGGGGGGAATTCAGACGGGGTTGGCGCATGCGCTATAAAAAATGCCTATTATACCGAGTACAGCATTGTTAATCTTATTGTTGTAGGTATTGTAAGTGAAGCGATATAAATCCATTAACAGCGCGGCGCGTGCTTGTCGGAATCAAACGTCATACTGAATAGATACGTCATACGAACGAGCTTATCACAATTTTTTCTTTTGTATCGTCCGCGTCATTCGTCTATTTCTAGCCGACTACGGCAAAGCCAGGCGCTGATACAGAGGAGGGGCAATGGGCGTATTTGCCCCCCCCACCCCCTCCCCCCAATGGGATTCGACCAAACTGAGTCTGTCGGATGTCTAACTTAAACACAACAACAACAACACATACACACAACATGAACACCACAACACAGAACAACTCACCACACGACACACCACACACACACACACACACACACACACTGTTCAGTAGTTTTATAACCTGTATTTTTACTTTACTTTGTATCTATACAGTATATTAAGATATAGATAAATCGTCGTCATCCTCGAAACGTCATCCTCGTGACGGAGGGCTTTTTCAAAAGGCTTTCACGGCTTGAAAAATCTCTCCCCCCTTCCTCAAAGAGAAATATTTGCTCCCTCTTGAGCGAAAACCCAGATTCGCGCCTGGGCAAAGAAAAAGGAGGATTGTGGTTTCTAGATTTTAGATTATTAAGTTCAAGTATAGGCTGTATAGGTTCGCAAATTGTCAAGGACTGGAGATAAAGCACGGTTATTTATGTCACTTTATATCAAATCATGGAATTTATGAATCACTGACTAAGATTCTTGTCAATGCAAAAAATGTACAAAGCTAGTACGTTCTTCTTCTGTAACAGATATCACAGATGTTTACCAAGAACGCTTCCCTGTCAATGTCATTCAGGCGCCAAAAGATCCTCGTAGCACTCTAGTTCGATACCTAACTATCACAAAAAAAAAAAACTAAGTGTCGGATCCAGATGGATTATATCAAATTATTTATTGAAAAGTAAATAAATATAAATAAAAAAACGCGCACAGCCACAAGAAATTTAAATAATTAAAAGCGCCATCTCTGCGCAAATTTTGTATTTAACATGATTGAGGATAGGGCCACCTAGCGGCTACTGTTCGAAGTTACAGAGGCTGCAGTCGGGGCACCTTCGATGAGCTTTTCGCCCTCGACGGCTATTCTTATCCGCTGACATTTTGTGGTCGTGGTAATTGGATCGCGGTCTTGATCTTGAACCAGACCTGAGGTAAAGAGAATAAAATAATAAATGTTATGGTTATAAGAAATTGACAAACTCCCCAGATAAGTAGGCCCAATTTCGAGAAAGAGGTCAGTAGTCGAGTTCGACTCGACTAGGCAACGTTGGAGAAGCTACGTAATAATTATGTTCTCGTCCCACATACCGCAGTATCTCAAGACGAAAGTCTTTGACTTGCCTGTTTCCATGTCATTACCCCGTCAGCGTATACATATTCTGTGGTCATTACCTACTAACGGTACTGGCGGCCTAGACAAAAACTTTTCTGATAGCGCTAACGCCATACAATTTGATTTTCCGTTGGAAGGGATTTTGTATAAGGGGGCTGAAACACTCACGCCTCATTTACATAACCTTTGTTGTCCTGCGGGCCTCTTAATTTTTTATATCGGACTATAATGTAATATAAAATTCTTCAGGCTGTATCAGTTGCCTAACCGACAGCATGCCATTAATTTTGACAAATCAACAACATTCATTGCTTTTTTACGTTGCCGAGCAGACGAATTTTTCAAATAAATGAAACAATGGTTTAGGAATTAAGGCTGTGATAAAAAGTGCTATAAACAGGGTGACTGGATCTGGACCCGACATAGCAAATTCGCATATAGAGGAGGTCATTTGCTAATTATTAGACCTTATATTCCCTAGCTATTTTTTAGAATCTTTAACTGTAAATAACTACTAAATTATTGCAAAAAAAAGTTATGAATGCCCTAAGGTCAAATTTTGGAAAAATCTCCTAAACTATAAAACTTTAGCTAGGGAAAATAAGGTTCAATAATTAGTAAATGACCTCCTATAAATGCCAATTTGCAATGGCGGGTCCAGATGCAGTGAAATTTAATTAATGACATTGTACTCATTAGTTTAACCAACTTTTAATATGGGACAAAAAGTGACAACGCCGAAAAAAAATCTGCTATTCCCTACATTTTGACGAGATAAGCAAACACAAATGTAGCAGATTTTTTACAAAATAAAAAGGCATAACAAAAGGAAAAGGTACGAAGGCGGACTTAACACCTTAGGCCTATTATATTATGGTGCCTCCACATGCTTGGCAAACAACGGCAAACAGCGAACACCAAACAACAAACACGAACGTGTGGATAGGTGTTTGCCTGTTTGTGTTTGTGTTTGCCAGTGATTGGCGACGGTGTCGGTTTTTATGCACAAATCAAAGGGCGTTCGACAAACGTGTTTGCGATGCATCCAAACGCTTGGTAAATGATAAATGATTTTATTTCTGAAAGTAGCTTTGTACAAACAATTTACACGTCAATCATATTTTTAAACTAGATGAGGTCGGCGTTTCCTATCTGACTACTCTGAGAAGAAAGGCCGAAACAAACTCAGAGGTCACAGTCTCTTTTAAAGTCCAGACATAATCTTGGTCAGATCATGTGAAGACCATGTAGATTGGTATCTGAAATGGTCTTTTGAGGAAAGAACCACACAGATTGAGTGGACCTGTCCAGTCAGTGCACGCATTTGTCAGTAATCGTACGGCTCAACTCAGGAAGTCAGGACTTAAGGAACTCAACGATTCGACGAACAATACCAAAGAAAGGACATTTGGGTAGGCCACATAAATTACTCAATCTGCCAGATCATGATCAAAATTAAATGAGAAAAAGAAAGAAAAGCAATGACCCACATAATCCTCACATTCACAATAATTAAAATAATAATACTTTACAAGTAAATACTCATGTCATTGTGTTTATAAAATTCAACAATGTCAATGTGTATATAAAAAATCAGACATAATGTTTGAGAACCATGTAGATTGGTGTCTGAAATGGTCTTTTGAGGAAAGAACCACACAGATTAAGTGGACCTGTCCAGTCAGTGCACGCATTTGTCAGTAACCGTGCAGCTCAACTCGGAACTTAAGGAGCTCAACGATTCGACGAACAATACCAAAGAAAGGACATTTGGGTAGGCCGCATAAACTACTTAAACTGCCAGATCAAGAATATGACTGAAACAATGACCCACATAGTCCTCATATTCTCCATAATGAAAATAATATAATAATAATAATAATAATAATATAATAGTAATAATATAATAGATCTAATAATATAATACAATAATTAGCAATCAGTAGTACGCGCGAGCTTGCGGGCGGCGGACGGCGTTATCAAATGATATATATAAATATTCTTTATTTCGGACACACAATCGCAATCCATCTAAAAACTAAAACAACACAAAAAGACGAGGCCCAATCCACGTTGGCACGTGCCTCTGTTATGTACCCAGTGCCATATAAAGGGACTGTCCACTTTGCCTAATAATGTTTTAGGATGCTGTTGGAGCTTCCGCGCAACCCATCCTCGGATGTAGAAGCTTAACACCAAATAAGACAATCTAGAATGCAAGAGCGAGTGAAGCGAGCGCGAATATTGTAGCACTTTGCCTCAGATAAGTTAGATTTTTTAAGTCCTTAATCGACATAAACAGAAAAGTTTTGAGAATTAAGAATCGCTAGGCTTTATGAGCGAGCAAAGTGAGCTTGAATATTTTGCCAGAAACATTACTAAAATTGTATCGATCGATAATGCTCCAATCCCACAACTGCGCCAGCGCTGTGGTAAACAATTAAAGGAAATCGCCTTTGCACTTACTTAGGGCGGGACGCCCGGCGCCCGCGCTACGCGAAGCAATATTTCTAAAATAAAAGATTTGTTCCTTAAATTTTTGGCCACAGAGGTGATAGAGGCGCTCATCCGCCACTGTTTCGCCGCGGCATAGATCTGTTGCAAGAGATAGAAAGCTAACATTTTTATATCGCCTAATAAAAGTGGAGCCTGGCTGAAGTCAACTGCTCCGCCCGCAACCCGCTCACATCGTTTGACGACCTATGCCAACGCTAATTCACGTAGTGATTTCCTCAGTGCGCCACCCGCACTTATCGCAGAGTTGCGTTTCGCTGGATGGTGCACTGTTCTCTTCCTCATACTACAATGGAAATCGATCGATCGATTGATCATCCACCATCGTCTTTCTTTCCTTCTTTTTCGTTTAATTTAATTTTAGTTTTTTTTTAAATAAAAATAGGTCAATCCAAAAGTAATCGCTGCCGCAACAAGCTTGTCGTCAGCCATGTTTGCCAATCCGGAATATACTAGCATGTTCGCCAACTGTGGGGATGCCGTGTTTGTGTTGGGTGATTGTGGTCGGTGTTTGGCACGTGTTTGGTGTTTGTGGCAAACAACAAGCATGTGGAGGCACCATTATAATTGTTGTTACGTCAAAACAAAACAACAATAATGTACTTAGTTCTGAATTCAAATTATTATACATGATAAATCTAATAACTGATGGACATGGAAGTTAGCATTCGTTTGTATTCGGAAATGCGATGATTCTCTAAGGACATTAAACAAATAGTTGTACTGTACCTTTTTTGTGTGCGAAAAGTTTATTTACATAAAAAAATAAAATAAAAACTATGGAAAGTTACGTAGAAATCTAACATCTTCCAGTAACAAAACCTCAATCTAACGAAGTAAGCATGCAGTGATCACATGCGGACCTACCTGGATCGTGACCGCGACGCCCTGGCGGAGTGTTGGCAATCATCATCGTAGTAGTCTTGACCCTTGAAAAGGAGGCCCCAGTATTGATATACCAAGTAGACCAGGGTTAGCACTCCAGCTAACTGCAAGCAAAAAGGTTAGATGCAAAAAGGGTAGATAACATAACATCAAAAAGCCTGTAATCCTCGAAGGGTTCTATAACCGTTTGAGGATTACAGAAATGTGGGTCACATTTCACCAGATAAGTTTCAAGTCCAATGTATTAGGGAGCAAGCCTATTGCCACCAACCGGGTACAACATCCAGACTCCGGGCTGCTACTGAGAAATTCTTAAAACACTTTGCAAAGGGAAGATCGCGCGGATAACTCTGTTTGTGCGATGCAGGATTAGCGTGTCGTCAGGGGGGTCTACTCCCTAAGCACGTAGTCCGTGGTTTCGGCTGAAGTCACGGGCATTTACGTCTGTGTATCACTAACGTACGTAAGATTAGTTAGGGGTCCAAACTAAGAATGAATAATAATAATGGTTTCACAGTTGTCCCTCCCTAATCCCAATGTGTATTATCCCGTCCGAAAAATTGAATTTTATACTTGTTTTGCCACCACGTTTGTACGGGCCCGTATCTTCGTTGACGGAGAGTAGACTCCCAGATGCAATGTTCGTATGCAGCGTTATAGATGCCGCCACTGACATACACTTTATAAATGGGAGAATTTAAAAGCTCTAATCTAATTTTTGATACCCAAAATGGAATTAAAGTGATATATTATAATGAATAACCTTTCAATAATTGTTACCTACATGGTTTTGAATACAACGACACAAAAGAATCCATTAGAGTCATCAGTATGCTATTAAATCATTATGGGAATCTAATTGGCCCCTATTATTAAGTTTGATCACAGATACTGCTGCTAAATTGACCCAACATTGTATTAATGCCTCCCTGCTATACGAACTTTAGTAAGAATACATTTAAAACTGACTCATTGGCCTAAGTAAGCATGCTCTGCATGGAGGTCTTTCGGTGTCCTAATTCTTACTTTAAATTTTGAATTAAACTTTTGGTTCTGATTCTATTAGGTGGTCAAGACATTAGACTTTATAAGTCAGTATCATTCTATATTTTGATATAATCTAAAATCACTATCAACGTTTGAACCAGGCAGAGTGTGGCAATGGGCAAATCAGAGAGTAGGAAAAGACACAGAGTTAGACCTACCGCGATGTTGAGTTGCCTAACGCGAACAAAGTCTATAATAGAGTCAATCAGAGTTTCCATCGCCTCTGGGTATTGTATCTATGTTGGGTTCTGCCAAGAAACCACACTACATGGACTGAAGCATACTGTTGAGAAAAAACTGCACTGGCTCGAAAGGTAATGAAGTAATTTGATTTAAACTAAAAAAGAGCGCTTGAATTTTTTTGTTCCAATAATTTTACATTAAAAAATATGTCCAAAATGACAGTTGAGATGTTGAAATTGACGTGTTCTTTTTATGAATTCTTCTTTTTTCGTTAACTCTTTTGTTGGCTGTTATTTATGAGGATTTATAAGCGTTTTGTCGCCATTATTTTCAAGTCTCCTTGCTTTAAGACCCTGGAACTTCTTTCTTTACTGATTCTTTCCGTTACTGGTCCCAAGGCTCAATCAAGTCTCCGGGATTTGTCGAACTTCGTTGTCTCGGCGCTTTTCTGCTGGTCGTTACTGTAGATTCTGACTTACAGGAGTTGTGGGCTTGTCCTAATGACTAGGTAACTATTTAAGTTTAATCATTTCCGCGATCTGCGGCTACAGTTTTAGACGACGGCCGAAGAAAAACGTTACTTAGCACCTACACCCTTGCGTAACACTCTAACACTCACAATTTTAATCTTTTTGAAGCCCGAATGCTTCTTATGTTGTGTCTGCTCAACAACGTAAATAACGCAATGAATGTTTTTGAATGAAAGCCATTTCTACTGTTAGTGTGTTATGCAATCACCCCGCTGGACAATGCTTAGTAGGTTATTAGACAGTGTAGGAACAACAATTACTCAGCAGCCTTTGTTCTGTGATTCACAATCATAATCGCTTACTTCGATGTAAAAAAAGCATTCGATCCGGTTAATTATGAAGTTTTGCTCAAAAAGTTAGCATCCGTTGGTTTCATTCCACATCTGCTAAGGTCTTTTGCAAGTAACTTGAGCGGTAGGCAACAGTACGTAGAATATGCGGGACATAAGTCAGAGCTTCATTTTACCAGGACTGGGGTGAGTCAGGGCAGTAACCTTGGGCCTTTGCAATTCATTCTTATGATAAATGAATTGCCAGAAGTTGTTAAAGACGCCAAATGTTTACTGTTTGCTGATCATGACCTCAATTACTCTGCTGCTTTGACAAGACTTTAAGACATGTTGCTGTCTCTTTCTCGCAGTTGTAGAACTTGGCATTCCTGCAACAATGACGGGAATAACGCTTAGGGACCATTCAAGTATTACGTAAGCACCAAAAGGGGGTGGGCGGGTTTTTGCTTTGCTTATTTTTGATGACATGGGGGACGGGGGAGAATGGATGGTGATTACGTCAGCATATTTTTTTACATTTTCTAATTTTTCTGCAAAATTTAGTAATTCTGATTTGGACAAATATGGCAACCCTACTTGTTCGAAAGCGAAAAGCATGTTCAGGGATTCCCCAAAATAATTTATATTTCTTACTCGCTCTTAAACGGTGTTTTATGGTTAAGTTAGAAAGAACTCAAGTAGGGAAATTACTTAAATGGGCATTAAAATAGTCTATAAATTCCTTATTTCTAGACTCATGAATAACAATAAAGAAACCTGAAGAGATTAAAAAAAAATAGCAATATTTACGTAAGCCTAAGAGGAGGGGATAAGAGCTTTGCTTACTTTTGCTGACAAGGGGGAGAAGGGGGTTAAAAATTACTTTAATTCTGCTTACGTAATAATTGAATGGCCCCTAAGCTAAAGTATGTGTTATGTAACTTTTATAAATCCCGGCCTGAGACCCTTCTTTATTCTTTTCAGACTACTCTGGCTAATTTTGACTTTGAGTGCGTTTGCCGGCGCAGTCTACTGCGCACTCAGTCAATATTTCAGGTACCTACATCTCTCTCTCTATCTACATCAAGATTTGGCTCATCCGAACGACGATGATATTATCATGATCATAATTTCAGGCCAAAATCACTCACTGCTGGGTCCCCCTTTCCTTCCTGTCACTCTTCACGATCCCGTGCGTGCCAGGTCCAGCACCCTAATTAAGTAACACACTATCCATCAGAATCTGAATCATCTTGATGCCTATTGCTAATCCATTGCTTCATATGTCCGAAAAATTTGTCTGCTCAACAACTTAAATAACGCAATGAATGTTGTTCAGCTGTCAAAATGAAACCCATTCCTACTGTTAGTGTGTTACGTAATTACACCTCTGGTGTTTACCACAACCTTGTCGCTATTACCAGTCTACGCACTTTCGGAAGTCCCTGATTTGCTTGACCTGGTCACCATTAGGCCGACGAGGAAGCGACCGCGGCTGGTTATCGACTGTTTTCTCGTTCAGGAAACGCATAATAGAGAGTCTCGCGGGTAATGTGAACAGTCAGCGGGCACCTATTAATTAAAAACGGGTGTAAAAAGACACTTAACGAAGCCGAGGGTCACTTGTAGGTACTCTCCGTTATTGTAATTTTATTTTTGTACTGGACCATACTTGTGAATGAAGAACCTTCTGTTTACCGAGATTATTGAAGGTCAAAATTTCAACTTTTACTGACATTTATTTTTTTATGAAAATAATTTAAATACCCCTCGACCCCTGTTCCGTTGCATGCACCCATAAGGCCATAAGCAAAATGTTTTGCGTGTGTTACATTCCGCACCACCACCAAAAACAAAATTCATTGCCCAGCATTTTTTTTTAAGCAATGTTAAGTTTGTTGTACAGAATGCGTAGTTGACGGCTATGTGATGGGTCTTTTTACAGCCTGTATAATATTATGGATTGCTTTTAATAACACGGGACGTCGGGACCCACATCTATTGCAGGTTTCTTGAGCGAGAAAATAGTCGATAGGAGTCGCTTCCTTGTATAGATTTTTCTGTTTCTACTTGCTTTTGTTCTGATAATCGTGCAGGTACAACTCGGAACCAGTGGTGGTATCCTTTCAACGAGACTACAGAAGCTGGTGGACCACCTTCCCAGCTGTGACCGCCTGCTTCCTCGACAGAGTGCAGCCGGATAAAGCTAGGGAGCTGATTGAGGAGTAAGTTAGAATTAATTATGGTAATAAGCTTTTCGCCCCGGATTCGCTGCCGGTGTCTATCCCACAGGAAACGTGATTTATTTAACATAAAAACCGTAGTAACCTTTGTCAATTATCGGCCCATAATGTATCATTACGTAATATAAAACAAAGTCCCCCGCCACGTCTGTCTGTCTGTACGCGATAAACTCAAAAAGTACCGACCGGATTTTCATACAGTTTTTACCAATGGACGGAGTGATTCATTAGGAAGGTTTAGGTGTATAATTCATTACGGTTTTGTGTAAACTGGCTGAAATATGACGATAATTTTTGAAGATGTCAGAAAAAATCATGCCGACTGGGAGCTTTACTAACCTTTACCTTTTTTTCCTTATGAGAGAGTGTGTATATCGCACGAGTGACTCAATACAAAATTCTCAACTTTTGGGAATCAAGGAAAATGTGTTTGAAAATTAGGAACTCGATCATTCTAAACGTAGATATTTTCATTTTAATTCGCTAATAAGGAATTATATTAAGATTATTTTCAATTGTTTTTTTTTTTATAAACTATAATTTAAATATATTTGTCACTTTAACACTAATTACTAAATGATTATGTATGACTAAATTAGTTTTTTCCCTTTATTAGTAAAAAATATGTATAAAACTGTATAAAGACTAACCGCATCAGCTAGAATTAAACAGACCCAACACTGAATTGGTCACTTCACGACAACTTGCAACGCGGCCACACGTACGAACTAATCATAATAAATTGATAAAATTATAATTCTGCGCGGGCGGGGGTGCGAAAATCGCCTTGGAATGAAAGAGACGCAAATATCTTTTCTTCTAGCTCTAACCAAATATCGCCATTTCTGTTTTCGTCAGGTCATAGAATGTTTGTTTTTAAGTCATTCTGTATACTTAATTCAATCCCTCAAATTTTTGAGGTCACTTTCATTTTACCATACGATATGTTCTGTGCCTTTACTGGCGAGCGCCGCGTAAACATACAAGCAAACAGATGACCATAATATAGTATTCTACTCTTTGCAGATCACACAGTTTATAACTCGGATTAACACATAGGGTACCCGGGAGACGATCGCGTGGGATATTTTCCGACATACACGCGGGCGAAGCCGCGAGCAAAAGGTAGCCTATTAATACGAAAATCACGTCGATTCGTTGCTGAGTGAAATAAGGGCAAACCTACTGTAGCGGTATCTACACCGCCACATGCGAGCTACACGTCATACTGACGTCACGTAAATCCTGCATCGCGCAAGCAGAGTTTACCGCGCGACTAGCTTAAATACAACGTCCCGACAGCAACCGTCGGGCAGTTGCCCACCAGACTCGACACGCGGCTGTTCGGAGGATCCTCCCTTTTCTATAGAGTATGAGGGAACTTTACACCCTGTTCCTCATACCTCTATACTACAAACATCAATATTAGTAGGAAGTTCAAGTAAGAAAGAAAGAAAGATAGAAAAATACTTTATTTGGGACACGCACAGGAAGCAGGATAATGGTGCCGATTCTCTTGTCACAAAATTCTCTAAACTAGACTAAAAATCACTAAAATTTAGTTTATTCCTGTCAAACGACGGTTTCTCATTCTGAAATAGACTAAAGTGACATAACTTAACTATATTTTAGTTTGACAGCACTAAGATGGCACTGAATTATTAGTTTAGTGAAAATGCCAATTTTGCTATTCTGAATTTGACGTTGTTCACCTAAAATTTTGGTTGTCTAACTAAATCTAGCTATTTTTAATCGCGATTAAAAAGGTGTGGAATAAAATTAGTTGTCATGAACTAAAATTCACCACAACACCTCGACTTCAGGTGCAAAAACAGTACTGTATCTTTTTTTAATTTTATTTTGCTTATATCTCGAAAACGGTGTGTCCTATCGCAAAAATAATGAAAATTTCGACCCCCTTTATGGAACCCTTAAACACTTAAAACTCTACACGTACGTAATTTTTTTTTCATATTTTCCATACAAAAAGTAAAATAATCCATATAAAACACGTCGAGGCTGCCCCCCCAGGCGTGCCTCCGGCTCTAAAAAAAAATCACTGGCAATCAAGTACCTACCAAGTGGAGTCGCGATTGTCAAATTAAATTTTAGTTACGTCAAAATTATTTTTAAATTTAGAGATATTTTTTAGCAGAATAGCTCTAAGATTCTCATAGCCAAAAGTAAGGAATTTTAGTGATAGTTTAGTTAGTTTAGTTCGGTGTACAAGAGAATCGGCAACAATGTCCTCAAAAAATAATAAATTAGAGAGAAGGTGGCGGTAAATAGTGGAAGGAGGGATATGTCGTGAGCTTGCCCAAGAGTGAGACAGTTAATAAAGGATTAGGTACTAAAAAATTCGTTGAAAGGCAAAGGGCATGCGTGATAAATGATAAATGATTTTATTTCTGTAAGTAGGTTTGTACAAACACTTTTATACGTCAATCATGTTCTTTAAACTAGATGAGGTCGGCGTTTCCTATCTGACTACTCTGAGAAAAAAGGTCGAAAACAAACTCAGAGGTCACAGTCTCTTTTAAAGTCCGGACGTAATCTTGGTCAGATCATGTAGATTTGTGTCTGAAATGGTCTTTTGAGGAAAGAACCACACAATTTGGGTGGACCTGCCCAGTCAGTACACGCATTTGTCAGTAATCACAATGCAGCTCAACTCAGAACTTAAGGAGCTCAACTATTCGACGAACAACACCAAACAAAGGATATTTGGGTAGGCCGCATAAATAACTCAAAAAAAAAAATTACCCACACAGTCCTCCATATTCCAGTTACTGGGCAATAGGATACCCATTGGTAAGACTGGTTGTGTCTAACAACCTGTCTTACCAATGGGTATCCTATTACTATTTCGAGTTTTTTAATACGCGTAACGACTTTCAAAGATCTACAAATGACAGCCGGGACCACTGGCTTAAGGCGCAGATATAAGACTTTTAATGATTTCAAATTGAACATCACGTCTAAACGAATAGTCTTATTTGTTTGAAAAAAATATATGATAAACTAGACTATTTTCTTCGTAACTTGTTATTTGAAATTATATTTTTATAACATAGTGTAATTAATTTGTAAAGTAATGTCTAACGCGAACACAAAAACGATAATCACGCAAAAACTATCGGGCGTATTTTCATGAAATCTGCACCATCTAAAAGACAATTTAATTACCCAAATTTTTGTAAACGGCTTTTATTAGTATTGTGTTTGATAAATCAAGGTGGGTTGTTTTTGCGAATAAACTTGATGCGCGTTGAAGCGGGAGCTCTTGCGCGCGACGGGCGGCAGTGCATCGCTGACCACTGTCCGGGTAGACGCTAACGCTCTGTGCAATTTTATTCGCTTAAAAGTTTCGCATGCTCCTCCCATTCGGTCAAGGTCACTGGCACTTATTGTCGCCTTAAGGGGGCTGCGCTCAGTTAGCCCGCGAAATTCAAAAATACTTACGGTTTTTGCAATTTGCAGGTCACTGTCAGGTTGTATGTTGACTAAAATATTAATCGCGGCTGTAACAATTAAGGCTTTATAGAATTATAATCATTAAAATCAGAAATACAACTCCTTAAGTTAGAATTGGCCTCGAATGTCATGATTTCATGAAATAGTCATTCGTTAGGGTAATAATTATGAACTTAGAGAGATGTATTGATAATATTTGTGACTATAATTCTATTATAAATAAATATTTGTTACGGCCGCGAATCATATTTAGATCAACATACAACCGGATACTGACCTGCAAATTGCAAAAACGCAATAAAATTTGAATTTCGCGGGCTACCTTGGCGCATCCCCCTTAAGGGGGAAGCGTCAGGTTAGCCCGCGAATTTAATTCTGCAGGTAATTGTTACGGTCGCGAATCATATTTTGTTCAATACAACATTTAACCTCACACTGACCAGCAAATTGCAAAAAAAAAAATAAGAATATTTGAATTTCGCGGGCTACCCCCCTCAACGTGTTTTAGAGGCACGGAGGGGTCTCATTGGTCACCCATCTACGGCCGACCTCGGCAAGCGTAGCTTAACCTTCGATCGACCTTTGCGGCTGCTTTTAGTTAGCCACGAGCCTCTATCTCATAGGCAAATAATCGTACAACACGAATCTTCAGCTCACTTATCGCTCTTATCTTCTATCCCCCTCTAGCACCTGGAACGTCACCGAAGAGTCGGACCCCACGAAGTACAGCTACTACTACGAGTTCATAGAGCTGATAGCCGACGTCTCCTTCCGCGATAACCTGCAGAACTTCTGGAAGTATCAGGCTGATGAGACTGTGAAGGGGATCGACCTGCTGGAACTGGCTCTGACTGTGCATCCCTCATCTGTGCTGCAGGTTATTGTGTCTAATAATGAGCATGAGGTAAGTATATATAAGTGGAACGTGGAAGTAGCGGTGAATTAAAAAAACCGGCCAAGGGCGACTTGGACTCGCACACGAAGGGTTCCGTACCATTATCTATAAAAACGGCAAAAAAATCATGTCTGTTGTATAGGAGCCCCTCTTAAATATTTGTTTTATTTTAATTTAATGATTTATTTTTAAAGTTAATATATTATGTATAACTTTCTGTGAATAATTGAAGCGTCTACTGTTGCAGTTATCAATATCGAGCAACAACGAGCAAAAAAAATCACGTTTGTTATAAGGGAGCGCCCCTTAAATGTTAATTTTATTCTGTTTTTTACTATTTGTTGTTATAGCGACAACAGAAATACATCATCTGTGAAAATTTCTACTGTTTATCTGTCATGGTTCATGAGATACAGCCTGGTGACAGACGGATAGACGGAGTCTTAGTAATAGGGTCCCGTTTTACCCTTTGGATACGGAACCCTAAAAATCAGTCTCGATGTATGGTGTGGCGATACGACATTGAATATCCAGCGCCCCTTGGGTACTCAGTGTACTAGACCTAACTACCTCGCACTGACATATTGCAAAACACCCCTGTTAGGTATAAGCCCCCTCGCCCTCACGCCCCTAGTCGCCGCAGGAGGAGAGACCCTGGGCGTCGGGAGTCGATTGCCGACTCCCGGCCACCGTACGCGCGAGCTTGCGGACGGCGAGCGATGGGCAGTTCGCCATCCGGTAAGGACCAGGCCCGGGTCAACGGCGCGTCGTGTTCCACGCGCGCCTCAAAGAGATGTCAGCATCATAGACAGGTTCCGATAGGGCCGATGCCTGCCGGGGTCGCGGATTGTTCGAAAGAGTTACCGTGGCCCTGGCGCACAGGCAACTGCAGGAACACGGGTGGGTTTTAGTCAGTTAGAGTCTGACACGCCCTTCCGCTCCGCCCAGAGCGGGAGAGGTCCATTGATGATTTCCCACCCAAAAAAAAAAAGGTATAAGGGGGAATTTTCATCTTTTCCCGTTGGAAGGTAAGTTACCTAACGATTTAAATACTATTTCGTCACATCTTTTCTCGAGTGTGCAATGACTAGTAAAATATTAAACATCCAGAAAAACTGACTGCCCATGGCAGCGTAGAAAGAATTATGAGAGGAACATTGCAAGACCAATCAACTCTTATAGCAGGTCAAATAAGAAGTGTCTGCAATTTTGTACCATGTGTGCGTTTGAAATATTATCTGTAACCTTGGCTCCTCGCATCATATCACCTGCACTACAAATAGGTAATTATGGTACCCTCTGGCTATCATGGGATAGCTCAGCTAAATACCAACTTGCCGCGCTTGACTCGGTGGAACACTGAGCTAAGAGATTCATTGGCGACATAAAACTGGTGGATGCCAAGCTTCACAGCTCGTCTCATAAAGGTTACCTGCTTGACGGCCTTCTACAGATTGTACTTCAGTGAGTGTGCCCAAGAACTTCACGACCTCATCGGACATCAAGGCGCACTGCAAGTTACCATCCCTTCCTAGTTGCTATTCCACCAATTCGCACTAAGCGCTTCCGAACATCTTTTATAATGCGCACAGCAAAAGAGTGGAAGTCTCTACCTGCGTCTGTGTTTCCGACCGCATACAACCCAAATCTCTTCAAAGTGAGAGTGAACAGGCTTCTTCTGGGTAAGCTCACTCCATCGTCGACTTTGTCTGTGACATCTCTGACCTAGACTAGAGTCAAGAGCAAATCCATCTAAAAAAAAAAACCTCTGACAAAGGATCTCTTTCAGGTACATTGGAACCCAGTGATGACGGAAGTGGGCATGTGCTTGACCTTCAACTCAGTCTACGCTGAGTTCCAGCATATGCTTCAGGAGGTAGACTGGACACCATTCCAGCTGCTACAGTGCCACTACCATAGCGGACAGTGTTCTGTGAGAATAGACTCTATGAATAATGCAGTTAGGGTGAGAGTCGATTGTATTTTTCGCATAATACTAAGCCTATTCTAGGATGGTCAACTTGGATTATGACTGAAAGAAAGAAAAAAAATACGTTTATTTGCGAAAAACATGACGCAAAGAAAAAACACACAAATACAAAAAAGAACGAGTTGGGGGAAAATATGCGTCACATCCACGCAAAACGGCAATCGCTCAGCATAATGCTACGACCCTATGCGAGACAGAGCCCCAGCGCTGGCTTTCAGCGATAGCCGGCGTTGACGTGATGACGTCAGAACCAGTGCAGCATACGAAAACTAAAAATAAACAAAAAATTAAATAAATACACTATACCTAGTTCTAAATTTATATAAACATAATATTTATAAAGGGGTAACATTCCGTGCAACGACTCATGCGCCACCGGGCTTTAATTGATGAGTTTGGGACTATGCTGATGATTTTTGGGCTTTTAGGGTGCCCGAGTCTAAGGGATCACAGATGGTACATTGATTTTGTATGAGCTTTTTCACACATGTCTGACTGAGCTTCGGGCCGTCCACTCAAGACCCTCAGGTTCCAGAACATATTTTGGCAAACACGAAAGCTGATTTTCGGGGGCTTGGAGCCCAAAAGATTTCTAACCGGATACTGTGTATTTAATTCCTTCTTTCGATTTCCATGTTCTAGTATTTCATCCATTCACCGTATGAGATATCTACGGCCATATCCAATCCAACTGGTGAAGTACTACCTGGAGAAGAATTAATAATTGATTATAAGGTAATTTTCTTGCGAAGGATTAAATGCTTTTGCTGCGTTACGCGTACTGGCATTATGTTATGTAATAGATATTTATTCTTATGTGCGTCTTACTCAGGTGGTAGAGATCCAAGCTTCACCAAGTGTGAAGAAGCTTAGGTCGGAGCAGCGGCGTTGTAAATATCCTGACGAATGGATCAGCGACTCTATAAGGGTAGGCCATAAGGTTCTTTTTCTCCTGTAATAATATACCTAGGCTTAGCAAATTCCTCATCAGATTACGATTCCCGATTAATGTGATGATGAGGATTGCAAAAAAAATAATTATAGATCCCCAACTTGAGGTACTTCAACATGGCGACGCTTACGGGGGGCCTATATACAGAAGTGGACGTCTTTTGGCTGAAATCATGATGATGATGATGAGGTACTGGACTCCTTTCTAAAAGCTTTGCCTTAGAAGGCAGGAGATAGGAATAAGTGAAAGAATGGGGAGATTCAGCGAGAGGTCTTTGTCACCAGCCTGGGTAGTCTTAAATTGTTTCTAACCATACTTTTTCAGGCATACAGCTTCTCCCTGTGCCAGATGCACTGCCGCAGTCGCATGGCTGTCATGTTCTGTGGGTGTAGGCCATACTTCCACGTCAAAGGAGGTGAGCATCTTTCTTTCAGATCTATTTCTTAGGATCTGGCTAATCAGAACTTTGCAGGCTGTCATCAGCAATATCAGCGTGGTAATTGCGGTGCACACATAAAATGGCAATCGACCGTAATTCCTTTCATTTTGACATCCATCGCTGCATAGGTTTGAAAAATTGGTCTGCTTGACAACATAAATTAACGATCAATGAACATGGCTGAACTGTCAATCACCAATTACCGCGCAGGATTGCCCCAATGCCCCTCATTATTTAGTGTTCTGCTTGTGGGTAAATATAGGTGACGCCTGGCCTGTTCAGCAGTGGTTTAAGACGGGAGTCGATTTTAGCCCAAGAGCCCACGACGACCGGACCTTCGTTATTTTATAAAAGCTGAAAGTTTTTCTGTGCATGTCCCCTATACAGGTAAGAATGACCAGTGACTATAGAGTTTGGGTTGTGGTTACTTGCATGGGCAGGTAACAGGTAGTAAAGGTGTATAAAATAGTACCTTAAATTCGTTAAAGTATAAAGCTCAATTTTTTTATATTTTCGTCGGGATAGCTTTAGAAATCTCGTCGTCCATGGCCAGACACTTATGACAGTTGCTACCCCCTGCCAGACACCCCAAAACTTTAATAAATTATAATTATACTTTCGTTATAGTATAAAGGCTAAATTTTATATATGTTACTTGGGGACCTATAAAAAAATGTTACCTCAATAGCCGGACAGTTTTATACTTTAACGAATTTAAGGTACTATTATATACACCTTTACTACCTGTTACCTGCCCAAGTAACCACAACCCAAACTCTATAGTCGCTGGTCGTTCTTACCTGAATAGGGGACATGCACAGAAAAACTTTCAGCTTTTATAAAATAACGAAGGTCTGGCCGTCGTGGGCTCTTGCTCTATTTCAGACGTAATCCAATACGATTTTTCTAATGCGACATTGCTTCGAGTTTTCTCACCCAAAATAATCTATGAAGGTTGCATACAAATAAAACTATCAGACGAAAAATAACTGTCTGGAAAAGGAATAATAACCACACGTCAGTCAACAGACAACAAAAGAACTGTCAGAAAAAAATTCTCTAGGTCACATGAAAAATAACAGGAATTAAAACATTTTAATTGTGAAAAATTTTGTTTTAACATTTTAATCAAATCCGTTTGCCATTTTCTTTGCGCGGGAACCAAGATGGGGACATCTGTGATGCATACGGGATGGCGTGCATCGGCCGGAACGTTGAGATCCTCATTAACATACCCAAGAACCTTGCTAAATGCACATGTCTTCCCCAGTGCGCCGAACTCAATTATTATTCACACACAAAAACGATACTTATTCGGTTAGTGGCTTTTTCTATTAGTAGACTGCAGATATTTGCAGCTATACATTTAACTTGGTACTATAGAGTTCAGAATCCTCTGTTACGAGAATTTCTCTTGCGAAAGGCAGTGTAGAAAAGTTCCAACCTCCTTGGAAAGATCTGACTTTCGTAGCTGTCAATGTCAAATCATCGTTACGGCTACGGCGTACCGTGAATGGACTAATATAGATTTTCCATTGTAGCTGAATTAGACCATAAATAGTCTAATGCCCGTTGTCAGTAACACTAAGGGACGCCTAAACAAAACCGCGCTGTTGAATTTTAAATTTGCGGCGCTGATCCGAGAGTTGAAAATACAACATCACGTTTTCATTGAAACGCGTAAAAACGAGCTTTATTATAGCCTAGCTTATGCCCGTGGCTTCGCCCGCGTGGATATCGGAAATTATCCCACGGGAACTTGCTACCGGGACAAAAAATAGCCTATGTCCTTCCCCAGAATGCCATTATCTCTTTGTCAAATGTTATCAAAAAGTGTTCAGTGGTTTAGACGTGAAAAGTTAATATACAGACAATTAGTTTAGTATTTATAATATCAGTATGGAAGTAATGGATGAATAAGCTTGGATGAAATGGTAAACGTGCAATTTGAGGTTAAGCGCTTACTTTTGAGAGTCTCTTCGGCTCTTACACTGAGTAAACTTACATTGCTGGGGAACTAAAAATATAGACCTTTGTAACTTAACGTAACGGTCCTAAGGTCGCCCACTTAGTTTTTCGAGACATTGCCAACCGGTTGGTAGACTATTTTTTGGCAAAGGAACCAGCATTGCCTTACAACGTGGCAATGCTGCCAGCCTTTTGGGCACTGTTCCTGTTGACAACGATGCGGACAATTTTTTTGATGCCTTAAAATTTTTCTCCTCGCCTTTTTATAAACTTGTATTTATTAGTGACAGTATTATAAAACTGTTAGCTTTTTAAATAAAATAATAAAACAATCAAACTTTAAAAAAAAAAATACTTTAATCTTTAAAATGTAACTGTATTCAACAACATTTTCAATCTCAATTGAACCCCAGTGAAACTTTGTTAGACCCTAATAAAACTATTTTAACCCTATTAAACCTACATGAATGGGACGACGCCGGATGCGGAGGTGGACCCCCGATCAGCTATCAGGATCAACATGATGCCGCCGAAGAGCAGACTTAACCGGGATATCATATTTACACTGGAAGACCTCTTCGGTTGGTGCACCTGATTGAGTGGAGTTTGGCAGTTTTCTGTGACGTCATAGCATTATAGTTGCTAGATAAAATGCTATGACGCTAGTTGTTTATAGCTGTTCAAGAATCTTTTGGCGTGTGGCCAATATCGGTACTAACGCTGCCATCTTGTTTTTTCAATACAATTCACAAAACAATGGGGAAGGCAACTGTCAAAATGGCGCTGTCGTAGCTAGGTCCCAACACAAGCTAATTTAGGGCGTGAGGTGGTTTTATTTTAATTTTGCGAAAATGACGCGTTCTTGTGTACCTACCAAGTCCTCTGAAATTGGAGTCCACCATTTCTCAAAATATCATAAAATTAGAAGATCGTGGCTTAAAGCTACCTATTCGTAGAGTTTTGTTTTAATTAAACAGTTTTCTTCGAGGTTCTGTCTGAATCATTTTGAAGAAAGTGATTACGAGGAAATATTTAGGGTTTAAAATAAGTCGTAGTGTTGTTTTAATTAAACAGTTTTCTTCGAGGTTCTTTCTGAATCATTTTGAAGAAAGTGATTACGAGGAAATATTTAAGGTTTAAAATTCTGACACTTTCAATGTCAAATAATTGATTTTATATATTGAAATCACCGTTCATAACAAAATAATGAAATTAAACCAAACTCATAAATGACCACGGAATGGAACGAATGAACGAAATGCCACATTTATTGTAGGCCGTAGGGACCTAGCTATGATCATCACCAGTCCTGTGAAACTCCGAACAAATAATTTTTGTATGGAATTCCTAACCTTCTTCAGCCAACATTCAGAAACACACGCCAGCATGACCAACATTACACTACGAAGTGCTGCCACTTAACATCTATTTTAAGTGTAGTAGAAACTATTTCCAGTCTTTTGTCTTTAGATTTCGTCAAAACTATTTTTTTTTATATTACCCTCCAAATATTTAAACAAACTATGTGTTCTAATCTAGGATATTTCATTTTAAGACACGTTTGTAAAATTCTACTCAACTATTTCTCGAAATATGGAAGGAATCTGTAAATATTTATGGTCACACCACACAAACATGTCTGCCTTCGCGTGATTAAGTTCGAGTTGCGATTTTTCTGTTTCTTGTTTTCCTTTTTCTGTAAGGTTTCGGTATATAACTTATCAGAATCATTTCTGTGATTGTATGTATAACGTTGAGTCGAGCACCTGTTCCTCAGTTTCATCACAGACATAGTTTTATCAACATATTGACTCTTGATGAAATATTGACGCTTACGAGATAATCGACTCATAGATTGTTATTACTACTTAATAACGAGGCAGTGACTCTTAAGTTTGTGAACCATCATGGGTAAGGGACACAGCAGATGTGAAATTTGCGGTACCAAGGAGGCCGAGCATACTGGAAATAAGTTACTTTTTTCCAAGTTTCCACTGGATCCAAACCGGTGAGTACCGCTACCTATTGCGAATGTGATCTTGTGCTCACATAGCACTATCTAATTGTAATCTAATAGCATAATTCAAATTCTGTAATACGACCCTCGGGGCATTAATCAAGATTAGCTGAAATTTGGAAAAATGGTCTATAACAATTGTACCTACATACAGTAATATTTGTCTAATTTAAATTGTAATCTAATTCAGTCTAAATAGGTTGACTGCTAAATACATGGGTCAGAGAGTCTAAGACATTATATTATCTAAATGTGATAAATACTGGGAATATGGAATAAATCTATAATTTCATATTCCAAGTTTTCTATTCCATTTAGTTTCACTGACAGTAAGATGGGGTGTTTTCTTAACTTTAAACCACACTTAATCAATTCGCAGTCAGTTATAAGTAACCTTTTATATTTTTTATCTTCCAGCTGTCGAGAGTGGCTAAAGCAGTTGGTAGGAATGAAGAACTGGTGCATCTAACAATAGAAAAACTGCATGAGCGGCGAAATGTTTGTGCTAACCACTTAGGCAAAAAGGATTTCAACAAAAAAGGAAATCGTCTGAAAAGACATGCAATCCCAACTTTGAATTTGGCAGAATTTCCACAACATATTTATCGGCATTCAGAGTGAAAAGGTAACTAGAATAAACACCATTATTGATCTCTATTGATGATAATATACCTATAGTAGTCCTTTTATGTCATCCATCAAACTATTAAAAAAAAAGATGCAACCTTTTGTTTAAGTTTCATATTAAATACTATAAGGTACTTGTAACATCCACTTAACTGACAATCAAAGTTAATTAGAAAAAAAAAGTCAGTTGTAGGACTGCACATTATCTGTATGAATGTGTATCTCAGCATGACGGTCAAGCTAGTTCAATGCTTTATTCCCATCCCAAAAGTGCCCAACATGCCTAAAGAAATTTTCACTTTAAAAAGGTTAAGCATAGTTTAATTCTTGTTTTCCCTGCAGCAAATAATTTGTGACGCACCCTCAAAACATTTGTTGTGATGATCGAGTGTTCAAGACACCAACTTTTTTTTTCTTATTCTAGAATCTAGAACCTTGTCCACCAGCTAGTGAATAGAATGCAAATATCCAGCAAGAGCAATCTGGTATGTGAATCAATACATATTAGTGTATCAATACATATTATATATAATATATATTGTATAAGACAAATACAGGGTGAGCTGCTGAGGGGGTCTGAAGTCGGAAAATTATACTGGGATACATGGAATGTGGGGTAATTTCCAACCCCCACACAAGCGAAGCCTTTCGTTTAAAATATTTTTCAAATTTTATTTGAAAGAATAAAAGTAGTAGTAGTAAAGAAAAATAAATTCTATTATTTAAAATAAAACAATTAGTGAACCTAGAATATCTGGTGGTTCCCAAACTAGTTTCAAATCATATCTATCATTTCAGATCTTTTGCCTGAAGCGATACCACGAGCCAGCAATCGAGACAAATCCATATGGAGTGGTCTCAAAATGGTAAGTATTTTAAATAAAATTATCAAATTATTTGAATTACGTATTGTCTCAATATCCTAAAGAAATGTGTTAATAACACTATGCGTTGAGATTGAGGGTATTTGTCACTAAGGCATATGTTCGATTTTTTGACTGCCAGTGTTATGATAATTCATGACAAAGGAAAATGTTGCTATTACTTTACTAATACCTCTTTCCGTTTACTTTTCAGAAGGAATACATACCCAGTTTCAAAAGAGATCTGAAAATAAAGCTACATTTGGAAAATGTATAAGAGGCAAAACCCAGTAAGTACTTTATCATTATGATACACTATACATACTATACGTCCACGACTTCCTACGCGACGACTTTACCATACAAAGTACAATAGTCTGTTACACCGCCTCAGGGGTTGTCTTAAGACTCATAAAATTCATGTTATTTTATTTCTTAAATGTAAATAGAAACTGTTGCAAGAAGTTCCCGGCAAAGAACAAGCCAACCCTTCTCCATCTAAAGACGTCATTAAAGAAAATGAGCAACAGCATCACCTTGCCTTCTAGTACTGAATCACTGCACCATATCTAGTAACAATATCTTTAGAAACCCACACCACCCATACCCAATTTAAAGTATGTTAGTGTGTTTAATGTTTGTCTCTATCTATAGGTATTGTATTGCTATCTTTCCAATTCCAATTCCAATTTTATATTAATGGCTCCATCGTTTTACCGATGATTCTGCCAATGTCAAGGTTGAAGGAAACAAAGTGTATTCGCTGAAGTTAACCGGTTGTATTGACTTTATTATGATTTTCTTAATTACACCTGGATCCGTTTGAGTAGACTGTAAGGACAACACAAAACATTTGTTAGTATATATTTTTAATAAGCAGACAATACAATTAAATTTTATTATGAGACGTACACTGAACCACCTACATGAGTTGGTAAATTAAAGCTTTATTTTATTCAGTAGAATCTATCTTTAATCATATATCTTCAGTCACCATTCCACTTCTCAACAATTGGAATTCGCAAAAATGAATGCAACTGATATGCTACATAGCTTAGACTAATACCTTCACAAATGAAGTAGTTTCATTATAATCCATTAAACTTTTCTCATGTGATGATGTTACAAACAAATAGACAAACAGAAAGAAATTCTCAAAATTGTTTAGAGTTAATATATGCTCTATCTTGTCTCATCAAATATTTTGCTTATATTTAATTAACTTTACAGATTTAACAACAAGGGAATAGCAGTTGATGGAGAAATAAAAAAAAAAACGAAATACAGCTTGGCATCACTAAGACGCAGCGCCAATCTCTTGGAAAAAATTGGAGTCAGGCGTGCTTAAAGAAATTGTGACGTCGGCGCAAGAAAATCAAAAAAAGGAAGCCTAAGGGTCGACCTTGGACAACAAATAACAAAATATTAGTCTTGGCTATATTTAAGAGGTCACCAAGAGAATATAGATACTTCCTACTACTATATTGAGCATATTTTTAGAGTTTCTAGGAACAAGGTTACTGACAGAACCTAGAGTCAACCACATTACACACATACACATAACATAACATCACGCCTGTATTCCCCGAAGGGTTAGGCAGAGGTGCACCTATAGTACACCTACATTTCGCCAGTTATGTTTAAGTCCCATGTAATAGGGGGCGAGCCTATTGCCATCAACCGGGCACAAATCCAGACTCCGGGCTGCTACCGAGAAATTACAAATGGAAAAACCCAGTAACATTGCCCGACCCGGGAATCGAACCCAGGACCTCATGCTCAGCAGTAGCGCTTGCGACCACTAGACCAACGAGGCAGTCAACCACGTATTTGTTGCAAATCCTTGTTGTTGAGTTTTTATACACAAAAACATATTGTACCAATGTTAAATACAGATCATCATCATCCTACCCTTACCCAATGTAAAATAGATGTTAGATACATATAGATCATATGGTTTTAATTATCAAAAAAACAGCAAAAGTTAAGTTTTTTTTCATATGATGCTTAATTAGCATCTATTTTCTACATTGATAGGTACCGCAGTAAATAAACACAAAATAAAACCAAAAAAATACCAATCTTGTTTGATAATAAATGCTGAAATCATATAAATCAGTGTTTTATTTTACCCAATTTATAAAACTAATCAGTTTTGGAGCCCCGTTATTATCTGCATAGAATGCATTTCATCGATATCGATAAACTCTCAATATCGATAAGTTTATTGATTTGTATACGTTGCGCATCCCTATCCTATGACAGTTCTGCCCTTCAAGGTCATGATTGTCATTGTCACTGACACTGACAATCATGACATTGACATTCTGAGTAGTACCGACAACTGTCAGTGCTACTTAGAATTTTCATGTTGGTAGCTATGTTTTTTTTATGTGGTTGGCTAAAGAAGGTTATGAACTTCTCACAAACTGAATGTTCTAAGTTCCGTCTCTTAATTACATGCTCTGTGATCATCACGCTATCTACAATAAGCTTTGCCCGAGCTTCCCCATTGCACAAATATTTACCAACAGCGCCTCTCTGTGAACGACGTTCGACTGCGTAAAGATCCTTGTACCTAGCAGTACATTTGGGCACTATAGCCGTTGACTGTTGCGGGCTCAGTTTTTTTTTCGCACGAATGAAGCTTGATTCACTTCTGCAGCACGTTGCGTGTTAGACCACAGATTACTAATATGTAGCAAGCTATGTTTTTTTCTAGACACAGCCCAGATAAGTTTTCACAGATAAAACATGCTTGCCTAAAATGATGGCCTGGCTCGGGTCTGCGCAGACACACAGATCAACAGTTTAAAAAAAATGAGAACTAAGCGAGCAGAAAAGAAAAAAAAATGGTGTCGCTTCTATTGTTTTACTTTTGGTTGTACAGGTAAGTTGCTTGTTGAAGCTTTTTTTTTGTAAAAGTCTAATTGTTTCGCGCAAATGTCTTTTTAATGATCCATATATTAATGTTCATACTTCCTAATGTCCTTTCAGCTTCCTTAGGTGGCACCACTGCACTGTTCGTCGGGGCCAGCGTGTTGACAGTGGTGGAGACAGTACTCTTCATCGTAAGGCATCTGGTGCGATTGGTCGTCACCAGAAGGCGCGGCAGAGTCGTCCATTTTAAGCCTTAGAGCACTTTTGAGTCACGTCATAAGGAGCCACGGAATTAGTTAGGTTTTTGCTCAGTAATTAATGCAATTTTAATGAGAGCTTTCTATCCCACGTTAAATTGCCCGCTTAATGTTTTTGCTGTGGTGTGTTACGTTATAAACTTATAAGTCACGATTTGATATTCTCTGTAGTAATATTAAAGTTTATTTAAGATAGAATATCGTTTTATTTATTCCTTAAATCGAAATTAAAGTATTTAAAAACGCTAAACATGTACAGTCAACAAAACAAATAAATTACATGGTAGCTAACTTTAGGCTTGTGCGTCTCAAACTCAAAGCATTTATTTCAAATAAACCAATTACAGGCACTTTTGAATTGTCAAAGGGTCAGTCAGTCAGAAAAATGAAGCTAGTTGCCCATTCCAAAGCGTAGTAGGTACCTATGGAGAAGAACGGGCAAGAAACTCCATGGACACTCTTTTAAATCAATATATAGTTACAAAAAACTGCGTGTGCTCAGTAAGCAAGGGCGGATCCAAGATTTATTTCTGGGAAGGGAACATGGGCCAGACAGTTAAAAAGTGTCTCCCACGTCCAGTATTGCATTATGCAGTTTTTGGGGCACACTCGGGTTGACATTATTTCTTAAATGTCATTCAGTTCGTTCGTGAAACAACAGTGGCTGAACCCGACCGCAGACAGCTGTCAACTTGACAGTTTTTTTTTTAATAAGTATGGTAGTTGTGCTTGTTCCGATGATAGAATGCCAAAATGGCGTGCTTTTTGTTATGTTAAAAGTTATTTTATTCTCGTCCCCAGGTAACCATAACAAAATTATATAAATGCAATATTATTCAGGGTAATCTAGACTATTTTATGCCACAAATTGTACCTCGGTACTTCGTTTGGGCAGATTTTGGTGACATCCTTTATTTGCTGGTTACTTTTTATCCGTTTTGTTGGCTGTACCTACGCACGACTACCTACATTTATCTTACTATACATTTCCAGTTGTGCTGACTTCTCATTGTACGAAATGCCTATACAATGGAAGGCCAGCTAAAACTGGAAATGTATAGATTGATATGTAGCTGTGTTCGTTCGGTAACTAAGACAATGACATCACATGACAGATGTGAGTGGAAACGCCGGGACGGGACGCCCTAGGAAGACATAGTGACCTTATTGGTCATGTTCTTCAGAAAGGTCAGGTGCGTAGTACTCGCAACCGGCGGCATGCGTGTATGACCAGATGTATGAACGTAACCGAGGCAAAAGGAGTATTAATGATCGTAGCAGGTGGCGTTCTGTTTCTGCCTACCCCCACGGGAATAAGGCGTGAGTTTATGTATGTTACATCACATGACATGATGACGTACGAAAACGTGACTGTGTATTTTTTTTATCAACTTTGGAACAATTTGACATATTTAATTGAAGGTTATTGTCTAAATACATTCAATGTTGAGTTACGACGCTAGGTGCACCTGTAACCATGAAAATATTCTGTACGTATTCAACAAAATTATTAGCAACTAAACGCGAATTTCTTAATTGCTACAAACAACAACGAAACGTTGGCTCCTGTCATAACGCCCCTCCCACTTCACAAATGTATTTATTTTCGAAAAATATAACCTAATTCTAAGTAAATTGAAACAACGAACGAACGATAAAAATGTTTTTGACAATACTGTCTTTATCCTTAAACACAGTTTATTATGTTTTCTCTACATTTTGCTTTTTATTGTCCTGGTCCCATACAGTTTTGCCTTTTGGACTGGATATCGGCCTGTTGGGATTCTCTGCGTATTATATGACAAGGCTAAGGAAGCCAGAGCTGGAGAATGTGGTCAGTATATTCGGGCCAGAGCCCTGGTGTAAGGAAAGCCAGATTAATCCGGAAAGAGTGGTCCGTTGCATCGCGCATAGAGGAGCGGGTCTGGACGCTCCTGAAAACACCATGCAGGCGTTCAAGTATGTAAGTAAACCTTCTATAATGTTACCAAAGAGGATTTATGGCCAAAGAGTCTTAACACATAGTTGTGGCATTAGAGGAAAAAATTCTTGAAAAAAAAATGTTAACAAATATCGTTAGATATGGAATAAACAAACTTTAAATTGTCAATTTTCTCTCTTTCTCGTATAAAACAATATACCAAGACTCTTAATTATTATAAGTAGGCCACACAAGTATAGTCAAACTGTTTTTAATGACTATGTACTGGATATTACAACGTTATGTAGAAGTCCTGTGATAAGGACCTATTTACAAATTTGTATGTTTATAAAAAGTATTGGCGATAACGTCAGCATTTGGATGGGCTCTTCAATGTCGTTATAAGCAGTTTTGACCGTATTTTTCTTTGCAAATAAACAAACTTTAAATTAACAATTTTCTCTCTTTCTCGTATAAAACAATATACCAAGACTCTTAATTATTATAAGTAGGCCACACAAGTATAGTCAAACCGTTTTTAATGACTATGTACTGGATATTATAATGTTATGTAGAAGTCCTGCGATAGGGACCTATGTACAAATTTGTATGTCTATAAAAACTATCGGCGATAATATCAGTATTTGGACGGGCTCTTCAATGTCGTTATAAGCAGTTTTGACCGTATTTGTCTTTGCAAATCTGTCGCATGGAAAACCAATAGCCTAAAAACATTAGGTATTACTTCATAGATCATACACTAAATAGAACTATAAAAAAAAATGCCTACTTACATATAGTTTAGGATTATGTCCCATAGGGATGGGCGTAGAATCAACGAACTAGTTGAATCAACTGTTGATCTCCTGTCAACGCATTAACGTTAACTGTTTATGAATCAACTAGTTGAATTTGTCAACGACGTTTATGAATTTGATTCGTTTAGTATTCGACTAAATCCGAGAACAAATGGAACGAACTGAGCAAATTAAAAAACTTATTACTTGAGCGGAGGTGCGATACATTGAATTAAGATCTTTGTACATTAGCATTTAATATCAGGTCACTAGATGACTAGATGTAGTTCGGAGACTCGTTGAACGTCGCAGCGTTGAATAAAAAGTAAGAAAAAACCATTCAATGAATGAACGGTTTAGTTTGTAAGTTGACAAGACATTAGTGCACGTTAACTCGTTGACGAATTTTACTAGTGGATCGACTAGTTGACGAACATAAATCAACGTTGACGTTTCGTTAATTGAAAAACTGTCAACGACCCATCACTAATGTCCCACTCCCTCTCACAAAGAGGAGGCCTGTGCCCCAGCAGTGGGAATGTTATAGGCTGAATATGTAATACATGTCATATTGTCTATGGCCCCTTACCCTAGATAATGTAAGTTCAGTGCAAGAAAGAAACAATTAGGCATAAACAATATTTTCTTTTTTCAGTGTGTAGAACATGAATGCAACATCATAGAGCTGGATGTACGGTCGTCCAAAGATGGCAAGCTGTTGCTCTTACATGACCAGGGCTTGGAACGGCTGGCCGGGACAAATATCCCTGACGTCCATGCCGTAGACTGGGACAAGATTAAAGATATTGACGTGGGTGCTACCCATCCAAATAGGTTAGTTTTCTTTTAAAATAATTAGTTACACAATAATCTGCTTTAGAAGGTTTTAGCTTCACACCACTTCACTTCCTACAATAATTATTTGAATAACTAAAAACTAAAATTGGGGTAATCATTCAATAGTCAAATGGAAAACACCTTTATGTGTAATTATCTTTGTTTTATAATTTAGATACAACAACACTTAGTAGTATTCACAAAACATGACTTAAACATCTAAGTTAATATTAGCAGGTACGCACAATGACATATCAAGCTATACATTTCCAGTAAATGCTGACTTCTTATTGTACGAAAAGCCTATACAATGCGCGGTCAGCTAAAACTGGAAATGTATAGCTTGATATGTAGCCGTGTGTACGTGTGTGCATGGCTTAAGGCGCTTCCCTGACCAAACGACCTTGAGCGTTCGGTCCTTCTCTGTTCCGTCGCTGAGTCTCGCTCTGTCCCGCTCCCTGCGCACGCCCATTTATCATAGAATTCTCCAAAATTGTGGAATTATTTGAATAAAAAAAGACATGTGAGCTTTTGAAATAAAATAAAACTACAATTATTCAGATTTTTAAACTATCTATCCATTAGTGTAATCCTTAAATTATTAAAACGTCACCTATTATTAAAACGTCACCGAAAAGATGCATGCAATCAATCATTTTAGTGACTTTTTTATAAGGAGATTTTAAATGTATTTACAACACATAAAAACAAATACGAACGAGCAATGTGATGATAGGATACCGAACATTAATAATGTGCTTTTAGATGTAGTTTATTACTCATAATTAATGAGTTAATAGCCTCTGAATAACGAACTATCGCAAGGTTTTTCTCGGGGTAGCGCCTTAAATAGTGAAAGGTATAAAGTATTCAAATAATAAAATGAAACCACTCAATTTATAAGTGGCACTACCAGGGATTGAAAACCGGTACGAATATGGGTTCCCGTTCTTAAAAAGGTTGTTCTTTTCGGTATGGTTCCGGTTCAGGTTCCGGTTTGGTTTTGGTTCCAAATAAAGGTTCCAATATACCGGTTCTGTTCCATCCGATTTGAAGGTTCTCTTAGAAAGAACTATCACATGATCTAACAAAGCAAATGTTCCCCTCTCACAAAAATTCCCACCTCTTCACCCACCGTTGGCTGCCCGTACCCCTCGCTGCTATCGTACAAAGCTTCTCTTCTTTGTATAAACTCGTTCGGACTCGCTTTGAAGAAGAACCGGTAAAATAAAGGTTCCAATTTACGTTCCTATTCCAGTTCTGATTCTAGTAACGGAACTACTAAATACCGGTTCTCTTCCGGTATTTTAGGAACCTATTCAATCCCTATTAGCATCCCCAGGTCCCTTTTCTGATCCATTTTGTTTACACTCTCATCAGAATGATACGTAATTCATCGTATTAAAAATCAATTGCCAAAAATGTTTGTTCGCGCATCACTTCAAAGCGGCTGCACCTATTTGGCAATTTTTTTTTTAGTTGCGTTTGCAATTTGTCAGGACAAGGTTAATATGTTTTTTTTTTTGGATAATCCACCGGGAAAGACGGAGATTTTGATGCTATTTTGATGTGAAACATCTTAGCCGCGGGTAAACCGATTGTTAGCGTGACGACGCGTCGCCACGCTATATTTTCTTTACAAACTAGTTTTTTTATGTGGACCTTGAACATAGACTAAATAAGAATGAATTTGCAATGTTAATTTTCGCTTGCCAAGGTCAGTCATTGGATGGGCGACGCGTCGCCAAAATAATTTCGATGTTTCACATCTGTCAGTTGTCCCGTGACGGCTCACATTTTTTTTGTATGAAATTTATCCCGGTCGACGCCGGGCACGAATAGCTTGTTTGAAATAAAAAATTGTTTTCCTTGCATTTCAGAAAGCATTTCAAAGACGTGCACCTATGTCTCCTGGACGACGCCCTGGATTACCTCCTAGCTAACAACTTGAAGGTTATAATTGACGTCAAGGGCGAAGACAAACAGGTAATCCACCTTGTAAACCTCAAACTCAAACTCGAAAGCATTTATTTCAAATAAACCAATTACAGGCACTTTTGAATTGTCAATGGGTCGGTCAGTCAGAAAGATGAAGTTAGTTGCCCATTCCAAACCGTAGTAGGTACCAATGGCGAAGAACGTACAAGAAACTCCACGGACAATCTTTTAAATCAATATATGGTTACAAATAAAAAAAAAATAATACGTAACTTTAAATTTGGGGTTCCTAACGGTGACCGCAACCGCTAACAGCAAGCGGCAAGGTTGCACAATCGTAATGACAGACCGCAGCGACACGACTGTTTTCTAAGTAACTATGTAAACGTTTCCATAAATAGCGATGTTGCACATTGCTGTCTGATGCTGTGGTCGAACTTCGACCGCAGATAGCAAACCAATAGTGCCATCACTGGCTGTCACGCCTGTCACTAACAGAGTCATCATGCGCATTTTTAGTGCGTTTTAAGAGGGCGCACACGGGTCCACTAGCGCCACTCCTTTAAAAAAGTATTATCTCGTGACTCAGAAGGAATTTTGAATAACGGCTCAATAAGCGACCTTGGTAAGTGTGTAGAATTTTCTAATACCTTTTATAAACTTTCATATTGAGACACGAAGCAACAAAATACGATCTAAATGAATGTGGCCGCTTTTGTTTAAATCGAATTTTGTTGCTTCGTGTCTCAATATGAAAGTTTATAAAAGGTATTAGAAAAATCTTGACACACTTACCGAGGTCACTTATTGAGCCGTTTTTCAAAATTCCTTCTCAGTCACGAAATAATATTTTTTTAAAGGAGTGGCGCTATTGTACCCGTGTATGCGCTCTTAAGGGGACTACATGACCTAAAGGCAAATTTATAATGCCTAAAAATATATGATACACTGCAGTAACCAAAATAAGAAAAATATATGATATTCTTCTGGATATATGCTAGTTAGATAGTGTGTTGAAAACATGATACAATTAACTTGATATGATAGAAAAAAATCACTAAGACACCTCTAAAAATTTTTTTGAACGTGTAAAAACGACACTAATATACATGCAAACATTCAGTTTCTTTGTCAGATTATTCTACAAGTAACATACTAACGTAATAGTGTTCTAATTTTTTAGTCCAATGAATAGATTTTTTGTAAATCCATAATTGCTTCATATTTTGCAATAAATTACCAGCGCTGTGTCATCGCGCGTCTCTTTCTTTTCTATGCAATCCGACAGTGACCGTGCTTTAGCTCTTGCAAGCCTCTTAAGGTGCGCGGTGAAGATTTATTCACTTTTTAGCTATGCAAAGAGACTCGCAAGGTCTACAGCTCCCAGAGCCACTAGTATAATTGTATACATTATCATGCATTAATGATGTTTACCGTACCCTTATGAAACTGCCAAGATACTGCAGTTTCTCGAGCGTGTTTGCCGAAGCGAGGTTCCCGGACTTTTACGCTATCATGAGGTCGAGGGTCGCGTCGTTTTAGAAATGTTTGAGACGCTCCAGTAAGAGTATTTTGAGGGTTGTCTCGTGCAACCTAGCAAGCCCCATAATTGTGTACTGGATTTCTGTTCACCTAAGCCAGAACAAGAAATGACGAAACGTTTTGAAGACTATAGGTACCTTTACATACCTCCATGTTCTTTTTCTACATTTTACATTTTTTTTTTGTGTATGGATGTTTTGCCTGCAATAAAACACAATTTATTTTTATTTTATTTATTACTTTTAGGTGTCTCGTAGTGAAACCGGCCATTATTGTTTTTCTGTAATTTGGTGTGCAATAAACCTTTATATCTTACCTCCTATCCAGCTGAAGCTTCCGTTTCATGCTTTCAGGTAGTGCATGGTGTTCTGAACAGCTTTGCGACAAGGCCCCATCTTTACCAGTCTGCGGCGGTGACGAGTTTCAACCCATTCGTTCTTTACCAGGTATGTTCATTTTCAGGGTTCCGTACCCAAAGGCTAAAACGGGACCCTATTACTAAGACTCCGATGCGATCATTAGTGTCAAGCACTACTGGTTTGCGCCAGTTCTCTTTAGCCAAGGAGAGCGGGGTGAGGCCCTTGTCCACCGCGACCACATCTCGATGCATCTTCACGACGGCTTCTAGGAAATATTCCCTGAGACTGCAGATCTCGCGATTGTGGAGGATCTTAGCATTTAAAAAGCCTCGACCTCCACACTTTCGCGGGATATACAGCCTCATTACCGATGACCATGGGTGATGCATTCGATTTGCAGTCAGCAGCGTCCGGACCCTCCTATCCAGGGTATCGAGTTCGGTCTGAGTCCATTTGAGGATACCGAAAGAGTACATCAAAACCGGCGGCCGTTAAAGGCGCGCACATTGTTTCCGCCTAATAGAAGACTATTAAATACTTTTTCAGGCGGCCAAAGAAGCGTTCCTTTAACGATTACTTCATGTCAGTACCATTGATGCCCAAAGCTTCCGACATACCCAAATACTTTTAGGTTTCGGATGCGGAGAGGGTTCTAAGGCTTATGGAATCCGAGAGTTGGGTTCCGACGGATTCCACAATCTCCCCTCGCTTTAAATGCATGACCGCACATTTGTCCACACCAAATTCCATCCTGATGGCGCTACTGAAAGTTTCAGTTACTTTCAGTAGCTCCATCAGTTGCAAATTGTTGGGGGCAAAGAGTTTTAGGTCATCCATGTAGAGGAGGTGAGATATAACCTGACCACCTCTCCTCAGCCGATAGCCTAGACCTGAATCTTCCAGCAGTGTGCTTAGAGGATTCAAGGCTAAGCAGAACCAGAGCTGACTCAAACTATCACCCTGAAAAATGCCTCGCTCGATCCTTATCGGTTCGCTATTCCTCTGGTTATTTCGACATGCTGGATAGTGAAGGACCGTTCTCCATTGCCCCATACATGACATCAGGAAGGTGCGCAGAGTTGTATCTTATTATTATTATTATTAATTGGCAACAAGACAATACACTTAAAAGATTTCAGCATGAAGCTGCATTAAACACATAGCGCCATCTACGCGGAACTAATTTGACAGTTTTCTTCCCCATTGCTCAACATTTTATTTTTGCGAGTGTATTTTTATTTATTTATTTTATTATTTATGTACACACAGTAAAACAGATACAGATACGACATATACAATATGTAACTGAATTATTTAATGCACATTATGGAAGTAGTTTGTTCAGAATCGTTTACTAATTTGATTTCTGTAATTTTTAATATAGATAATTTATATCCCTTTACGGTTTATTTACGGACGATTAATTACCGTCACACTTCCGCTGTACAGTCAAAACAAACCAAAATTGACGAAGTACCTACTACGCTATATCCAAATAAGCAGAGATCGGATATTCGGATGCTTATTCACCTAAAGTTGATATGTTGGCTAATATGGAATGAGCTTTTGTGTCGAAAAAATATTAACTTTAACCAACATACACCACCCCTACTCTTACCCCCTACATACACATATTTACATCAGGGGTTAAACATTAATTTTAAACAAATAATTATGCGTCTGAATAGCTATGCAATCCAAAAATCCCGTTTTTTTTAAACTGTCAACTCAAATAAATAATAAGAATAATAGTACTATTATTCTTATTATTTAATTTAATTAAAAAATATGTACATATTTTGTCGTTTAAAAATATAAACAATAATTAAACTCGGCTCTGGTAACATACCTACACAAAATGACAGGAGATATTAAGATATTAACAAAAATACAATACAGTACAAGTTTATCTAGCATTAAGTTTCGAGAGAGTGGCTTCATGATATTCTTTATTTATTCTTAGATCCGCAGGAGCGATCCTCAGATTGTCGGTTGCCTCAGTTATCGGCCGTACTGCTTCAGTTCTCAAGATTATGACGCCGAGAAAGGCCCCAATAATCCCCGGTGAGTTCACTTTTAATACAAGTTTTACGAGATAGGGACTGGGTTGTGGACAGGGGCGCCGTTTTAGGAAACCTTGGGGGTGCTCATTCTCAGGCCCGACTTAGGATACTTTTTTTATGGCTTGCTTAATCCCTAAAATCGCATCTGAATCCGTCCAGTAAAACTCATGTTCAGCGAACAGACAGGCACCATCTTCACCCTTAAGTTTGGAGTTTGGGTTGTGGAGGTCAGATCCAGTCGCCCCACGTAAGATACTGATCCGTCTAGCTCCACTAGCATCAGGTTTAACTGAAAGCCGTCCTCAAGCCGAAGTTATCAGCACGATATTTGAAAATGAAACTGCATTGTTATTTTAACAGCAAATGTATGCAGGGTGATTACTCGAACAATTCCAGATTGAATGTGAAATATATACAGGGTGATTACTTGCTAGGGTTAATAGGGTTTTAGGGTTATTTTTATTAGTGTTTTTTCATGCACTTGTAAACCTAAAATATTAATATAATTTTATCAGTCACGATGTTTATTTAGGTATTTTTCCGTAGATTCGCTGAGAACCTACTGATACACAGCGCTTTACGCTTCGCGGACATGATCCACGCGCTACTGTGGCGCTGGTCGGCGCGCTGGTGCGCTGTCAGCGCTGTATTGTTACACAAGGACATCGTAAGCCCGTTAGTACATTATACTAAGTAATAAGTGCCTAGTATTATGTTAATTAAGTATTATGTTATTTAAATTATTGTGAATGTGAGAACTATGTGGGTCATTGTTTTTTTTTATTCTCAGTTAATTTTAATCATGATCTGGCAGTTTCAGTAATTTATGCGGCCTACCCAAATGTCCTTTCTTTGGTATTGTTCGTCGAATCGTTGAGCTCCTTAAGTCCTGACTTCCTGAGTTGAGCTGCACGATTACTGACAAATGCGTGCACTAACTGGACAGGTCCAATCAATCTGTGTGGTTCTTTCCTCAAAAGATCATTTCAGATACCAATCTACGTGGTCTTCACATGATCTGGCCAAGATTATGTCTGGACTTTAAAAGAGACTGTGACTTCGTGAGTTTGTTTCGGCCTTTCTTCTCAGAGTAGTCAGATAGGAAACGCCGACCTCATCTAGTTTAAAAAATATGATTGACGTGTAAAAGTGTTTGTACAAACCTACTTACAGAAATAAAATCATTTATCATTGAGTGGACTTGTAATACAGTTCACGAATAACTGAACATTGTAATTTTGACTTCATATGAAGACACTGGGTCTAATCGCGGAAAAAAAATGTGATTATGGGAGGACGAAATGGCTGACTAAAATAACTTAGCTTTTATTACATAACTAGCTGTTACCCGCGACTTCGTATGCAATCCAGGATGAAAAGTAGCCTATGTTCTTACCTAGGTCATGGTCTATCTGTGTGCCAAATTTCATCCAAATCTGTTCAGCCGTTTTGCCGTGAAAGCGTAACAAACAAACAAACAAAGTTACTTTCGCATTTATAATATTAGTTAGGATAAGGGTCAAATATGCTTTTGAGTTATACATTTTTAGATATACAAATAAAATTTCACAGTATGCAATTGAGTACGGCACCGTACAATGTATGCGCTTCGGAAACGATCGTCTTTCTTCGGAAATGCGAACGCGGGATTATAAGGTCTAATATTGAATACCACACCTTTTCGGATACACGCTATAGAGCTGTTACAACCATGGAAGTACAGTACAACTATTTTCTTAAAGTCCCTCGGGTATCATCGCATTTCCGAATACAAACGAATGCTAATTTACAAGTCCATCAATTATTAGATTTATCGTGTATAATAATTTGAATTCAGACCTAAGTACTTTATTGTGTTATTTTTATTATATTTTTTTAATTCTTCCTTTATTTAGGGACTTTTATGACGGCAATGCGTATGCCAATCCCATCGTACCATAAACATACATACTGCTACAGATTACATTTGGGCCATGAACCTGAACAGACTCTTCGCATCATAACCATTTGGTTGAGTCAAAGTTTTATCAAATATACCCTATCAAGTCGGTTCAACCTCAAGACCCCAAACAGATCTTTTCTTTGAGACTCATATCTAACACAATCCATTAATAAGTGATGTAAGTCTTCCACAACTCCACACTCCAAACAATTAGGCGAGTTAGTATTTTTCATCATGAAGGTAAACTTATTACATGGAATGTGTCCAGATCCGAGTCTATGAGCTATAACAACCAATTTCCTACTTAGACTTTATTGTGTTGTTACAACAATAAAGTACTTAGTTCTGAATAAAAAAAATCCCGAAGGACATTATGAAAATAGTTGTATAGTACTTGCCTATTTTGTAGTACTATGCTTACAAAAATATACAGTATCGATTAGGTTATCACATTAAAAAGTGTAATTAAATACAATTTTATTAAAAATAGAAAACTGAAGTATTCAAACAAAAAAAATAGCGTTAAAATTGGCACGAAATAAACCACCCTTGATAGTAAGGCACTAGACACGCGTTTAACACAAACTTTATGGTTTTATTACCTACCAAATAATCACAAATTAAGTTTAATGTTGTTATACATATACTAAAACGAAAAAAATAGGTCCCACGGCTAGAATGTTAATTGTTATTAATTATTTATTTGTTTATTAAGCAAGGCATACCAACGACATATTAGTTCGGGGAAAAGGTTCTTTGGTATTTTATATACAAATTCAAGACTAAGAGCTCGTGTGGCACCCAAATATCGTGCATGATTCAAAACCAAAATCCAACTCTATTAATTTATGTAAAATTAATGAACTTAGATTTTGGGTTTATGAATACCATCTCTGTTTTTATAACTATTCAGTTTTTATGTTGTCCTATAAACTTGTCCTCAAAGCACTTAGGAGGTATTGGCAGTATACGGTCCATATACAATTCCAAAGAACCTTTCAGATCTTTTGAGTGACAGATGAAGAGTGCGGCTGGAGTAGGTAACCGGACTGATAGGGAACTCGCAATGATAGGAGTAATTTTCTCAGCGCAGTAGTACAAAACTTATAGTAGGGGAGCCCATGAAGGGATTTCGGGATTTACTAAAGCGCGGCAGATTAATATACAGGGGGATACCTTGTACCCGGTTAAGTACCTCAACCAAATATGAGCCCCATATATAAGGCCGGCCCGTCAAGGATAAAGGATCAGATTAGTAAAAAAAAATGATCATCAGAAATTCTCGAGCGCGTCAGATTAAGGTAGGGTGAGTTAATTACATGCTAAAAAGTGTATATTCCACTAATCTGACAATTTGAGAGTGACGTAAAGAAAGGGGAGGGCTACAAAGTTGTAAAAAAATAACGTCATTTCGATATTCTCGAGCGTGGCTAATTTATTTTTTATTTTAAAGGAACTAATTCAAGGATAACGAAAAATATATAATCTGACGATTTCCACAAACCGAAGTAACAAAAAATCGTCGATAAAGTTTAATGCGTGCGGCTGCGTGATGCATATATTCCCCTCTCTGCGTTTCCATTCCTCTCTCACTCTTTCTCTATCTATTACTCTCTCACTCCGTCCCCACTCTGGTTTCTGTTGCCATGACCACGGGTGGTCAGCTTTCTAAGCGGCCAATGCCAACAATGGCAGGATTTGCAAAAAAAGAATAGCGCTGTACGAAAGAATGAGATACTTGGATTCATAAAGAACAATGGCGAATTCTTATTTGAAATAAAATTGAACGTCTAAAAGTGACACCTATACGAATGAAATTTAATTATTTATATACGTTTTTTTCAACTATCACATTATCTAGATAAGGCCGAGTAAAAAAAATATGTTTAACGCAAAGTCATTTGACTAGTTCGTTCTAAAAGATTAAGAAATTGTTGGTTGGATTGGTTTAGTATTGCCATTTTATATTTATTTTCCTAAATAGTAGGTACAGCGTAATTATTTTGTCGTGGTGCTGTTATCATTTTTAGTTTGTTATTATATTAACATGGAGTAAATGAATTAGTAACACATTTATTTTGTTGTACCTATATCTAAATTTATTCTGTTTTCTTACTTAGATAAGCATATTGCAGTAAAGTGGGAAAAATATCAAATATTATGACAATTCTGAACTAAAAAGTGTAGTACCTATTTAAAGTCAAAAGGAAAAAAATATAGCTTGGTTGTTGACATTGACAACCATTGACAGTTTACAACTCTTGACCAGAAGCTTGCGCTCTGTCCTATGTTGTTCAAAAGTTCAACACTGAATATCTATTAATCTCCGCCTTCTCTAACGAAAAATCTTACACGAACTAGCTCAGAAAATGACACTGAGTTTTATAATGTATTTTTCATTAAAAGACGTACTTAATAATTTAATTTCAAATAAAACAATGTATGTGAAGCTGCCATTGTTCTTTACATACCCGACTGAATACTTACCTACCATATTGGTATTTTTTGTTATTTGAAATATATAGATGATGGACATAGCGAGTGTTTTTTTTAAAGTAATTGAATTTATTATAGAAAACATGGTGTTAAAAATTTGAATAACATGTTTTTTTTTTTTGTCAGATTAGGCGAATCCCTCAAGATAATCGTCAGATTATGAGACAGCACGTCTAGGACATAAATATGAACCATAGTTATCTTAATCTGACGCGCTTGACTATTTCAAAATGCCGATTTTCTTTGCACATTATAATAATAGCCGCGAGTTTGCGTCACATCGAAATCGCCAGATTATTGAATGAGAGCTTTTTTTTAGGTTCACATAACATCCTCTTAGAAAATCTGACGGGCTCGACTTTTTTTTTTTCTTTTCATTTTCGACCCTTACTTACGACCACCCGCATCATGCAAACCGTTAGATTAACATACGTAAAAGTAAAATATTAAAAATACGTAGGACATTCGTGGTATTAATATCTGACGCGCTCGAGTATGTCCATGCAACAGTATTTTTTTATACATATTTGAAAATCTATAGCCGCTCCCCCCACCGATGAAAGGTATACATTATATAACATTTTTTCTTCTTATTATCTAAACTTAGCAACCCAACAGGTCTCTATGACGCTCGTGTAAATCCCCATTTAGCATCGTGGGCTCCCCTACTATTAGACGCTTTGCTTCTGAGGGGGCACTCTGTGGCGCGACGTTCGTGCTAATTCAGAAACACGAACATTACCGAAGCGCATACGTTTTTCGGTTTAACTGTACTAGTCCTTTCTTTTTCTGACTTCGCAACCTCTTTCTAGGAGTGAGATCCAATACTGGCGCCTGTTGGGCATTCGCTGCGCCGGCTGGTGCGTGAACAGGCCGCTGGAGAAGCTGTACTGGCGCGGCGTGCTCAAGGCGCCCTACCTCGCCAATACCCTGCTCGGGGAACCTGATGTGAGTATTCGCATTTGTTTATTTATAGCCTGAGTTAGAACCTCAGGGTGGACTACACATGTTCGGGACGGTATGGTTCGGCAAAGGCGAGCGGCAAAATCGAAAATACACTGCTACAAGGATTTTTTGACGCTCGAATGACATTTGCAGGGGGCGTTGTTAGTAAATATTTGAGGAGGTTAGGATCAAAACCACTACATATCCACTTTTTTCAATAAGGCAGAAACCTAAAAAAAACTTAATAAATAGTGAGCACATTTTATTGTATTTTTTTTAAATACATTTACGTTCGTGATAAATAGGTCCTTATAACAGTTTTTTTTTTAAACTGGATATGTTGTGGTTTTGAACTAAACGTTAAGAGGGCGCACACGGGTCCACGAGCGCCACTCCTTTAAAAAAGTATTATCTCGTGACTCAGAAGGAATTTTGAATAACAGCTCAATAAGAGACTTCGGTAAGTGTGTCTAGAATTTTTTAATACCTTGTATAAACTTTCATATTGAGACACGAAGCAACCAAAATACGATCTAAATGAATGTGGACACTTTTGTTTGGATCGAATTTTGTTGCTTCGTGTCTCAATATGAATATTTATAAAAGATATTAGAAAAATCTTGACACACTTACCGAGGTAGCTTATTGAGCCGTTTTTCAAAATTCCTTCTCAGTCACGAGATAATATTTTTTTAAAGGAGTGGACCCCTGTATGCGCTCGTAATATAACTGCTAATGGTATGTTTTATCATTTTGTGCAGAACTCTTGAGAAAAAAAAAAACGAAATTGCTAAAAGTGGATACGTTGTGATTTTGATCCTAACCACCATTTTTGAACTAGTATTGTATAAACAAGATGGTGGCGTTAGTTCCGATTTTGGCGACACACCAAACGAACCTGGTAGCGCTATATGTAGATATACAGGGTGGATTTTTGAGATGGGGCAGCAAGGTCAGCTACCTTAGCCGTTGTAGCTACAGGAAAACGGTCTTAGGAGACTTTCCTTAACTTTTTGAGAAATTTTGGATTTGCATTCACAGATTTTGAAAATAATGTACAGTCAGCAGCAAAATGGGCAATTTTCACCAAAAACAGTAAGTTGTAGTCTCATTTCCTACGAAATGTATGGGAAAGTTTTTTTGCGATTTCTGACTTTTCTAGTACTCAAACCTCAGTTGGTCCAATAGAGGTTCTCGATCCTTATAAGAAACATGATCGATTGGCATACAAAAAAGTTTTTGGTGAAAATTGCCCATTTTCCTGCTGACTGTACATTTTTTTCAAAATCTGTGAATGCAAATCAAATTTTCTCAAAAAGTTAAGGAAAGTCTCCTAAGACCGTTTTCCTGTAGCTACAACGGTTAAGGTAGCTGTCCTTGCTGCCCCATCTCAAAAATCCACCCTGTATACACCCGAACATGATTAAGCGAGGGTAGATTCCGAACGAAGTTTGCCGATCGGCATGACCCGAATGAAAGCCATATATGTGTAGTATTTGCTTCGGATCGGCTATGTTGCTCAACAAATACTGCCAAATAGAATTTGCAGACCCCATGTTTGTAGCACCCCGTACTTATTGTAGGTCTTAATTTGAAAAGTTCTAAATCAAGATTTATAGACAATTGATTGGGTCATAGTGAAGTTTTGGCCCAATATTTTGATGCAATAGCCTAGCTAGGGCGTCGGTCTGGATAGCCCGACGCTGTGAGTTCGAACCTCACCGCACAAATTTAGATTCGAGATCATTTTACTATTCCCACAAGATAAAGGAAATCATTCAGAACGTACCCAAAGATTTAAAAGTACAATTAGCAACGAAAGTTGATTCACATTTTTTTTTAAATGTGTTTAAGTATTAACGCAAAAAAAGGACTTAGCTGTAGTTGCAATGCTAAAAAAATTATGTTTAAAGTAAAAATTACGATTTTGATTATATTTAAAAGTGACAGTGATATGATAATGGACAATTGTTGCTGACCGTATCATACAGTAGCCAGAGAAAAAAAAGCACCTACTGGATTCGATTTTTTACTACTATAAGCAACGAAGATTCTAAGATTAACCCTTAGGCCTATCTTTTTTCCAAGAAAAAATAACTGTCTTCCAAAAAAACACTACAAAGTGAAATATTACTTTTAGTAATTTCGTAAGTCAGTGGGAAAAAACGAAAATACATAAAAACTATGTATCATAAAAAAAAAAACACTACAAAGTGAAAAATAACTTTAATTTCGGTAGTTGGTGTCTACGGTTATGCATTTTCGTATTTTGCTAGAGGAATGTGGCCGCTTTTCTTTAGATCGAATTTTGTTGCTTCGTGTCTCAATATGAAAGTTTATAAAAGATATTAGAAAATTCTAGACACACTTACAGAGGGTGCTTATTGAGCCGTTATTTAAAATTCCTTCTCAGTCACGAGATAATATTATTTTAAAGGAGTGGCGCTAGTGGACCCGTTTGCGCCCTCTTAAAACATCATCAATATATTATACTAAGTGGAAAAAATACTCAGTATTAAGGATAACTCAAAAACTACAAGTCAGATCTTGATCAAATTTATATGGGACCACATGAGAAGCACCAGCTTTCAAATAAAAAAAAAAACATCGAAAATCGTTTCAGAATCGGTAACACATAAAAAAAGCAGTTGAATTGAGAACCTCCTTCTTTTTTTGAAGTCGGTTAAAAACGAAAGACACCGACTTCCGAAATTACTTAGTTATTTTTCACTTGGCAGTGTTTTTTTTTAAGTCGCTTGTTATTTTTTCTTTCGTAAAAAAGATTTTTCTTCTCCAGTACGTCAAAATATATACATACAGTAAATATACTATAATAAAAAAATATACTATACAGTAATATATATAGATACAGTAAACGCCCTGTTGGATTGTCAACGCTCTTCTTAGCACCGAAAATTGATGGTCCAACAATGCGCTTTTATCTAAGCACTCATTTAGATATCGCGTTGTGTAAGTAGAAACGGGCATTATTGCTTACACTAATCATAAACGTTTTCAGTAGTAAAAACATATATGGAAAACCGGCCGTACGCTACTGAATACTATTTAAAAATAAAAAATAAAGTATTATAATACATACCCCCTTTAATTGTTGACTCTATTTGTTGTTATAACGGCAATAGTACACACTCTGTGAAAATTTCAACTGTCTATCTATTACGGTTCATGAGATACAGCCCGCTGACAGACAGACGGACAGACTACGGAGGCTTAGTAATAGGGTTCCGTTGGCACTCTTTAGATACGTAACCCTAAAAATGTTTTTTTTTTCTGGCCGGCCTTCTAATTGTGTGGTACAAAAAGTTTGTAGTCTGAATGATCTCCTTTTGACACACAGATGGCTTGCGAACTTGAAACTGTCGATGAAACCGATTAATGGTGTTAAAGTAACCCGAATCAAGAGTTGCCATAAAAAAAAATCAAGGCAAGTGACGAAATACCTTATTTTTATTTAATTTTATAGAGCGACTCTTGACTTCGACTTCGACGTAATAAGTTAAGTGTACAAGTACACCCTTATTTTTTTTTTTGTATCCAATGTACATTCGAGGAACGAAAAGGTTATGCAATTTTTAAATACATTCCAGTAATGTCACCTGTCACTGTCATTTTGTAGTATGTTTTTTTTTTTTTGCACAGAGGTCAGTCGGGCCCGATTAAAATACGCCAAAGGGATAGTAGGCTTAATTAATTTTTTTACAGGCATAACTGAAATACTCGTTAACAAAGGCCCATCTTGGGTAAAATGGATATTCGGATATCCAATGACATTGTCCGCTTTTATAAATTCTAACGTGACGATATTATCGTGGACGTCTGACGTATCGAAATGAATGGAAATACGTGCACGTTATAACGTTATCGTGGAACGAAAAATAAAAGCGTCTTTATACATTTCTATACATTTTTTTTCTCTTGTGTTATCGTGATGCCTTGGACGTCCATGATCCACGATAATATCGTTACGTTAGAAATGAGAAAGGGAACGGGAAAATCGACGAGGACATTTTACCTACCACAATCGACAAATAAATACTGAAGCAAACTGTCAAATTAGTTCCGTGTGGATGTGTTTGTTACTTTTAACCAGCTGCCAATGGAGTTCCTTGCTGAAAACTTTGCCGCGAGATGGCGCAAAGTGTGTTGTCATGTAGCCGATTGGTCGATTTGTCCACTTATAAATGTCATCAAGATTACGCTGACAAGTGACAGCCATTCAGCGCCTTCTAGCGGCGAAGCTTGTAACAAAAAACCCTATTGCTTAGAAAGATGAAAATTACAGATGGAGCAAAAGTCTAGAGAAAAGGACAGTTTTAGCAGCTTGGAACGCCCCGGATCACTGGTAGACAAACTCCTAGAGCCCGATCGAAAGATATCATCCGGACAAAATTGATGATTCTTTTTCTTTTACTAATCCAAAAATAAAACGAGTTGAAATTGACAGTCGACTTGAATCGTGCGATTTCATTTGCTACTTCAAAGTTAATACTTAAGGCCAATTATTCCCGTAATAAATACTTTCGAAATCTCGTCGTAATCTTATCTCAGCGACGATTAATGTCAAAGGCTTGTCAAAAATGTAAGTGACTGATATTATTGACAGATTGAGAACGAGATAAGAATGTGAACGTAATAATAACACGGGAATTGCCGCTCGGATTAAAAGTCAATTTGGAACTAATATACTTATCGCATTATTTAAGGTGCATATTGATTAGATTTAGCCTCCAGTCGAGACTAATCATGAGAAGCGTTGCCTCAATCTGAGGCATATTCGCGCTTTGAAGTGTTTTGTCGCCTCAGCACAAGTCATACTTTGGCAGTTTCTGTCATGCTAAAAAGAGCTTCATTAGTTGCATAAGCAACCAAACAAACAAACGAGGCAAACTGAAATCTTCCTGTAGTAGTTCTACAGGAAGATTCAGTTTGCCTCAAATTGAGGCCCGTCAAGTGAATACGCAGCTAATGAACTGTTTGCGTCGGTTTGATATTTTAAAAAGGCAGCTCGGTTTTTCTTTTAATAAAATCGATTTCAAATTAATTTGTTCGTTAGAAATCGCAGGATCATCCTAATATGTACAAGACGTAACCAAATCATTAGTGGCTTATTTATTTTAATTGTCTGCTTGACACTTAAACGCGCCGATATTTATTTATTGCCTTTCTATAAAAGGCGTTTACCCCAAATTTTCATAATTTATTATGGTCAAGTTTTTTTTATATAGTTTATAAAGTCTGGGTACGTTAGAGTCGGGTAAAAAGCGACATTTCTTATTCATAGATCTCCAAAAGCACCCGTAGAACGATTGAAACGCCTCACAAAATACAAGGAGTGGAATAGAAAGCCTCGAGGCCTCGACGCAGCGGCGAGGCATCGCGCCTCATACGGAGTAAGACTGCCTCGAGCGCAGCGGACTTTAACGTTAACGTCAAATTAATAGGGCCTGTTTTTGCCTCTGCAAATTTTGGTTAAATAAACCCGTTCCCTTGCCGCGTTTAGTTAAACCTCAAAATGTTATTAAACCTTGACGGGGATCATTTGAAGGGCCATATCTATATCATGAATTGGGACTCCGGTAAAAAAAATTGGGGAACTTTAAACTAAAAATTTGATGTTTAGTCATTTTTTTTTAAAATTATTATACCTTGGTATAATAATTTAGACCATGGGTAAAACCAGGTATTTCTGACAGATTGAGATCGAGATTAGAATGTCAACGATCTTTAAAATACAGGAACTGCCCCTCGATAGTCGTAAACCTATGGCCGCGATAAGTGGTGTTTTAAAAAAGTTATAGAATCAATTTTTTATTCATGAAAATGAAGAATTACGTGTACTCTGTACGTGATTCTTCATTATGCAAATTCAAACAGGCCTTAATTTTTTATTTATATTTAAACTGTTCTGCTGTCCGCGACGCCGTCTTGCCTCGTCGCTGCACTCGAGGCGTCTTCGAGGTTTGTTTACCATCTTATTAACTTTAGAATTCAATATGCTCCAAATTATAAATATACCTACCTATATATAAATTGTTTCCACACATTTGGTGTTGCGAGCGACAATACTGCGAAATTGTTTCTCAACTCAATGAATACCTGCCTTTATTTATTTTGTATATAATTAAACTCTACTAGTATTATTATGTTAGTCCGTTGACTGCTGAACGTTGGGGGGTCCTGGATTCGAATCCCAGGTTGGACAGTGTTATTCGGTTTTTCCATTGGGAATTTTTCAGTAACAGCCCGTAGTTTTGAAGTTGGTTGTGTGACCCCTGTGCCTCGGAAAGCACGTACAGCCGTTGGCCTTGTGCCTGATCTTTCCCCGGTCGTGTCGGATCGGACTATGAGGGTGACGGAAGAGGGAGTGCACCTTTGCCTGCGTCTGCGCACATACTTGTACACAATAATATTTCCGGCGTACTTGGCTGGTCTCTGTTGAGATTGGCCGCCGTGTCCAAAATTCGTTCGAGAGTTTATTATTATTATTATTATATAATTTAAAATTGTTACGTTTTGTTTATTACTTTCGGGATAGCCACAATTTTAAGAGTTAGACCAATGAATACGTAAATTTTGTGTCAGATATCAATGATATTATAAGTAAAAAGAGGTAAACAGCAGGTAGCGAGCAGGAGGAAGCTTATACGCGCTCCACAAGTGGTAAACTATGTAGCTCTTTTTAAATAAAATATCATTGTCAGATAAGCATAAGATTAATAATGAATATTGTAATGTACCAAAAAATGTGGAGTATTTTTAGTAAGTAGCTTTATTATTAAGGTTTTATTTATTATTGAAAAGAAGAATAAATTATTATTTATTATTATTAAAAATGTCTTTGAACAATATCAATACGTTTTAAGTGCTTTTCATGTAAAGAAGACTGTATTAGTTTTGCTAATCATTATTCTGAAATTGGCTATGGGGTCGGTTTGCAATAATTCAATAAATTGACAGGAAATTTAAGGAATTAATTATAAATACATACCTACATACATGGGTATGATAGGGACTTTTCCAAAGAGTATCTTATGAAACCTGTTACAGAGGCTAAAAACACAACGAATAATAAATAAATGTAACAAACAAACAAAAAAGATAATGCTGGTGTACAGTCAGGGAAATTAATTGTTTATCAAATTAAACAAACTTCGTCAATTTGCCCTGTTGGAGCCAATTCTTACTACTGTCAAACAATGACAGTTACTTTTTGAATTTATGAGCAATATACGTTGCTATTCAATTCATTTTCCTGACTTTATATTATATATTAATAAATGTTTAGATGCAAAAGGGTAAGAACCTGTTAAATTATAATGACGCAAATTCTCATTGACAATTTTTTTTGTGCTTTTTGTATATTGGCACTAAAAATATGGTAATTCAAAGCTTGCCGTTTCAAATGTTTTAAAAATAAGTTACACCGAGCAACTTTCTTACTTGCCGGGCTAAAATGCGCAAGCGACAAAGTTTTGTCGTCGCATTTTCTCGCGCCTAAATGACTCGACTCATAATAATGTCTCGTTTCAGCGCGACATGATACGACGACAGGATATTCTCGCACTGCACATTTATGACTATGCCTAGTTGGAATGGAACTCGACTAGCATGGCGCCTTAAATATATTTTTCAAGGGCACCTTATTTTACGTAAATGTATTAAAAAAATGCAATGTTATGTAGACGCATTTACACGATTTTATTTTTTTGTGAATGTGGAGTATTATTTACCAAAAATTTTCAATTTATTTAAGTACCTAGTATTATTTGCACAAAAACTTGACGTAAATTTGTTGTATTTTGTGGTCCTTCGCTTTTCTGTTTTAATTTGTAATGTTACAGCTTATTTTTTTTTTAAATTGTCTTAAACCAAAGTATTTAATTGGAGTATTTTTTGTAAATTATACCGAACATGAATAGATTTTGCTCTGCCTAGTAGCAGCTGAGCGTAATAAACGCCCGTAGGTAGATAAATAACGCTGTATTTGATTTCTTTGTAGTCATGAACATAAATGCCTTACACTTACGAACAATTTACAAGCGATCTTCTCATAAACTAACGATTGCAACTTTGAAAAAAGATTTACTTCGTAATAGTTCGCCAACATCATTTAACTGCCATTAATTCATGTTATTTGTGGTTTCGAAAATGCTGTGGTCATACCACCATACAATTTTATTTATTTATTATTTATTTATTTAACCATTTATGTACACACATACATAAACAGACAAGAAAGGAACAGTTTTTTTTTTTTATATAATGTTCCTTAAGTGTAAGGTATTTATTCTCGTGACTGTACCTACGTTACCGTCTCATACAGTGCCAAAAACGTATCATTGATAGCTCTGACTATACTAATTTGTAAGATTTTCAAATTAAATATAGTTTTTTTGCATATCTCAAATCTTCCTTACAAAAATGTAACATTACAAATTAAAATACAGTGTAGTGATATTCCGGGAATTAATAAAATAAAAATAAAATACCACCTATGTCCGAGGCAGTGAAGGTAGGTAACTAAGGTCCACTTGCGCGTTCATGGGTTGTCCTAAATAACTCGGGAGTTAACAGTTAATTTCAGGGTTAATCAAATAATTAATCTTACGCCACCCAGAGTTAGAGGTGAACCTACACGGGTAGCATGACTACCATAGAAACGGGTTTTGTCGACGCAAGAATAGACAAAGTGACAGATTTTAGAAAAACATCTTTCGAAATCAGTGAACAATAAAAATAAAATAAAATGTTAATGTGTGTGTTAAAATGTTAAGTATAAGTAATTAACGTTTTAAAAATTCCATTTATTCATTTAACTCGACTAAACGTGCAAGGGGGCCTAAGGTACTTTAATTAAAAATCTAAAAAAGGTTTTGTAATTTTTTAGATGATAAAAACTTTAAATTGTTTAGCGGTGTAATGTTGTCAACATCTTTTTAGAGGCCGTTTAGAGAAGTTCTAAAGCCAATAATGTTCCGTTGCTAAAAGGAGATGGCGCTACCCGTCTTCTATAGCTCCATCTCTTTCTCGCACCAGTCCCTATGCTGTCATTGATCTTTTTAATCTTACCAGTGTCAACAAGGGCTAGAGAGTAGAGAGTGTTGCTACTGCCAAAAAGTAGAATAAAATTATAAAACGATTGTAACTCGGGTTATCACTGTAGCGGAGGGTCTTACCGTAATATGTACAAAGTACTTGAAAGTTGGTGTGTGTGTGTTTGTCTGTATGACTGTTCGAGTTTTAGCTTGTTTATCTCAATAAATGTCTTTTTGGCTATGACTTTTTTGTTTTATTTTTACCATATTTACCTTCTTTTAGCGTATCGATGGCAATCTAAATAGTATCGGCCCAGAATTCCGCTTAGAGACACGGAATCGAATACAAAGTATCGATACTGTACTCAGGAGTAGTATCGAAAAAAAAAAAGTACTCTTAAAAGTATCAAAACCAAAGTATCGATACTTCAAGGTATCGAGTACTTTTCTTAGGGCCTAATGCGCATAGAGCATAGGTCAATATCAGTCAGTAATTAACGTCAGTAGGGCAGGACATAAAAACACATGGTATTGGTACACGTAATAGAAAAAGACAACTGTAACTTCAAAAATTAAAAAAAGAAATAGAAACAAAATTAAATTATTTAGTACTTACGCATATAAATTAAAGATTATTAGATAGATAAATTATTCGATACGATACCTGCCAAAAAGTACTCATTGAGTAAAAGTATCGGATGCAAAGTATCGAGTACAAAAGTATCGGTATCAAATGGAAATGTACTCGATACCACAAAGTGTCGATACTTTTGTCGTGTCCCTAATTCCGCAACGTGTTTGGCGCCATCAGTAGTGTCCATCAGCTCCTGCAGCGTAGTGACGACTGAACACGTAGGACACAATTCATTGTTTGTTGAAAGCACCACGCTGGATTATTGCGTAACGCTAACAGTAGCAATGGCTTTCATTTTGACAGTTCAACAACATTCATTGCGTTATTTACATTGTTGAGACGACAAATTTTTCGAACATTTAAAGCAATGAATTAGCAATATCCTTCTAGATTATTCACATTGTGTTTGAAAGTGTGTTACTCAATTAGGGTGCAGGGCGGAGTCGTCTAAGAATCACTCTGACTAGGGTTTCCTTGCTTCAGCCAACCATATTTATAAATATCGGTTTCACAATATGGAATAAATTCGAGAAGGAAGACAAGTGTTCTGGGAAATACAGGGCCAAATTAAATTAATTTGTGAAACTTAACAGACAAGACGGGTATCCACAACCATGAATAAAATAAAAAATAACGTTTTGTAACATAATTTTAAGTACCTAACTACAGCTAATCGAAGATGACGGCGCGCGGCGGCTGCGGCTGTGGAACGCACTAACTATGAAAAACAAATCGTTTGAAACAGGAAGATTTGTTTTAAATTATTGTGATTTGATATCGGTGACGTCAGATCTGTGAAGTTTCGCGCCAAACATACTATCAACATGCTTCTGCTGCTGTTCATCTTTACTACATCCCTGAGGCATCTGTCTTTTAGCCGATGAGGAAGCGACTAGCTATCAAGTTCCAAAAATTGCAATCGCTGACTGACACCGTCGGCGAGTACTTGTTTGTCGCTGCGACAAGAGCTATTAAAGAGAGTACCGACACGCTCAGCGACGCTCGCTTGGCGTGCAGAACACTCTCTGAGAGACTCACGCTTGGTACAACGCATACCAGCGAGAAATCTCTCGTCTACTCGTTGCTCGCCAACCTCTACTCGCTTCTCTTAATTCGTCGTTTATGGACGACAAGGGAAGAAAATCCTGGCGCTTGCATACAAAATGCAAACGCTATTCGCCGGACTTATACACCACATGTTCGCTTCATCCTGAGACATATATCTCGATCAATTCTGTAAAAATCTCTCACCGTGATCACTGTGAAGTGAACTTGGAGTGAACTGTCAATTATGTCAATGCCTAACATCAGGTGGAATGACTTGAAGCTCACTTCACATAGGTTTTCACGGTGAGATTGTAACAGAATATGCAGATCTGATTCAGAATTGAGAACCTGAAGTTGAGAACTAGTCAAAACTCTAGCATTACTCAAGGTGAAATTCAAAATTTTGCCAAAACCGCAAGTTTTTTTAGATTGGTTTGCTCTCGACTCTAGTCTATGTCAGAGATGAGACAGACAAAGTCGACGATGGAATGAGCTTACACAGAATAAGCCTGTTCACTGCCACTTTGAAGAGATTTGGGTTGTATGCGGTCGGAAACACAGCGCAGGTAGAGAATTCGACTCTTTTGCTGTGCGCATTATAAAAGATGTTTGGAAGCGCTTAGTTCGAATTACGAAGATAAATTTCGCAGGCTACATTGATTTCGCGGGCTGCATGGTTTCAAGTCGCCTAGATTGTGTTTTCGTGGGTCGCTGTTGTGCCATCTCACATGGGCTGCCACAGCGGTGACCATTAGTTTGTTTTTCTGAAGTGTTATTTCTTACTAATATAGTTGTAAGTCTTAAGGATGATTTTCACTAAACGGCTCGCGTCGCATCGGATCGGAAAGGATATGAACCGGATGTGACGACAGCCAATCGAGTCCGTCAGGTGGTCGACGCATACGATCGGCTCCAAGCCGTCGCTTGCGAACGTATCCGTTTCTGCGCCTAGTCAAATAGTTTCATTCCTACCGTGTTGACGTGTTCTAATTTTTTTGAAAATGTTTGTTTTCTTGAAGAAGAAAATAATCTTAAAACACAAAAGAGGAAAATAAAGATACGACGACAGGCGAACGGAGCCAATCGCGCGTCGCAGCATACTTTCGGCTACCATCGCGTGTCGCGGAAAACGCCCGCGGTCAAGTTGCTGTGCGTGGCTTGGTAATATTTACCTACTTTAAATACTGTGTACACGATTTAATATCGTTTAAATATTGTAAAATCCGTTCCGATGCGATGCGATGCGAGTCTTTTGGTGGAAATCATCCTTTATTAATATTTTTTGAGTGGATAATTGAATAAAGATAATTCTATTGAAAGAATCACCAGCAGTAGTAATGCTTTTGAACTTTAAATTCTGAATTCAGAAACCGGCACCCTAATTACGTTACACACTATCACAATCTGAATCATTTTGAAGCCTATTGCTAATCCATTGCTTCATATGTTCGAAAAAATTGTCTGCTCAACAACTTAAATAACGCAATGAATGTTGTTGGACTGTCAAAATGAAACCCATTCCTACTGTTAGTGTGTTACGTAATTACCCCGCTGGTAGGCACTACTGGACACTACAGCATAGGTACTGCATAATATTATATTAATTAGGACTGCATGCTCCGTTCCCGCATTCGACAAGGTGGATGCTATAGCTGCATTGCTGCCAACCCCTTCGGAGAAAAATAACGTGATGATAATGTATGCTAGGGACGCGTTTGAAAATAAGCAGTAAGTATTTCGGTACATTTTGCGGAAAAATCTAACTAAAACTACCACAGATAGATTAAGTACTCCTTCCTTCATCTTCAAATGATAGTAGTTTTTTATTCGAAAATTTTGGTTTATCATTATTGTAAAAAATATTTTTCCGTTGCCTCAAAAAATTGCCTAAAATTGAAGAGGTCGTAAGGAACATTTTTCTTGAGAAATTAATTTATTGTTATGCAAATTGACAACCAACTCGAATTGTCCGTTTAATCAAGCTACAACAGAACTGTCATTCTTTGATAGTTTTCTTATATGGCTATAATATTAGACGGAATATAGACGTAGGGTGCCAATTCGCTTATTAATTAATTTCCCTGACCGAACATTTGGATTTGGCTGGCCCCTGGCTTCGCTTCGGTGTGTAGGTACTTACAAAAAGGGTGAAAACATGGATCACGATTACGAAAAAAATTGTAAGGCAACATGCTACCACTTTTGCGCATTATTCCTCGAGTTGAGAACAAAACAAAACCTCTATGCGCATGCCATTGAGGCAAACTACGTTCAGAAACGAAATCAATGTACAGTGCGCCCAGAGGGCCTAGACAAAGTAACATTCGATTAGCGATGACGCTAGTAGAAAAGTTAAAATGTATGGGGTTGACATAAGCTATCGAAATGTCACGTGATCATAGGTCAACGAATAAAAATTAGCTAGACAATGTAAACAACATTCGATTATGAAATGAATCGACAGCGTCGAAAGATTAGGTACTTCCACAGAGATGCATAGCCAAGGGACACTTTTTGACGAGCGTTATCACTAGTTTTTGGAATCATTAGCGAAAGCGATAGCGATTGTAGAAATAGAATCGCTCCGAAGCGAATGCCATTTGTCTAGGCCCTCAGAATACCTTAGCAGACGACGAAATGTGACACTAAGATAACTTGCTTCTATTTTTAATGTGTAAGCTTTTGCAAGCAACCTGCGCTGCCTATGTCATAATCTATGTTTCGAGTTTGTTTCGGCCTTTCTTCTCAGAGTAGTCAGATAGGAAACGTCGACCTCATCTAGTTATAAAATATGATTGATGTGTAAAAGTGTTTGTACAAACCTATTTACAGAAATAAAATCATTTAACATTTATCTAGAAATATAGCTATTATGCCCATTTTAACACTATGGAGCACCTAAATATTATTACACTGTTGGATTTCCAACTCTCCAACAGGGCGCATTAATTTGGGCATTCGCTTAGGTGTCACTTTGGGCAAATCGAATCCTAAAGCGAGAATCAGTAACTTTGAGTCAGATAAAGACAGCAGAATGTAATAGAATAGAATAATAGAATACTCTTTATTAAGTAGATACACCATAAAAATAGCGCTGCTGCATGTCTCTGGATATCTTCTACAGGAAAACATGGTCGTGATGGTTCAAAGACATGACGACAGAATTCTAGTTTCGTTAAAGTAATATCATAATTTCACATAACAACGATTTATTGGAATAATTAAGAATACAAGAAATATTATGATAAATTATAACTAAATAATTATCTATTGAAGAATATCTTGAACATTATAAATTCATTTTACGTAAAGCGATCAGCAGAATGAAGAAATGAAACTATCACATCACATGCAAACATACGTTTAGTTTGTGCTTATGTAATTCTACTTTTACACTAGCGAAGATTCATTCTCTTCTGGAATAATAATTGAATTATAAACAGTAATTATAGGTAAGCCTATTATATCCTTCATTTTCAAGCTAACCCAGTGATATACAAATAGATACAGTTTAGTTAAAGCCTTGAATATGAACACACCCATCTTGAACTCAAAATTCTAAAACAACTCAATCAATATTTTTAAGACCTCACGTAGTAGTTACTAAACGCAGGCCAAACTTTTCTTCTTTTGCGTTCCAGGTCTGCAATAAAAGAATATTGACCATATTATTAGTGCTCTGCTCCTTACACATGGTGACAAACCAATTTAGCTATTCCCGTGTAGTGTTAAGAATTTAGCGATTTAATCAGCTGGAATGAGGTTTTTTGACAGCTGCCAGCCACCAACTTGAATTCGATTGTAAAAGTCCCAATCGAACCGAAATAAATGTAGGTCTACGGGCCACATCTCAACTCTGAATTATCATATAGCAGCGTCAAAATATAAGTGAAGTATCAGTTCAGTACGTTGTAAACTCAGTGCAAACACGCTATGCATTGAATAACGCTTGTAACTAAGCTAGAACAACTCGAATATCTAACACTGGTCGTGGTTAAGAACTGTCATGAGATTTAAGCTTATGTAACATTTTATGTCCGTGAAATAACGTTATAATTACCTGTTAGCGGTTGTTTACCTCCACCAAAAGGTAAGGGGTCCGATTTTACTAATATTTGTGCATCTAGTAGTTCGTGTCTCTGTAGATAACCTTGAAATGCATCGTGTAGGTGTATGCCGGTCCTCTCCAGCTGTAACACACTAACCGCTTAGTCTCTTTGCCCCTAATGCTTCCTTGTTAACGCTTTCGCTAATTTAGTGAATCGTGTTCGTAATTTTTAGTTATATTTTATCAGATAATTCTCTTGCACTACTTTCTGTCACTCTCCTAGCAATGTCACGAGACTGCTGTTCCATGTTCAAATCTGTTTTTTTAATACTCTGTGAAAAGAAAGAGGTGATAGTGTAAATAGTATATTCTTTTTAGTTAATATTTTGGGCCTTTGATGAGAAGTTGTGCAAGTGTTTCTTTTTCTTACTGTTTTATTACCGAAAATACTTTAAAAATATTTTACATAACGAAACTCGCAATATATTTCATAAACCTTGCCATACTCATTTGATGAACATTTTGGATCATGTTTATTTGATGAAAATCTCTGTAGAACCGTAGCTATGTCATGATATTATTCAGATCAGATTAGGAATTTGTGATATCAATATCAATTGGCTGCCTGATTCTTATTGTTTACTCATTCTCTGATAAGATTACACCTTGACAATGAAATATATAATATTTTTAGTAAACACTTACTTTTTCAGCAGTTAGTTGTAATAGTTAAGTTATCAGGGCCCACTTCTTTTTTTATTGTTAACATTTCTATTTTTAGTTACTTTGCTAGGCAAGGAGCTCATAAAGTTATATCTGTGGCAGCAATTACATATTATCATGGTTGCATTTTCAAATATTCTCACCTTTTCCATTCTGTCGCTACTCAGAATTGAGCCCACATTGGAAAGTTGTGTTCTACATTTCTTTTGCCTGTGGCTTCGCCAGCGTTGAGGTCAAGAGTTATCCCCCAGGAACATGCTACTGGATTAAAAAGTATTCTATGTCTTAACCCAGTTCATGGTCTGCCTGTATGGTCTGCATCGAGGGGCCGAGTTACTTTTGCTATAAATGTGAAAGTAACTCGGTTGGTCTGTCTATATTAGTATTGGTTTGATTCAGGTCATCAGATAGTGCTCCATGTCTTGCAGTCTCACCCCAGTCATGGCCATGATTGCCAGCATTTTTATAGTGCCACTATGATCTCCCGTACCCAGTTTTTGTAGGACAACATTACTCATAGGTTGTGCTTATTTCAAGTTATTCAAATTGTTGTTTTCATTTGTTTCAACGCAAGCTAGTACAGAAAATGCTATTTTCTTTCTAATAGCACATCCTGTGATCTTCTTTCTTTTCAACGGTTCATCTATGTTACAATTACTGTTTGGGCCTAGTAAGTGGCCAGGTGACGTTTATTGTGGCCTCAGAGGCGTTGAGACGTTGTTCAGTTCGTCAAGGGTGAACGGACAGTTGGGACACTCAAGCACATAGGGTAAAGTCTGCTTAGGAGCACCACACTCACACTGGATGTTGAATGAATCTATAATGTCCCCTTTCGCTCGATTATGTTTGCAGCGGCCTACTTGGGTACGCAATTGATTCAGGGAGAAAATATTTGTTAGACAGCAACATTGTTAGCCGGGTAGACTGTACAGGTTGCTCCAGATAGTCCCGGAAAAACCTACTAAAATGATTGTTTTAGTTGCAATATTTCTCACAATAATGCAGACCCCAATTTTCATAGCTATTTAACCATTGCTCGCTTTACTTGCGAGAATATTAATACACGTTAAAAATCATCTAATTAATCAAGTTAAAACAATGACATCTCCATGAGCATATTTTTCTATCTTGAACAATGACTATCCAATAATGAGGTACTTACAGTGTTATGGATGTTTCAAATATTATATTTCCTAGGGAATACTTATTTTCGGTTCCAAATAATAAGTACTTTATTTAGGATACAGCATAACGGATGTTACCGAAATAAAATAAATTATTATTAAATAAGCCTTTGTTGTATCATATAATTATAATAATATAGCGTTGTTCATCCTTGAATGAGTCATTGATATTGTTATTATATTGTGAAAGAACCAGTCCAACCAAGTGATATAATTAGTGAAATGGTGTCACCATGCAAAAACTGTCAGTAGGAACCAATTAAAGGTTGATCATAAAAGATATCAATTGTATACTCACCGATGACAATACTTTAAATTGTAATTCGCGTATGTCGTACATACTGATGTCATAAGAACGTTGTGATAACTCGACGCCCCATTACGTTTTGCGCGACAATGACAGAGAATCCAATCCCCGAAAAATACCGAATAGTATTGCTCTCCTCTAATTTTGCGATTTTTTATATAACTTCTAAGGATGAAGCGAAATTAAATTGTTTATTCTTTAAATAAGATATCAGAATCACTTCTACATGTCATATTAAAAAATAAATAAGCTAGATGTATTCGATATTTCCTATCTGATTACCCCTGTGAAGAAATGGCGAAACAAACTCGAGGGTTCAAAGTTTCTTAAAGTCCAGACGTAATCTTGGACAGATCATGTGACGACCATGTAGATTAGTGTCTGAAATGGTCTTTTGAGGAAAAACCACACAGATTGAGTGGAACTGTCCAATCAGTACACACATTTGTCAGTCATCGTGCAGCTAAACTCAGAACTTAGGGAGCTCAACGATTCGACGAACAATACCAAAGAAAGGACATTTGGGTAGGTCGCATAAATTACTCAAACTGCCAGACCATGATTAAAATTAACTGAGAAGAAAAATATTAATGTCAATGTATTTATAAAATTCAACAGTATCAATGAGTAGGTATATAAAATCCGGAAATAAGCTTGGTCAGATCATTTGAGGAACATGTTAGATTTGTGTCTGGAATTGTCTTTTGAGGAAAGAACATACAGATTTGAGTAGACCTGTCCAGTCGGTTGAAATGAGACTGCATTCTTGTACAGTTACCAAGTAAACTGCTAGGTCACACATCTAGGCTAGGTGCTAGGTGGTACATCTTTAATAGGGATCAAATACCCTAGACAGGCTCAAAATGCTACTCTGAATGGTAACGCCGCCGTCAGTAGGGACCGGTCATCTCTTAGCTACCACGGTCTATTTTAATTTAATATTTGAATTGTTTTTGACTTTTTATTACGGACGCTTTTAACGTTCTGCATCGTTCTCACATGCATAATTTCAACATGAATGATGTACTTAACCAATATTTTGATTTAAAACTGTCCGTGGAAATTCTTGCCCGTTCTTCTCCATAGGTACCTACTACGCTTTGGAATGGGCAACTAGCTTCATCTTTCTGACTGACCGACCCCTTGACAATTCAAAAGTGCCTGTAATTGATTTATTTGAAATAAATGCTTTGAGTTTGACTTTGAGTTTAACCAACTTTCTAAGGCATTGATTAGTATGCGTGGGGGGTGCTCGTTTTATGCAGTAGACAACATGTATCGCATAGCAACTATATGCGGGCTAGACGAACTTATAAGTAACTAACTTTGGCCCGCGGCTTCGCCCACATGAATGTTGAAAGTTATCCCACGGGAACGTACTAACCGGTAAAAATTTTCCTCCGCTCTAACCTGTAATTACGTAACACACTAACAGCAGGGCTTTCATTTTGACGTTTCAACAACATTCATTGCGTTATTTACGTTCTTGAGCTGACAATTTTTTCGAACATATGAAGCAATGGATTAGCAATAGGCTTCAAAGTGATTCAGATCGTGATTGATAGTGTGTTACGTAATTAGGGTGCAGGTCATGGTCTATCCGTGAGCCAAATTTCATTCGAATCCGCTCATCTGTTCGCATTTACATTACTTTCGTACTAGCTTTTGCCCGCGGCTCCGTCCGAGTGAAAATTCTTGTTTTAACGTAAAATATATCCTATGACAGTCGGCAATACTGTAGCTGCCCAGGCAGAATTTTCGGAATCGGATCACTTGTTCCATTACCCCCTAGATACAAACGTAGAATTTTTATCTCTCTATAATATTAATATAGATACAGTATGGATCACACACACTCACACACACCCTCACAGACACACACACACACACCCTCTCTCTCTCTCTCTCACACACACACACCCCCACACCCTCTCTCTCTCACACACACACTTACACACACACATCCCCCACACCCTCTCTCTCTCACACACACGCACACACACACACACACACACACCCACACACACACACTCACACACACACAGTAAAAAGTAAATAACCCACCTACCCATAAAATGACATCGAACGTAATTAAGATATAACAATGGGTAATTTATCAGATAGTTTGTATCTGAAGTATCTATACATAGTTAAACAAGTCGTTTATTAATACTTAGTCTATCGCTTATGTGAACATTTCATATTTTATTCCGTTCTCATAACAAAATAACTTTATTGGTGATTATAATTTGCTTCGATAAACAATTACTATATCTTTTACCACACGCACAACACACTTCTGCTTATGTCTTTGAGGGAGCTGCCATTTCTATAAAGATCTTAAATAATTTATCCCATTAAAATACATTTTTTTACGTTAATAACTTTTTACCTAAAGTCAGGTTACCTCCATATTCTTCTGAGCCAATCCAATTGTTTCTGGCTTTCTTGGCAATTATCTTAGAAGAGTCCCAGAGTCATCTCACTCACGTTTTCTTCGCCTGCACCGGGCTCTATTCCAGTATACCCTGATGGCCCTGAGTGTAAATTCGTAGTCCATATTACTGAATGCATTCTTAAAAACGAAGCCCGAGCTATTTCAATTTAATTCGGCATGCTTCTCTCCATCGTAAAACTCTTTCCACACTGTTCCGGGTTAGGCCCTTCCGCGTTCTGGGTCTTCCATGCTCATTTTCTCTGTTTCCATGTTCGTCAGAGCATTCTCCGAAACACTAAGGTCCCTGAAAGCCCTAAGACCGACGCTAAATGTGACCGTAAACGAAGTTCATCCAAAATGTTCAGGCAATTTTTTCTCGTCCCCGGAGCTACGCTGAGCGCAGACGACTCGGAGACAGGTAGGCCTCGACCCTGATAATATGTCTGGATAAACGCGAAACATTCAAAAACTACACTAATCAACAATATATTATCTTCTTTACTAATAAACGTTGTATAGCGCCTGCATGGTTACACAAAGCTTTGTCTTCTTCTTTCGAACGTCAAACTACTGAAGACTGAAAGAGAGAAATCGGTGTGTAACTACACAGACGCTGTACAACGTTTATTAGTACAGACGTAAGAGCTAGCTAATACACGAGGCTGTAAACTCTCAATGCAGGGCAAAGGCCTTTTCATACAGATAAGGAATGATCATTGATCACGCTTTCTCACTGTGTTTAGTCTAATTTACTAATTGCAATAGTGACGCCTCGTAATGGTCTTGTAATTGTTGTTCCATTAAGAAATTCTCAGTAGTAGCCTGATGCCTGGCTTTGAACGATTTGAGCTCAGTTAATGACTATTATAGGCAGTTATAGATAACTAAGTTCTGCTCAAGATTTCATTTGCGTGGAAGTCGTAAGACAATGTACTAAAGTATCTCATCGCCCGCCAGCGCTGTTACCTCGTTTTCGCTTAGCGTTATTTTTGAGTCTTTTTCTTTTTGCTCGGCTCCTAAGGGTTGTAGCGTGATGTTAAATAGCCGTTAATAACCTTTCTCAAGAATTGGGATACCAAATGTAAAATCCGACTGGTAGTTCCAGAGATTAGCGCGCTCAAACTAAAAAAAAAACTCTTCACCTTTGTTATATTTTAGTACAGATAGATTGGGGATATGTAGGCGTACCTACGAAACACCTCTGCCGCCTTCGGGAATACGGACGTGGTGTGATGATACTTAATGTGTAGGTTTCCTCATAGTCACATTTATCGACACGAGATGAATTATTTATCTTAATTTCTTTCTGAAGCAGATAGCTACGTGAATATGATCGCGTAACCCATACTCGAGTAGATTTGGCGTGTCGATGACCTTCATTATTATTATAGTCTTTACCTTCACTACGTTATTTTTAGCTCAACATACTGCTTTCATATTTTTTTCTATTTTATAACATATTTTTTGATTCCTGGTTGGCAGAACTACAAAAATAGGTTTTATTTGCTTTGTAGTAACTCTTATCTCTCATGCTATTTACTCGCTTTATCTCACTGTATAAGTAAACTAGAACTATAGTTATTTGAAGCAGAAGATTTTTTAAAATAGTTATTTAACAGGTACCTTATGTGTTATTGCAGTAGTCCTATCTGTGTATTCAAAACACTTTCTACTTGGCGTTAAACTCGATACCACAGTCCAAAGTTCTCAATTATACCTAACAATCTCTTACAAAACATTACGTATTACGGTTGTCAAATAATATCCTAACGAAAAATTATTTTCTTTTTCAGGGTAAAAAAATCTCAAAAAAGAAATACTCACGATGTTACGACGCTGCTCCAAGCATTTACAGACGTTATACCGAAGGCAGGGGCAGACCCTTCGGTTTAAGTCCTCAGAGGCGCCCAAGGTCTTCGGGGCCCTGTCCCAGGCCGCCTCCAGGTCAGCGCAGCCCCGCACCCTCAGCGCAGCCCACAACCAAGTCGCCACCATCCATTTCACCAACCCACTCTTCGCCGAACAAGATGTAATGACACCTAGCTTCCCGGACTCCGTGTCCGAAGGTGACGCTAAACTCGGTGACAAAAAAGTCGGCGATGCCGTCGCCGTTGACGAAGTCGTCATGGAGATCGAGACCGATAAGACCGCGTTACCTGTCATGGCGCCCGGTAACGGTATCATTAAGGAGTTCTACGTGAAGGATGGAGACACGGTCAAGGCAGGACAGAAGCTGTTCAAGTTGGAGCTGACTGAGGGTGGTCCGCCACCAAAGGCGGCTGCGCCTGCTCCCGAGCCCCCGAAGGCGGCGGCACCACCACCGCCAGCCGCTGCAGCGCCCCCCCCACCGCCTCCACCAGCAGTCGCGATCCCTATTCCTACCCCACCACCTCAGGCTCCCCCCGCAGCTAAACCCGCTGCCCCCATCTCCTCAATCCCCGTAGCAGCGATTCGTCACGCGCAATCAATCGAAACTGCGACTGTAAAGGTCCCTCCCGCAGACTACAGTAAAGAGATCGCTGGTACTCGCACGGAACAGCGCGTCAAAATGAACAGGATGCGCCAACGTATCGCTCAGCGTCTGAAGGAGGCACAGAACACAAACGCTATGCTGACAACCTTCAACGAGATCGACATGTCCCCTATAATGGCCTTCAGAAAGAAGAACCTTGAGGCTTTTACCAAGAAACATGGCGTCAAACTTGGCCTGATGTCTCCCTTCGTAAAGGCAGCAGCCACCGCATTGATGGACCAACCCGTTGTGAATGCGGTCATCGAGGAAAACGAAATCATTTACCGTGATTATGTAGATATTTCCGTGGCAGTCGCGACTCCCAAAGGTCTGGTGGTGCCTGTAGTGAGAAACGTACACACTATGACTTACGCCGATATTGAGTTGACCATTGCCGGTTTAGCAGAGAAAGCTAAGAGTGGCAAGTTAACTATTGAAGAGATGGATGGCGGCACTTTCACTATTAGCAATGGTGGTGTGTTCGGTTCTTTGTTGGGTACTCCTATTATCAATCCTCCTCAGTCAGCTATCCTGGGCATGCACGGTATCTTCGAGCGCCCAATCGCGCTAAACGGCCAGGTCGTCATCAGGCCTATGATGTACATCGCGTTGACTTACGACCACAGGCTTATCGATGGTCGTGAAGCCGTCATGTTCCTCAGAAAGATCAAGCAAGGAGTCGAAGACCCAGCAACAATCGTCGCTGGATTGTAAATAAATTTCGAATCATCCGACCGAAAACCCAGCGAGTTACCATTAAGAATACTTGAACAAAATATTTCAGGTCGGAGGCGTAGTTGAAAAAAAGAAGAAAATCATGTAAATTATTCACACTATTCAATCAGTAGGGTGTTAGATGCAGAAGTGTATGCACGTGCGTTCATCAGCTCAGTTTCTTTTTTTTGTTATTTATTGAAGTTCGCCTCGTATTCTGTATATGTATTATTTATCTAAGTGATATTTGTCGAGAAGTACATAATGATACCTAATGTGACGACATAAGTAAAGCCTCGTTTTATTTATTTTTTGTTTTAATTATTTTTTAAATCTTGATTGGTGCAATACCTAATTGATAAAAAAAACTACAGTATTCGATGTTTTAATGTGTAATAGCATTCAAATATACTAATCTAATAAACAACAACATTAAGAGAGAAATGCTAATAGGTATTTTATTTAAGTATCCTATTTTGTGGAAATCCACAATTAGGACAATCTTTTTCCAAATCTTTGCTGCATACGTCAGCAGCATTATCCTGCTTGTATCCCGATTTATATTTGGGGTGTGCACAACATGTTTTCCATACTTCTTAGTTAGTTTGGTAGTCACTCCCTTTCTAGCCATATCATCTATTCTGCATACCATCTATATTGCCTTATAGTGAAAACCTTGTAAGTGTAAAAGAAGTAACTTTTCAGGAGGAAGAAAAATCTGCGTGCTGTAATTTTTTTAAAGTGAAACTTTTATTACATCGTCTCAAACTTTTTCGTCTGAGTGTTGCATGTCGCGTGACGGTCGGCCGCGGAGTAGGGATAAAGTGAAAGGAAGGAAGTTTTTAGTTAAATGTCTATAATGTGAAAAAAAGTTTCATTTTTACCGTGGTTTCATAAAACTACACAATCCTTTTTTGTATGGCGTCTTTTATGTTTTTTTTTATTAATTTCTACGGAAATTTAACCCGCTTTTATATCCAGAACAGTTCGATACTATAAGATTGTCTGAAATGTGGTCTGAAATGCATAAAATGTTACTTAGGTTGCAAGGTATTCACGCCAAACTGACAGATGCGAGTATTTACGAGGTTCTCATTTTCTGTCATAGATAGCGCTACAAGTATCGAATGAATAAATTAGTCAGATCAGGATGTGCGTTGCGAGGTTTTCTTCCTAGAAACGCAATAAAATAATTTTGAGCAAAAATGCATTCCCGAGGTTTTCACTCTAAGGCGACGATACGTACTGTAAGGCAACAGATGGCGCTCGAGTACCGTCATGAAGCTGACCACTGCGAAGGTGGCAACGAGCGGTTTCGCTCTGTTGTCTGGCGGACACCGACGGCTTAACATCTACCTAATATTTTATTATACTACTCAAGTGTATTTTTAATTAAATATTTTATCTATCTTTTACCTTGTTTTTCTGAGCTCTTACAGTACATAGGTACATAAATTATAATTTACGTACACATGTACGTATGCAGAATAGATGTACGTGGTACGAAGCTCAACATAGTTACCTACAATAATAATTATTATTGTATATTAAACTATGATGAGCTTCGTACCACGTGAGGCAATATTTCGATCTTACGGCTGTTTCTTTCGAATTTTCGTTTTTCCTAAACCCACCCCTGAATAAAAAAACAAAAAAAAAAGTGGTTGTCTGTAAAGTCGGTTTACGGACGATAATTTTACGTGCCAACGTCATCGGCTCAGGCGGAACGTGACAATGAGTCATGCTTTTTCGTGCGTGCAGCCGGCGTTCATCGATTCATAAGACGTTATCACGTCAAAAAATCAAATCTGTTAAGCCGTTTTTGGGTTTTAACGATAGTAAAGAACATTGATTGATTTTTATATAAATTAAGAAGAGAATAAGACTAGATGACCCAGTGAAATTCGTACCACGTGAGATCGATACAAAATGTCAATGATTTCAAATTTTCGGCTGTTTTTTGGCATTTTCATTTTTCTTAAACCGGTCAGTATCGAGGCGAATAAAACAAAATAAAAACATTAAAATTCCGTCAAGCCATTTTCGAGTTTTTGCAAGACCAACGAGCAGCAATTGATTTTTATACAAGATAGAGAAGAAGTCTGATGCAACGGCATTTAAAACCTGTTAGTAACATTTTATTCATATTCTTATAGGTATAAATGATTAAAGATTTATCTCAAAGCTGATATTTAACAAGTGACAAAGTCCAAAACCACTTTAATGATGTTTGCAACAGTCTCGCTAACTAACAGAATAAATAGTAATACCTACAAGTCATAATAAAGTGCTAAATTCGTTACTTTCATATTCACACTCAGTTGATCCATGTTCGCACGGACGTAAAAATATCGTGGCGCGGCGGGATTTTGTCGTGCACTTCATCTTCAACGCACTGCTTGGCGCCGAGAGTAGAAAATACAACCATATATAGCCTTCCTTTCCATAGGCCACTCTTAGCAAGTGACCAGGAAGGACCCCTCGATTTATGGGGACCCAATTCCTGCCAGCCTCGGAGCTAGGGGCTATCAGAGGCAGGGTGCTACGAATTTCGAGTTCACTTCGCTCGCTCTTGCACCCTAGATTCTCCTTCATTCGGCCTCCAATAGGATGAATACAATTGTTTTTTCGACGCCCTGGGAAGCACTTTGTTCGATTCTCAATGCTCGGTTCTACACCGAGAGTTGAAAATCCAAGGCGTGATCAAAAACCGCCGCGATATTTTTACGTCCGTGCGAATGTGGTATTACTATAAAAGACACACAACACATGTAGGTACCTAGGTACTACTTAAAGCGGGTACTTGCGTAACACACTAACAGTAGGAATGGGTTTCGTTTTGACAGTTCAACAATCTTCATTGCGTTATTTACGTTGTTGAGCAGATAATTTTTTCTAACATGAAGCAATGGCTTTAAAATGATTCAGATTGTGATGAATAGTATGTAGCGCAATTAGGGTGTGGGAACATGGACGCATAAAATCGATTTTATACAGTCATCTCAACGAACGGTTGAGCCAAATAGGTCACCCAACAGGTTATAAAAGATGATTGGGTTAGAAAAAGCATAGGCGGTGCTCTTCTGTTAGCGGTCGGTTACACGTTGCTATTCGGGCTATCGTTGCTATTCAATAAGTAAGTTCACACTGAAGTAAGATTAAAATAATACTGCTATCTGAGACGTGGTGGCAGGCCCCCTGCACCCTCAAAATCAAAATAAAATATCAAAATATTTTATTTCACATAAACCAAAATGTGCACTTATGAAACGTCACAAGCTAGGTGCGCGGTTCCAATTGGTTGTTTCCTATGGAGAAGAGCCGGCAAGAAACTCCACGGTTACTCTTTTAAAAATAAGGGATTTTTACAATGTTTCCAATAACAGTGTTGATAGATATGGGAGGACAGTGTAGGCCTGTCAACAAGTAACATGTACTCAACAAAATTTAAAAAGGTCCACAAATCTAGTCTACAAGTTAGGTCTACAACGTTCTCACATTCACAAAATATAAAAGAATCTATATAAAAATAAAAGCCTATTTAGATTAAATGACATGATTGCTACCTACTACTGAAACAAATCGGAATCAAAATCCTATCCACAAAAGCCATAAATAAGGAGTTGAATTAAGAATCCGAAGTATATAATGTCAAATAACTAATGAGATTATGTCAAAGAAGTAAGTAAAAAGAAACAAAAAACTTGTAATTTGGGAACAGTTAATATACATTTGCTTAGTGATGTCGTTAATGTGGTACCAGGGAAGCCACATGTGCAGAAGGAATTATTGCCAAACTTCCTTGTCTTCAACCCTAATTGCGTAACACATAATCAATCAAAATCTGAATCATTTGGAAGCTAAGCCATTGCTTCATACGTTCGAAAAATTTGTCTGCTCAACAACGTAAATAACGCAATGAATGTTGTTGAACTGACAAAATGAAAGCCATTCCTACTGTTACGAAATTAGGTACCCCGCTGTACGATAGTTACTTTAAAAAGTTGGGATCATACTCACACGTCAACATACCGATGATCATACGTTTAAGACCAAATGCTGTAACAAACTGCCATGTGATCATAAAATGATCAGTGAAATATTTTACGTATTATACATCCGTGTGAACTGGGCCCAGTCTGCCAAAAATCTTCATTGTTCAGAGACAGACGCCTGCAGTTAATCTCATAGCTAGATGTTTCATCGTCTCCTCTAATGGCCGGTGCTCATCAGGCGCATGGCGCGTCTTGTCATGGCAAAGGATTTTCAAACTTATTTTTATAAATGTAGCATTGACATTTCTTTGATATCGTCACAACTGGACTTGAGTATACCGCGGGATGCTGCTAAGGCGCTGTTTCGAAGGACCTACAATTAATATTAAATATTAATTGGACATGGATAATAAAACTGTCGGTCGTTACGAGTAGTCAGATGCCCAAAAGACTGACAACGAGTCTTACCAAGCGATGTCGTGTCGACCAGTAACTGGGTTGTGGACGTCCGATAGGCCGTCGCTCCATGTAAAATACTGGTATTCAGCTATATCCGGTTAGACAGGAAGCTGACCCCAACACAGTTATAGGAAAAAGCTAGGCAGATGATGACCATTGGACGTGAATAACAATAGTCGTAAATATTATTTACGACTATTAAATATAAAAAAAAAAACGTTTTTAATATTCGGTGAATCGTCGTCGGCATATTAAAATTTGTCCCTCACCTAGCTACTTTATGCGAGCAGTGGTGGCCAAGTGGTATCGGCCCCGACTTACGAGTTGTAGGTTGTGGGTTCGAACCCAGGCAGGCGCTTTACTTTGTGTAAATAATTTCATCACCACTGCTCTCAAAACGGTGAAGGGAAACATCGTGAGGAAACTGGCATGTCCTAGAACCAAAAATTTGAAGACATGTGTCATCAACCAACCCGCATTGGGCCCGCGTGGTAGATTACCGCCCATTCCCTCTCAAAGAGAGGAGGCCTGTGTCCCAGCAGTGGGAACAATATAGGCTGATTATGCTAGCTACTTTATATTTTTGTGCACGACGACAACATGCTACACAGAGGTACACTTAGTAAAGAAATTGTTTTTACCTATTTTTCGCAAAGCAAAGTTATGTTGGTTCGAAAGGCTTTATCAAAAGGATTACTTTTTGCTAAATAACATACTGTCACACATAAAAGGAAGACCAAGAATTTTAACATTTGATGTGAAATTTTGTTAAAGAGAAAAATAATCAAAGGAGTGTATTCCACAAGAAGGGACTCATTTTGAGCATTTGATAAATTGATTAATTCTGTATTAAAAATGTTAAAATTCATGGTCTTCCTTTTATTTTTGACACTATGTTATTTAGCAAAAAATAATCCTTATGATGAAGCCTTTCGATCGGTATGATCGATGATATGATGATATATTAATTTTCTCGTGTAGGTAACGGGTTCGATTTCCGGGTCAACCATGTAATTATTTAAATATATATGAATGCAGTTAAAATTGTTTTTAGAATTCAAATAACCCCTCCATGTGGCATATCCGTGGGACGCCTGTATAACTATAATTATCTTTATTACTAAACTGTAACTACTATATTAGTAAGAACCGGCACTTCACAAAAACAAAGAACTGGTAGTGGAGCACCGCTGTGGCAACCCATGTGAGATGGCACAACAGCGACCCACGAAAACATAATCTAGGTGACTTGAAATCATGCTTAGGATACTGTTGGAGCTGCTCCACACCCTGCGCACCATAGAAGCGCGCCTTTTGCGCACTTTGTAGTGTTTTTTTTGAAGTCGGTTGTTTTTTTTTGTAAAAAAGCTTTTATTTTTCACTTTTTAGTGGGTCAGTTATTAATACATCTAAGTTACAATAGCCTAATGTCAACTGCACATCATCTTTTACAAAATATTCCTTTTCCCGACGCAGGGACGTTAACTGTTGAGGAGTTCTCCTGTTAAGAACCAAAACCACTGGATGAAGCCACCATCAGCTCCATTTCACCATATGAATTGTGACGAGCATAAATTGCTTAGCAACCATATTAAAATCGAATCGCAACCCGTGAAATACTTATTTTTGAGAAGTTCCGGTGGCCACCTCTGATCTTCATCATCAGTTCCATTTCACCGAATGGTGCTTTCCAAGAGCAAATGCACGAGTTACTATAAAAAATACCCAAATCGCTATACGTGTGCCTATAAAATTTGAGGATTTCCCTCGATTTCCATCATGGGATCCTCTCATCAGATTCTGCCTTAGTGACAATGGGACCACCTCAAGAGTATACCCTTTCAAACAAAAAAATTATCTTCAAAATCGGTCCACAATTGACGGAGAAATCGGTGAAAATACATAAAAAAAAAAAACACATACAGTCGAACATATAACCTCCTCCTGTTTGGAAGTCGGTTAAAAATGTTTTATCATTTAACATGTACAATTTTGTGTATTCATATATATGTGTTTGATATCGAAACGTATCACGTCTGCGAAGTTTCGGTAGCTAATTTAATTTTACCCTGTATACGGTGTAGGAAATGTCAGTAAAATTTTAGGACGAAATCTGTTACGTTATCTTATAACAGCGTCCGTAGTAGGTTCGACTCCCGACGGTCGGAGGACCGGTGGCGTCGGACGGTATTGTTGAGTTTTCCATTATTTAATTTTTAATCACCCAACACTGAATCAATAGGTACACACGGCTACATATCAAACTAAATTTCCAGTATAAGCTGACCTCTCATTGTACGGTAATGAAAAAATGTAAAGCTTGATATGTAACCATGTGTACACTTGGGCCAAATATGCTTTCTAGCGTCATTCTGGATTTGCTTCTGGTTAAATGGCAATATACGAGTATATTATAGGCTCGTTCCTTTAAATACAACCGCTGCCTATTAGGTAATCAGCCTACCTCTCCGGGGAATACCGGAATGATGTACCGGATGTTCTGAAGCCACTCGCCCACTTTTAAAACTATATTTTTTATCTATGGACCTCGAAATTATAGATATCGAATTCAAATTTCGCTAAGAGCAGTTGTGTTGCATGCGATCGCGCGCGTACCACAGTGTAAAGTGCTTACGAATCAAAACAACGCCGTCAAGTCGGCTGCATCGTAATGACCTAGTTATTGCGTAATGCTGGCGGACGGCAAATATTATTGTTAAGGCCAAGTTAATACTGGCTTCAATCTAACAATGGAATCGAAAAAGGATATTGTCGACCTAAAAACAGAGACTGAACATCTGTTGTATAAATACTATTGTGAAGAAAAGAATGAGCGTTTAAAGCTCCAAAAGAACTTAGATGACTAGCAGCGGCAGACAAGCGGAAAACGCAGCCAAACCAGTAACAACCGCCACCGAGACCTCATCACCGCCTGTTGAATATGCAACGGACGAAGAAGAACTCGCTCGAGAAACAGGGTGGATACGGCAAAAGAGCAGGAAGAAAAGAAAATTGAACACCTCTCCTGCCCAACCCACTCCAAATGAACACGGAAGAGACGTGAATAGAGCTAATCTAAAAGTCACCAAAACTCCTCTGCCACCACCTATGGTTGTAGATGGCATCCAGAATTACCAAAAATTCTTTGACTTTCTATGTGAGAGTCAATCAGCTGATGCGTTCAGTATCAAAATGATGAATGGAGATACCGTAAAAGTAAATGCCAAAAACGAAGAATCGTATAGAGCAATTTCAAAAGCCCTTTCAGACAACAACTGTCTTTGGCACTCATATGAAAACAAGCAAGAAAGGCCAATAAGAGTAATGGCAAAAAAATTGCATTTCACCTGTATCCCGGAAAGAGTAGTCGGAGACTTACGCAGCAAAGGCTTCAAGATTCTAGAAGCAGTCAACAAATTGAGTTGGAAAACTAAAGAGCCACTCAATATGTTTATGCTGACATTCTCAAATGATGAGGAAACCAACAAAATATTCAATATTAAACACATTTTGGGATGTAACGTGGAGATACATCCTATAAAATCCACAAAACTGGTACCTCAATGCAAAAGGTGCCAGGCATACGGCCATACGCAAAAGTACTGCTCCAAAGAACCGAGGTGCGTAAAATGCACGGGTAAACATCTCACCAAGGATTGCAGAAAATCAAAAGAAGAGAAGCCAAAATGCGTCCAATGCGGAGCCCCGCATCCGGCTAACTACAGGGGATGTGTTGTAGCAAAAGAAATACAACAGCTAAGACTGAAAAAAACTAAAGGAAGTAATGTCAATGCTCAACAAAGTGTACCTGCCGGAAGAGGTGAAGACCCTGGCAAGTCCAAACCAATTCAAAGTGCGATGAATACAATAAGTAAAAACATCTCATACGCACAAGTAACTACAAGAGGCACAGCGAAAGCGCCTTTGGCTGATATGAACAGCGATAAAAAGCTGGATGAAATATTAAAGCTAATGTCATCATTCGACGAGAGATTAAAAAAAATTGAAAATGGCAACATAACTGCTACTCCTAAAACCAAAAAATGAATACTACACTTAAACTTATGGCGTGGAACTCAAATGGGTTACAAAAACATCAGAATGAGTTGCAAGTAGTATTAGAAATTGAAAAAAATGATGTTTGCCTTGTATCAGAAACGCACTTCACAAAGCAATGTCATATTAAATTCAAAGGATACAACGTATATCATGCACTACACCCAGACAATACTGCAAGAGGCGGAAGTGCAGTTATTGTTAAAGATAATTTGCAGCACTATGAAGTGCTTAAATACGAAGAGAAAGATATCCAGGCCGTGGCAATTTGTCTACAAACAAAAAAATATCCCTTAACAGTATGTGCCATCTACTGTCCACCACGATACATGATAAGAAAAGATCAGTATATGAGCTTCCTAGCCCGCCTTGGTAATAGATTTATCTTAGGAGGTGACTTCAATGCTAAAAATACCTATTGGGGTTCCCGACTAACAACTACTAAAGGCAAAGAACTACTGAGTGCCATAAAAGAACTAAAATGCGAAGTTATATCTACTGGAAGGCCCACTTATTGGCCAACAGATCCAAATAAAATTCCAGATTTAATCGATTTTTTCATAACCAGGGATCTATCAACTAGTTATACCAGAACGGAACAAAGTTATGACTTAAACTCAGATCACTCAGCAATTTATTTAGAAATTGGCGAGAGTTCTTTGTATAAAGAAAACTGTATCAATCTAGTTAGTAAATTTACGGACTGGGAGGGCTTTAAAAACAGATTGAATGATCAAATAGACCTTAAAGTTCCATTAAAAACCCACGAACAACTTAACATCGAAGTTGAAAAGTTTATTATGCACATCCAACAAGCAGCGTGGGAAAATACACCTGCCTTTAACAAAAGAACGAAGGGAAACATGTACCCTCTCAGAATCAAGCAGCTCATTATGGAAAAAAGAAGGCAGAGAAAAACGTGGCATCAATCTAGGTGTCCTGAGGACAAACAAAAGTTAAACAAACTTACAAAAAAAGTAAGAAGACTAATCCAGAACTACAAAGATGAATCAACCAGAACCTACCTTCAGAAACTAAGTAATGACCAAAGGACAAACTACTCCCTTTGGAAGGCTACTAAGAATCTAAAGAGACCGATAGCCCAAATTCCCCCCATCAAGGGTGAAAACGGGCAATGGGCACGCACAAATGAGCAAAAAGCTATGAGGTTTGCAGAGTACCTAGAAAACATATTTCAACCAAATGAGGGGGAAACTATTGAAGACCACACTCTGGTTAATACAGTGATCCCAGACCATATAGATGCCATAAAACTAGTTACACCGAGAGAAGTTGCACGAGAAATAAAGTACAAAATTAACCCAAGGAAATCACCAGGATACGATCTAATAACTGGGGAAATCTTTCATAACTTACCAAGAAAGGGTCTGGTTAAGTTAACAACCCTTATTAATGCCGCACTAAGGCTTAAATATGTACCGGACTTATGGAAAGTTGCTGAAGTAATTATGATCGCGAAGCCTGGGAAACCGGCTCACGAAACAACATCATACAGACCCATTTCCCTGCTACCAATAATGTCAAAACTGTTTGAAAAGCTGCTACTCAAACGCCTTAAACCCATCATAGATAACAGGAACATTATACCTGAGCACCAGTTTGGTTTTCGAGAAAAACACTCAACGATAGACCAAGTGCACAGAATTACAAACGTAATAGAAAACGCGTTGGAAAACAAGAAAGTTTGTTCTACTGTTTTTCTAGACGTAGCCCAAGCATTTGACAAAGTTTGGCATGAAGGCCTTATTTGTAAACTAAAAAGTCTGCTACCGAAAGCGTTTGCGGATATATTAGAATCCTACGTTCTAAACAGAGTCTTTAGAATAAGACAAGAAGATACGTATTCAGAACTTAAACCCATAAAAGCTGGTGTACCGCAAGGAAGTGTGCTAGGTCCGGTCCTGTACCTACTATACACTTGCGATATTCCCGAATCTGAAAACAATACCATTGGGACCTTTGCTGATGATACAGCCATAATGGCCGTTGGAAATACCCACGAAGAAGCAGTAGAGAAGGTTCAAATGGCTGTTAATCAAGTTTATGACTGGACTAAAAAATGGAGGATTAAATTAAATGAATCCAAATCCGTACATATAGACTTTACCAACAAAAAACAACAGTATCATCCAGTTTTTATTAATAACAACCAAGTCCCTTATGAGAATACAGCTAAGTATCTCGGTATGACCCTTGATGCAAAGCTACGCTGGAAAGCTCACGTCAAGAAGAAAAAAGATGAACTCGACCTACGGTTCAAAAGAATGTATTGGCTGCTTGGAAGAAACTCCGAGCTGTCCGTGCAGAACAAACTGTTACTATACAGACAAGTCCTGATGCCAGTTTGGACTTATGGTATTCAGCTGTGGGGCTGCACCAAACAGACAAATGCATTAATCATTCAACGATTCCAGAACAAAGTACTACGGGAAATTGTTAATGCACCCTGGTACGTACGAAATTATGACCTCCATCGGGACCTAAACGTTGAGTTCATCGATAAAGTGATTCAAAAATCTGCAGAAGCTCACGACAAGAGACTTCATCAGCATGTGAACATCGAGGCGATCCAGCTTCTCGACCACACGGACATAGTGAGAAGACTTAAAAGAACAAAACCGTTCGAGTTAGTGTTTAGTGCTAGTGTTAGTGAATAGTGAATAGTGTAATGTAGCACAAATGTTACTAAATAAACACAAGAAAAAGTGTATTCGCCTTAATAGAGACAATAAGAAAAGTGCCAATGGACACATTCTTAGTATGTAAAGACAATCTAGCATTTTAAGTTATATTTAAATTACTTATTAGTCTATATACAAGGCTAGATTGTAATAAAATTAGGGTCCATCATTTTGATGAACACTAGGACAAGGGAAAAAAAAAAAAAAAAAAAAAAAAATCTATGGACCTCGCTCACATTCTCGGCAACTCATGGAATTAGTAAGTATTTTCCTTGCGTCAACTCAGATGGTCAATGTTTGAAATAACGGTTGGCATGGCAACGCAATTTGTGTACAACAAAAAAATATTCAGTGACGGGTGTTTTAGCAGATTAAAATATTAATTTATATTGTATTTTACACTTATCAGTTCGTGCTTAGACATAGGATCAAATACTATAAGGTTTGTATGTAAATATTTGCTACCAGTGCAGTTTTTCCTAAAAATACTGAAAAATATGTCAAGGTAAGAAATAATTTGGTCTTTGCTTATTATTTATTCATTTATGTTTTGCATTTCCCCACGTGGAAGTTCGCATGCCATCGATTCTTTAATAGGTAGGTGAGTAAGTGAGCCTTTTAAACTTTTTCTTAGGACTTATTTAGGTCAAATAGTAAGTACCTGAACAGGTAGGTACTTCGATACTAAATATACTTATATGATTGCTTTTCGTGCCTAAATTAATTAAGTTACTTACTACAAGTGGTCTCGTTAATATAAAAAAACAAATAAGGTGCGAACCCTTAAGAATAATGATCTTTTTGATGTAGCTACCTACAATAGTGCGTAGTTTAGAGTTACCAGCTCAGCAGGCTTGTTCTAAAAGTAAATCTTTAAAAAATAATTAACAAACCCCAATTTAGTTAGGACTATAGAGGTTTGAGGAACAGGGTGGAAAGTTCACTCATCCTCCATCGAAAAGGGAGGATCCTTTGACCAGACGGGTGTCGTGTCTGGTGGACAACTGCCCGACGTTTGATGTTTGGAGGTCTAGTTGCGCGGTAAACTCTGCTTGTGCGATGCAGGATTTGCGTGACGTCAGTGAGACGCGTAGCTTGCATGTGGTGATGTAGATGCCGCTACAGGACAATGGCAGGAGAATGAAAGCACATGCAGTTTAGGACGCTTTCAGGCTAGTGGAGCAAAGATCATCATTGCAAGGTGGCTACAGGGTTATTAATAGGTGAATAAGAGGGGCTGAGGGCTGAGACCAGATACAAAACTCTTTAGTAGTAGGTACACCATATACATTACAGATATAAATTTAATGTAATAGAGCCCAGTAGAGTACCTATCTACAACACTTACAAGTTGTAGGTAGATATGTACAGAATATCATTATTTCAATACCGTGAAAAAAGTGCTTTGTCATTTGATTTAGGTTCATACTTACAGAAGTGGACATAAGTATGGTAAGTGGAGTGGGAGAGTATTTATTATTGGAAAAGTAGGTGGTGTATTGAGGTTAAATTGTCTACTCGACTCCTAAGTAAGCATTGTTATTAAACTAGAAAATGAATTATGAAAGTTACTTAGCTAGCTCGATAAAGTTTCATCAGTGAGTGCGTGTAATTCAATTACGCGCGAAAATTAATACAATTTTGAATTTCAGTGAATAGGTACTAACTTAAAATGCAAACAACAGTAAAAAAAGCTACCGAAACTAAGCCAAAAAGAGAAAGACAAACAAAAGATGATGCCACGAAAGTACCTCAAGAAGAGAAACTCAAAAAGACTCCCTACACTGTCGCCACACCAAGAAGTTTTTTTCAAAAGAGTTCGACCGCCGATATTTACGGCCAAAATAAAAAAGCTGCTGTACAAAGCACGAGAGCTCCCAAAAAGCCAACTACTACTTCCTACACGACAAACCATGTATCGCCAATGAAGGATTTACTCAAATCTTCAACCAGTTCCAGCAGTCAACTCACTGCAAGAAGCGAAAGAACTAAGATGACAACTCCAAAAAAATTTGACGCAAAGACATCGAGGTACACAGTCACGCCGAAAAGCAAAGATTTTAGCATTGCTATAAATTCGCCGATCGTTAAACGAAAACTGGATATTGATTTGAAGAGAGAAGACAGTTTTGCTAAAGATGATTCTAAAGATAGGAGGGAGAGAGAAAACAGTTTTGTTAAAGATGCGGCAAAAGATAAAAAGGAGAGAGAAAAAAGTTGTGTCAAAGAGGTGACAAAAGATAGAAAGGAGAGAGAAAAGAGCTTTGTCAAAGAGGCGACAAAAGATAGAAAGGAGAGAGAAAAGAGCTTTGTCAAAGAGGCGACAACATATAGAATGGAGAAAGGGAAGAGTTTCGTAAAAGAGGCGACAAAAGATAGAAAAGAGAGAGAAATGAGTTTTGTCAAAGAGGCGATAAAAGATAAAAGCTTTATAAAAGATATAGCAAGAGGAAAAGAAAAAAGTTCCATAAAAGAAGTACCTAAAGATAAAGATAAGGGTAGTTCAAGAGACAGTGAAAGACAGCGGAATAAAACAAGAACATTGGATGAGAGCGAAGTGAAAATCTTGAATTCTGGGGAAGTCGACAATAATGTCGAAATGTTTAATTTGTCGCGTAAGCTCTGCGCAAAACCTAAAGCATTTTATGTTGAATTGGATGACGAGAAACCAAGTCAGAGTAAAAAGGTTAGTATATTTTACGTAATTTATTCCTTTGATGTTGCTAGACATAGTGAAAGTACTCATTTTAGCGTTACTGTGTTCATAATTGGGATGTTTGCTGTAATAAAAGACATACGAGACATTGTAGCTATCTTTCTGGGATAGCAAATTCGTTGCTTTAAGTATAGACTAGCTTCCGCCCGCGTGAAATTTCTGGTTCCCCCGACCCCCTCGTCGCATTGCATCGCCTGCCCGCGCTATTACTTCGTTTTCGATTAGCGTTCTTTTTGTCTTTTTTTCTTTTTGCTCTGCTGCTAAGGGTCCTAACGTTATTTTAAACAGCCTATAACCTTCCTGAAGAATTAGACTATCAAATGCAAAAACAATTTTTGAAATCTGACTGGCAGTTCCATAGATTACCCCCTACATACCTTTAAACTTACACACAAATTTTAGCTCTTTATAATATTAGTATAGATGTTCCTAAACGACTGTGAACTCTTATCGTCAGATAGCTCACCTGCTTGTTTGTTATAAAATATCGTAAGCCCAGGAAAGCACGGGCGATTTTTTGCACGCACTCGATTTTCGACGCTCTGCTAAGCACTGAGAGTTGAAAGGCCAACGAGAGTGTTTTATTGAAGCGCTGGGATGTCTTCTGTTGGATTCTCAATGCTCTGCTCAATACCGAGAGTTAAAAATCTTGTGCGCGTATAAAAATGCCCGTGCTTACCTGCGCTAAGAAAAACTAATTCTATTGCGTCGTACAGTACACTCAACGTGATTTAAAAAAAAATGCTGAGTTGAGATTTTTCCATTTCTCCATCCCAGATGATTTACTTGCTACAACATCAACCATCTCATCGTCATCTGCATGTGCCTGAGGTACGCACACGGTGCGGTGCAGTTGGCTACTTGTCTCTGTAAATCCAACGCTGGTTCGCGTTCACGACTTCATCGTTTGGTTGAGTCGACATTCTTTTTCTTAGTAAAGAAAACATTTAAGAAGCAAATCCAAGCAACCCTAAAGGACCAGCAAAGTATTATAGAATGACGTAATGTTTAATAATGTATGCACACAAATTTACTTTTTTATAAATTTATAACTCCAGATATCTAGTTCTAGGATAATGTCGGTGTCGGATATTGTATCTGTGTTACTGTCTAGTTTTTAAATACTTCTAATTGTTGTCTATGGAGAACGGAGTGGGTATATAGCATAATTGTTTTAATATATTATGACTGTTCTTATTGAGCTACTGTTTGTTTTTCCTTATATAAATAAACCTTTTCAGACACAGCCAAGCAAAGTTTCCAGTGACGAAGACGTAAGTTATGAAGATGATTTTGAGAGCTACGAATCAGACTTCGATTCATATCACAGTTCATCACCTAGTGAACACAATGGGAGTGATGAAACCAATGAAAAGGATGATGAAGGAAATGATGATGTTGATGTTGATGGTGATGAGAGCGAGATAGTTGAGACTTTAAAGGAGGTGAAGGATGAAGAGAATATGTTGGATTCAGGTAAGTTTTAGTATACCTAAAGTAAAATTAATGAAAGAATACCCCACAATCTTTCCAATCCAAGACATTTTACGAGTACTAGACATTTACGATTATCGTGTAAAAATTAAACATACAGGTTGGATTTTTGCGCATTTTCTTGCTGACTGTATTTTTTTTTTTCAAAATGTTTGAAAGAAGATCAATATCTAAAAACAAATTAAGGACAGTCTCCTACCGTCTTCCTGTAGCTACTTCGGTTAAGGTATCATGCCCTTACAGCCCCATCTCAAAAAGACCCGGTAGCAGCCTGTAGATAGATAAATTTCAGATTTAATTTATTAACAATGATGCTTCAAAATAGGTTTTAAATTCCAGGCAGTTTCGACCTACGTGACCGTTCTGCCAATAAACTAAAACCAGTCGCCTTAGACTTTATTCTGGAGACAGCTGAGGGCGGTGAGAAGCCCAGCTCGTTAACTGACGAGGGTTTCCAGGAGATGAGCAGTTCTAGCGCTGTATCCAGCATACGGACGGTGCGCACAGAAGTGATTGACAGGTTTGTGCATTAGAATCTGCCTACTATTTTTTTTTTAATTTTTTTTTGGTGTGGGTTTCCAGTCTTACCGAATGCTGCTGAATACCAGTGTTATAGAAGGAGCGACTACCTATCTGACCTCCGCAACCCAGTTACTGGGTAACTCGATACCCCTTTTGCACAGACATTCTGGCTCCTGACTACCCATGGCGACTGTCAAAGAATTACAAATGACAGCCGGGTCCAACGTATCTTATAGCCTCCGCGAGTGGCAATACTTAAATGTAGGTCCAGTGTATCCCCAAACCTGCTTCTACCATTTTGTTATCATCTTGCTGACTGGCTCAATTTTGTATGGCATGAGGTATTAATACTTAGTTTAGGTCGATATGAATGAAGAAATTTCACCGCTGCAGCGCAGGGCAAAATACCTGCCTCTTTTGAAGTAGGATTTAACATTCCTACTAATTTCGAATGTGTTACTTTTCAGACCTCTATTTATTGATTTTACGAAATCAAAAGAGAACCGACGAAAGAAACTGATAGGAGATAGGCTAAGACAACGCGCAAAGGATATACTAAGCCTTATAACTTTGCACGAAATGTCATACAGTCTGTTCGAAATGAAACCAATTTCGTATGACCTGTATATGGCGACTTTCGGCCGATCGAACTATACCCAAATTGCTGTACAAACGTTTGACGATGGAATTACTGAAGAGATACAAACAGACGAAATTGAATATGAACATAAATGGACCCAACATCCAGTTGAATTTACAAAAAATGATATTTGTATCAAACAAAAAGTCGAGAGTAGAAAATATAGTAAAAATATGGAAGATTATTTAACTAAGTTGACTTTTTTGACCACGCATAGTGTGGATGTAGAAAAGAATAATGCGATTAATTTCGATGAAAATTACAAAACGGATCCGTTACGCATCTTCTTTGAACAGAAAGATGGCGTCGGGCCTAGTGAAATGTTGCCATACGAAACATACAAATCAAAATTAAAAAATTATGACTATAATACACATAGACTGGGAAAGTTTTTAAAGAGAATAGAAAGTCGAGTATGTAATGTTTTGAATTTTAACAGTGGCAACACAGAACTTTCCGAATTAAATATTACCAATTATCCATTTAGCAAAGGCTATGTATCTATTTCTCCGAAGCTAATAACGGCCGATAAACTTTCTTTTCTGAATAGTACAATGATTTCACAAATGTATTTTTCTGAAACGAAATCAAACCTAATAATGACAGTCCACAAGAAAACTCAGAATGGGGCGCTTAAAAAGTGTACGATTTGTCTATGGGACATCAGTATTGCTACGCGAGAACCTTTAAAAGTATTAACGGCTATAGACAATGTAGCTAAAGGAAGATTAAGAGGAACTACTGTTGGATATTTTGTTGCTGCATTAGAAGATGGGTACGCGACACTTTCTAGTTTATAAATAAACTACAACAAATAAACAGTAAAATAACATCCATAAAATACATTTTTATTTCAGTTCTGTACATCTTTGGGATTTATCAGAAGAACCGACATGGCGCGAAGATGTTGCCAGCGAGGAAAAACCTACTGAATTAGTAGAAATAAATGAGAAAGAACTCACTGAGTTCGAGAAGCATCGGGAGTGGAACAACAAGAATAGTAATATTGGATTAGGTGCTGTAGGTGTCAAGTTTCTAACTTTTCTTTTGTAACTTAAATAGGAGCCTTATGCACGTTTTCTTATAAAGCGATATATAAATTAATGTTTGAATAAAAGCACGCTGTTCGGTTTTCACTTTTGTGGCGCTGAGTTTTGCGTTGAAAATCCAACAGCGCGCTTGTATTTAAGTCATTCATTAGATACCCTATTTTTCATATATTACCATGACAGAGTCAGTTTTCAGTTTTGGGACTATGTGTTTACACTAATTGCGATTCACCAGTCACAGAAAGGGCAAAGGAGAGGGCTATGCTTGGAGTTTCTCTACGTGATCGAATCAGAAATGAAAAGATCCAAGGTGACCGACATAGCCCGAAAAATTGCCAAACTTAGGTGGCAAAGGACAGGGCACATTGCTCGCAGAACCGATAGCCGATGGGGCCGAAAGGTTCTGGAGTAGCGACCGCGTACCTGAAGAAGCGTTGGATGGTCTCTCACAAGGTGGACCGATGAACTTGTGAAGGCCGCAGGAATCCGCTGGATGCGGTACGCACAGAACCGGTCGAAGTGGCGGTGCTTCGGGGAGGCCTATGTCCAGCAGTGAACGTCTTTCGGCTGAAATAATGATGATGATGAATTGCGATTCAGCTGGGCAACCCAAAAAGTTATGAAGAATGAAAATAATTTGAGACTTCGGCAACCCGTCTTGAGCAAGCGTGGTGATCAATGCTCGTGCCTTCTCTGTATGAGAAAGAGCCTTCGCCCTGCAGTGGTCAATCACAATTCGAATAATTTTGAAGTTTATTGCTAATACATATTCATATGTTCGAAAAAAATGTCATTGCAGTTGTTCATTGCGTTATTTACGTTGATAAATAACGCAATGAATGCTGTTGAACTGTCAAAATGAAAGCCATTGATACTGTCAGTGTGTGACGCAATTATCCTGTTGGTATTACTTATTATTATTTTATTATTTCAGCCTAGCATACCTTGCGCTCTACAATCGTGTGCGTACACGAACAGTGCTTTGAATATGAGTAATGATGACGCGACTGACCGCATCGTCGGTTTGGAGGTGACTGGTGACCCGCATTCTATCATTAGTCAGGAGGGCGGACGAAGGATTTTGGGACAGGTAAACCTTATTATTGACAAAATTATGTAAGTTTGTTTCGTTTAATGTTACGCCTTAAGAAGAAACTTCATCAGAATCAAAGCAAATTCTAAAACTTTGCACTGGTCTAACAGAAAGAAAGAAAATACATTTATTTGCGCTAAACATAATCGTAATTTTGTATTTTTGTAATGGCAATGTTACGCGGTTCCACTAATTTGGTTGAGAAATAATAATAATAATTTTATTTCAAATTCAAATAAGATAGTAAATAGATTATAAATAAAAACATATCTTAGATGAGCTTATACTGACATAAATTCGACAAGATATCTGTGTCTGAACTAGATAAATAAATATCTGTATCTCAGACAACAGCGCTCTTCCCTAAAAATATACATTTAAAAGCTTACAAGTTCAATTTTTATTATTATTTTAAATTACATACATATTTCGTTATTTATTGATCAACTAGTAGTAAATGAAATAATAATACAAACAAAGTAAAATGAAATAGAGTGGATTGGGGACCTCCATTTGTGTCGGAATGTAGGTAGATGCACTCATCTTAGCGTGGTACAATTAAAAGGTTTTCAGTTTCGTCTTAGGTCAACTTATGAATGTACTCGGACACTTTATTCTTAGAACTTCTGCTATTTAAGGCAAGTATGTAGACAATCCTATCAATCCTGCTATAAAGGTACGGACCTAAGAAACAGAAATACTTATTAACGAATGGGTGTTTAAACATAGATCTGTCAGTAGGTACTGGGTATCGCTTTTCGTCGCCTGGATGGTATAGCTGGTTTTTCAAAGTTGACCCTCGTATGCTGGGTCAAGACAGTGTGCAGTATGAACATGACACATGCAATGAATGAAACATACATACATGAAATGGCGCAAAAGTGAAATCTTATTGCTGACATAAAAAAATATGTTTACACGATTCATAAGATCCAATTTAGTTGTTTCATCCAAATGAAACCAAATTAGCTCTTCCTCCATGGCTTTTTTCTATGTATTTCAGGTCGTATCTCTTCAAAGTATAGGCGTCCTAACAATATGGTCAATAGTACAACAAAAATCTAAGACGATCCCGCTAGATATTGGCAAGGCATTCTGGTCCAGAATGAAACTAGAGAAGAACCAAACAATATCTATATTAGATCGAATAGATCTCCCTCTGCAAGACCCACAAAATACCGATATAAAATCAAACTTCAACTTAAACGCAGCAAAAAGAAGAATGATGAACAGAAAGCAAGAAGAAACAATAATAAAAAAAGATGTTTCCCGCCCAAAATCCGCCATTAGTTTTGACTTTGACAATGACAGGCCATCTAGTGCTGCCAGTGCTAAACTGAAAAGAGTGTTGTCAATTGAAAAAGATGCTTCAAAAAATTGGGAGAATGGAATTGTTTGTGAAGACTTGAAAGTAATGAATTGGAAGGATCGAGATCATTATTTGATTGCTAAAAACAGTGGTGAGGTGTTGTGCTGCAAAAGGATTCTCGGAGCCGTTAAAGTGAATAAGTTTTGTGTTGCAAGTAAGAATTTTTTTCAATATATACATGGGTATTGGGCATAAAGAATAAATTTATAATACTTCATATAGAAGCGAAACTACTGCTCCGAACGACCAAATATACAACATTAGCCATTAACTACATCTTCCAGGCGTATGATACGCCCAATTTAACATTTTATCAGAAAAAAAAAACAAACAGGGATGTGAAAGCTAATTTACGTGACCCCAAAATATTTTTTAAATCAATTTATAACGAAGAGAGAGCGAGGGAGATGCAATAATATTTTGTCTCTCTTTCTAGCTGACGCATCATCAGTAACCTGCATAGAAGTATCTCCACATCGACTGCCACATTTCCTTGCGGCCACCGATACTGGGACCATCAGTGTGTGTTCCTTGCTTGAAAACAGGGTTCTACTTAAATTGGACTGTAGGTAAGTCACCCATTTCCTTCGATACTAGACCAAGAGGAGGGAGTTACACGATGCAAGTTTCTTGTCTATGGCATACATTAGACTCAACTCAATTCAACTCAAAGCATTTATTTCAAATAAACCAGTTACAGGCACTTTTGAATTGTTAAGGGGTCGGTCAGTCAGAAAGATGAAGCTAGTTGCCCATTCCAAAGCGTAGTAGGTACCTATGGAGAAGAACGGGCGAGAAACTACATTGACACTCTTTTAAATCAAATTATGGTTATAAAATATTTGTTACATCATTCATGTTGAAATTATGCATATGAGAACAAGCGTCCGTAATAAAAAGACAATAACAATTCAAATATTAAATTTAATTAAAATAAGCCGTGGCAGCTAAGAAATGACCAGTCCCTGCTGACGGCGCCCGTTCACGAACATGACTAGAATTGAAGCAACAAATGACTTCCACCGTCTAAACACTTCAACATAGGTATGGCATTGTATAAATCAGGCTTAAGCGTTGTGTCCTGGAACCAGACAGCAGAGGCAGTGTTGAATAGAAAAATTGACAGTAGCTGCCCGGAGTGTAGGTTTATCTGATCTATTCCCGTTTAATGGCAATAAAATGGCCACCTATTTACCCACATAGTACTTTAAACATAAACGTTAAGTGAATAGAATAGAATAGATCATTTAATTTGTCCAAAACATAAGTAGGTATACACACACATGGCATGCAAGATGTTACATAAAAAATATAACACAGTCATGTACAAATATATACAATTAAACAGGTTGGTTATTTTTATTAGGATATAAACATAAAATAGATATAAATGTGTCCATTATTCAAAGAAAATTAACATATCAAAATAAAACTTAATCAATCAAATTATAATAAATATACTACAGAATAGTGTCATCAACTCGTCATAGAAATGTATACTTAAAAAAAAAAAAATTTGCCAGTCAATAGTCAAAGTAAAATAATAAAAAAATCTACATATTATTTCACACGAGCCAGATTAATTTGCTTGAATATTATACGTAACAAAAACAAAGAACAAAAAAAAAAAATGCGGGGTTGTCTTTGGGGACAGCCGATAGAAGTTAAAACTAAGTAACTTGTGAATTGTATCGTCGAAGCGTGCGGTGACGATGACGCGAGTTTCACGCTTTGTGTTCACCCAAAAAGTAAACATATATACACAGTATACATATAGCTCATGGAAAGCGTTCGGTGACGATGACGCGAGTCCCATGACTTTTGTTCACCCTAAAAGTGCTCAACGCGCCTAAAGAAGTTTTCACTTTAAAAATAAATCATATTAGTCAAAGTACACCAAGTTGGTGAACCATATAGGATAAATTTTTGACCAGTGCGCTAACTGTAACCATGAAATCAGCATATTATGATTCTATACCCGCTAGCGTAGAAATTTTTCGGGGTTACAATTTTTTTATTAGTTGTACCATACATTTTGACTGCCTAAGTATTGGTTCCAGGTTTTCTATGAAACACCAGTTTTTATTTTTATAGCCGACGAGGTAATTCTGCGCTAGAGAGTCTAGAATCAAGTGCTGAATTCATGGTTACAGTTTGCGCACTGGTTACAAAATTATCCTGTATGGTTCACCAACTTGGTGTACTTTGACAAATATGCCCCTCGACCTGTCCCGATGCCTGTGTGTGCAGCCCTAGCGAAACCCCTGCAAGAGGATTTCGCTAGCGTCGCCGCGAGTACCCCTGGCCCCCCAATTATAAAGCCTAAGCCAGAAAAGGCACCAAATAGGGCTGATAATGATGAGGGTTTCGTGACGGTGCAAAGGAGGAAGCGCCGATCTCAAACCAACGGGAACCGCTGCGGCAAAGCTCCTACGGGGCCTGAAGTGAGCCTGCGTGCCGCTATGTCGAACACACCGGTGTACATCTCCCGCCTGCACTACACCACTAAGGCGGAGGACATCGTGGAGTACGTGCGCCAGAAGACGAGGTACATGCCGAGGGTGCAGTTACTAGAGTCGCGCCGCAACGTCAACTTTAAGGCGTTTGTGGTGCGCGTACCTAATTGTTATCTGCCCCTCGTCATGGAAGAAGACTTTTGGCCGCTGAACGTGGTGTTCCGTCGCTTCCGCGGACAAGTTCCACAGTGCAGCACTTAATTAAGCTAGTGCAAATAAGTGAAGTGTTACTAACATAGTTTTAAGCCTTATTTATTAACACGAGTTTTGTTTACATTAAAATATGTATGTTTAGGTTAAGGTATTTATCTATGGGCCTGAATTGCCTGAAAATAAATGGTATTATTATTATTATTATTATTATACAGGGTTTAAGGGAACAATGATTCAAGACACGAGAAACTTTTTGTCGGTTGTTTAAAAAAATCTGTTGTTACGTACCAAAGTTTTAATACCTATCTAAATTTATGGAACAACAGATTTTTTTAAATCAACGACGAAAAATTTCTGCTTTTGTAAAAAAAATGCGCGTTGATGTCCCTTACACCATGTACAGGTCTGGCTAAATTCCTGCCCCTTCGCGAAAATACAGGCAAGTGGTTGTGTTTTTAAATACATATTGATGTTAAAGGCATTACAGGAACATCCAACCCAATGGGATTGAGAAGGTCCAATCAGACCACAAGGGTCGATACGTTGGCACTGTTTCTAATCGCACTCATCAACACGAAAGGAAAAGCTCTAAGGTAAGATTATTTTGTATTAATGGCGCTAGAAATATCCAAATTTAGTGTGTTGAGGCCCAAGCGCGTCACAAATCAGTAAATAAGTTTGCGAATTTAAAACATCGTTATGCTAATAGTTTGAAGATGATAGAGACGAAACGATGTTTAATAAAATATGTTTAACGTTATATGCATTCAATGATTTGTGGTGCAAGTGTGCCTGAGTATAGCCAAATCATACTTTTGTTTTAAATTCTGTGCCATTAAGAAATTTGTAGCCAATGAAAATAAGTCAAGGCTAGCAAGATTACTCCCGACATCTTCGAGTTCTAATTCGAATCGTGTATTGTTCCAAAACGATATAAGTACTATAGATCGATCACTCCCACACAGTGTTGCCAAGTACTTTCCAGAAAATGCGCTAAATCAACCGCGAAAATGCACTAGATTATAATTATTTAAAAAAAAAAGCACAAAATCTTTGAAAATCATTGCAAAAAAAAACTACACGTATAAAAATGTATCAATACCTAATTTCTATTAAAGATGTTATTTATAATAAGACCGAATGTGAATGGATATTATTGCCAAATAATGCATACATACTAGGCGATTTTCAAATAGTTGGCATAATACCAGCGTACAGTGTAGAGCAGACCAATCAGGGATCAGATCAGATTCATAGATTATGGATATGCGGATACAAAACATAATGCCTGTTTTTTTTTTTTTTGTTTCTATGGCCATGACGCGGTTCGTTATTGGGCCAGTTTTATGTGGATGTCTCTCCAATAAAAATGAAAGATCCTTGAAAATGCACTAGATAGCGCACTAGGCACTAACATCTATTTTTAAGCACTTAGTTACCAGAAAATGCACCAGATCTAGTACGGAAAGCACTAAGTTGGCATCACTGCCCACACCCTAATTGCGGAACACACTTTGAAGCCTATTGCTAATCCATTGCTTCATGTTCGAAAAAATTGTCTGCTCAACAACGTAAATAACGCAATGAATGTTGTTGAACTGTCAAAATGAAAGCCATTTCTACCGTTAGTGTGTTACACAATTACCCCGCTCGGCAATACAACTATAACTTTTTACAAGTGATAGAATTCCTTTGAATTACTTAATTATTTAACCTAAAATTAAACGAATATCATTAAAAAGGAACTAATGGTGCGTTTCATGAGCTGCGCTGGAAGCTTCAATATGGCAATAGGCTTTGGATTTGAAGACTCAAGAGCAAGAACTATCGATATGCCACCAAGAAACTCCCTTGCCAATGTTAATGTAAACCTACTTTTCTCTTAAAAACGTAGAATAGAATAATGAATCCTTGCAGGTGGCGTTCTTTAGTTTCTGTCTACCCCCATGGGAAAAAGGCGTGAGTTTATGTATGACTACGAAATCTGTAGATGTAGAAGCAAAACTCGTGTACTTTCTTCCCGATTTCGCCGAAATAAGAATCACCCTACTGCTCCCTACCACCCTGCGCTGGCGCAAGACAAAACAGGATCCTACCACACAGTGTCAATTACTTTCATTTTGACAATATGCTTCAGCTTAAGGGTTTTTTTACCTCTCTTGTCTCCCTCGTCTTCTTTTTAGAGTTCCGTACCTCAAAAACAAAATCGAAACCCTTATACGAGATCACTTCGTTGTCCGTCCGTCCGTCCGTCTGTCTGTCAGAATTTTTCGAATATTTCATATGAACATTCTTGGTGAAACAAATTTCCAAAGTTTGACGATTGATATAAAATTGATGATTATTATTCAGTAAATATATCATTCCTACAGTCGCGTATCGCATTTTGATCAACATACGACGTAAAACAGAGCTGCAATTTGCAAAAAAACCAAAGAAAATTCGAATTTGGTGGACTACAGCTGAGGATTCACCTCCTTCAATTGTAAAAATGAAAGACATTGCAATTGAAAGTGTGTTGCACAATTAGCCTGCAGTATCAGATAGAATGACAGCTCACTTCAGCTAAGTTTTCACGGTGAGATTGTTACTAAATATATCGGCTGGTCAGGATCTGATGATGGGATCCTGGAGAAATCGAGGGAACTCTTCAAATATTATAGGCACAGCTATAGCGATTTGGGTATTTTTTATGATAACTCGTGAAATTGGCGTGGGCAACCATAACTAAAAAGTGAAAAAATAATAAAAAGGTAAATGATAAATGATAAATGATTTTATTTCTGTAAGTAGGTTTGTACAAACACTTTTACAAGTCAATCATATTTTTTAAACTAGATGAGGTCGGCGTTTCCTATCTGACTACTCTGAGAAGAAAGGCCGAAACAAACTCAGAGGTCACAGTCTCTTTTAAAGTCAAGACATAATCTTAGTCAGATCATGTGAAGACCATGTAGATTGTTATCTGAAATGGTCTTTTGAGGAAAGAACCACACAGTAGTGTAGTAGTCGGTGTCTTTGGATCTGTATTTTAGATTTATGCCAAAATCATTTTTCACTTTGTTCTTTTGATTACTCTAAGCTCTGACATGTATGACTTTTCATTCTCCAGCTCTCAGTGAAATCATTATCCTGGTCCCACATCAATCCTTGCTGCCTCTTCGCCTCACTACAAGATGGCAGGCTGGTTGAATGGGAGCTATCGTTCAGTGATATTTACGCGAAATGGGTGGGCGATGCCGCGGCAAGCGTTTGTTCTGCCGGGGACAGTACGTTGGTAAGCATTCCTAGTTTATTTTTTTAGGAATGGTTTCTCGCCGGTCAACCTAGGAGGATGTCGGCTGCTTATCCGGTCATGCCTGTGGTTGCCTTAATAAATTAAGGCTTCCAGCCAGAGCTTAAAGACCGTACAAACTTGGCGACTACAAGCAAGCAACACTATTTTTTAAACTGGCCACTGCGCTCAATACGTCAAAGCTTTCAAAGGAAACCCAAGCTTTATTTATTTATGCCTCTCAAATTCGATAAAGCAACAAAATTTTATTGAATCGTGTAAACATAAAGGTGGACCATTCAATGTAGACTTTTAATTTCTGGGCCTTTCGACCAAAATGAAATAATTTTGGTTGAACCGTAGAATATCGCCTTTAGGTACTTCATTATTGCGTCTTTCAAAAGCCTATGTTGTTTTTTTTGAAAGCCATTGCCTATGTAACTACTTCATAACTATCGTTAGTTAAAAAAATCCGCAATTTTGTTTCTCAGGCCCTGTTAACACCAGAAGGCGAGATACAAGTGCACAAACTAAGGAACGAACATCGGACCAAGGAATATGTGTTACTATTCGAAAAATATCTCGCACTTTTGTAAATCATTGTTATTTTCATGTTTTGTATTAAAAACTATCATCTGATCTCTTAGTTTAATATAGAATTTAGAAAGTTTATCAGTTTTTATATTGAGAACCCGTTTTTTAGTGGAGTTAGCTGAAATAGAAATACTTCTTCGGGCATGTAAGTTTCCGGGTTACCCGAATAGGTTCGGACTCAACCGGAGCTTTTATTCATTAATTGCAAATTTACAACCCAATTTTTATCACACATAATGGTTATTTGTAATTCTTCTCTACATAATAACGCTGTAAACGAAATAAATATTTAAAAGTACCTATTTGTATAAAAGGATTCTCTATAAGGCAAATACATTTTTATACATAACATATAATCTAAGAACTGACACCTAAATACGCTTATGAAAGAATCTCTAATTCCTCTTCTTCACAACATTTTCCTTTTTACTCGTCCCTGCAACTCTTCTGACACAAGCTTTGACAGCGAATGTCAAAAGTGCGATGAGCACGGCGAGCACTACGAGCAAAACGAACAGGAGGTCGAGCATCCAGCGCTCGTACCAGTTGTACTTCAGAGATGGAGAGCGGAGGTGGTATGCTCCTGGGGATAAAAGAAGATGGTTAAGTTCTAGTTACACAGGTCTGAGTCAGGGCTGTCTGCTCTTAGTATGGTTATAGGTGAGAGTAAATATTTTCCAGAACAATGACAGCCTAAAGACTTATGATGTGTAAACAAGTTTTCACTCCACTTGCTCAAAAAGTCCGTCATTGTAGCGTACCAAAGCGGGGATAAAATAGCATATTTTCCTCTAGGGGAAAAAGTTATTTTTTAATTTTTGTCTTTTACCAACGAGCCTACAAAAACGAAACTGCAGACGTGATGAGTATTGATATCCAAAAAAAAAAAAAATTTGTGGTCAACGACTCCTTGTAGTGATGTTACTTGAAGTATGAGTTGAGAAAAGCTAATTTAATTTGAACCTTTACATATCATCACGTTACAAAATATAAGAGAGCACATTTTATTTATGGCATGCTACACACTTGTCCGGGTCGGTATGATTCGGCACCATTCGGCACAGCCGAGTGGCAAAATATACTGGTTGTAAAAAGACCCATCACATAGTCGTCAACTACGCATTCTGTACATCAAACTAAGTAACATAGCACAAAAATAATTGCCGGCAAAGGAATTTTATTTTTGGTGTGAAAACTTGTGCTATTTGCGGTAGTGCGCAACGTAACACACGCAAAACATTGTGCTTATGGATGCCTGCAACAGTACAGGGGTCGTGGGGGTATTTAAAGTTATAACATAAAAAACTAGTTTTCGTAAGAAAAACAGTAAAAGTTGTGACCTTCTATATCTCCGTAACCAGTAGGTTCCCAGATACGGTCCAGTACAAAAACAAATGATTACAATGACGGGGAGTACAAGTGACTCCGCATCGTTAAATTCAATTATTTACTCAACAATAGACGGGACATAGTGAACAAAATCGTAATCCGATACTTTTGTCCTAGTGGGCAAAAGTCGCTCAGTCTAGCGTGGTTCGCCTAAATGCCGCTCTAATTTTGCTATATTATGCTAGATGGCGTCACTGAGACATGGGACCACAGTTTTTCTATGACATTTCTTCGCATAGCCTCTCTATAGTATCTTAAATCTCTTTGGCTGCCCGGTTTGTGACATGTTTACGTGTGTAGCACCCCTAAGCCTGAATGACCCGAAGCCTGGAACTGTAAGTATTGACTGTGGTAGTGGTTTTGTTCGTTGACATGATTATGATGCAATAGCCTAGTAATCTTCGAAGCACAATCTAAAGCTCATCAAAGTATTATGGTCTACATTTATACATAACTAGCTAAGCCCGGTATGCGTTGCAAAGCCTTTTTTTTTCTTTTCTTTCTAACCAAACCTGTATTAGAGAGCACAAAAAAATATCTAATCAGTTAAGTCGTTTTTGAGTTTTAGCGAGACTAACGAACAGCAATAGATTTGTATATATACATAGAGGCGTGGACCTTATCACATTAAATTATACCACGAATACCTACTACATGGTATACTAAGACAGTATAGAATTTTCTTAAGAAATCCATTCACAAAAAAAAAATACACTGTAGCGGTATCTATACCGCCACATGCGAGCTACACGTCACACTGACGTCACGCAAATCCTGCATCGCGCAAGCAGAGTTTACCATGCGACTAGCATAATATACAACGTCCCGACATCGACCGTCGGGCAGTTGCCCACCAGACACTACACTTGTCTGGTCGGAGGATCCTCCCTTTTCCATAGAGTATGAGTGAGCTTTACACCCTGTTCCTCATACCTCTATAACATGTAGCTCGACAAATGTATGGAATAGCAGTTTTTTTTTTTGTGAATGAATTTCATTCAAATTTTGTATATCGTTTAAGTATACCATGTAGTATATCTACGTGGTATAATTTAATGTGAGAAGGTCTGCACCACTTTATATAAGAAGATAAAGAGCTATCTATATTTGGTCGACCCTCAAAATGCTGCCTTATTTTGACAACTTCACCGAAGTATGAAGGCGCTGTTCCATTACTGCGCAGGACGAGGAGCACAAAAAAAGCTATAATGATGATGTAACGTTTTAAGCTGCCATAAAAATAGCTTACCTTTGCTTTCAATAGCGAGTTTCACGTAGAACGCGATCAGGTCTGATAGTGGAGCAGGCCGCGCGCGAAATATTTTCGACAAGTATTGCGCTTTGTTGTAATACCTGAAATAAAATTATTGGTTTTTCCACATACAAAAATATAGCATCACGCTCGTATTTCCCGTAGGCAGAGATTGTATAAATATATCATAGACACATATTTCACCAGTTATATTAAAAGTCCTATTTAATAAAGAGCAAGCCTATATTCCCTTTAACAGGGCAAGAATGGGGAAGGCAACTGCCAAAATGGCGCTGCCGTAGCTAAGTCCCATTGACTTCCCAACACAAGCTATTATATAAGGCGTGAGGTGGTTTAATTTTATTGCGAAAATTACGACCTATGAAGACACTGCAGGAATAAATAGGAAGGAAAATGACTGATGGGAAACGTACCTACTACCTACTGCCACATTCTAGAAAAGATTTGTAGTATGTAGGTTTGGATATTAGCGATGTTTATGGCGTTAGTAGGCATGATGATATGTATATCAGCTAGCTAAATCAGAAATGTTCTTCGCCACTTTCATTCTACCCACCTATCATTACTCAGCATCTCCTTCAGCGCCACCCCCAACTCCTCAGCCACATCTGGATGGAAATCGACTCTTAACGCGTACCCAGCGCGCCTGGCTTGCTCAGCGTTACTTGTCTGGTCTCCGAAGACTGGAACTGCTAGGAGAGGCACTCCAGCATGGATAGCTTCTAGGGTGCTTAGTTGACCACCATGTGTTATGAAAACCTTGATGTTCTTGTGGCCTGAACAGGATATAGAATAAAAATACGTTGTTTTTTGTCGGCCAGCCGGGCACATATACGAAATATTCTGTCTATCATAATAGGTTGGGGAAAAAGTTTCTTCGCATTTTTTAAGAAAATTCAAAACATTTTTTAATATAGTTTATTTACATTTAACTAAAGTATGTAGGTACCATTTTGTTCGATAACTTTTGCCATCTTGTAGGTAGGGACATGATTCCATTGCTATAGAAATTTTGGGACTTCTGATCAAAATACCGCGACAAGTGGTTTTGGCAGTCCTCTCGTGATGTTAACCTGGCACTACCTAAAGAATTCTGAAGAGACCGAAACAGGTGGTAATCTGAAGGTGCAAGGTCAGGACTATACGACGGATGTATTAACACCTCCCAGCGAAACTCTCTTAATTTTTGCTGAGTGGCTAAAGATGTGTGAGGTCTAGCGTTATCATGATGAAAAACCACAGCCATTCTGTTGATTAATTCCGGCCGCTTTCTCTCCACTTCTTGCTTTAATCTCATCAGTTGTTCGCAGTAGAGTTCAGAATCGATGGTCCATCCTGGTGGTAACGGCTCATAATGAATAATGCCCTTCCAATCCCACCACACACACAGCATCACCTTGTTGCGAGTTAACTCGGGTTTCGCCACAGTCTGTGAAGCCTGACCGGCCTTTGACCACGACCTTTTTCGCACGTTCTTGTCGTACGTGATCCACTTTTCATCACCAGTTATCAGCTTCTTCAAAAATGGTTCGGTTTCATTACGTCGTAATAAAGAATCACAAATGAGTACACGGTTCATTAGGTTTCTTTCAGTGAGTTCGTGAGGTACCCAAATATCGAGCTTTTTTGTGTACCCAGTTTTTTTCAAATGTGCCAAAACTGTTTTGTGGTCAATTCCCAGTTCTTCAGCTACGTCGTAACTACTGATCTTGCTCCACTTTTTCAAAAATGTCATCCATTTTATCCGTAAAAGGCGACCAGAGCGACGTGCATCTTTGACATCAAAATTTCCGGAATGAAAACGCTTAAACCAAATTTGTGCTACTCTCACAGACACTGTACTAGGTCCATAAACATCGCAAATTTTTTTCGCGGCTTGCGTTGCATTTTTACCTTTTTTGTAGTAAAATTTTAAAATGTATCGAATTTCTTCATTAGATTCACTCATCTTGACAGTACGAAAAACAAATGAAAATAACACATTTTCCTAATTTGAATTTGGAATTATGTTCTTTAAAATTTAAACTTTCAATGATACCAAAACCAGCCAGATACAAATAGTATAGCCAAAGAGATTTTATTACAAGTTCATACATACTATAATGCGAAAAGACTTTTTCCCCAACCTAATATTAGCCATATGTACAGGGTTATTGGTAATATGACAGCAATTCATTAAGGGGATATAGGTGAGGTCATTTGCAACGAAATGAACCCTATGCAAATATCAACCATTTTCAAGTAATTTATCATTTTATATATTTTTGAAGATATGTGGTATCTTAGTGTATCTCGTTGGATAGCTGAGGAGTTGTAAATGTTTTTGAATGTCTTGCGTATAAAGTAATTACGTGTTTTTTTTGCAGAAATCAACCATTTTAGTCTAATAACCTGATCAAAATAATGAAAAATTTTAACGATTTGTAGCTCTGATTTAAAAACTATTAAAGATAATTGTCATTCTATGGCTGATTGTTATAAATTAAAAACAGATAATAATAATAATAAAACGTCATGCATTGTGTTTTATAAATTTTCATGGTTGTATACCGCCATAAAAATATAAAACTCGAAAATGGTTGAGATTTGCATAGGGGCCATAAGGGGTCATTTGGTAGCAAATGACCTCCTCTACATCCCCTTAATAGATTGCCGACATATTAACTATAACCCTGTTTATTATATACAGCGTGGCGCTACAATGGCGACATTAATTTAACAAATGGGTAGGGCTAGTGGCCCACCAGACACGACACCCGTCTGGTCGGAGGATCCTCAGTTTTCTACGGAGGTATGAGTGAACTTAGCACCCTGTTCCTCATACCTTTATATCTATAAACATCACTAAAAGCTGTAGTAAACAAGCGTGTGACATGAGGGGTGATGTATAACAATGTAGACTTACCCAGCACGCTAGGCTGTGGCAGCCAGGGCCGTACGTGCACGTTGGGCGGCAGGCCGGTGAGCGGCTCCTCGAACTTCCACAGCACGGTGTAGGGCAGCGTCGAAAACAGTTGCAGCAAGGCCGCGCGCATGTGGGGCTTCAAATCCGCTGACTTTAGCACTGAGCCCATGCTGAAGTAGACCACACCCTGGGGGGAGCCGTCTAAGAGGTCTTGTAGGTCCTGGAAGTATATACTCGTATATGTGTGTGTGTCGGGAATACGTTAAATTAATCGTTGCACTTTGACTAATCGGAACGCCAGTGCCACCAGGCAGCGCTCGACAGAGTCTACAACATTACGCTCGACCAGAGTTAAAGCAAAGTTGGTCGGTGGCGGTCAAGCAGTGGACACGTTTAGAAACTGTCGCGCGTTCCGTATAGTTGTGTCGTGTACCTACAGTGTGTGAATCGCTAGTGTGATAATTTGTTCGTAAATTATGATTTGATTTGAACTGCAAACGGTTTTTCTATTGTGCAATAACCAACACTTCCCACAGTACGCCCACAGTAGTTAAAATATGGCTGATGATAACGAGAGAGACGTACCTTCTCCGTCAAATGGTTTTTTGTTAATATTTGTAATGCCAAGCGGTAGTTCCATTGTAGAACATAGGGGTGTCAGTGAAATGAGATTGAGTGTTTTACTTTTTTTCTTGATTGTTGATTGTTTTGTATTTTGTGTTTCACGAACTGTGTCCAGATAAACTTTATTCTTTCTTTCTTTCTTTTCTTTTATATTGGTATATTCATTTTGACTACATTTTTTTGTTAAATTGCTTCTCGCTGGTCATCCTAGGTTGTTGTCGGCTGCTTAACCGGACATGCCTGTGGTTGCCTAAATAAATCAAAGCCCCCAGCCAGGGCTTAAAAAAATACAAACTAGACGACAAAACGCTAAGGGCACCCCCTGTGGGATACGATACTCGGCTTAGGGCGTCGCTGGGGGAGGGCAGCAAGGGACAGGCTGGATCGGAATTTATTTTGACTCTGTGATTCACAATTACTGATTTATGGGTCCCAAGCTCATGAGACGAAAGGGTTTGCCACAACCACTACTGTGACTAAAAGATATCCTACCATCTAATGTGGTGGCTGATGTTTGCATGAAATTAATCGATGATAAATTTGGATACCTTGTCAGTCAGCGTTTTTATTTTGCCATGTGGTTTTAAAACTCGTAACATTTATGATTGCTGCCTGGATTATTTCCTAAGTTTTGTATGTTTGGAATTGGACTATACGGCCCACGCCTTAGAAAGAGGAGACCTGAATCCCCGTAGCAAATAAATTAAAAAATAAATGCAAGCAAATAATCTCTTCACCATACCTTAGGCAACGGAGCAGGCTTATCATCAATATGATATCCGGCAATATTGATCACGTTTGGAGGCAGACTGAACGCCGGTCCTATAGACTCGTGCGAGTTAGCCAGTAGGATGGATACATTGTGCTGTGCCTCATGAAATGGTGGCAGAGGCACTCCACGCTCAGCTGCTAAAGGAGCGTAGATTTCCTCGTAAATGGAGGCTTGGCGGGGTTCATCAAACCTGGAGAATATAAAAACGTTTTACCCTCGACAGTGCTGGCGTTCGGGTAGAGCGTGGCTGGGCGACCGCCCAGGGAACCAGCGGTAAAGGGGCGTCGAAGGGACTGTTACTAGGCGCTCCTTCAACTCTGGCGCCTGCAGAGTACTTTCATTTTAGGTCGTTTGAAGTTAGAAAAGTTTGTTGTTATCTCTTCGCTTACGCATTCGACATTCTCTGAATTCTCAAACTTTTCTGCATAAGCCGACAAAGTAACTCCTATTTCTTTATGAATGGATATTAGAAAACTTCAGCGGAGTGCTGAAATTTTTCGCCCCTCTCTACTCTCCAACAGGGGAGAAGGGCGCCGTTAAAGTTTCCCAAAACGGCACTGACCCCCGAATACTTAAATGACACACAAGTTGAAGGGTGTTTTACGTTTACTACTTACCGTAGCGTGGGACTCCCCCAGCATGCATGAGCATTGATCACCACACTTGTTCAAGGTGGATTGGTGATTTCAGACTTATATTTATTATAGGTGGTGTACAATGTAGGTTTGTTCACGATGTTTACCTTCATCGATGTCAGTGATGCCGATGAAGTCACATTCTCATTGAACCCACAGCATCGTGCATGAGAGGCGAGCCATGCCGACACTTCTATTCACCATATTCCTCATTGACATTCTTGCATTTACCACATAAATACAAATTGAGCCACCTACCAGCCGTCCACAGCCATCAGCAGATAAAACAGTCCGTTTAGCATTCGCCGGCCCGTACTCATGGGCATCGGACTATCGTTGTAGTTCAGAGGTACCGTGCTTATAGACCGGACCTCATCTACCATAGCCTCCAGGTTCGGGTGGACGCCTACAGAGCTGAGGAGAATCCAGGGAACTTGCTGGATGGCTGCGTAGCTGCAAGAAGAAAGGGTAAAATAATTATTACTGATTGCAACAGTATAACAGGCGTAAAAAGACACTTAACGAAGCTGAAAGTCACATACTCTTTTCGTCGTCGTTCAAGAAACTTTATGGTTACCTTCGTAACCAGATCTAGATCCCTTTTTTATTTTTATTTTTGGGTGGGAAACCATCAAATGACCTCTCCCGCTCTGGGCGGAGCGGAAGGGCGTGTCAGACTCTTACTGACTAAAACCCACCCGTGTTCCTTCAGTTGCCTGTGCGCCAGGGCCACGGCAACTCTTTCGAACAATCCGCGACCCCGAGATCTAGATCCCTGGCATCCAATTTCTGCATATTGGTAGCCAAGTTCCAACTTTCTTGCGCATTTTTTTATAAACCGATAACCACCTGACGAGTATCACCGTGCACATTCTTGTCTATTCGCTTCATGTGACAAGAACATTGATTTGTAAGGAAGATCAAAGAAATGGTACCTAAGTTAGAAAGTCAGGGATATTACACACTACTTCGGGTCGGCATTCGATTCGGCAGTATTCGTTGAACAATAAAGCCGAGCCTAAGCAAATACTACATATATTTGGATTTCATTTGGCTAGTCCTGATAGGCAAATATCGTCCAGCATTTAAATAAAATGTAAATCAAATTAAAAAAACCGTTTACTTCCTGCCTTAAATACACTATTTTCATATATTTCTGGTTTCTATTATGTATAATAGTACGATTGGGGGCTCGGAACATGAGGCGAGTCGCTGCGCAATAACCAATTAACGTGTCAGCGGGGGTGAGGGGCGAGGTACTGTGCAGCGAATAACGCACTTCACAGCCGCCATTAAGTTTGAATCAAACTATTTGTTCTAATGAGTTAAGATGACTTAGATAAATTAATTTTAAGTTTTGTAAGTTTTTTTCTATTTCTTCTTCTGAAAGAACCCAGTTTAGGTAAAGTCCTCCTTCAAATATGCACGTTTGTCTCAGTCTTGTGGTATTTGGCTCTCATCCGGAATTTACCTTCGCTTAATCATGTTTGAGTCGGCTCGGCATAATTCGAGCTGGAAAAGACGAGCGGCTTTTTCCGATACGTACATAATAAGTAAGTACAAGTGTAAGTAGTACATATATTATAAGTCTTTATGTGAGGATTTGTATTTGGCTTTCTGGTGACTATGGTTTCCTTTTTTGTCTGTTTTTATAAGCTGTATTTCCTCCATGTACTAAAATAAATAATACTACGTTTATTCGATTCTGCCGGCCGACTGTGCCGACTAGAACAAATGTGTTACTTCCCTGATGATGAAAAATAATAAGAATGAAATGGTAAGGTAGACCTCACCCAGCTTCAAATTCATTCATGAACCACGTAGAGATCACAGCATCGAACTGCTGTTCCACCAGCACTTTCCGAAGTTCTGGAGTCTCTGCAGAAGTCCGGGAGATATTTCTGGCAGAATTCCTGATGTAGGTAATACTATTCCCAGAGTTCATCATATCGGCGCCTGTGGAAAAAATTACCTTTCATAATAACCCCATTCATACAAGTGGTGTAAAAAGACACTTAACGAAGCCGAGAGTCACTTGTACTCCCCGTCATTGTAATTTTTTTTTTGTACTGGACCATACTTGGGAGCCTTCTGGTTACGGAGATACTGAAGGTCAAAATTTCAACTTTTACTGACGCTTTTTTACGAAAACAAGTTTATAATTAAACACAACTTTAAATACCCCCACGACCCCTGTACCGTTGCATGCACCCATAAGCAAAATATTTTGCGTGCGTTACGTTACGCACTACCGCAAACAGCAAATTTTCACATCAAAATATAAAAGTAGTTTCCCAGCAACTAAACACAATGTTACTTAGTTTGATGTACATAATGCGTAGTTGACGGCTATGTGAGGGGTATTTTTACAGGCTGTATTTTTGTTTTTTTTTTAATTTCTGGTCAAAAAAGACAAGGTCAGGCATTCCGGGAGTGACACATGCTTACGTCACTATCCAGTTGCCACTTTATTGCAACAAAACACGAATTATGTATACATTTTCAGTCACCATTCTGTTAAAAAATGTATATAAAGCATTTAAATTGTCGTTTAATTTTTCTAATCAAACGAAATAATTCAATTTAAACAATACCAACGTAATTGTTAGTTAAAACCTCTTTGTTTTATCGGATTCGCACAGGTAATAATGGCGATTGGGGATTTATTATTACACACTACTGGTAACACAGCGGTGATGACGTAGGTTTGTGTCACCCCCGTGACCGGAATGCTATAACTGGCGAAGTATATTATTATACCATGTTTTAGATGAGTTTGCTCTTGACTCTAGTCTAAGTCAGAGATGACAAAGTCGACGATGGAGTGAGCTTACCCAGAAGAAGCCTGTTCACTCTCACTTTGAAGAGATTTGGGTTGTATTCGGTCGGAAACACAGACGCAGGTAGAGAGTTCCACTGTTTTGGTGTGCGCATTATAAAGGACATTTGGTAGCGCTTAGTGCGAATTGGTGGAATAGCAACTAGGTAGGGATGGTAACTTGCAGTGCGTCTAGATGTTCGATGGTAGAAGGGGGCCGGTGGAATGTGGTCGTGGAGTTCTTGGGCACACTCACCGTATTATCTCCCTAGATAAAGGGTCACGAACAAATATTCATTGATAAGCTGGCCAGTCCACGTTATATTTATACTTGACATTTACATTCTACAAATCTACATAACATAACATTACGCATGTATTTTCCGAAAGGCTCGGCAGAGGTGCACAGATAAGACTCCCACATTAACAGTTAAACATAACTAGCGTTATGTTTAAGTCCCATGTGTTAGGGGTCCTGGGTTCGATTCCCATGTCGGGAAAAGTGTTATTAAGTTTTTTTCCATCAGAAATTTCTCAGTAGCAGCCCGGATTCCTGGTTGATGGCAATAGGCTCGCCTCTTTTATTACATGGGACTTAAATTGAACTGGCGAAAAGTGGGTGTGCTTCGGTACACCTCTGCCTAAACCTTCGGGAAGTACATCTTTTTTTTCTACCACTACTTTGAATATTATTCTGATACTAACTTAATTAGGTGACTGAGCGATATTTTATTTTGTTTATGTCTGAAAAACTAATTTATTAGCAAGTAATAAAAATAATAAACAAATAATTAATTATTATAGTTAACGACAGTTCCTACGTAAGTTAAGTGTAAGATGTGTAAGAAGTGTGTGTAAGATGGTAAAGTGGTTTATACAATTATTTGGAATAAACCATTATCTTGTTTCTTTTTAATTGTTGTTTCCTGTTACCATAAAACTAGTCAAGTTTATGAGATTAATACCTTACACGCCTTCTTGTTACATGCCATAGCTTGATTCACCCCGATCCGTATATAACCGTGTATCTGATACGTTTCGTATCGGATACGTGTATCACGATCGGCAGAATGATCGTAGTATGGATGCATTTTGATTCTGTGTCACGATACGTATATGTCATTTGATACATGATACACCGCGATCCATCTCGATCGAGGCGATTTTTCCCCGATCATCAAAGGGGATACGCAATGCCGATACACGATCTAGACAAGTTTAGACGTGATATTGAACGGGAGATTTGAATACGAGTGTCTAGGAAAAACACAGGCGTGATGTTATCTTATAGAGTTAAGAAATTTATGATAGTGCTGCTCTGTGTAGTTCACTTTGAACCTCACTCAAGAGAGCTCACACATCATCACAAAGAGGCACTGTTCGAATTTAGAAAGAAAGAAAATACGTTTATTTTCGGTAAACAACAGAACAAGTTGGAGGAAAATATGCGTCACATCCACGTAAAACGGCCATCGCTCAGCATAATGCTACGACCCTATGCGAGGCAAAGCCCCAGCGCTGGTTTTCAGCGACAGCGGGCGTTGACCGGATAACTTTCGAAAAAATATCAAGAGAATGACAGTCTCATGGTCTAAAATCACCAAGAAGCCTGGTGATTAAAGGTGCTCTTCCAAAGTCAACCGCAGACCAAATCGCTTCCGTAAATGGTGACATTGCCTCATATTACCGTTTTTATAGCATAGCCAATAACGTTCCCTCTAACGTTCCCTGAGAGGGAGCGGGCCGTAATCCACCACACGGGCCCAGTGCGGGTTGGTAGATATCACAAGTCTTCGAATTATTGGTTCTAGGACATGCCGGTTTCCTCACGATGTTTTCCTTCACCGTTTTGAGAGCAGTGGTGTTGAAATAATTTACACAAAGTAAAGCGCTTGTCTGGGTTCGAAGCTGCGACCTACAACTCGTAAGTCAAGGACGTTACCACTGGGCCACCACTGCTCTTGTTTTCATAGAGTTACATAGAAAACAGTCGTGTCGCTGCGGTCGATCATTGCGATTGGCTGACGTTTCCGCTGTGGTTTGCGGTTACGATCGCTGTTCGTTCCTTTTGTTTATTAGAACAGATCTTTAATAGGCAGTGGTACAGCTAGTTTTCATACATACGAGCAGCACACGTCAACAGCAGAGGCGATTGCAGCCGTCGACACCACTCGACGCCCGCTGTCAACCGTCGCAACGTGCGGCTCGTGTTACATTTGAGTACGGTGCTCAAATACATGAGCGACGCGGCTTGTGTCGACGGCTGCAGTTGCCTCTGCTGTTGACGTGTGCCGCTCGTGTGTGTACAGTAAAGGCTGAATATTATATACTTACTTTTATAAATCTTCCGAGTACCTGGGAGGTATATAATAGTCAGATTTGCATAAACATCCTTCTTCTCGTATGGTGTGGCCCAAGTTACCTAAAAAAACGAAAACTTCTCTATCATTTATGCACTACTTTAAATAACGCGTGAGATCCTAACTAGAGAAAAAAATACAAAAAAGCACTACAAAGTGAAAAGTAACTTTAAGTAATTTCGGAAGTCAGTTTCTTCGGTTTTGTATTTTCGTTTTTGCCACCGACTTCCGGAATTACAGTTATTTTTCACATAATAGTGTATTTTTTTGGAAATCGGTTGCTTTTTTTTTGTAAAAACGTTTTTATTTTTCACTTTTTAGTTGTGGTACCTACCCCACACAAATTCGTATACCACTACTTGCTATGTAATTAACAGTGACAGAATAAGTAATTATAACATCATCAATATAAAGTCAAGTCAAGTTCCCAAACTGTACCGGGGCTACTCGACCAAAACCTGCCGTACCAGTTTTTTTTTTTTTTTTGGGTGGGAAATCATCAAATGACCTCTCCCGCTCTGGGCGGGGCGGAAGGGCGTGTCAGACTCGTACTGACTAAAATCCACCCGTGTTCCTTCAGTTGCCTGTGCGCCAGGGCCACGGTAACTCTTTCGAACAATCCGCGACTCCGGCAGGCATCGGCCCTATCGGACCCCGTCAAGTATGCTGACATCTCTTTGAGGCGCGCGTGGAACACAACGTGCCATCGACCTGGGCCTGGTCCTTGCCGGACGGCGAGCTGCCCATTGCTCGCCGTCCGCAGGCCCGCGCCTACGGTGGCCGGGAGTCAGCTATCAACTCCCGACGCCCAGGATGTCTCCTCCTGCGGCGTCTAGGGGCGTGAGGGCTTGAGGGCGTGAGGGCAGTGCAGGATCGAGCGTCGTATCGATGGGGCCAGGGTACTAATCGGCAAACTATACTGCTTCAGGGAGGGCAATACACGACCACGAGTGATGCACTTTGTGAGGCAGGCATTCTCGGGGATTGGAATCAGCCCTCGAGAATACATGTCCCGTGTCACAGAGCGCATCGACTTCCTGAAGCAGAAAGTTTGTGCATGGGCGAACCGTATTCGAAGGTATAAGCGGTGGGTTGATCGGTACACGCAGAATCGCATGTTCCAGAGCGATGAGAGATGGATATATGGAGCTTGGGAGCGACCTGAACAAAATGTGTCAGACGTGAACCGGCTGGATGATGCCGCCACGAGTGTATTCTGGCCCAGCATCTGATCGGTGCCCGTCTGTCACGCTGAGGCTGATTGGATGCACAATGTCGGGCGAGTGTGTGGAACAGTTCCAGACATGGAACCAGTACTAATTACGCCATTAGACGTTGCCAGAGCAGTCCGTCCGTTACCGAATTGGAAGTCACCGGGACCGAACGGATTGCACAACTTTTGGTTAAAATGGCTAACTAGTTCACACACCTACCTGGCATCTCAGTTCCAGTCATCCTTACAATCTGGGTCGCTTCCACTATTTCTAACAACAGGCGTTACCCACCTACTCCATAAGTCAGGTAGTCCAACGGATCCCAAGAATTGTCTAAGACCGATCACGTGTTTGTCGACGGTCTATAAACTTCTTACATCCATTTTGAGAGCGAAAATTAACTCGCACATTGAAAGTAACTCGATTATGTCAGCCTCTCAAAATGGATGTACGGACGGTCTCGCGGTACTTAGGAGCTACTCCTCATCGATATGGCCATAAGCCAACAGGTTCGTCGATCCCGCAAGAATCTGTCGACATGCTGGATAGATTATAAGTAGGCCTACGACTCGGTGCCAGATACATGGCTCATGAGGGTGCTGGAGTTGTACAAGATAGATCCAAATCTATGCACCTTCCTTGGGTCATGTATGGGGCAATGGAGAACAGTTCTTCGCTATCCAGTCTGTCGACAGATCCAGGGGAATGATGAGCCTGTATGGATTAAACGTGGAATATTTCAGGGCGACAGTTTGAGTCCATTTTGTTTCTGCTTAGCCCTGAATCCTCTAAGCACACTATTCGAGGATTCAGGTCTGGGCTATCGGTTGAGGAGAGATGGTCAGGTCATATCTCATCTCCTCTACATGGATGACTTGAAACTCTTTGCGCCCAACAAATTGCAACTGATGGAGCTACTGAAGATAACTGAAACTTTCAGTAGCGCCATCAGGATGGAATTTGGTGTGGACAAATGTGCAGTCATGCATGTAAAGCGAGGCGAGATTATGGAACCCGAAAGAATTCTACTTTCGGATTCCATACACCTTAAATCCCTCTCCTCATCTGAAAGCTATAAGTATTTGGGTATGTCGGAAGCGTTAGGTATCAACGTTGCTGACATGAAACAATCATTGAAGGAGCGATTCTTTGGTCACCTGAAGAAGATATTAATTAGTCTTCTTTCAGGCGGAAACAAGGTACGCGCCTACAACGGTAGGGTCATGCCGGTTTTGATGTACTCTTTCGGCATACTCAAATGGACTCAGAACGAACTCGACGCCCTGGACAGGAGAGTCTGTACACGGCTGACCGCAAACCGGATGCCACCCACGATCATCGGTGATGAGACTGTACATACCGCGGAAGTGCGGGGGTCAAGGCTTTTTAAATGCAAAGTCTTTCCACAACCGCGAAGTGTGCAGCCTCAGAGAATATTATTTAAAAGCCGAAGTGGGTATGCACCGTGATGTGGTCGCAGTGGACAAGGGACTCACCCCGCTCTCCATGGCTAAAGAGAACTGGCGCAAACCTGTAGTACTTACTACCGATGACCGCAAGGAGGTGTGGCAAAACAAGGAGCTTCACGGGCGCTTCTATCGGGCTCTGCATGAGCCCGGTGTAGACTTCTTAGCGTCCGTATCCTGGCTACGTTTTGGTGACCTTTTCGGGGAAACTGAAGGTTTCGTCTGTGCAATTATGGAAGAAGTTATCTTAACGAATAACTACCGGAAACATATTATGAAGAACGGGACGGTTGACGTGTGTCGGGCATGCCATCGTCCGGGTGAGTCCATCAGACATATTATCTCTGGTTGTTCTCGTCTAGCTAACGGCGAGTACTCGCACAGGCATAATCAAGTAGCCAGGATTATTCACCAGCAACTTGCTTTGCAATATAAACTAGTGGATTCTGAGGTACCGTATTACAAGTATGTACCCGACCCAGTTCTCGAAAATGACCATATTACGTTAGGACTATTGTCGCCAATAAGCCTGATATAGTGGTGATAAATCGATTAGCGCGCTGCACAATGATTATCGATATTACCATTCCACATGATGAGAACCTCGTGAAAGCTGAGAAAGAGAAGCAAATTAAATATCTCGACTTAGCACACGAGGTTGTTGACATGTGGAATGTGAACTCGGCTGTCATTGTGCCGATTGTCGTATCGGCCAATGGCCTGATGGCCGAAAGCCTCGATCAACATCTCTCAAGGCTCTCGTAAGACGGTTGGGTCAAGGGCCTGATTCAGAAGGCAGTACTCCTTGATACGACTCGCATCGTGAGGAGGTTCCTGTCTCTGGAGCCCTAACCACTAAATGTGTTTTTTAATGTTTTTATAAAAATATTAAAAAATGTATACAAATAAGTATGTAAATAAATAAACGAAATAGTAATATAATAAGAATGTAAGTATGTAAATTTTATAAAAAATGGTACACTTGCTTGCAGGCAGAATACAATGACACTTCGGTTATAAGATCCCACCTTTATCAAAACAATGTATTTCTATAAAATAAACGTTTAATTTGATTTGAAACCTAGTGGGTTGGTATTTGGCGAAAAACAAGAAATACCTTAAGAAAAAACATGTTTTATTATTAACCACAGGCGTTGTTGGAATTTAGAACTTTATTCCGACAAAGTTAAAGTTCCGATTACAAAAACTGATGTTAGACCCGAGTCAAAGTGGTCAACTTCGTATTAAAAACTTTATAGTTGTTGGAGTAAAGTTCAAAATACAATAACTGGCTCGAAGATTTGGGCTAAAGTTAGAATTTGAACTTGTTATGTAATAATAATAATAATAATAATAATAAATCCTTTATTTTCAGGCTACTTTGGCCCATAGATAAATACCTTACAGACTAACATATATATCATAATAGTACAAAGTGTGTTAGTATATAAACTTAAAACTAAGTTAGTAAAACACACTTCACTCGAGCACTGTCTTTGTGCGATCGTGTGGCACTTGTCCGCGGAAGCGACGGAACATTACACCTTGCGGCCAAAAGTCCTCTGCCATGACGAGGTGCAGGTAGCAAGTAGGTACTCGCACCACAAACGCCTTGAAGTTGACGTTGCGGCGCGATTCAAGCAACTGCACTCTCGGCCTGTACTTGATCCTTTGGCATACGTACTCCACGATGTCCTCGGCCTTAGTGGTATAGTGTAGGCGGGAAATATACACGGGAGTGTTCGGCTGGGCGGCTCGAACAGGTATGTCGGGCTTGATAGGAGCTGTGCCGCAGCGGTTCTTGTTGGTTCTTTGTCGGCGCTTCATCCTCTGCACCGTCACAAAACCATCATCATCAGCCCGGTTCGATGCCCTTTCAGGCATGGGCTTCTTCGCGGGAGCGTTGGCGAGTTCGGTAACTCTCATAGGCGCTTTAGACACAGACATTGTGTCAGCGGGTTCGGTAACTCGAGCGGTGACACGAGGAGCAGCCGCAAGGGCGAGTGCAGGGTTGCGGGGCGCGCATGGCGCACGCTCTGCACACTCAGCATTGTTCGGCGACGACGAAGACATAACCGCTGACGCGAAACTTGCCCCCGATAAATTGAGGCACGCTCCACGACGCGTGTTGATATTAGATGCACTCGATGGTGACCCAGATACCGCTACAGTTTTACGCAACTCTGTTAATTCATTACGCAAATCAGCAACGGTGTTTTGGGATGCATCCAATCTCTTCTGCACATCCGCGAGGCTGGCCTTAAGAAAAACGATATCTTTCAATAGGCTTGTTACGTCGACGTGGTCGAATGTGACGGGGGGAAGCTTGTTTAAGTCCTTCGCCACAAATGTCGGCACGTCGTCAGGGTCGGTCTGTTTCAACAGCGTGATGATATCCTGCAGGCTTTTCTTAGTCCCGTCACGCCGGCGGGACACCATCTGGTCAGCTTTGTTTACCGACCTGTACAGTAGTAGCTTGGATGCAGCTATATCTTCCTCGCTGAAGTTGGTTGAACAGATCTGGATTGCGGACACCTCGTCCATCACGTCCAGTTTCTGTTGCAGGAACGCCAGCAATTCATTCGCCACTAGTTGACTACTCATGACGACAAAATAATTACGAGCGACGGCTTGCGCCGCGCTGCTCGGTTTACACTAATATAAGCGTCAGCAACACGTCCGCATCGATACGCGGCCAAACTGCAACTGTAATGAGATGGGCCTTCTACTTAAGTCAGGGCCTTTCGAGTTTAGTCTTATTCTGTTACTAGCTGCGCCCCGCGGTTTCACCCGCTACTATACGACCTATTCTAATACATAAAAAAAAAAACATAAAAATCGGTCGAGCCGTTTCGGAGGAGTGCGACTAAAACTCACACACTAAATTATTGCGTGTTATTTTTTTTTTATAATCATCTACTTGTCAATATTTGTAAATATGTGACTACCATGTATCTATCACATAATTAATTTACTTGTCATTGCTTTATATTTAATTATTTTTACCTATTGTGGTATAGTAATTTTATTCTAGGTGCATCGTCTTCACATATACCTAATTATATAATTAATGTATACATAATATTGTAAAACATTTTAAAAGAGTCCCTATCGGTGGAGTTTCTTGCCCATTCTTCTCCATACGGAACTATCTCCTAACTACTCTTAAAGAACGTTTCAAGTTCCTTCATGACACACATAATATGTAGATGCCTGAGGTCATCGGAAAACTTAAGACTAGAGATGCCGAGGCATTCCACCAGTTTTTATGACAAGTCTTTTACAGTTCAAGCAATACGATTATGGAATGCCTTGCCCATGTCGATAAGGCGTGCTCAATCTTTGTCCACTTTTAAAATTCTGGTTAAAAAACACTTCCTCTCTCCTTAAACATTGTCATTACATTTAGTTTCCTTACTCTTGTTTCATGTTTATTATTGTATATATTATATTATGTAGATAGGTATATGTTTTATGTATGTATGTATTTGTTGTATATGTAAATGGTACACCACTGACTACCTGCATTATTGTCTCTCCTTCTACCTTGAATCCATCCAAAGGCTGTCTGTAAAAGATCGCTTTTAGCGATAAGACCGCCCATTGTGTCACCCTATGTAAAATTTCTACTTTTATATCTGTAATTTTTATGGTGTACATAATAAAGAGTATTCTATTCTATTCTATTCTATTCTATTCTATTCTATTCTACCTTTTGGAAGGGGCAACTAGAATCAATTCTATTTTCTTGTAAATTTTAACGTTTAAAAGTGCCTTTTATTGTGCCTATTTGAAGTAAATGATTTAACTTTGACAAACACTGTGACACGAGATTTATATATTTAATATAGATTGAGAGCAGTGTTGGGCCACTGGTAACGGCCGCGACTTAAGGGGACTACATGACCTAAACGCAAATTTATAATGCCTAAAAATATATGATCCACTGCAGTAACCAAAATCAGAAAAAATTATATATGCTTCTGGATATATGCTAGTTAGATAGTGTGTTGAAAACAAAATACAGTTAACTTGATATGATAGAAAAAAATCACGAAGATACCTCTAAAAAAATATTTTATCGATTAAAAACCATACTAATATACATGCAAACATTCTGATTTTTTGTCGGATTATTCTACAAGTAACATACATATATAATAGTGTTTTAATTTTTTAGTCCAATGAATAGATTTTTTGTAAATCCTTAATTGCTTCATATTTTGCAATAAATAAGCAGCTTTGTGTCATCGCGCGTCTCTTTCTTTTCTATGCAATCCGACAGTGACCGCGCTTTAGCTCTTGTAAGCCTTTTAAGAGTTTTAGGTCGTAGGTTCGAACCCAGACAGGCGCTTTACTATTTGTTAATAATTTCATCACCACTGCTCTCAAAACGGTGACGGAAAACATTGTGGGGAACCCGGCATGGCCTAGAACCGAAAATTCGAAAATATTTGACATCTACCAACCCGCACTGGGCCCGCGTGGTGGATTACAGCCCACTCCTTCTCGGAAGAGAGAAGGCCTATGTCCCAGCAGTGGGAACATTATAGGCTGATTATGCTATAGGGGGTAATTAAGCAGACGGGCCACCTGATGGTAAGTGGTCACCCGCTCCCATGGACATCTGAGACAGGCGCGACGCGACACTTGTAGAACAATTGCCATGAAGTTTTCATATAAATTGTTTTATTAGAGTCGCGTCGCACCGTCGCGCCAAGGTGGCCCGCGAAATTCAAATATTCTTACGTTTTTTTCCAATTTGCAGGTCAGTATCAGGTTGTATGTTGATCTAAATATGATTCGCGACCGTAACAAATATTTATTTATAGAATTATAATCATAAAAATCATCAATACATATCGACTTTAATTTTTCTAATAATTATGTCTAAATATAGAAAATTTACTAAGCAACACCAAAACACTAAGGACATATTTACAAGAAATAGGTAATAACGAATCTTCATTACTATGTATTATAATAACGTATCTTCATTACTGTGTAAGCACGTCACTTACGATATGCACGATATTCATATGAAAAGATAAAGAATTAATCGTCCTCATGGCTTGACAATACTTACAGCGATAAACTATGCACTTACCTCATGTCCAGCCTTCAATAGTGCCTTTACAACACCTTTTGCCAGATGATCATGACTCTTCGTTGGAGCAGGGAACACGCATAGGATCTTGTACGCCAAACTACTGGATATACACAGCACCAGAACTGCTGATACGGCCTTCATGGTGACAGTATTTCAAGTTACAATGCAGCTTTTATACCTGTGAAAAAACTGTTGTGCTATTCCGGCTTCACTTCGAATCTCATACAAGTAATAATCAGCGTATAATGTTCCCACTGCTGGGACGCGCTGCAACGCCATGGCAGTCCCATCAGTTTTCCGATAGTAAAAGTACCTATGGTTGTTTATAAAAAATACTAGCTTTTGCCCGCGGCATCGCCTGCATTGATGTCGGAAATAATCACATAGGAACGTGCTACTGGGATAAATAGTATCCTATCAGCCAAATCCATTCAGCTGTTAAAGCGTGGAAGGTAACAGACAGATAATAAATGCAAATAATCTTTTTAATATTTTTTTATACAGGTTTTTATGATTCTAAATGTCTAACATAAAAATAATTATAATTCATTTTAATATTATTATCGTTAATTTGAAATAATTTAGCGTTGCCATTGACCACGTATTACTTGCATATTAGCTAAGTTATTTTGTAACTTCAAATTGTAATAACTTTTTAGCGGGTGGACCGGTCTATATGAAGTAAATACTAAAAATAAATATTCCAATTCTATAAATCACTTAAAAAGAAAGAAATTTCAATAATCATGTGAATTTTAAAATAATCCCTTATTTTACCCCCTTGGGGGATGATTTTACAAAAACGCTGAAAAATATATTTTTATTTTTTACCAAAAGCTTCAATTTAATTTTCATATCCCTAACTTAAGAAATGTTTAGTTAGACAAACAAAATTTCATCCCCTTCGAGGATTATTTTCATCTATCTTCTTGCCAAATTTTATCGAAATCCGTTCAGTGGTTTAGGCGTGAAAAGGTTACTTTCAAATTTATAACATTAGTATGGATTACACAATTCGACCAATTAAATTCACATTAAATGAAAAGCGCAAAAATAAAAGTTTAGATCGACACAAATTCACTTTTAAGTTTACCTACATGATTCAATTTGGTTGATTCATCCAAATTGAAAAATAAATAAGTAACTGAACCGTGTAATAGTGCCTTTATGAAACCTTTCAAGGGAAACACAATTTTAAGGTTAAGTTAGACGGTCATATTAAACGAGCACAGGAAATACCTACAGCACAATAAAATGTCCGTAACAATCAGAAAACAGATGTAAAACGTTTAAATTTGAGTTTAACACTTTGCGGGAGACTAAACGCCACCAGACGTACTAACAATAAAACTTCTTTTGTTTAGTTCAGTGTCCTTTAACCGATTAATTTAGGTGTTATAATAAAAATAAGCCTACACTTGTTTTTGTTCACAAAGGCGACGTGCCAATGCAACTGATAAAATAAGTAGGTACTTCCGAGATACGGGATGGACGGCGTTATCTTATAAATCAGCTTATTAAGTAAAGTGCATGCACAATTATCTATTATTTCTGTCGAGCCAAGTATACTTCGAACCTCACTCAAGTGACCGCACACAATTCGAGAACGAACTCATTGCTTTTAAAGTAAATCCTCGCGGATTTAAAACGAGATACAGTTCGAATTTTGAATTGATATTATATAGAATAACACAAACACACAGTAAACACAGACACACACACACGCCCTCACACACATACACTAATTATATTAAGTATTATATTTTTTTTATTCACTACCTAAATGGTCTGGCCAGATTATTCTTATTATTCAGTTGACGCATAGAATTACTAGGTAAGTGCATAAGTACTATCCTGACGTCAACCAACGTCTAGCCAACCGATGAAACTGCTGTAAAAAACATTTCAAGTTTATAGACAAAGTTCAATTTTAACGAGGAAGTAATTATTACCTAATGGAGCAAAAACTTATACCCGTTTACACTAACACTATACGACACCTAAACGAATGCCTAAATAAGAGCGCGCTGTTGGATTTTCAACGCTCGGATCAGGGGGTTTCTCTCCAAGCACGTCAACAAAGATACGGGCCCGTTCGAAAGTAGTTGGTCCGTCAAAAAAAGTGTCAAATGAAATTTTTAGTCGGGTAAAAACACATCGGGCGTAGGGACAACTGTCAATTCGTGTCGTCATTCATTATTAATTCGGAGCCTGAACTAATATTATGTCCGTAAGAGGTACTCTAGTATCTATGTCCGTGAACCAAGATATGGGCCCATCAGAAAGTATAGTTGGTCCGTCAAAATAAGTGTCAAATGAAATTTTTAGACGGGTAAAAACACATCGGGCGTAAGGATAGCTGTGAAATCGTGTTGTCATACATTATTAGTTCGTTGCCTGAACTAATATTATGTCCGTAAGAGGTACTCTAGTATCTATGTCCGTCAATGAAGATATGGGCCCGTCAGAGAAGTCAAAGTCAAAGTCAAATCGTTTATTTCAAATAGGCACATAAAATGGCACTTTTGAACGTCAAAATTTACAAAAAATTGAACTGATTCTAGTTGCCCCTTCCAAAAGGTAGTTTCGTATGGAGAAGAATGGGCAAGAAACTCCACCGTTACTCTTTTAAAAATGTTTTACAATATTATGTATATATAATAATTATATGTGAAGACGATGCACCTAGAATAAAACTACTATACCACAATAGGTAAAAATAATTAAATATAACGCATGACAGGTAAATTAATTATGAGATAGATACATGGTGCTCACATATTTACAAATATTGAGAAGTACATGATTTTTCAAAAAAAAAAAACAAGTAATAATTTAGTGTGTGAGTTAAAGTAGTTACATAATGTAAAAAACAATGTCATAAAAATTATAAATTATACAATTAAATTAGCAACCAGTTTGATTTTGTCTAGACTCTAGATTGTCCTATGGAGCAAGACCAGCATGTTTCCAAGCATTCTTATCTAGGATATAATCCTCTAATTTGTAATATGCATGTTTACAAAGTGTACTTTTAATATGAGTTTTAAATTTTCTTTCATTTAATTGCAATATATCACAAGGTATTTTGTTGTAACATTTAACACAGTACCCCATAAAAGATGTATGCACTTTAGATAATCTAAAAAATGGTTGATCTATTTTATCTTTATTTCTAGTATTAAAATTATGTCTATCACTTATTTTATTAAAGAGATGTAGATTTTTTCTTACATACATAATATTTTCATAAATGAATTGACAAGGCACCGTCATAATATTAATCTTTTTAAATAGTTCCCTAAGAGATTCGCAACGACGTAGATTGTAAATGGCCCTGACAGCTCTCTTTTGCAAAATGAAAATGGATTCAATGTCAGCAGCCCGACCCCACAGTAAAATGCCATATGACATAATGCTGTGGAAGTAGCTAAAATAGACCAGACGCGCGGTTTCTACATCTGTTAACTGTCTTATCTTCCTAACAGCATAAGCGGCCGAGCTTAACCGCCCCGCAAGAGATTTTATATGGGGTCCCCATTGTAATTTCTCGTCTAGCGTGATTCCCAGGAAAACCGTCTGATTAACAAATTCTAGTTTTTCTCCATCCAATATGATGTCACATTCGCAACTTCTAACATTTGGTAATTGAAATCTAATGCATTTGGTTTTTTTTTCATTCAGTACCAAATTATTTACCATAAACCACTCTTGGACCTGAAGAATGGAATTATTCACGTCGTCAAGATTTTGTGACCGTCGGCCAACTTTAAAAATCAATGATGTGTCATCTGCAAATAACACCATCTTCGGTTGATTCTGCAGTAATTGGGTTAAATCATTAATGTAAACTAAAAAGAGGAATGGACCCAATATCGAACCTTGAGGAACGCCCATTGTCAATTCAGACCCTAATGAGTTCATGCCGTTTACTTGAACTTTAACCTTTCTATCTTTCAGGTATGATCTTAGTAGATCAAGAGCTGTATTCAACAATGAGAGTATAGTTGGTCCGTCAAAATAAGTGTCAAATGCAATTTTTCGGACGGGCAAAAACACATTGTGCGTAGAGACAACTGTCAATTCGTGTCGTCATTCATTATTAGTTCGGAGCCTGAACTAATATTATATCCGTAAGAGGTACTCTAGTATCTATGTCCGTCAACAAATATATGGGCCCGTCAGAAAGTATAGTTGGTCCGTCCAAAAAAAGTGTCAAATGAAATTTTTAGACGGGTAAAAACACATCGGGCGTAAGGATAGCTGTGAAATCGTGTTGTCATACATTATTAGCTCAGATCCCGAACAAATATTATGTACACAAGTGGGTTTCTACTCCCAAGTCCGACAACGAAGGTACTGGCCTGGCAGAGAGTATAGTTGGTCCATCAAAACAAGTGTCAAATGCTATTTTTCGGACGGGCAAAAACACATTGTGCGTAGAGACAACTGTCAAATCATGATGTCATGCATTATTAGTTCGGGACCCGAACTAATATTATGTCCGTAAGTGATATGGAGTAAGAAACGCCTGTCAATTCGGCTTAAACCACAGATTTCGTGCTTAGAGAGTAGACTCCGCGCCGAAAGATTAAAAACCAACAGCGCGCTTTTTTGTTTTGTTACAAAAATCTAGCTGCATGTGTGAGTTAGGAACAAATCTACTCTGTTCCAAGGCGAGACGCTGTTCAATTTTTTCTGCTTGTTACAAGGAAAATGACGAAGTTTATTATTAGGACAACAACGACTAGTGCAAAGTTGGTGTAATGTAATCCAATGTGTTTTCATGCGTTGCCAATACTCATCTTTATCAGCACTGGCATAATTATTTTATGAATGTAGCCAGGATGAAAAGTAGTCTATTTTCTCTTCCAGACCTCAGGATCTCATCTGAAGAGCTTATCAGCATCATTGTTTGTGCAGCCTGCGGGGTAATTGCGTAACACACTAACAGTAGGAATGGCTTTCATTTTGACAGTTCAACAACGTTCATTGCGGTATTTACGTTGTTGAGCGGACAAATTTTTCAAACATAATACGAAGAGAAAAATAGAATACGTTGTTGAGCAGACAAAGGACATGGACAAAAAAGTAAATTCCATGTTCACATACATAGTAAATGTAAGTACTCGATTATACTTTGTTACTATTGTGACATTTTTGAGACTATTACCCAGTTTAAAAAATGTCAATCAATATACAGTTTAAAATCCTTGATTCAGGTGGCCATTACTTTGTTTAAATGCCTAGTAATACTAAAACCATATCAGTTAACCCTAATAATTCACAACTGTTCGCTATTTTAAATCACCTAAAGTTTTTTAATAGCAAAATCATAATCTATACACTTATTGCCAACGATATAATTAAAAGGTTTAATGAAACTGTTTTCGTCTAGTCTGTTGTAATGTCAAGTTCTTTGAGTTATTTATTTATAGCAATTTAATGTGCCAATATCCACGAATATACAACACCAAAAATCATTGTTGAACACTAAATTTGATAACTATGCCAACTTCCATTCATATATTGGCCATGTCTTTTTTCGGACATACTATGAAGCAATGGTTTAGCAATATCCTTCAAAATGATTCAGATTGTGATTGATAGTGTGTTACGCTGATGCTGTGTAGGTATGTGAAGGGTTTGGGTGTCATGTGTATTTGGAGCTTCCGTCTAGGTCTTCAAGACGATTTCTTTCAAAGTATTCAGTTGCTATGTGGACAAATAATGTTATTTTATGTATTAACTCACACATGTTCAGTAAATAAATTTAATATTTAGTCAATAAATTATTTGAATGTATTAATTGATAAATATTTTTGTCAAATCATGCTGAATCGAGAAACAGAACGAATAACACTCAGTTATAATTAATTACGGCGCATTGATTCATAATCTGCTAACCGTTTTCCTTATGTTAGAGTCGGCTTAAAGACTAATCGGATGGAGCTGAATACCTGAGTATTTGTACATGGAGCTACTGCCTATCTGATCTCCACAACGCAGTTAACACATCCCTTTGATAAGACTGGCTGTCACACTTCCGAGCTTCTGACTACACGTAAGCACTGTCGAAGAACTACGAGGATTAACGATAAGCACTTAATCCTATCCTCCTAATATTATAAATGTGAAAGTTTGAGAGGACGAATTGATGGATGGATGGATGTTTGTTACTCTGTCACGCAAAAACTACTGAACGGATTAAGATGGAATTTGGAACACAGGTAGTTTATAACCTGGATTAATACGTAGGATACTTTTTATTTCGGTAGTACTTCCCCGTGGGATAATTTCCGACATCCACGCGGGCTATGCCGCGGGCAAAAGCTAGTAGTACATTATTATTCAGAGATTGAACATAACACACAACATCACGCCTGTATTCCCCCGGAGGGTTAAGCAGAGGTGTAGGTACCCATGGTATACCCACATTTTGCCAGAAATCTTTAAGTCCCATGTAAAAGGGGGCGAGCCTATTGCCATCAACCGGGCACAAATCCAAACTCCGGGCTGCTACTGAGAAATTCCAGGTGGAAAAACCCAATAACACTTTGTCTGACGCGGGAATCGAACCCACGACCTCAAGCTCAGCAGTAGCGACGACTTGGCCAACGAGGTAGACAACGCTTTGTTATCAAAATATAGTATTTTTTAAATCCTATTCATGTTCTCTTGCTATTTCAGAACAAAACTAAGGAATACATCCAACAACAGCATGCGTAGCATGGCCAGTATATAAACATAAGAAACGGAAGACAAAATGACAGATTGTAGAAAGATTATACGGCGCAATGTCAAAATTCAAAAAAAATAATGACTTTTTGTTAAGAAAGTGGTTTGTCTTCTCTTCGTAGAGTAGAGATAGAAGTGGTCATTCTGACAAGATTCGGAGCTAGGGTCAAAATCACAAGTAAGCAAAAAAATAAGTTTTTATGAGCTTGAACTTTTACAAAATAAAGTTAACGCGTCTTGTGTCACGTTTGACAAACCTTTTTATAATTTTTAACCAACTTCACAAAAAGGAGGAGGTTCTCAATTCGTCTGTATGTTTTTTTTTTTTTTTTTTATGTGTGTTAGCTCATAACTTTTTTCTGGGTGAACCGATTTGGATGATTCTTTTTTTATTTGATAGGTGGTGCTTCACATGTGGTCCCATTTAAATTTGATCAAGGTCTGACCAGTAGTTTTTGAGTTATCCTTAATACTGCAGATTTTTTCGACTTAGTTTATATGGATGATGTGTTAATAATTTCCTGTCACTGTTATTTACACACCAAGTAGTGGTATACGAATTTGTGTGGGGTAGGTACCGCAACTAAAAAGTGAAAAATAAAAACTTTTTTACAAAAAAACAACCGACTTCCAAAAAAAACACTAAAAGACGTGAAAAATAACTTTAATTTCGGAAGTCGGTGGCCAAACACGAAAATACAAAACCAAAGGCACCGACTTCCGAAATTAAAGTTATTTTTCACGTCTTTTAGTGTTTTTTTTGGAAGTCGGTTGTTTTTTATCGACATCAACTGAGACATTCCTGTGGATGTGATAAGAGTGCAAGCCCGCAAAGCCGCTCCTACTCTGTCCGCGTACGCTGCCATGTTTTTAAGCGGCGTAGAGTGGAGAATGAATGACCTTTCGGCTGAATTGAATCGAAAAGTTGAGTCGAAAATATGGAATTCCTGGATCTTTTGGGGGAGGGCCATGGCCCCGCATGGACCCCCCCCCCCCCTGTATCCACCAATGATCCTCATCAAGTAAATGATAGATGTAAGATAATGATAGATGGGTTCCTGGGATAGGACATAGGCTACTTTTTGTCTCAAAAGTAATCCCAAAAGGAGGTGATATAGGGCATGAAAGTTTGTATTTGAAACTTAGCATTTCTTAAGTTAAAGATATGAAAATTTAAAAATATATTTATTTCAGCGTTTTTGTAAAACCATCCCACAAGAGGGTAAAATAGGGGATGATTTTAAAATACACATGATTTTTTAAAGGGGAATGCCTACTTCTCCATAGTGTTCTAGGCCCAAGATGGACATCAAATATTACTATAAAAATGGAGTGTTTTAAAATCTTAATAGTATTGGATATCTAAAAAATATATTCAAATTGATGCTTAAAAAACAAAAATATTTTGAGGTTAATTTTCTTTAAGAAAAGGTGTGGGACTATGTTATAATTTAAGAACTTTTCTGTTTTCAATGCTTGATAATTGATTATGATAGGAATTACTAATATATTTTTATCCATTTGTAGTTAAGGTTTAATTTCATATACAATTAGCAAATCATCTAAAAATGACGCAGGAGGGCATATCTTTGATTCATATTTTGCCCAACCTACATGTATATGTGCACAACAACCTACCGTACGTTTTCCTATTATGCAATTACAATAGTATCCATCAATTGCTTCTCTGCCAGCATTATTATTATTTATTTTAATGTACACAAAATATACGGATTTTATGTCTACTTTGTATTTTAAAGCACAACAAGCGAAGTGTCACTTGTCAGATTCAATTCAGTGTTGTCACAATCATGAAAAAATAATAACATTATATCGATAACTTTTTTAAATAACCGATAATTGATTTATGTTTCTTTTTGATGAGAAACATCTATAGCCGCGGGTTAAACCGATTGTTGGCGTGGCGACGCGTCGCAACTATACAAAATAGTTTCCATGTTTCACATCTGCCAGCCCTCCCGTGACGGCAATTTTTTTTTTTCGAGTACTCTTTAGTTTTTAGTTTCATGTATATTTACTTTCATATGGTTTTTTATTACAACACCAGTAAAGTCCCGTGGGTATGCTATTGAGGTTATGGTTTTTATTTATAAATCAATTCAAATCGATTGATTAATGATAATATTTAAAATATGATTTTGATGCTGGCAATATTTTTCCAACGAGCGTCAAAATCAGAAAACTTCTTGTTTTCAATAGAGTTACTTTTTTATCGAATTGTTATAGATTGTAGTGGCGATCATTTAGAAGAAAGTAAATACATATTTTATTATGGCAAAATTAATGCATAAAGTATTTTTTCTCTAGTCTAATGTCCACTGAGGGCCTCAAATGGGCATTTCCCTTTGTCTGCACCTTTTTTAAGAGATTTGAGGAATTGGAGACATAGTCAGAACCCGTATCTTGGGGTATTATTTATTTAATTTAAATTGGTCCTCCCGCTTAAAGTTTAAATTACAATTTGAATTTATAAATTATATAACTTAGCTAACATGTAGGTAATGCGTGATCAATGGCGGCGCTAGAATGTTTCAAATTAATTATGCTAATAATAAAATAATATTATTATTTTTAAGTTAGACATTTAGAATCATAAAAACAAGTTTAACAAAAAAAAAGAAGATTATTTGCATTTATTATCTCTCTGTTTGTTACCATTCCACGCTTTAACGGCTGAATGGTTTTGGATATTATTTATCCCGGTAGCACGTTGAAGCCACGGCCAGTAGCTAGTAAACCAATAACACTGTCTGTCCTAGGTTTTATACCAGCACCCTAATTACGTAACACACTATTAATCACAATTTAAATATATTTGAAGGATATTGCTAATCCATTGCTTCATATGTTTGGAAAATTTGTCTGCTCAACAACGTAAATAACGCAATGAATGTTGTTGAACTGTCAAAATGAAAGCCGTTCCTACTGTTAGTGTGTTACGTAATTACCTACCCCGCAGGACCCCACTCTGAACAGTCGCGCTTGGGATCTGACTTAGACCGCGTGTGTAATATTTTTTTACATTAGTAGACTCACCCAGATGAAGAATGCCAAAAATTTGCGTACCTAGCACACGCACAACATTAGCCTGCCTGTTAATCTCTTTCGTTGACAGTACTTTCAAATAAGTTACGTGTTTTATCAATCAATCAATCAATCTTTATTCGTGAACACAGGTATTACAATAAAGGTCTTATGTATACATTTTAATCGAGCTCTATGTCGTGCCAATGAAATTGGTGTACTTACTTTTTTTATTTTTAATAGTAATTCTGAATCTATACAATATAAAAGTCACGTTCGAGTTAATAATGTCAATTAAATGTATTATTAATAAATAATTACACACATACATAATCAGCCTATAATGTTCCCACTGCTGGGACTCAGGCCTCCTCTCTTTGAGAGGGGATGGGCTGTAATCTACCACGTGGGCCCAGTGCGGGTTGGTGGATGTCACATGTCTTCGATTTTTTTGTTCTAGGACATGCCGGTGTCCTCACGATGTTTTCCTTCACCGTTTTGAGAGCAGTGGTGATGAAATTATTTACACAAAGTAAAGCGCCTGCCTGATAAATAATTAATCAATTGTAATATTTTTTTTAAATGCATGTCAATTGTAAATTACATTAAATGGCTGGTAATGTTATACTTTATCATTTAAAAATTCTTCGATAGACTAATACGTCTTATCTATTGGAAATAAATACAATTTACTTTTGAATTTGCGGACACTATTCTATCAATCTGTAACTATGTAATGGACCAGGCACTATGGCTTGCTAGATGAATTGAACCGGTCTTGGGAGGTTACTGACCCCGTTGACCGTGAATTAGATGAGAATATAAATTATTATAGATTTAGGAATATTTTTTTGTGAGTCAGTTACGAGCTTAAATAGCTTACAGCTATGCAAGATTCAAAACCGTTTTTCTCATGATATAAAAATTGCAACTTTGAGAAAATGCCTTTTTCATAATATGGTTAATGTATTACTTTACCTAAGTGAGTATGGATAATCATTAATAATAATAATAATAGGTACTATGTTGGTAACACACTTAAAAACGAACCTCGGTCATTACGCCGCTGTGCCAAGACTTTGTAGGCAATATAACACGTTAGCTAAAACTACGAATCTAGACATCTGCGAGTCTGTCTAAATATAAGAAGTGTATAATAGATTTAATTTAAGTATCTCTTAATGTTATATTTACTTTTGTTTTTGTTTTTATGTCCTTTAAATTTTATTAACTTTTTCAATATTACCTATTATTAATATTTTAATATTTTTAGCTTAGTTGTTAACTTTAAGCCTCTCTCAAACAGGCGCGACGCGACAGCCCGACACAAGGGCCCCGCCCGTTGCGCTGCACGCGGTGCCTTTGTGTCACGCTGTCGCATCGCGCCAGTGTGCACGAGCCCTTATCGTGCATGCTGTGGTTTCCTATAAGTGAAGGAGTACACCTGCTTATTACCTGAGGTTGCCCTTTCTTATGTGTCATGTATTGTGTACATCTTTTGTTGGAGATCCTAAATCAATAAATAAATAAACACCGTACAATATCTATCAATACTTTAAGGCTCCCACAAACAAGCGCGACGCGATTTTGGTAGAACAATTTCTATGACAACTTCATGGCAATTTTTATACAAGAGTCATGTCGCGCCTGTCTGCGAAGATTGTTTCGTTTTTTAATCTTGCGTAAAGTGTATTAAGGCGGTACCCAGACCAAAACCTTGTCATAGTGCGTTATTCAGAGGCTATTAACTCATTCACTATGGGTAATAAACTACATCTAAAAGCACATTATTAATGTTCGATATCCTATCATCACATTGCACGTTCTTATTTGTTTTTATGTGTTATAAATACATCAAAAATGTCCTTGTAAAAAAGTGACTAAAATTATTGATTGCATGCATCTTTTGCTAAAGGTGACGTTCTATTCATTTGAGGATTACACTAATGGATAGATAATTTAAAAATCGAAATAATACACGTTTTATTTAATTTTAAAACTTCACTTGTCTTTTTTTATTCAAATAATTTCATTATTTTTGTGAATTTTATGATAAATGAGCGTGCGGAGGGAGCGAGACAGAGCGAGACTCAGCGACGGGACAGAAAAGGACCGAACGCTCAAGGTCGTTTGGTCAGGTAAGCGCCTTAAATGCCCGTGACTGTATACTTAATTCAAAAATACCTATTCACAAGTAGCGTTATTTACGTAGTCGAGCAGCCGAATTTTTCAAACATGAAGCTATGGATAGTGAATTCCCTTCAATATCCTTCGGATTGTGATAGAAAGTGATGGAAACACGCGACCGACACAAAGGCACCGCGAGTCGCGCGACGAGCAGTGTCTTTGAGTCGCGTCGCGTTTCGCGCCTGTTTGAAGGAGCCTTTAGGGTTCTTTTTTTGATATTTTAGTACAGAACCCTAAAAATCAAGGTTGTAAAATCCTGCCCGAACTACTCAAAAACTGATGTAACACTATGGAAAATAGTGTCAATGCCACGGGCTATATAATCAGTGTGGGTTAGACCTACCGGCACTCGGCAGTGAAGGTTGCTCTAGCGCACAACATGGACGCGCGTGGATAGTAACTTGACTGAACTGCGCTACAAAAATAGAAAAAAAAAGGATAGTTTGACGATTCGGTGTATTAAAAACTTTTTTGTGTGGAAAGTGGAATTAAAAAAAAAATAGTGAGTTTTTTTTTTGTTTTGACACAGTGTGTAGTGTTGTAGGTAGGTGGTTAAAAAAAAAACATGTTAAGTACCTACCATTCTAATTAAAATTCATGGCGCACCTTTAACATATAGATTTTTGTGAGTTTCCGTTTGTTTTTGTTTTTGTGGTTGGTTGTTTGTTTTGTTTTTGTCATTTAAGCCCCAGTAATGAGGCAAATAAATACACAGATTCTTGTAGACTCTATGATTAACAAACAAGTTTATTTTTAGAACAGTGTTGCCATATTACATCATCATCGGGAAATAGGATCGTCGCGTTCGACATGAATGATATTTATTCAGGATACATAATATCGCACCGGTGGAATATTATATTATTATAACAATAATATTTCTTTGTTGAAAACTTACCTACTAAAGCAATTAACTTGGGCTTTTCTGTAAAGTTCACTTCGAGCCTCACTCAAGTGAGCGCACACAATTCGAAAACGAACTCATTTGTTTTTAAAGTAAATCATCGCGGATTCACAATGAGTCACCGCCGCCGTTCAAATTTCGAAGTCAATGTTTAATTGTTTAGAGTTTAGAGCAGGGATTCCCAAACTATTTTGGCCAAGAGACCCGTTTTCTAAAATGAATTGATACCTCAGACCCCCATAGCCAAATTACTTTAAAATTCCTATCTCTAGTTTTTTTTCCTATTGATACAAAATACTAACCAATTTAAAAACTTTGCGGTTGCTTAAGTGAATAAACTTGACATCATTTTCTCATCAAAATTAAAAAAAAAAATAGATATAAAAATCAGTAAATTTGAAGTGTAATTAATACAAATTATGTAAAATTACTTGAGTAAGTAGGTAATTATTTTTTGAAAAACAAAACTTTAAAATCGCAAAGTAAAGATAAAAAAATAAAAAACATTCAGTGTCCTGGATGTAACACGTAACACAACTTATACAGTATCTTGAAAGTTTAATATCAGAAGTTATGTTAATTAATAGGGCTCGATTTTTAGACCGCGTTGACCCCCAAAATCAGTTGTCGTTTACGTCGACCCCTGGGAAACCGATATCAAGCCCAAGGGGTCGATATCGACCACTTTGAGCATGCCTGGTTTAGAGTAACAAATCTATGAATAGCTTCAGTAATAGCCTATGTCTTGTATACACGGCAAGCTATACATCTTTTTTTTTTAAAATACCTTACTGGAAATGTATATCTTGTTATGTAGACATTTTTTATTATAATTACACACAGACAGCTTTGTGACCGAGTTGTTCTTCTAAACTACGAAATGGATTTTGATACGGTTTTCACCATCATTTAAGAAATTTATTTCGGAAGGTTTATGTGTACTTATTACATTAATATTTAACTTAAGAGGCTTACAAGAGCAAAAGCGCGGTCACTGTCGGATTGCATAGAAAAGAAAGAGACGCGCGATGGCACAACGCTGGTAATTTATTGCAAAATATGAAGCAATTATGGATTTACAAAAAATCTATTCATTGGACCAAAAAATTAAAACACTATTATGTTAGTATGTTACTTGTAGAATAATCTGACAAAATATCGGAATGTTTGCATGTATATTAGTATGGTTTTTAATCGTTAAAAAAAATTATAGACTTATCTTCGTGATTTTTTTCTATCATATCAAGTTAATTGTATTATGTTTTCAACACACTATCTAACCAGCATATATCCAGAAGAATATCATATATTTTTCTGATTTTGGTTACTGCAGTGGATCATATTTTTTAGGCATTATAAATTTGCGTTTAGGTCATGTAGTCTCCTTAAATATAAGCAGAGAAATCTCAATTTTGACATGTCGCCACATCAGTAGAATGCACCCGTGCCGAGCATGGGCAGGTCATTAGTCATAAAGTAATTGGTTAATAGTTGAAAAACAGAAAAACTAAAATCATTAGGTACACCTACACCCTGGACGAACAGGAAACCTCTGACAGATTCTGCTGACAAAAAGCTGTGTCACTCAAGTCGGCCAGCTCGCTGTACGTACAGGCCTCTGTACGCACACATCTAGACATTAGTCGGCCAACGAACGGTTGGCCATTACGCGCGCAAACGCCAACACTCACACAAATATTCACACATAAACGGGACTCAGTTTTGTCTTAGCCGAGTTCCGTCCGACCGTTTTTATATTTTTGTAACCGAGATGATAAGCACATGATACAGTACGGGGCCTATGTTATCTTTATGCAAACAAAACAATAGTAGAACTGGCCTTCAATGTGACACATAAATGTGAACTCTATACCTACTATTATTAGTAGGTACTATCATTAGTTGCTTAGTCACCTCATTTAGGTAGAGTGCGAAAAATACATAGTAAAATAATGGGCAGAGGTGTTTACCCACATTTCGCCAGTTATTTTTAAGTCCCATGTAATAGGGGGCGAGCCTATTGCCATCAACCGGGCACACATCCAGACTCCGGGCTGCTACTGAGAAATTCCAGATGGAAAAACCCAATAACACTTGCCCGAGCCGGGGAATCCAACCCAGGACCTCATGCTCAGCAGTAGCGTTTGCGACCACTAGACAAATGAGGGACTTTAAAAAAACTTAGTGTATGGTATAAAAACTTGAGTATGGTATAAAACATGGAAAGTTCAAAACCCACATCAAACGTATACTTATCAAAAATGCATATTATAACATTAAAGACTGCGTTGAAGACAAGGAAGTTTGGCAATAATTCCTTCTGCACATGTGGCTTCCCTGGTACCACATTAACGGCATCACTAAATAAACGTATATTAACTGTTCCCAAATTACGAAGTTTTATGTTTGTTTTTACTTACTTCTTTGACATAATCTCATTATTTGACGGATTCTTATTTCAACTCCTTATTTATGGCTTTTGTGGATAGGATTTTGATTTCGATTTGCTACAGTAGTAATGGCAATATTTAGTCTAAATAGGCTTTTAATTTTATATAGATTCTTTTATATTTTGTGAATGTGAGAACGTTGTAGACCTAACTTGTAGACTAGATTTGTGGACCTTTTTATATTTTTTTGAGTACATGTTACTTGTTGACAGGCCTAAACTGTCCTTCCATATCTATCAACACTGAAATTGGAAACATTGTAAAAGCCCCTTATTTTTAAAAGAGTAACCGTGGAGTTTCTTGCCGGCTCTTCTCCATAGGAAACAACCAATTGGAACCGTGCACCTAGCTTCTGACGTTTCATAAGTGCCCATGTTGGTTTATGTGAAATAAAATATTTTGATTTTGATTTTTGAAAAAACTTAGTCACTTATATGTCGTCCTAGGGCGACCCCTTCCGGCGTTTCAACTCACATCTGCCTTGTAAATACCTTGCTTTTGTTGGCCCAACTAAGTTATCGGGCAAAACTTCACAGACTTCATGGGTACCTACACAATGAAGATAACAAGAAAAGAAAAGCTATTCTAAACTCCTCATAAATTCAAGTAACTACGAGTACAACTGATCCCGGGGTCAATGGCCGCTGGTAGTGTGTTTAAGCATCTTCTACAAAAAACAAAACTGACGAGGAATTGGTAGTTAAAGAACCTAAAATTTTTTTGTCGCAAGCAGAATTTTCCGCTGATGTCATGTAATACTTCTCTAATGCAACAAATCAAATACAAAGTGACAGATTGATAATATCTATTAACGATAACGATAAAAGGTCGCACTCGAACAGCAACGATAATAATTAATTACTACTGTAATGTCACTGTTAAAAGTATCACTGTAGTGCTTTTCTATACAACTTTACAGACAAGCACAAAATTCAAAGACTTAAAGGAAAAAGAAAACAAAGAATATGCGTTTATCTGCGGTAAACATGACGAAGAGAAAAACATACAAACTCAAAAAAGAACGAGACGCACGACATGTGACATCCACCAATCCACATTGGGCCCGCGTGGTGGATTATGGCCCACTCCCTCTCACAGAGAAGTCTTTGTGCCAGCAGTGGGAACATTATATGCTGGTTAGGCTCACAGAAGTGAATTTTACAGAATAGCACAGTGCTATTCTGTAAAATTCACTTCGAACCTCACTCAAGTGACCGCACACGAGTCGAAAGTGAACTGATTTGTTTTTAAACTAATTCCATCCCGTATTCACAACGAGACTCCGATCGAGTTTTGAAATGATGTTTAGTACTTAATCTTTATCAGTTACTGGTGGCTCTGTGAGCGATAGACCTCGCGAGCCTGTCTTAACTGAATAAATGTTCACCATAAAACAAAAAGCGCGCGAAAAGAGCGTGAAATGGCTGAAATGCTTTTTTAAGTTTTCAAGCCGTATATCTCCGCCATTTTGAAAAATTTCGATAAACTGAATCGACAAAAAATCCATTATTGAACCTGCTCACAAATTTTCACGAGAATCGGTTGAGAAATGTGATCTGTAGAGGGGAACAGCCGTACATCCGGACATACGAAAGCATTTTTGACCAAGCTGAAACGGAGACGCTTCGTTCGCTCACGCTTCACGGTCGCTTGGTCAGGTGATATATTGAGTTTTATTTTTCACATACTTTCGTGCGTTCCGTGGATTGGTAACCATTCATTTCATACCAAGACCCATCCGAGCCTCGGACAACACGTTTCGTAAGTCTTGGTTCTGCTGTCATTAGTAGATTTATCGACAGTCGTCTCGGTTAGTCAGAAATTCGAAAGTCTTACCAGTTTTACCAAGGGGTTTCTTGTTACCCAGTACCAGGGTTGTGGAGGTTAGATAGGCGGTCGCTCCATGTAAAATTCTGGTATTCAGCTGCATCCTGTTACACTCGAAGCCGATTCCAACTCTGTTAGGAAAATGCTGCGCAAATGAATCGAAATTATACTATCGCTGATAGCATTGGCCTTCGTGTAATATACCCTAGTGCTCGATATAAAAATACTAGCTATAGCCAGCGGCATCAAACGCGTGGAAGTCGAAAAAAATCCTGTAAATCCTTCTCCATTTAAAATTAAGAATTTATTTATTTGTAAGAATGTAGTTTTACATAGTATGGTGTTAATATCTTTTTAGGTTCTACGAGTACATTCTAACACAACATAATTATGGTGTCCAAAAATATTTAAATGTCATTCCTAAATAAGTAAGTACAATTAATTTTAAGATTTGAAATTTACAATAGTCCAATATGAATTAAATTATATTTAGGTAATCGTTACTTTAATATTAATGTCAAAATTAAGTACATATCATCTTGGATTTTTTACCATTATTCTATGTATCCAACCAATAAAAAAAAAAACCAAATCCCAATGTCAATGACAATGTCATAAAAGCAATTATCCTGTAACCAACTTGTCAGCTTTTTCCTGAACATGGGGATGGGAAGTTCCTTAAATGAGTTACGTAACTTATAAAAAAAAACATAAGTATATACTTACCTATGTATGTGCTAACTTTCATGGTGTTCGGTCAAACGGTGTTGGAGTTCACTCTAGACTCACAAAACATCTTACATAAATAAATAAAATAATAAAAACTAACAGACGAATTGAGAACCTCCTCCTTTTTTTGAAGTCGGGTAAATAATTGCTCTACACACTACTAAAGTTTCTAATAATATAATTCAATCATGATTCGAATGACACGGAGCGCCATCTAGCGTCCTAAAGCAATTGTGACCGTCGAAAGTTATTGTTCTTTCCCTCAGGAACAATATTTTTTTTTCCTGAATGAAAGTACTCTTATGTCCTTTTCTGTACCCCTGACAACGTATATGCAAAATTTCATGATGATCAGTTCTGTGGTTTAGGCGTGAAAAGGTGACAAACAAGCAAACAAAACTTTTGCATTTATAATACTAGCTTCTACCCGCGGCTTCGCCCGCGATGTCGGAAATGATCCCACGGGAACGTGCTACCGGGACAAAAAGTAACCTATGTCCTTCCCCAGGATGCCATTCTATCTCCTTGTCAAATTTTATCCAAATCACAGTTACTTTCGAATTTATAATATAAAGTATGTATTAGTCATGATTAGGATATGACATTCAAATCAGTTTTTTATTGTCACGAGATTATTTCCATTGTCGTGCGGGAAAGATAAAAATGTCTGGTTGTGCAAATTAGTATTTGCACAACAAGACAGATCATATTTATTATTTGACTGATAACAAACCACGGCTTGTTTATTAGTAACAATGTAAATACCTAGGTTTCCAGTATAAGCTGACCTCTCCTTGTAGGAAAAGCCTATGCAATGCGATATCTTACGCTAGAAATGCTAGCTATGTTTAATTATAGCTTTATAGGTAGGTACTTCTAGTATGTCGCATTATAATCGTTATCTCGAGTAGATATTAAGTATTTATAATCTATTTGAGTGTCTATATATTTATATGATACATTATAAGAGTATCCACGAGTACCTAACAGTGACATAGGTAGGTACATACCTATTTGTACATCTCTGATAAGATACAGGGTCGCCATGGGTGCCGGGAGCGGGGTCCAAGAAGGTGCACTTGGACTGGCTTCAATATAAAATATATGTGTAAAAACATTCTGAACTAAAAAAATATCCGAAAACGCCAAATAGAATAATAGAGAATTCAACCTATTCGAGGCGAGATCGTAAAACTTTCTGCGATCTCTCGTTTCTAAAGATTTTGTGCATTATAGTCAACAAAGTACCGAACTCCTAGATATATCCGAAAATCTAATCGACCCTACGCGGGGTGCTAACATTATCGAGCTTGCTCGCTCGCTCTTGCATCCTATTCTGTCTTAATTCTTAAACTTCTATATATACATCGACACAGTTAGTCCTCTTTCTGTCCCAACTACCCTTGCTCGACGAAGCGCCAGCCCGCGCCATAGCTGAGCCTGTAGCTTTAATTTCCCCGATTAATAATAATATTATAAATTCGATCCAGCCTGTCCTACCATGCTGCCCTCCCTTCAGTGACGCCATAAGCCGAGGTCTGATCCCTTAGCGTGTGGTCACTTAGAAATGAAGAAATTCGCCCCTGGCTGGAGGCTTTAAGTTAGCTTAAGCCTACATCGTTCTTACATTCACAAAATATAGAAGAATCTATATAAAAATAAAAGCCTATTTAGACCAAATGACATGATTGCCATTACAACTGTAACAAATCTGAATCAAAATCCTATCCACAAAAGCCATAAATAAGGAGTTGAAATAAGAATCTGAGAAAGAGTATTCTGTTCTATTATATTTTAAGTACATAGTAGTATGTAGTATCTGTGAAGTTTCGCCAACATATTAAAAAATATTGTTGTATTCAAATTAATATTCTTTATTTCAGAACACAATGAAATTCAACGTGCTACTGCTGTTAGCAACCATAACTAGCTCATATGGTTACCACATCCTGGTCCTGATACCAGCACCTTCTCACAGTCACAATACGCTGGGGAAAGGAATTGTGGATGCTCTCCTGAACGGAGGACACACGGTAAGATCCATTTTTTCAAGTGACCCAGATAAATGTACACAGACGAGATCGAGCAATAACCTTGAGTATTTGCATAGCTGACCTCGCATTGCTTTCCGTACAATTGACAGTTCAGCATAAACTGGAAATCATGCTGAGCTAGACTCCCATTTGGTGGAACCTTGAGACGCACACCGCACTTTGTACAATACCTATGTTCTTTATTTGGTTTAAAGTATGTCAAAACAAAAACACGAAAACAATATTTTAAAGAAATAAAATTACACTAATAATAGTGAAATTTTATTTCTTTAAAATATTGTTTTCATTTCGTTGTGATATTGATATGAATATTGTTTTTTTTTTAATCATAGGTAATCATTTATATTGCAATAGGTATTAGTAAAGTTTGGTATTAAAGTCAGTAATTAGGTTCGTAATACATAGTCAGACATTTGACATGTAAAAATGTTAGGGTATAATATTTATATCCAATGGCATATTTTATTATTTATTAATTTTACAATACATTTAATATTAATTATCGTCACATGACTTTAAAACAGATTATTTAACATTATTTATAAATTCATTAATATTTTTGCACCTTGTATTTTATTTATATTCATGTATCAAATTTTTCTTTTAATTATTGTGCTTATGTGTATTGCGCTATTTCTTTTGTGTACATTCAATAAATGGTTTCTCTGTCTTAGCTACCTATCTATCTAATAGCTTGATGTGTCGTCGTGCTAAAACCAATTCACAATTCCAATAATTGAGTTGAAATTTCATCAAGTTGATTCAAAATTCTAAATGTGTTAAAATATGATGGATAGCAAGCAATATATTGTCCAGTATAATAACGCACTCAGGATACTGCTGAGGCTGCCATGGCGATGTAGCGCGACAAAGATGTTTGCGGAAAGGCTTATAGATGGATTTGCGGCCATCATACGTAAAAGAAGCGCTTCTCTGCTTGCTCGTCTTCGTAACGGTACCAACAGTATCTTGAGTTTATTCCCAGATTACAGTGATATCCATCATATAAATACTAGGAACAACCACAAATTTGTTGTACCTACAACAAGGCTCATAAAAATAGGTGGCTCGTTCAGGTGTCAATGTATACACACTTTTATAATAAACTTTCAAGCCACGTTCAAGATCTAAGCTTTAATAAATTCAAGTCATTAATTAAACGAAAGATGTGCCAGAAAGCCTTTTATACCGTTAATGATTATATTGGGGACAAAAAGGCTTGGGATTTAGTTGCTCCAATTTTGGCATACTGAATGTTTTTTTGTTATTATTTTTGATATATTTTTATTTTATTAAACTTTGTCATTTGATAATTATTATATATACAATGTCATGACAATTTACTTTAAGAAGTATAGTATTATTATTTAATTATTGTGAATGTGAGGACTATGTGGGTCACTTTTATTTTTTATTTTATTTTTTCACTTTCTCAGGTAGTTATAATGATAATCTGGCAGTTTGAGTGCTTTATGCGGCCTACCCAAATTTCCTTTCTTTGGTATTGTTCGTCGAGTGGTTGAGTTCCACGATTAGTGAGAAATGCGTGCACTGACTGGACAGGTCCACTCATTCTGTGTGGTTTTTCCTCAAAAGACCATTTCAGACACAAATCTACATGGTCTTCACATGATCTGACCAAGATTATGTCTGGATTTTAACAGAGACTGTGGCCTCTGGGTTTGTTTCGGCCTTTCTTCTTAGAGTAGTCAGATAGAAAACGCCGACCACATCTAGTTTTAAAAATATGACACAACACACACATACAAAACACACACATAAACAACACACACACACACAACAAACACACACTCACACACATGTGTGTGTAACACACATGTGTGTGTAACACACATATAAAAATATGATTGCCGTGTAAAAGTGTTCGTACAAACCTACTTACAGAAATAAAATCATTTATCATTTAGATAGATGGGAGTCTCCAATGCTGCAACACTGGATGAAACTCCGCACTAAATGAAACGTGTATGTCTACTAACACTAGTTTTTTAAGACCATTGTTACTAACAGTATGGACGTAGGCTAAAATAAATGCTATAATAATAATAGAAAGGCTGCTGAGAATTTCCTAATGGTAAACTTCTAAACGATATTCGATATTTTCAACATGAACGATGTAATCAATATTTTGTAACCATTTTTTGATTTAAAAGAGTGTCCATGGAGTTTCTTGCCCGTTCTTCTCCATAGGTACCTACTACGCTTTGGAATGGGTAACTAGCTTCATCTTTCTGACTGACCGACCCCTTGACAATTCAAAAGTGCCTGTAATTGGTTTATTTGAAATAAATGCTTTCAGCCTTATTACAAAAAGCGGTTTAACTAAAAACCCAGGTTTAAATCTCTATAAACTACGGTTTAAACAAAATTGATATTACAAATCGTGGTTTTTCGAAAAACCGTAGACCATTCCATGGTCTAACGCTAAACCTCGGCGGCCCCTAGTTTAAACGATCAAACCATGGTCTAAATCGTATCTGTCAAAGTTTCTCTTTTAGGTTATAGCATTTTTTTCATTGTGTTGTGTTGTTTTTAACCCGAAAATGGATATTAACATGGCCGATATAATTGATATTGAGGATATTGAAGCCGCTGAGTTGTTAGGAACACCACGCCGACACAACATAAATCGTGTTCAAATAAATCCCTTCGTAGAATTATCTCATGAAGATTTCAGGCAAAAGTATAGGTTTAATAAACGTTATGCGATGAAAATAGTGGACTTATTATGAGAAGATTTGACTAGAGATGCTCGAGGATGCTTAATAATGTTAATTTATGTTTACTTACTTTTTCCTCGGTACTCCAATTCTCAGATCGTTTTTTCTTTTGTTGGTCCATAACGATATAATGTTAAAATTAACATAGAAGGCACAAAGAGGCAATTGTTCTAATATAGACTTTGATAATTTAAAAATTCCAATGCTAAATTAACTTTGTTCAACTTGCGATAGTTTTGTTTAATGTTATGGTTTCATATAACGCGCCAGAATGTTACGCTTCGTTACACGTACTTAGGTGTATTATTAGTAATTAATACGACACTAATTAATGTGCTCAAACCTATACTAAACTACAATCGACGAAATAACTAATGTTCCATGCAAATTAACACTCTCAATATTTTTAATACTCCTAATCATCATAATAATCATTAGCGTATTAACAAAAAGTTTTCTTTTCTGAGCATACGGAACGTTGCAATAGAATGATATCACGGTGAACGAATAATATTTGTATTAATCTGTGGTCGATATGTAGACAATGGTTCAAATGACGGTACTAAGAAGACCATGGTTTTTTTAAGTTTTGTAATACGGACAAATTTAGACCATGGTTCTGCAGATAAGCCTGGACTTGATAGGACAGGTTTAAACCAAGGTTTATTTAGTTTTTTGTAATAAGACTGTTTGAGTTTGAGTTTGAAAAACTTTGCCGGGCTAAACCGGGTACCAAATCTAGAACCAATTCAGAACAGTCGTTGCTTGTGTTCGCAAGACCAATGACGTAGACGTTAAAAGTAAAAAAAAGTTTTTTTATTCTTTTAGGTAACATGGGTGACGCCGTACCCAGAAAAAGTCAAGAATCCTCCAAAAACGTTGCATATTCTTGACATAAGTACAGTCCAGAGGTTTTCCGCAGGTATGTGAATTTATCTCTGAGTTATCATTACATATTACCAGTGGCTCTGCGAGCTATAGGCCTTGCGATTCTGTCTTTGCATAGCTTAAACTGAATAAATGTTCACCGCGTATCTGAAAACAAAAACATTAAAAAAACAAAAAGCGCGCGCAAAGAGCGCGAAATAACTGAAAAATGTTTTTTTTTACGTTTTCAATCCCCAAATCGCCACCATTTTGAAAAAGTCCGAAAACCTGAATCGATAAAAATAAAACTATATAATTATCGAACCTGCTCACAAAATTTCACGAGAATCGGTTGAGAAATGCGACCTATAGAGGGGAACAGCCAGACATCCGGACATACGAAAGCATTTTTGCCCTAGCTGAAACGGAGACGCTTCAATCTCGCTTCGCGCTCGCTCGGTCAATAAAACGAATTCCACCGCCGTGTTAGTCTGTCTGTCTGTCGGAACGCGATAAACTCAAAAACTACCGAACGGGTTTTCATACGGTTTTCACCAATGGACGGAGTGATTCATGAGGAAGGTTTAGGTGTATAATTCATTAAAGTTTTGTGTAAATTGGCAGAAATATGACGGTGATAGTCAAAGATGTCGGAAAGAATGCCGACTAGGACCTTTACTAGCGTTAACCAATAGAGCAGTGGTTCCTAACCTTTTCGATCTTGTCACCCCTATGACTTAGCTAGGGAAACTGATTTTACCCCCCCCCCCCCCCGTCTCTCCCTCATGTTACCAATGAATATACATATAAATACAAATTGACTTTATTAGACATAAAAATTGCAGAAAAATATTGAGTAAGTTCTTACAATCACATTACACAGCTAGGGCTTGATGAAATACACTGGCGAGCTACATTCGGACTTATTGGTAATATTGGTCTAATCTTTGTTATATGTTACCAGCTTATTACCCCCGCAGAATACCAGTTTTACCCACGCAGGGGTAATTACCCCCAGGTTAGGAACCATAGAGTTATATGTATTACGGGAATTCTTCCTCATAAAAATATCTATTAAATTGTACGCACTATACAGGGTGGTAGGGATTTCGACGCGCAACCTGTTACCATGGATTTAGTACATGATTCAGAACCCGCGTTGAAATTTTTCGTAGGTTATTAAAAATAAAAAATGTTTTTCCATACATATGAAACAGCAGATATTTTAATCCACGACAACTTTCCACTAGAATCTTCTTCTAGAAGAGAGACTCTTCATCTAGAATCATGTGCTGAATAAAATTCATGGTTACAGTTTGGACGTCGATGTCCCGCTGTCGCGCTGTATGTCTATCTGCATTTTTAATTTTTCTCTGGACCCAATTCTGAAGTCCACACTGACGAAATCGCGGACAGACGCTAGTATCTCATGAAGAGAGAAAAAATATTTCACTTTTACCATGCATTATTCTTTTTTCATTCAAGCAACATGACAGAACGGGGTCAAGCGACTAACAGCTGATAGCACGGGCGCGGTTCGTACGGTTGTTAAATGAATGAAACAAAAATAATGCATGGTAAAGGTGGAATAATTTTGTTTGTAAAAAGGGATTAGTTACTCAATTAAATTACTGCTGATGGTGTATTATTCTTGTAAGGTACTCAATATTCTATTAGGTGAATAGTGCGCTTAGTAAATAAAAAAAAAAAATCGTTTCTTTGGGACAGTTGTTTGTTATGATGAGTACAATAATGTGTTTGATTATCAGTCACTAATTACAAGTCAGCCTATATAAAAATAATTTTATTGAATTCTATTCTATCTATTTCCAGGAGTGGACATGACTGACCGTAGAAACAACAATGGCGGAGTTGCTTTCGTCAAGGAGTTCTCAAATAATGTTTCAATTGAAATGTTGAACACTCCATCTGTTAAAGAAGCTTTGATCAAGCAACAGTTCGATGCTGTAGTAACGGAGACTTTCTTTTGTGATCTACTGGCAGGGTAAGTGAAGAATTATCATATAGTTTTGCCTGTAACACATTAACAGTAGGAATGGGTTTCATGTTGACAGTTCAACAACATTCATTGCGTTATTTACGTTGTTGAGCAGACAAATTTATCGAACCTAAAAAGCAGTGGATTAGCAATAGGCTTCAAAATGATTCAGATTGTGATAGTTAGTGTGTTACGTAATTAGGGTGCCGGTCGGAAATTATCTCACGGGACCATACTACCGGGATTAACAGTATCCTATCTCCTAACCCAGGTCTACCCGTGTGTCAAATTTTATTGAAATCCGTTCAGCCAATAAGGCGTGAAAGGTGACAGATAAACTAACTTTCGCATCTATATATAGTATTGATTTCAAAATATTGTAATGTAGCGATATCAACATCGCCACATGCGTGCTACACGTCATACGACGTCACGCAAATCCTGCATCGCGCAAGCAGAGTTTACCGTGCGACTAGCATATATACAAACGTCCCGACATCAACCGTCGGGCAGTTGCCCACCAGACACAACACCCGTCTGGTCGGAGGATCCTCCCTTTTCTATAGAGTATGAGTGAACTTTACACCCTGTTCCTCATACCTCTAAAGTAGTAGCTACACAATGGGCTAAGAAAGCTCAAATTTACCAAAAGAGGAATGGGAAGGGCTATACTCGTAGTTTGCGTGCTGAAGAATCAGAAATGAGGAGATTTTCAGGTCAAGGTTCTGACATAGCTACCGGATGGACTGCTAAACTTTAGACTTGCAGAATAGGCTGCCATTGAGGCCAAAAAGTCATCGAGTGATAGAAGACGCAGCGTGGGAAAGCCCTAGATGAATCGACGCTTTCGTGAAGGCGATGTGCTATACCCACATCCAGTGGATTCCTTCGAGGAATCCGCTGGATGTGAGTATCCCATCACTGTTCGCGTCAATCCTTGAGGCAAGGCAGGCTAATTAATACTCCAAGCTATTGAGAATTTCTTAGCGGCAAAATCTAATAACAAATTGCCCCAAGACGGGTGCCCAAACCTATGATCTCAACGCTATGAAATAAAGAAAAATGATGTCTATGACTCTCTATCTAGTTCCAGGCCATCTAAGCAATTTATGATGATTTATCTCATTAGTTCACTATCTTTTCAGTGTCGCGGCAGTGCAGCAGGCCCCCTGGATCGTGCTGGCCACCCAGATGTTCCCAACACTCGAGGCTCAAGTTGACGAGGTTCGGTCTATAGCCACCGTTCCTCTGTTGTTCAACCCATCGGTCATTCCTATGCCGTTCGCCAAGCGAGCCATCAATGGCTTGATTCATGTTACCATGACTGTTGCTGAGTGGTAAGTTCACACCTAGTCTTTAAAATATTATCAAATCAAATGCAAGTAAGATTGGTTGTTTAATCTACATATTAAAAATTAAAGTAACTTTTGTGACCGCGTTGTTCTTTTAAACTTCGTAACGGTTTTTATGCGATTTGTACCATCATTTAGACTTTAGAGAATTGATTCCAAAAGGTTTGTTTATAACTTTACTAGCTGTTGCCCGCGACTTCGTCTGCGATCCAAGATGAAAAGTTGCCCATGTTCTTACCCAGGTCATGGTTTATCTGTGTGCCAAATTCCATCCAAATCCGTTCCATAGTTTTTGCGTGAAAGAGTAACAAACATCCATCCATCCATCCTCACAAACTTTCCGGTCTATCGATACTCTTAGAGTCACAAAATATATTATGTGTATAAAACAATCTCTTAACACACTACTAAAGTTTCTATAATAATATAATTCAATCATGATTCGAAAGACACGTGGCGCCATCTATTCTCATAAGAGCGTTATTGTTCTTTTCCTCGGGAACAGTACTTTTGTGTCTACCTGATGTCCTTTTCTGGATACCTGACAACGTATAAGCAAAATTTCAGGATGATCGGTTCAGTGGTTTAGGCGTGAAAAGGTAACAAACAAACAAACAAACTTACTTTCAAATTTATAATATTAGTTAGGATATTAAACTTACATATAATAAAGAAGTCTCGATGTTTTGTCATGAAGGAGGGGTGGGTCGCTAGTCTGTTAAATGACATTCAGTAACAGTGTGTTAGTTGGATCTGACTGACTCATGCAGCCATTACCTAATTTTTATTCCTCATACAAAAGCCCTTGATCTTTCTTTCTTCTTTCAAAAGGGTTCGTCACGCCATGCTTCAACTGGCCCCGTTAATATGAGCAACCACATATCCACATATATCCCTAAAGAAATGTGCACTTTTGACTTAACCTACCGAAAAATCCTATCTAATAATTCAAAATTCTTCCAGGCTGGACCGACCAAAAACGATCAGTCTCTACGAAAAAACGTTTGGACCTCTAGCAGCCGCGCGAGGCCTCACTCTGCCCCCATTCGACGATGCCTTCTACAACGTGTCGATTATGTTCGTCAACTCCCACGAGTCCGTGAGTCCGGCGATCAGTACCCCTCCTAATGTTGTCAACATCGCTGGGTACCATATGGATGAGAATATTCCACCATTGCCGAAGGTAAGTGTTTTGGTTAAAGACCTTGATTTTGGAAGGAAATCTATCATAAAATCACGCCTACTACACCTACATTTCTTTAGTCATGTTTTTAAATAAGTCCCATGTAAGGAACGAGCATATTGCAATACAATCGGGCATAAAATTAAAAGCTTTATGGATCACCCTTTGCCGGACTTAGGTGATGTCCCACGGTCAGCAGTTGGTAAGTAAGTAGTGGACGGGTCCTTCTAAATAATATATTTCATCAATGCTTAGTAAAGGAAATTGGGCCAGCTAAAAATTGAATTTAGAATACAAGAATTGACCAATTATCACACGCAATGAGAATTGAGGATTGGAAAAGAGAATGGAGCCCAGTCTAAATTCATCTGTTTGTCACAGGACCTGCAAGATCTCCTGGACGGCTCCCCGCAGGGAGTAGTATACTTCAGCATGGGCTCTGTGCTGAAGTCAGCGGCATTTAAACCACCTCTACGCGCGGCGGTGTTGCAACTGTTCTCCACGCTGCCCTACACCGTGTTGTGGAAGTTCGAGGAGCCGATCACCGGCCTGCCCCCCAACGTGCACGTACGGTCCTGGCTGCCACAGACTAGCATTCTCGGTAAGCACCCTAGCATAGCAATATGTGGGGTGGCTAAGCCTATGCTCATATAACTTTGATGAAGCCAACCCTAGTCTTTTATGAGACCTATGTTGATTTTGACAAGGCAACACAGGCCTCGTCAAAGACCAATACAGGACTTTTCAGAGACCAACGTAAGGTCTCTGAAAAGTCCTGTATTGGTCTTTGACGAGGCCTATGTTGATTTTGACAAAGCATATTATGTTGGTCTATATATTGAGGCCTATAATTCCGAGGCAAAAAATATCAATGGCATTTAATTTAATTAATTTTGTCTACAGCTCACAAGAACATCAAGGTTTTCATTACTCACGGTGGTCAGTTGAGTTCGTTGGAAGCTGTCAGAGCTGGAGTCCCATTACTAGCAGTGCCAGTATTTGGAGACCAGCCAAGCAATGCTGATCGTGCAAAGCGGTATGGCTACGCGCTCAAAGTGGATTTCGGGCCGGATATGGTACCAGAACTTGGAGTTGCTTTGAAGGAGATGCTCAGTAATGATAAGTAAGTCAATATCAAATTTTATAAATTAGAAAACTTAGAATTGAACCACAATGTAGGTAGTTTCCTAAGAAGTCTTTGATTCATCATTTCCTAACCTTTTTCCTAGTTTTCACGCCTACCTACCATACCAACTCCTTAAAGATACATGCGCAATTCCGCATTAATGAAACAGATTTTTAATAAAAATTGCTTGTCAGTTAATTTAACTGCAGTCGCTCCATCTAAAATGCTGGTGGCCAGCTGCATCCGGTTCGATTGGAAGCTGACCTCTAAATAGTCGTGAAAAGGCAGATACGGGATGATGATGAATTTATCCGAAAGTGGTGAAGGCCCTTCTGAAGACTTCCAAAGCGTTTCGTATTCCTACGACTTTCAACAGGATTGACATAGCTTTTCGGTGGCATTATGTCAATCCAATTTTTTTTTAAGTTTCCATCATAGATAACGCTTTTCTTGGCCCTGAGAGGGCCTAGACAAATGGCATTCGCTTCGGTGCGATTCTATTTCTACAATCGCTATCGCTTTCCCTAATGTTTACATCATACGAATCGAAAACTAGCGATAACACTTGTCAAAAAGTGCCACTTGGCTACGCATCTCTATGGAAGTAATCGTTCGCCGCTGTCGATTCGTTTCATAGGATCGAATGATGCTATCATTGTCTAGCTAATTTCTATTCGATGACCTATGATCACGTGACATTTCGATAGCTTATGTCAACCCTATACATTTTTTGGGTTTTCTACTAGCGTCATCGCTAATCGAATGTTACTTTGTCTAGGTCCTCTGGTCTAACTATTGCAGTCTTTGATCATCTTAATTGATATTATTATATTAGCGTGTATGTAATGTTCGTGTACCTGTGTCGCGCACACACTTGTACACTATAATATCTCCCGCGCCGATGGCTGGTCCCCGCTGAGATTAGCCGCGATGGCTGAAATTGTCTGAAGGCCTATTCATCTTTCTTTCTTCTTCTTCTTTAGGATTTTTGGTTACCGCACTTAGTCCTTTAGGTGGACCATTGTGCGTGGGCCATGGCGGCCGTCGGTGGTTGTTTGAACCGGCCCACCTCCCTCCAGAAGTTGATTATGTCTTAGGAGGACTATTAATATAACAGGTTTTTAATGAACTTTTTTTTTTGTTGCAGATACTCGAAGCACGCGAAGTACCTCTCCCATTTGTTCCAGTCTCGTCCAACGACGCCTAAGCAGCTGATTAACTATTACGTCACGCTCGCGATTGAGACCAAAGGTATCATCTATTAATTTGCATTTGTGGCTAGAACCTTAGTCCCTTCTAGCTTTATTTTTCTCAACAGTTTGAAGAGGAAGGAGGTGTTGAGGTATTTACAAGGCAGAAGTGAGTGGAGGGGACGTAGTGACCTTATTGGTGATTTTCTTCAGAAAGGTCAGGTGCGTAGTAGTCGGAACCAGCGTGCGTGTATGACTAGATGAATGAACGTAAACGAGGCAAATGGAGCATGTAAGGATCGTAGCAGGTGGCGTTCTGTAGTTTCTGCCAACCCCCATGGGAAGAAGGCGTGAGTTTATGTATGTGTATGTAGTTTGAAGAGTACCTAGTTTTAAAACTGTAGTGTTAAATCAAAACGGTGAAGGAAAAGATCGTGAGAAAACCAGCATGTTTTAGAACCAACAATTCGAAGACATTTATTTATTTAATTTATTGGGGAAAACAAACAATTACACATTAAGAATTACAAAAGGATAGAATACAGAAATTATATAAATGTGAAATCAACCACGTTCTTCACAGATACACAATGAGACAATTTGGTAAATTTTAAGATTAGCGTTATAAATAATAAAAAAGAGGAATATTAATAGTAAAATATCAATAAAACATAAAGCTGTAAATAGTGTCGCATATGTGGAACAACAGTGTCACATTCATTTTTCAATATGTTAAGTAACATGAGTCTAAACTTCCTATATGGTAAAGAAAACAGATCCAAATTGCAGAAATTCTTATTAGAATTGCTCGTAAGGCGACGAAGAGGCGTAGGCGCACGCAAGCCGGCATTTGTACGACTGGAAGTAGTGGCAAATACAGGTCGTGCGCGCACCTCGCGTCCAAGGCATGTTCTGGGAACTATATAACACAGCTTGTTACCAATGTCTAAGCAATCATACGAGTTATTGCATAAGTCATACAAAAATGTAGTTTAAAGAAAAGTACGCCTTGAACTTAAACAAAGCCGATTATATTTTTTAAGTAACTCACTTTAAGAGAGATAACAGCTTTTTATGCAGCGATACTGCATAGACTTCAAAAATTTGCGTTGTATGCTTTCTATACACTCAATATATTTATTGTAGAAGGGGTTCCACACAGGTACTGCATATTCTAATTGAGACCAAACTAGTGATCGATAGAGATACAAATATGTACTAGGGTGTTTAAATTCCGTGGATGATCTCATCACAAAACCGTACATGCGATAAGCATTATTAACAATTTTACTAACATGTGCGTCTAAGTGCAGTTTATCGTCAAGTAATATTCCCAGGTCGCGGATAAAACTGACTCTTGCCAGAGTTACTCTGTGTATTGCATAGGGATAATTAAATATATTTTTAGTGAAGCTAATACAACAATATTTAGAAATACTGAGTTGGAGTTTGTTATTAGTGCAATAATCCGCAAGACGACTGAGGTCTTGTTGAAGCAGTTGACAGTCAAGCATAGTTTTAATGGGTCTAAAGACTTTAAGGTCATCTGCGTAAAGTAAGAATTTAGAATTAAGAAAGCACATGTCAATATCATTGATAACTAAATTAAATAATAAAGGGTCCAGTATCGAGCCTTGAGGCACCCCTAATGAAACAGTTATGGATTTGGAATGGAAACCATTAACTACCACTTTTTGTGTTCTATTTGTAACATAGGAAGAAAACCAACGGAACAAATCCAACGGACATGTGACATCTACCAATCCGCACTGGGCTCGCGTGGTGGATTATGGCCCACTCCCACTCCCTCTCATAGAGAGTCCTGTTTCCCAGCAGTGGGAACATTATATGCTGGTTATGTTTACAGAAATGAATAAAAAAAATAGCACTATGCTATTCTGTAAAATTCACTTCGAAACTCACTCAAATGACCGCATACAATTCTAAAGAGAACTTTTTTTTTTTAAAGTAAATTATCTCAGATTACATTGCCCATGGAATTACGAAGTGATGTTTAGAGAAAAAAGCACAACTCACGAAAAAAATTGGCTCCTAGGCTTTGTGCGCACTACGAATTTTAATCGTTGCGGATAATATTCGCAAATCTGTGAACAATCCCAATATACTAGAGTCAGCGCACTGCGGTAAAAAATCGCTAGAGAATTCGCTTGAAAAATTATTGTCGTTAACGATTCATTTTCGCAGTTTAACAATCGCAACGATTAAAAATCGTAGTGAAATCACCCTGAAAATTTTCCTTAGTAATTCGTGTAACTTATTTCACAGGGGCATACCACCTTCGCTCTCTATCCCTGAAGTACAGCTGGTACGAGCGCTGGATGCTCGACTTGGTGCTCGTTCTGATCACGGTGCTTGCGGCGCTCATCGCGCTCCTGGTGTTCTTGATCAAGACTGTACTCAAAAAACTTTCCGGAAAGAAGACTTACAACGAAAAAGGAAGTAAGAAGAAGAGGCATTAATCTTAAGTTTATGTTAAGTTATTGTAAATAGAAGGTTTTTTATCTACGATAAGATTGTGTTTTATTTGATTGATTATTGGCATAGGGCCAATAATTCCAATGCATTTTGGGGTCATAGTATGGCTTCACTTGGGATCCGTTTCTCTAACGAAAATTATCGCAATATTAATGTTTTAAATTGTCATCTGCTGTGATTGGTTGTTGATCGGTCATTCAACCAATCACAGCAGATTACGCGCGCTTGAAAATTTGGCGCATTAATTTAGCGATCATTTTTGTTCGACAAACTGGCTCTTGTTCTTTTATATTTATTAGAATATTCTTATTTTAATATTAAATATAACAATTAAACATAGATTATAATACACAAGCTAAAACTAAAATATATATACCTACTATTTACAAGTGTATAATGTGAGGGAAGAACTCATAGGGCATCAAAAAATTCGTCCGCATCGCTGTCAATGGGATAAGTGCCCAAAAGGCTGGCGGCATTGCCACGTTGGATGGCAATGCTGATTCTTAGGGCTAAAAATAGGCCAGCCCTCTGGTCGTGTGAAGAGTCGACCAACCGCTTGGCGATGTCCCGAAATATTTGGTGAGCACTGTGACCCCAAGGCCCTAGTGTTTCAACCCCAAACGGCTCAAACATATAGCTTCCAATAAGGTTGTTATACTTGCGCCGTTTGAGGTATTTTTCGTTTTTTTTTCTTTATCAGACATTATATCACTAGCCACCCCATTCTAGCCATACGGTACCCATACTTTTTCACAAAACCCATTAATTTCTTTGCTCTTCCATTTGAAAATGGAATCTACACTAAGATTACTACTATTCATATTTACTGATAGTCTGAAACATGCAGAAACCTGTAGTCTGGTGTGGGGCTTTTTACCACGAAATAATAAATAATTTTAGTAGCAATAGTACGCTATTTAATAATAGATGGCGCTTTATTCAATACACAAAGGAGGAATGTTCTAATATTTCTATAAAATAAGAATAAAAACGTCTACCAAAAAAAAAAAACCAACATATGCAGTATGTAGTAGTAGTAGTAGTAGTAGTATAGCAGTATATCCAGCATACATATTCACAGATTGATTATTTATTGTTGCTATATCAAGGTTAAACTTTTGCTATTCGTTAATAGATGGCACTCGCTGACTTGAAACCTTACGTGAATGTAAATCATTGGTAGAGCTTCGTCTTGGCAAGCCAATGAATGCAAGATATAAAGATAAACATTAAAAAAAAATACATATCAAAACAACCGACTTCCAAAAAAAACACTAGAAAGCGAAAAATGACTTCAATTTCGGAAGTCGGTTTGTTGGTTTTGTATTTTCGTGTTCTGAAATAAAAGTTATTTTTCGTCGTCGTAAGTCGGTTTTTTTTTTTTAAACATTTTTCTTTTTCACTTTTTAGTTGTGGTACCTACCCCACACAAATTCGTAACTATACCACTACTTGATACGTAAATAACAGTGACAGGAAATTATTATAACATCACCAAAATACAATAAGTGGAAAAAATACGTATTATTAAAGCTAACTGAAAATCTACCCAAGCAAAAGTTATTACAAAAAAATATCGCATAACAAACATACAAAAAAAAAAAAAAACAGGCGAACTGAGAACCTCCTCCTTTAAGTCGTTTAAAAAGGTGGTCTATCTTCTATCAACCCTAGTCTTAATTAGATTGTGTACCCTACCTTAAGGCAGTTGCTATTCATTCGCCATTAAAAATGAGCTGACCGAAAATTAATTGGGAAGTGGATAATGAAAAGATTTCGATGCTATTCAGTTTTTAACCGACTTCACAAAAAGGAGGAGGTTCTCAATTCGTCTGTATGTTTTTTTTTTTAAAAAGTGAAAAATAAAAACTTTTTTACAAAAAAACAACCGACTTCCAAAAAAAACACTAAATGACGTGAAAAATAACTTTAATTTCGGAAGTCGGTGGCCAAGCACGAAAATACAAAACCAAAGGCACCGACTTCCGATATTAAAGTTATTTTTCACGTCATTTAGTGTTTTTTTTGGGAGTCGGTTGTTTTTTTTCCTACAAAGATTTAGGCAGTAAGACATTCACTGAGGTTGGAACACACCACTTTTCTCGGCACAGTCGGGTGTCAAGCACAGGATGCACAATTGATGACATCCCTCTGCATTGGGAATAGGGGTGTAAGAAACCAGAAAACACATTTATTTTAATAACTTTAATATTCTTCTGACTCCGAAGCCCGAAACTCTGACCACCAGTCTCACCAAGGGGTATCGTGTTACGCAGGAACTGAATTGTGGAGGTGAAATAGGCAGTTACGCCATACTGGGTCGACTGGTAGACAGGAAATAGATCCCATCATAGTTGGGGAAAGCCTAGGTAAATAATGATGATTTTTCTGAATGCTGAGTGGTTGTAAGCATGACGACAAAGCTTTTTGGTCCTGGTCCTTAACCAGGCAGCATAATTCCTACTCCGGGCAGTAACTAAGAAATTTCTTAAGGTCTGAATCCTCAGCTGTAGCCCGCCAAATTCAAACTATCTTTGGTTTTAAAATACATAAATACAATAATAAACAATACAAACATTAACATAACACATAATTATTTACATTCTTATTAGATTATGATAATATGTGGAAAACGTCGTGGGTTACACATTTACTCACTCAAATTTTGTGTAATACTGTAATGTGTAACTGTCTATTATCCCATAAAAAAAGTGCTCTGTTTATTTAAGCCCATGTAATAAGTAAACAACGTGGCATCCCTGACGTGTTAGTGGATTTTTTTTTCTGCATTTTGGCACCTCACATCGAATGCACAGGGTTCAAGTTATAAGCGAACTGCGGTAATGACGTGTTATGGTAACAATTGCACCGTCGAGAAAAAAACTACCGTATTTACACAAAGGTAAATCTGAGTCGATAGTCTTGACCACATATTTCTGAGTTTTTTTTCTCGAAAATATCCTTGATAAGACTTCCTCTTCCGCCAACCTCTTTATCATGGGATGACGTTTTGAAATTACTTTAATATTATAGCCGTCTTGCCGACTGTATTCCCTGAAGTAATCGAACAAAAACAAATCAAAATATTTTATTTCACATAAACTTACATGGGCACTTATGAAACTTCAGAAGCACGGTGCCACTGGGTCGTTTCCTATGGAGAAGAGCCGGCAAGAAACTCCACGTTTACTCTTTTATTAAAAATAATTGGGTTACACAATGTTTTCACATTACAGTGTTAATAGGTATGGGAGGACAGCGTAGGCCTGTCAACAAGTATCAGGTACTTAACAAAATAGAAAATGGTCTACAAGTTAGGCCTACATCGTTCTCACATTCACAAAATATAAAAGAATCTGTTTAAAAGATAAATAAAATGACAAAAATAAAAGCCTATCTATACCAAACGACATGATTGCCATTACAACTGTAACAAATCTGATTAGAATCCTGTCTACAAAAGTCATTAGTAAAGAGTTGAAATTAGAATTGTAGGTAGGTAAGGCTAGTTAAAGGTGTATGTGTGGATATCCACATTTTATCAGCTATGATAACAAGGCCCATTTCACAGAAGGCTAGCCTGTTGCCGTCAAGAAAGTACGCATCGAATCGAGTGTTCGTAATTTGGCAATAAGCACGAAAGAAGCGTAATAAACAAACGCTCGTTCATCTTCAGTATCTGTATGACAAGAGGTCTACAATATTAAACCGCTGTCGCTTATGCCATACGCCCATATTTTGTCTAATACACAGCGATCTTTTGCGCTCAAGATATGACCAGTAACTGTCGATTACAATTTGTGGTATATTTTCTATGGATTAATGGAAAATTGGTTGGTTAGACACGTCCGAATGTGAACTAGTAGTCAAAGAGCTCTTTGTGAAGAAACTCGTCCGAGGAAGTACTACCACCATAACTATTTCTGGTGTTGCCGAAAACCAGAGCGGTGGGGCGAGCACGGGCGTACCCAAGACGTTTGTGACAAGACATAATAAATTATGTCATGTCTTACAATCTGTCTTAAATGTTAGCACGGGTCAACCATACACAGGTAAATCTCGCGAAAAGTTTTTATTATATCATTTAAATTGTTTATTGTAATAAATTGATTGGTTTGATTTAATTTAAAGTTTATGTGGTGAATAATGGAAGAAAAAAAGCAGTAGGTAAGTATCACAACTTTGAGAAATGTTTGCGGTAAGTACCTATACACGACGTTATTGCCGATTTCGTAGTCTTGTCAATTTACTTATAAAAATCATTAACATACATTTTACATTTATTATTTATTACATTTTACATTAAGTAGCAGGATTTTTTTGCAATTTTTAAATCTTTCGCCACCTTCGAACGAACGTGATAATTTTTTCAAAATCATTAGTCAAAATTTGTCATTTGTGCAAAATGGATGCGCCCATGCATGCAGCAAGACATAATGAGTCCGAACTAAACGTCAAGAAGTTATGTCACATGTCAAGAAATTATCTCACGCCGCCGCGCGCCGGCGCCGCGCCGCCCGCGCCGCACCGTGCTAGCATTTAAGACAAAACGGTTTTATCAGCCAAACTGTGCTAAAATGTGTGACTCAAGCCATGTCACAGTAGGCCATGCTCGCCCCGCTGAGCGATGGCCGTTTTGACGGGATGTGGCAGATATTTTACCCCAACATGTTTCTTTTTTGCGTCATATTTTACCGCAAATTTCGTATTTTCTTTCTTCATTTCTGCTATGTTTACACTGTGTTGCCCGGCACATAACACGTTTCAGCTTTGTCTCTGGATGGCAACGCACTAGCGTAGCTTCTGGTATTGCACTGTCCAAAGGCGTTGGTGAAAACTTACCATTAGGCGCCTCATATGCCTGTTATTAGATCGTCAGCCATACCCTTCAAAAAGGAACACAGCAACGCTGCTCTTGGTAGTGTTAATAGGTATGGCATGGCAGTATTAATAGGTATGGCATGGCATTATTAATAGGTATAGCATGGCAGAATTAATAGGTATAGCATGGCAGTATTAATAGGTATAGCATGGCAGTATTAATAGGTATGGCATGGCAGTATTAATAGATACGGTATGACAGTATTAGTAGTTATGGCATGGCAGTATTAATAGGTATAGCATGGCAGTATTAATAGGTATAGCATAGCAGTATTAATAGATATGGCATGGCAGTATTAATAGATATAGTATGGCAGTATTAATAGGTATAGCATGGCAGTATTAATAGGTATAGCATGGCAGTATTAATAGGTATGGCATGGCAGTATTAATAGATACGGTATGACAGTATTAATAGTTATGGCATGGTAGTATTAATAGATATGGCATGGCAGTATTGATAGGTATAGCATGGCAGTATTAATAGGTATAGCATGGCAGTATTAATAGGTATAGCATGGCAGTATTAATAGGTATAGCATGGAAGTATTAATAGGTATAGCATGGCAGTATTAATAGTTATGGCATGGCAGTATTAATAGATATGGCATGGCAGTATTAATAGATATGGCATGGCAGTATTAATAGATATGGCATGGCAGTATTAATAGATATGGCATGGCAGTATTAATAGGTACAGCATGGCAGTATTAATAGGTATGGCATGGCAGTATTAATAGGTATAGCATGGCAGTATTAATAGGTATGGCATGGCAGTATTAACAGATACGGTATGACAGTATTAATAGTAATGACATGGCAGTATTAGTAGTTATGGCATGGCAGTATTAATAGGTATAGCATGGCAGTATTAATAGGTATAGCATGGCAGTATTAATAGGTATAGCACGGCAGTATTAATAGGTATAGCATAGCAGTATTAATAGGTATAGCATGGCAGTATTAATAGGTATAGCATGGCAGTATTAATAGGTATAGCATGGCAGTATTGATAGGTATAGCATGGCAGTATTAATAGGTATAGCATGGCAGTATTAATAGGTATAGCATGGCAGTATTAATAGGTATAGCATGGAAGTATTAATAGGTATAGCATGGCAGTATTAATAGATATGGCATGGCAGTATTAATAGATATGGCATGGCAGTATTAATAGATATGGCATGGCAGTATTAATAGATATGGCATGGCAGTATTAATAGATATGGCATGGCAGTATTAAAAGGTATAGCATGGCAGTATTAATAGGTATGGCATGGCAGTATTAATAGGTATAGCATGGCAGTATTAATAGGTATGGCATGGCAGTATTAACAGATACGGTATGACAGTATTAATAGTTATGGCATGGCAGTATTAGTAGTTATGGCATGGCAGTATTAATAGGTATAGCATGGCAGTATTAATAGGTATAGCATGGCAGTATTAATAGGTATAGCATGGCAGTATTAATAGGTATAGCATGGCAGTATTAATAGGTATAGCATGGCAGTATTAATAGGTATAGCATGGCAGTATTAATAGGTATAGCATGGCAGTATTAATAGGTATAGCATGGCAGTATTAATAGGTATAGCATGGCAGTATTAATAGTTATAGCATGGCAGTATTAATAGGTATGGCATGGCAGTATTAATAGATACGGTATGACAGTATTAGTAGTTATGGCATGGCAGTATTAATAGGTATAGCATGGCAGTATTAATAGGTATAGCATGGCAGTATTAATAGGTATAGCATGGCAGTATTAATAGGTATAGCATGGCAGTATTAATAGGTATAGCATGGCAGTATTAATAGGTATAGCATGGCAGTATTAATAGGTATAGCATGGCAGTATTAATAGGTATAGCATGGCAGTATTAATAGGTATAGCATGGTAGTATTAATAGGTATGGCATGGCAGTATTAATAGATACGGTATGACAGTATTAGTAGTTATGGCATGGCAGTATTAATAGATACGGTATGACAGTATTAGTAGTTATGGCATGGCAGTATTAATAGGTACTCGCTACAATTACAACTGGCATAGGGCATTCATTCTCCAAAAAAGAGCGATCCGAACCATTGTCCGCATTTCTCAACGAGACACATGTCGGCCATATTTTAAAGAACTTGGTATTCTCACAGTACCTAGCCTTTACGTAGTAGTATTGTTAAACACTTTTAAAAAATATGTTTACGACTACGAAACAGACGAGAACAGGCTGGTTAGGGAAAATTCGCGTAGAAAAGACTTTGGAAACAAAATCATACCGACTTTTGGAGTAGTTAAGCATAGTCCACAGTATCAGGCAGTTCAAATATTTAATAAATTACCGCTTGAGTTAAAAAGCATACTGTACACAGGCTCATTTAAGGCAAGGCTCAAGGCATTCCTGTTGGAAAGATGTCTCTACTCATTAGATGAGTTGTAATAGACCTAAAATTGCTCTTCAAACTGACATGTAATAATTTTTTATGGTGTTTTATTGTGTACCGTGTTCATATGACTTTTATTTTTATTTTTTGATTATTCTTTTTCGTTTGAATTGCAATTATTTTATTGACATAATGGTTTAATAATTTATGTTTGCATGGTATTTTACATTTTATTCAATAATTTTCTAATTTTAATCTAATTGCATGTTTTCATATATAGTATATTTGTACATGTAACACTGTTGTTAATGTTTCATGTTGAATTATATTCAAACGCAATGTAAATTGTTACTGAATAAATAAATTGAATTGAATTGAATTGAGGTATAGCATGGTAGTATTTTTCTAGAACGAGCTCTTTCACAAAGAGCTTAAATCTGCTATGTACCTACTTTTAATTGGTAGGTCTTGCATGAATTGCGTTTTTTTTTAAACCGCCTAATTTGACACTGCTATAAAACAGACATGGAGTCGTAATTCAAAAGCTTTTTATCATGTGACTTACGCCACTTTGACTCCGCAGTTGTTATTATGATTTGCGCCGCGTTCGCGCATACATACATAAGTCAAGTTTAAGGAATTCGCCGCTGCGCGCATGGCAACGTTGATAATATTGAATCTGAGCTTGTTATGTTTTTAGTTTTTTTTATTTACTTTGCGCATTTTTGAATCTGATGCTTGGTATGCTGTTGCTAAGGGGACAAAATTCTTTGAAGGATTCAACATGATATGAAATCACTTTTGTTCCTCGAAAGATTAGGTAGACGTATATTGTATAGTTTACATACATTTCGCTAGTTATGATAAAGTTCATTATCGCCATCTTCTTATTATTTTCCTATGTTGGGGTTGGCTTTCAGTGTAACAGGATGCAGCTGAATATCAGTATTTTACATAGAGCGACTGCATATCTGACCTCCACAACTACCTGGGTTGAGGAGGTCAGATAGGCAGTGGGGTAAGGTACCCCTTTTTTATCGTGTTGAAATCCTCATGGATGTACTCCACACTGGGGTGGGTGGAGGAGTCTGTCAAACTCTTACTGACTAAAACCACACGGTGTTTAGCTGCTACCTTTATTTGGGTGCTGGAGTGCTTGCGCATTTCGTCACGCTCTCCCGGCCAGGTGTTGGCCTGCATACATTCATGCGGACCCCATCACCCTCAGATCAATTCCTCTAAAGAGGCGCGGGCGGAACACGGCGTGCCGCCGCCGCGCCGTCTCGGTCCTTTCACTGTTCTGGCAACAAACCAGGGGTAACTTAACCCTTGGTAAGACTGGTTTTCAGACTTTCGGGCATCTGACGTGTCTGTCAAAGACTGACCTTAGTTTTACTGATGAAATCTACGATAATGTGCGTATGTTAACAGAAATAATCTGTCGTTGAAATATCTTAAAATATGCCCATCAGTCAATCGTCAAGAACTGTGCGTTTAAATTTAAAATGACCTAAATCTTCAGCTGCCATGACGAGACAAGCTGATATGTTATTTGTTTATTTTTTAGTATAAAAGCTATTTGTTAGGCTCGCCCCCTATTACATGGAACTTAAGGGTGTGTGTGTGTGTGTGTAGGTACTATAGGTACACCTAAGCCTAACCCTTCGAAGATTACAGGCGAGAATTTATGTTTTTGTGTAAAACTTATTTAAGTTTATAGTGCCATTCTGTAAAATTCACTTTGAACCTCAAACGAGTGACTGCACACAATTCGAAACCAATTTATAAGTTCACTTTCGTTTAAAGTTCGAAGTGAATTTTACAGAATAGCATTAAGAAAAAAAAACTGTATTCAATTTTCATAAGGAACTTCGACAACATACAACAATAACATATTATTATTTCTGATTGACCGACCCCTTGACAATTCAAAAGTGCCTGTAATTGGTTTATTTGAAATAAATGCTTTGAGTTTGAGTTTATTTTTGTTATTATTAATTTAATAACCACATATTCCACACCAATTTCGCCAATCGAACCTCACCTTTACTTGACCTGATTTCGTCGCCATCAAGATATTACCGAACCAGCGCTGCTGAGCCCTCTAAGGCTAAAGCGTTCATATAGGTACAACTTTTCTCTCCGCCATACATGGATGGGAAACTTCCTTGTCTTATTTATCGAGCACTGGATCGTGCTAAGAGGGTGATTCTGCAATAGTATGTCTATTACATTTCGTGGCTCACTTGACTAAAAGTCCTATCTCATTTTTTAGCTGATTTGAGTTAGGACCGCTACATTTTCCTAATAGCCAAGGAAGTACAAGGGATTTCCAAATAACTTCAAGTGTAACTATTGAGCCTCTTTTTTCTTTTTTTTTGTGTGACAAATCATCAAATGACCTCTCTCGCTCTGGGCGGAGCGGGAGGGGGCGTGTGAGACTCTTACTGACTAAAACCCACCCGTGTTCCTTCAATTGCCTGTGCGCCAGGGCCACGATAACTCTTTCGCAGAATCCGCGAGCCTGGCAGGCATCGGCCCTATCGGACCCCGTCAATTATGCTCACATCATTTGTCGGCACGATTGGCGCAGTGGTTAAGCGATTGACTGCCGCGCTGCGTGTCGCGGGTTCGATTCCCGGACGGAACAAATATTTGTATGACTTACAGGTAGTTGTTCCGGGTCTGGCTGTTTGTGTATGTGAGTTTAAATGTTTGTAAACGCACCCACAATATAGGAGAAATTCCTAGTGTGGGGCAAGGTTTTTTTTTTTTAAACATAAAAAAAAACAATCTGGCCTATTGACTCCCCATGCCCAGGGTGTCTCCCCCTGCGGCGGGTAGGGGCGTGAGGGTGCAACGATTGCCTCTCCCTCACGTGATCCACCTCCTCCTTCGCGAGCAATACTGCTTCGCAGAAGGAGGTGATGGTTTCCCATTCCCTCTCGCTCCGTACCATGGCCTGGACCAGGGCCGGACGCGAGAGATCACCGCCGCCGATCGCTGCCACGACCTCCTCCGTATGGTACTATTGAGCCTCTGGATCCGATTCATGATCGGGCATTAAAGTTATACCATTCCGAAGTTCTCAGTAAGATGTGACTGAATGTATGCCCACGTAGATAGCACTTTTTTCATAAATAATTATAATTGACAAAACGTGAGTGTACCATGTCCAGACATAGCTGTTGTGTCAGCACAACCTACACAGTCAGAGCCACGCTACCTTGCTTACAGAGTTTTTTAAGAGAGAGTAGAACTACCGTAATTCATTACAGGATAGTCACGCAAGCTAAAGACAACTGAGATCCAAGCTATAAAGCTAGCAGACTCTACGACGATAAAATTAGGTATGGTTAGAGTGCTGTTTTACTGTCTACCTAAATTAAAGTAAAAAAGCCAAGCAATTTGCTCTCAGTAGAAAGCTGGAAGGTCACAACGAAAATTGCGAAATCAAAAGACTAAATATTAAAAATCAAAAATTTACAGAATGTCCCGGAATCAAAGAAGGCAATATAACCGGCAGTCAAGTCTGAGTCACGATGGAACACCGTCTTCTGTATATGGCAGACGCCATGCTTTGCAAAAACGCTGGATAGCGGGGTGGTACCGTTGGTACTGTAATAGCAAAGTTCACTGGAACAATGCATGGAGTAGGTACCTTATGATTTTTGCATAATTAGGGCCTGTTTTGTAGATCAGGCGTTTTCCACCAGGAATAGGGTTTTTATGATAATACGAGCCGAACGATGGTACGCTCGATTTCTAGTATAAGCTGTCTTTTCGTTGTACAAAAAGCCTATACAATGCGAGGTCAGATAAAACTGGAAATGTATATCTTGATGTTTAATCGTGTGTACTTCCCATCGGCGAGAATGTCGATTTTCCATACAAACTTTCACCCACCAATTTAAAAGAAAACTTCCTTGGTACTCACTCTCGTTATTTAAGGAACCCTTGTGCAAAATGTCATGTTTGTAGACGCAGCTGTATAGGCTATGCGTTGTTTCTCTGTGAATGAATGAATTGAAGATTTCTATGAAGGTGAATCCTCAGCTGTAGGTCGCCAAATTCAATTTATCTCTGGTTTTTTGCAAATTGCAGCTCTGCTTTACGCCGTATATTGATCAAAATGCGATTCACGACTGTAGGAATGTTAAATTTATTGAATAATAATTTAGAGTTTTAGCCTCAGTTTTGTTCGAAGGCCAGGGGAGGCAACTGCACCCATTAACCCTCGCCCCCCCCCCCTGAATCCGCGCCTGGAGGAAAAACTACAACGACATAGAATAACTCTGATTTTGATTGACATGTTTTTCCTAGACAAATTTAAGTACATAAACATAGGAAAAATACACAGATTGTATTCGCATGCCTTAAATTGTAACAAAATAAACGTATTTACGGATAAGCATGATAATTTGAGACTGAAAGACTCTCTGTAATGCAAAAATAATCACAAAACTATATCCAAGATGGCGGATGTCAATGTCAAATCAATTTAAAACAATGTCTCCTTGTGTAACGAAATGGTCACGTTTTGAGTAATCAATGTGAACTCTGTTGGGTACTTATAAACTTAAACTTACAATAGCTAAATATGATGATTACTCGTGTATTCCTAAAGGATAGGTAAAGATATCTTCAATAGGTAACAATGTTTTGCAAAAAAAAATCGCTTACCTAAGTCCTATATGTGAAAAACATAACCCTGTCTTTGCTGTCGCGCAGTCGGGTAAAAAGCAGCGAGCTTATTGCCAAAATCCACACTCCGAGCTGCTACTGAGAAGTTCCCAATAAAAAAACCCTGCAAACTGTGTAAAATCTAACATTTTACACAGTTTGCACGAATTGAACCCAGGCTACTCTCTAAGTCGGTCAACGAAGATACGGGACCGTCCAAAAGAAGTTTGAAACTGTGGCGTGAACCCTACACCCGATTAATTCACTTTTTTGGACAAATAAATACACATCGGGAGTGAGGACAACTGTCACATCGTGGTGTCATTCATTCTTAGGTCTGGCCCCAAACTAATCTTATGTCCGTAGGTGATACGGAGTAGGAAACGCCCGAAACATATCGGTCGAAACTACTGATTTCGTGCTTAAAGACTAGACCCCCAAGACCGACGCTCAGTATTCGCGCTTGCAACCACTAAACTAGCGAGGAGAAGTTCCAGAAGCTCCATTCCATCGGACAAAAAATCCAGTAAATAAGTAAATCCATTTATTTTCAAGCAACTCAGGCCCATAGATATAAACAAAAGGCTTAAGACTATGTTAATAGCACTTCACTTTGCACCAGCTTGACTATGTGCTTGACTGTGGAACTTGTCCGCGGAAGCGACGAAACACCACGTCCTGCGGCCAAAAGTCTTCTTCCATGACGAGGGGCAGATAACAATTAGGTACACACATCACGAACGCCTTAAAGTCCAGTGGTTTAATAATAATAAATAGAAATATTTTAATTCAGATATCATAATTTAGGATTTAGGTTTAGGCTGTAAATTGTCTGTTAGTCATTCAGTCACTGAGCCGAGTGTGAGTCTGTTTACTTGAATATCCACCGAAGGATACAATACAGCCTCCACGAGTGGCGAAACATTGTCATAAAAATACGTCCAAAGCACCCTACAGGTACAGGTACTGGTGGCAGGGATATCGACTGATAACCTGTTACAATTGGGTTCAGTACAAGATTCTGGAATCCTTGCGCTGAATTTTTTCAGAAAAAACAACAGCTGCTTCTTACAAATATAATATATATATTAATACCTTAACCTAAAAACATACATATTGTTATTATAATAAATTATTGTTTATAAAGTGATGACTGTGTCGGCATCGTGTTGCGCTGCGTGGTGTCGCGTAACCTTCCACTAAAACGTCGGTACGCCACACATTTCGGCCAAAACTCTTCTGTCATGAAGATTTCTAGTTACTGAGTTTGGAACTCGCACCACAAACGACTTGAAGTTTATGTTATGGCGCGACTCCAACTTCTCTACTCTCAAGGTCCACTTGGTCTTGGTTCTGATGTATTCCAAGATATCTTCAGCTATCGTGGAGTGATGTAGACGGGATACGTACAGCTGCGTCGACGGTGTAGCAGGAAGCAGCAACATATTTGGTCCAACCAGAGCAGTACCACATCGATTACGGCATGTGGGTTTCCTTCGCTTCGATGAGACAAGATACCGGGAGCCGGTACATTACGGCTCTTAGATGCCCCCTCGTTGGGTTTTGCAGTTTTAGCAAACACTTTCTTCTTTTGCTACTCCTTTTGGATGGGAGGTTGTGCGGCTACTACTGAGTAAGCACGGCGAGGTTTTGCCGTGCTAACTTGTGACGTCGCTTCTACTGCGGTAGAGGCGGGATCGGTAGGGCGCGGTATTGCATCGCTTGCAGTGACAGCGGCCGGTGATGAGTCCAATTTCTACGCGGTGAAAATGTATGGAACAGCAATTTTTTTTTGGACTAACCGACGGCCAATTTCAACGAAGGGGCTTTAGAATCATGTACCTACTGAATCCAAGGTAACAGGTTGTCCTGCCAGGGTCGCGGGTTTGTTCGAAAGGGTTACCGTGGTCTGGCACACAGGCAACTGAAGGAACACGGGTGGGTTTAAGTAAGTAAGATTATTTTTTTAAGATTAGATTTTGGATTCTTATTTCAACTCCTTATTTATGGCATTTGTGGATAGGATTTTGATTCTGATTTGTTACAGTAGTAATGGCAATCATGTCATTTAGTCTAAAAAGGCTTTTATTTTTATACAGATTCTTTTATATTTTGTGAATGTGAGAACGTTGTAGACCTAACTTGTAGACTGTGTGATTTGTGGACCTTTTTATATTTTGTTGAGTACATGTTACTTGCTGACAGGCCTACACCGTGTGTGTGTGTGTGTGTAAATCAAAATAAAAATATTTTATTTCACATAAACCTACATGGGCACTTATGAAATGTCAGAAGTTAGGTGCACAGTTCGAAGTGGTCGTTTCCTATGGAGAAGAGCCGGCAGGAAACTCCACGGTTACTCTTTTATAAATAATTGGCTTTTGCAATGTTTTAACATTACAGTATTAATAGTAACAGGTAAACAAGTAACAGGTACTTAACAAAATAGAAAATGGTCTACAGATCTACAGTCCAAAAGTTAGGCCTACAACTTTCTCATATTCACAAAATATAAAATAATGTATATAAAAGATAAAGAAAATAATACAAATAAAAGCCCATTTAAAACAAATGACATAATTGCCATTACAACTCTGAATTAATATCCTGTCTAAAAAAGCCATTAGTAAAGAGCTGAAATTAGAATTGTAGGTACATAATGTCAAATAATGAGAAGATTATGTCACGGAAGTATGTTTAAAAAAAAAAAAACCTAATTTGGGAGCAGTTGATAGACATTTACATAGTGATGCCGTTAATGAGGTACCAGGGAAGCCACATGTGCAGAAGGAATTATTGCCAAACTTCCTTGTTTTCAATTACTTCAGTCATCCAACGAGACCGTCGGCTATCCTCATAAAATTCGTGGCAATACGAGAGAAGTAGACGAAGCTCACACCAATTAAATAGTCAACTTGCCAATTAATAATGATCCTTTTGAATGATTGCCCAATAGCACTTAACATAAAGACATATTGTTATTAATAGACAATTTAGTCGCCTGCCCGACAGCGTAGTAACCTAGCAACCAACGATCTATAATAAGAAGTTTTCGTTGGCAACACTGATAGGCTGAATGAGTTGTGGTTGTTGCCAAAAAAAAAGATCAGCTGATGCTCGATATGGTGTAAGAGGAAATCAAGATATTTTACGGACATGGGATAATGTTAATTTCGCTATGTATAGTTGGCTAAATAATATGCAGGATTAATACATAGGTACTAAAGTACGTGTTTGATGAGATATTTGTAACCATCCTCTTTGCAAAACGTCAGAATATTGAATGGAAACATAAGATTGTGGAAAGAAATAGTTTGCCAAATTCTCCAAAGACAAATTTTAAATTCGAACGTCGAAATGTGAATCCGTGATACAAATTTTAATGAGTTCACGCTGGAATCGTATGCGGTCACTTGGGTAAGGTTCGAAGTGCGAAGCACTACAGGCTAGCATTTCAATGTCATTGATAAAATGGTGCCAATTCTCTTGTACACCTAACTAAACTAAACTATCACAAAATATCTTATTTTTGGTTATGAGAATCTTAAAGCTATTCTGCAAACAAGATCCTCTAAACTTAAAAACAATTTTGACACAAGTAAAATCGAGTTGGACAATCGCTAAGTTCATAGACCAAGATTAGTCGGAAATTAAAACAAAGAGTGAATGAAAGTGAGAGAAATGATCCGAAGTGAAAAAAAAACTGAGTAAAAACAATTAATTATCTTTAATTGTTTATTAATAATTATTTAAATGAAATACAGGGAGCATAATGACAGCGTAAAACTTAATGTTTATATTTTAATAAATTAAGATGCAATAACCTGTATTTGTTTTTATTATCTGTGACGCAAGTGACCCTGCTTGGGTTCTTCACCGAAAACGATTTAGAACTTCGGCGATATTTGTACGATTTTCATTAAGAGGCTTACAAGAGCTAAAGCGCGGTCACTGTCGGGTTGCATAGAAAAGAAAGAGACACGCGATGACACAACGCTGGTAATTTATTGCAAAATACGAAGCAATTATGGATTTACAAAAAATCTATTCATTGGACTAAAAAATTAAAACACTATTACGTTAGTATGTTGCTTGTAGAATAATCTGACAAAAAATCTGAATGTTTGCATGTATACCTATTAGTATGGTTTCTAATCGTTAAAAAAAATTTTTAGAGGTATCTTCGGGATTTTTTTCTATCATATCAAGTTAATTGTATTATGTTTTCAACACACTATCTAACTGGCATATATCCAGAAGAATATCATATATTTTTCTGATTTTGATTACTGCAGTGGATCATATATTTTTAGGCATTATAAATTTGCGTTTAGGTCATGTAGAGAAAAAGAAAAAATATTATTCAGGTAGCATGATTACCTTGCTATTTATTTCAGCGTAATAAAGCTAATTTACTAATAAAAATGTGATCTCGTGAAAAGAAAATCCGGTTTTTCGCCCAGTAAGTTGAAAATCTCCGGTATTCTCGTCGCCGTAGGAAAGCCTTATCAAGAACATCTTGAATTTGTCTGAGTCTGTCTGTTTGTTACGTCTTGAATCGACCACAGCTGCGATCACATAAGCTTCCATAATGATTTCCAAACTCACAAGCATCCCAACTTTAAAAAACCAGTAGAGATATGTGCTTTGTAAATTTTAGTTCATGACAACTAATTGTATTCCACACCTTTTTAATCGCGATCAAAAATAGTCTGATTTAGTTTGACAAACATTTTTTTTGGTGACAAACGGCAAATTCAGAATAGCAGAATTACCATTTTCACTAAATTGATTAACTTAATAACAATAGTGCTGTCAAACTATACTATGGTTAATTTATGTCACTTTAGTCAATTTCAGAATGGGAAACGTTTGACAGGAATACTTGAACAAAATTTAGGTGGTTTTTAGTCTAGTTTGGAGAATTTTGTGACAAGAGAATCGGCACCATTCTCTCAATTGTTTCCAGTTAAGCCACAAGCTTTAACAAAACTATGACATAAAAAGTATCACTCGAAGCCCTTTCTTTTCACTTATTTTAATGACTAATCAAACACTATATAATTCAAGTGTTCTTAGGCACAATGCTACAATTTTTCTTTTCTATTCATTCATAACTCTCTTTTCGGCCAATTGCAATAGAAGAAAACTATCAGAAGGAACAATTTTTGTTGGAACAACTTGAATTTGATTTCGTTTTGAGGTTCGTTGATCGAGGGGTCTTATGTTACGCAATAACTGGGTTCTGGAAGGCAGATTGGCAGTCACTCTATGTAAAATACTCGTATTCAATTCGGTTAGACCCGAAACCGACCCAACATAGTTGCAAAAGGGCTAGATTACAAAACTTACGACAGTACCTACGAAAGAACTATCGTCATAGGTCTGTTTCTTACGTTTTCACGTAAAACTAAGCAACAAAACATCTGTGTTTGTGGGTTCTTCTATATTAAAAACCTGTGATGTCCCACTGCAGGACAAAGGCCTCACTACACTCTTTCCACTTCTCTCTGTTTAAAGCTGCTGAGGACTTGTTGCAGGAATCCAGCCATCGCCATCTCCGTCTGGGGCTGCCGCGATGTCGCTTGCCATTAACAGGGACACATTGGGTCGTAAGTTTGGCACATCGGCCGTCTGACATGCGGCAGATACGTGTCCACCCGAATTATTATTTATTTATTTATTAAAACTTTATGCACAAGTAAAAAAAATATACTGTACAAAGGCGGACTTAATGCCTGAGGCATTTTCTACCAGTCTACCTTAGGGTGATGCAGAGACTAAACATGGCAGGTGCACTATACGGGACAGATAGCTTGGAAATAACTATAAAATACAAGAATAAATATTAATACATAAATACTAATACATACATACATACATACATATAAACAAAATAAACTTTGTCAGGAGAAATAACGATCGGTAGAGGAGAAAACAAATCCAGCAAATCAACGCTGAAATGATTCGGCCAACTTCTGACGGATATGCTCACGTGCGTTCACTTTAAAAGATAACCGACTGGTTGCCATCTTAATGTTCAGAGGGAGCGCATTCCAAAGAAAAACCGCCTGGACAAAGAAAGAAGAATGAATGAAGCCAGAACGGTGAGAAGGACATCGTAGAAGACGATTGTTGGTGAAACCAAGATTTTTACTATGAGCAGAGCATAAATATTGAATTTGGGAAGTCAGGTAAGACGGAGAAGTCTATTTTCGCGTGGCAGCTTTCCAAGTGACATCAGTTATCTTAGTGATGGAACGGATGGTCGTATTCCTATGGCCGGGCTGTTAGTTTGATACCCAGAATACTCCGTTCTAAAGTCACGACCTGCTTAAATGAGATCCACTATCGAGGGCCCCCGTTTACACCACATGGACCCCCAATTATTTTGTACACTGACATGGACCCATTGTAGGTCGTTGTCGACCCCTGAGGGCAGATATAGAGCACTTTAGGTATTATTGGTCCAACGGTTGCAAGCAAGACTAAGTATATCTACTGAGCAAGTGAGCATTAGGTCCTCAATTTTCAGATCTGACTAAGTGTCATTAGGTTTTTTATTTGGATATTCTCTCTAACAGTCTCGACTCTCGAGTCTGGATTTGTGCTTGTGGAACTCAATCCAAATAAAAAATCAAGACAGCGCTGCGAACAATACAGTGAAGAATGCAAAACTACACCTTGCTTTGTGCATACACGCTCACACGCACACCTTTACAACCAAACTACACCTCACTAAGTGCACACATGTGTAAGAAACTGGCTTCAAATCACTGTTGAAAGCGCTATGTCTTGATTTTTTATTTGGTTTGAGTTGTGGAAACATAGTTTATGCGCGAAATATGCCTTGTGTCTAATGATAAATGATAAATGAAATGATAAATGATTTTATTTCTGTAAATAGGTTTGTACAAACACTTTTACACGTCAATCATATTTTAAAAACTAGATGAGGTCGGCGTTTCGTATCTGACTCGTACTCTGAGAAGAAAGGCCGAAACAAACTCAGAGGTCAGTCTCTTTTAAAGTCCAGACATAATCTTGGTCAGATCATGTGAAGACTATGTAGATTTGTGTCTGAAATGGTCTTTTGAGGAAAAAACCATACAGATTGAATGGACCTGTCCAGTCAGTGCACGCATTTGTCAGTAATCGTGTAGCTCAGCTGAGAACTTAAGGAGCTCAACGACAAAGAAAGGACATTTGGGTAGGCCACAACAATTACTCAAATTCACATTCACAATATTAAAATACCTACCTACCCCTACTAAAAACCTCTACCTTCTAACTTTCCCTAATAAAAATTTGAGATATGTGTGAGTTCAACCTTCTACAATTTATGTGCAGTGCCCAAAGGCGCCTTCCAACATTCTTAAAAACTAATCAAACATATTGTAGTGCAGGCTCAGTCACAATACGACCACTTGCACTATTTGCTTAGGAATGGTCTCAGTAAATAGGGATGCTACCTGGGCGGCCTCGGTGGGAGCATACCATACACTCTTATAGCATGTCAGTTTTAGACGAACAATCAAGTGTCATACGTATTTGGTCCACGTGCGGCGCAACTAGGGTTTCTCAATTCCCGGGATTTTGACGGTCCCAGGAACCGGGAACATTAAAACATATTTAAACAGCCCGGGGATAGGGCATTCAAAAAAATATGCATGACCTTTGAAAGAGGATTCTGTGGGATTTGAGTTACATGTTTCTTTACGAATGGTCAACGGACCGACGGACGCTAACCGACACCGACAGTGGGAGTGGAATGACATACTTAATATATTTTTCATGAAACTTCTTTTTAATTACTTATTAATTTTAAATTTAAAAATAAAATAATCAAAACCTTCGTAACAGTATTATCATTTTTGAACAAAATACGCCTTCAAACATATTAAAGCATTTAACGACTTATAGAAGACCGTATTTAAAATTTTTGTAGCGAAATTATACCTGCTAACGAAAAAACTCTTTCACTCTCCGTGGATGTCGGTTTAACAGATAACACAGCTTTACACAGTAACTCCAGATTCGGAGTCCGTTTTCGGGACGTCAAAAAGAGTTGGAAATCCTTGTTTAGTCTTACAAAACGTAAAAAATGTAAAACTTTTGAATGTTTGATTTATTTCCCGACAGAAAATTCCCGAAATCGAGATCGGTATTTTTCCCGGGTATTCCCCTGATCGGGAACCCGGGAAAGAAACCCTAGGTGCAACGAATAACTGCCACCTTAATTGTAGGGACCTGTGGGATAGCTTTAAGAAAATACTGTCGGTAAAACACATACACATACATAAACTCACGCCTTCTTCCCATGGGGGTAGGCAGAAACTACAGAACGCCACCTGCTACGATCCTTACATACTCCTTTTGCCTCGTTTACGTTCATACATCTGGTTATACACGCACGCCGGTGAGTACAACGCACCTGACCTTTCTGAAGAACAACACCAATAAGGTCACTATATGTCTTCCTAGGGCGTCCCCTCCCGGCGACGAAAAGGATAGTTAGTTAGGTAGTTAGTTGGTCAGTAAAAGGATAGTTTTTTTCGGTTTGTAATTGTCCGGGAAGGTGAAACACCTCTTTTGTTCCAGAGAAGGAAGGAGCACGATACTACTGCCACGGTTGTTCCCTGCGTGTTGAGCATTCTAAAGCCAGGTTTCCTCAGGTCGTTGTCTTTTAGATACTGTTCACCAGTGGAGTAACTGTTCGGCACTAGCCTGGTTTGGAGATGTTGACAACTGATCTGATGGGATATTTGGTCAATCTTCATTTAGCTTGATAATAAGACAGTATTTTAACGCTCTCTAGAAAACAATAAGGACCTATCGTACACAACGACGTACCCAAGCAACACGTTTCCAGTTTGAGTTGACCTCCCATTCTATAGGCTTTTCGTTCAATGAAGAGTCAGCGTATACTGGAAATTTCTAGCTTGATATGTGGTCGTGCGTACTTGGACAAGATCTATTTCTATAGAAAATCATTGTTATCTTTTATATATAAAAATGAATCCCTATTTCCCTTGGTCACGACATCACGCGTGAACGGCTGGACCGATTTCACTAATTTTATTTTTGTTGTGTTCGTTATTGTCAGGAGAAGGATCGTATGAAATAAAAAAATAAGGAAGTTGAGCGGAACGTTACAAAATTTAAGAAAACTTAACGGCAATATTAATTTTACATAACTGTCAGCGATTGACAGAATGCGCGCTGCAAATATCGTTAAATACAGATGGATCGGTTGATAAATGAATCGATAGTTTTAGTTTTCGTCAATAGTTAAAACTAAAACTAAACGAAATATGACATTCATAGTTAAAACAGGACAACGTCTGTCGGGTCAGCTTGTAAAGAATATAATTGATTTAGGTACTTGAATGGACTACCATTGACAATAGGTGGTGAAGGAGCCGATTTTTTTCTAAACAGACCCAAAGCGGCAGTGACAAAGAATTTCTGATGTATTGTTGAAGCAAATTGCTTTCGTGCAGAAAGTTTGATTAAATCGATTTAAGTTGTCTACGATATATATATCTTGATAATTAGGGTGCTCCACCCTAATTGCGTCTATTGCTAATCCATTGCTTCATATGTTCGAAAAATTTGTCTGCTGAACAACGTAAATAACGCAATGAATGTTGTTGAACTGTCAAAATTAAAGCCATTTCTACCGTTAGTGTGTTATGCAATAACCCCGCTGGTTTGCATTCTGTAAAATTCACTTCGAAATTTGAACAGTGTCTCGAATGAATCTGCGATGATGATTGACTTTATAAACAAATGAGTTCATTTTAGAATAGTGTGCGGTTCGAAGTGAACTTTACAGAATAGAACTACAATGTTGATGTGTGAGTGAAATTCGGAGCTGTATGTATGTAATGGAGAAGCTGAAGATGAAGACAGTGTTAAAACGTTTCCAAGGCTGATAGTCTATAGAGTTGGTCAAACATAATTATGATTAATTCAATATGATTTGTGATTTAATTCGTGGCTGTCCGGAGAATTTTGCCGACACTGGCCACTTTAAATTCAACAATTAAAAAAACAGAAATCGAATTAAAAAAAAAACACAATCGCGCCGCACGAATGACTCTTCACCGCATAGCAGGTAGCCTATTTTAAAGTAATAATTCAACAACATTAGGGTTATCATCCCCTATCATTCTTTGGTTTTGGCTTTCGGCACACAATGGCATGCACGTGGGAAAGGTGTCAATATTCTCATAATAACCTGTGTTGCAAGAAGAAAGAATAGGGTGGTGTAAGGATCGCTGGTAATAGGGTTCCGTTAGTGTTTAAAATGTTGGCATGAATTAGTTTTTTTTTTTTATGGGTATTAAAGTCATAATTAAAGTTAAAGTTTTTTTTGTGTGAAGCACTCTCCAATATTAAATATGTATATTAATAGCTCATACGTAAGTTAGTATGAGTGAGGAAAATATAAAACTGTAAACAAAAAGTTCATTTGCATGAATGTAGCATGTGCATGAAAAATAGGTATCCAGGTGTTTAGATATTTTATGATGACGTACATCGATAAAATATAAACCGGAGCAGAAATTCCCACTGCAAGTATTACGTAAACACATAATACAAGAAACACATAAGGAAAATGAATTAACCATTATAAGTTATATTAATTCAGGGTCATGCGTCAGCCAATACATATAATTTATGAAACAACTAAATCGTGTCTAAACTAGCCTATTTTAACCCTACTAAGTAAAATGTATGTCTCTTTCAAGCTGACCGTTTTTAGGATTAAGAGAGTCCCAACTAGTTCTACCAAAATCTAGTACTTACCATAAGCACAGCTTTCCATTTTCAAAACATTTTCCGATTTCCACCGATCTTAAAAAAATATAAAACACACTCAATACATCGACCATTCAAAAATAGAACGCAAAAAATCTACCCAACCCTAAACCATAGACAGTAGGAGGCCAGTTAAAGACGTTGGCGCGAAAAAAAGCAACAATATGGCGCGGGCACCCAAGTGGAATGCCATTGATGCCTTGCTGAAACAGATATAGATCTTTTTGCATCAGCGAGCCGTTACTTATTGTATCGTAATGTTATTCTGTTGGCAGTCTTGTTTGTTCGAAATTTAATTATTGAGCTTTTCGGTTGACATTGTTTCCGTGAGGTCAGATTCAGGTCTTCTTTTCTCGTGACTCTGAGGTTAAATCACGCTAAAATTCCTCGAAGAGGTAGGCGAAGTTGCTTAATACGAGTAGATAGCAACATCTACATTTCCCCAGTCATGTTATAAGGTTACGAGCCTATTGCCAGAACCGGACCCAAATCCATCGTCTGGCCTGCTACCGAAACAGAAACCGATACATTACCCTTGGGGTTCGCATCTAGGTGGCTAGGACCCCACGCTTAGCAGCATACTTGCGTTAAATGTTATGTGTGTAGGTATGCACTTTATCTTACTCACTTTACATCAATCTATAATGAGAGTACTGGGTGTTACTATTACCACGACACGCTCGTGTGCTTTTGATGACTTATTCAAGAATTTTATAGGTTAACCCGTCATCATAGAACGACGGAACTACATAAGCTGCGTTGCTAAGGTATTCAAATGGTCAAATTCCGAGATGTTGAGCTACTTTTTAATCGATTTCAAAAAGGAAGAGGTTCAATTCGTCTTTTTCTTATGTTTGTTACGCGATGTCTCCGGCAATTGCCGATCGATTTCGTTTTTTTTTTTTTTAGTTTATTGAGTATGCTTTAGGGGTAGCCACTTTAAAATTTTATTAACTTTACTTTGGTAGTTTTTCAGTTAGTTTCAATTATACGTATTTTTTCAACTTAGTGTTTAATGATGATGTTATAATAACTTTCTGTCACTGTTATTTAAATAGCCAGTACTACTTTATTGCACATTACTTTTTAGTTGTGGTACCTACCCCACACTTATACCACTATAAATAGAGGGTAGGTACAACAACTAAAAAGTAAAAAAAAAAAAACAACCGAATCCAATAGAAACACCGGGAAAAAAAACGCCGGGAGGGGACGCCCTAGGAAGACATATAGTGACGTTATTGGTGATGTTCTTCAGAAAGGTCAGGTGCGTAGTACTCACAACCGGCGTGCGTGTATGACCAGATGTATGAACGTAAACGAGGCAAAAGGAGTATGTATGGATCGTAGCAGGTGGCGTTCTGTAGTTTCTGCCTACCCCCATGGGAAGAAGGCGTGAGTTTATGTATGATGTATGAAAAATAACTTTAAGTAATTTCAGAAGTCGGTGGCAAAAAACGAAAATACAAAGACACTGACTTCCAAAATTACTCAATCTTATTTTTCACTTTGTAGTGTATTTTTTTTTGGAAGACAGTTGTTTTATTTTTTGTAATAATGTTTTTATTCTGTAAAATTCACTTTGAACCTCACTCCCATAATTCGAAAGTAAACTCATTTGTTTTAAAATAAATCATTGCGGATTCAAAACGAGATACCATTCCGGTGTTAAGGGGGATGCGCCAAGGTAGCCCGCGAAATTCAAATTTTCTTACGTTTTTTGCAATATGCAGGTCAGTATCAGGTTGTATGGATATCTAAATATAATTCGCGACCGTATCAAATATGTAATGTAATATGTATTGCTGATTCTAATGATTATAATTCGGTAAAGCCATATTTGTTACGGTCGCGAATCGTATTTTATTCAAAATACAAACTGACAGTGACCTGCAAATTGCAAAAAACGTAACAAATTTGAATTTCGCGGGCTACCCTGAAGGTTTCGCCTTAAGGGCTCGTGTGCTGGTGAACTTACACTTTATTAAAAACATTTCAACCAGTACGGATAATTAGAAGCCGGAAGGTCTTGATTATAGAACAAGCAGTGGTGTTATTTTATAAACATCACTTTGAATTTCTAACGAATTGAAAGAAAAAAGAAAAGAAAAAGAAAGAAAAATTGTAGTTGTTGTTGATTGTGGTTGAAATTGCATACGGTTACTTGAGTGAGGTCCGAGGTTCAGGTTCACCAGTATTTTACATCGAGCGAGTGCTTATCTGACCTCCACAACTCAGTTACTGGGAAACACGATATCTACCCCGTGGTAAGACTGGAGAGTTTTAGAGCTTCTGACTACCCCGGCGGCACATAAAGGCTTCTACAAAAAGGCGCGACACGCGATGCGATTCGCACGTGAAAAAAAACTTTTTTACAAAAAAACAACCGACTTCCAAAAAAAACACTAAAAGACGTGAAAAATAACTTTAATTTCGGAAGTCGGTGCCTTTGGTTTTGTATTTTCGTGTTTGGCCACCGACTTCCGAAATTAAAGTTATTTTTCACGTCTTTTAGTGTTTTTTTTGGAAGTCGGTTGTTTTTTTGTAAAAAAGTTTTTATTTTTCACTTTTTAGTTGCGGTACCTACCCCACACAAACTCATATACCACTACTTGGTGTGTAAATAACAGTGACAGGCAATTATTAACACATCATCCATATAAACTAAGTGGAAAAAATCTGCAGTATTAAGGATAACTCAAAAACTACTGGTCAGACCTTGATCAAATTTAAATGGGACCACATGTGAAGCACCACCTATCAAATAAAAAAAGAATCATCCAAATCGGTTCACCCAGAAAAAAGTTATGAGCTAACACACATAAAAAAAAAAAAAAAAAAAAAAAAAAAAAAAAACATACAGACGAATTGAGAACCTCCTCCTTTTTGTGAAGTCGGTTAACAAAAGTACCGCAAATCGCGCGACAGGCGTTGCCTTAAGTCGTTGCCCGGAATATTACGATTTTGTAAATATTATGTTTATATATACATTTAGAACTAAACTCAAACTCAATGCATTTATTTGAAATAAACACTTTTGAATTGTCAAGGGGTCGGTCAGTCAGAAAGATGATGCTAGTTGCCCATTCCAAAGCGTAGTAGGTACGGTACCTACGGTAAGAACAGGCAAGAAACTCCATGGATACTCTTACTCTCGGACTAGGTATGTGTATTTATTTTTATTTTTCGTATGCTGCATTGGTTGACGTCATCACGTCAACGCGGGCTGTCGCTGAAAACCAGCGCTGGGACTCTTTTTGGCATAGGGTCGTAGCATTATGCTGGGCTATTGCCGTTTTGCGTGGATGTGACGCATATTTTCTGCCAACTCGTTATTATTTGTATTTGTGTGTTCTTCTTTGCGTCATGTTTACCGCAAATAAACGTTTTTTTTTTTCTTTCTAACTGTCAAAGATCTCCAAATGCACGAGAGTTCTCAATACGTAATGGATGGTCACTCATCCACGAGCTGACCGCGGCAAGGGTAGCTTAACCTTTGATCGACCCTTACAGAAGATTATAATGATAGTGTAAAATTTTCCTAATAGTTTTTATGGTGTACATATTCTATTCCATTCCTAAGGAATTTTGCTACTATAAAATGCCACCAAAAATGATTCATGTCTTAAAAATTCAACGTCGCATATTAAAATGAGGTCCAAAGTCTATAGCACAGCACGCGGCCGTATAATATTACAACCTGCTGACGTATATTTTTGTGCACATTACAATACGGACTTCGGACTACAAGAAAGAGAAAAAAAATCTGGCCAAATGCGAGTTGGATTAAAGCACAAAAGGTTCCGTATCACTAGTTCACCACACATGTCTGTGAAATAACTGATTTTATTATTTGCTGCGGGGTAATTGCGAAACACGCGGCGTTTGTTTTTAAAGTCAATCATCATTGCAGATTCGTTCGAGACACTGTTCAAATTTCGAAGTGAATTTTACAGAATGCACACCAGTGGGGTAATTGCATAACACACTAACAGTAGGAATGGCTTTAATTTTGACAGTTCAACAACATTCATTGCGTTATTTACGTTGTTGGGCAGATAATTTTTTCGAACATATGAAGCAATGGATTAGTATTACGCTTCAAAATGATTCAGATTCTGCTTGATAGTGTGTTACGCAATTAGGGAGAATTCACTTGACTTAGATGAAGGTTGACGCGTATGTGTGTTTTCTTTTTTCTAAATATTCATAAAATGCATGGGGGTCACTACCTAGCCTGTATTTCCGCACTGTCGGAAAGAGGAGTCCCTTTTCCACACATTTTTATATCTTCTGCCAGTAAGAGCCAGTCCTTTTAGTAGGAGTTAAGCTCGTCACGACACTTTTGCCTTGGTATGCCGCGGTGTCACTTAATAATAAGTTTCCCTTGGCATCCTTTGGTTACGGAACCCTAAAACCACGCCACCTCTACTTATGCGCCGGCGCACACCATACTTTATATTTTACACGTCGACACTTGTTCTGCTGAATTGCGAAATATTTAATGGGGGTATACACTGGCTCTGTTGCATAATTAATGACATTGAGCTTATTAAGTGGTCTAGACTGAAAGGAATTGCTAATTAGGACATTTGGATACTCATTGTCAGACCTTTGATCGCCATTGACCATTAGCCTTGATGGGAGATATTCTATGATTAGAATATCTCCCATCAAGGCTAACGGGTAGGCTAGAGTTATGATTAACTACCACTTGCCCTCAAAATTTTGGCATATTTTTCGTTCACTTACGTATTGTCTGGAAAGGCTTATGATACTGGGCCGGTGAGCAGTGGTGGCCCAGTGGTATCGGCCCCGACTTACGAGTTGTAGGTCGTGGGTTCGAACCCAGACAGGCACTTTACTTTGTGTAAATAATTTCATCACCTCTGATCTCAAAACGGTGAAGGAAAACATCGTGAGGAAACCGGCATGTCCAAGAACCAAAAATTCAACGTCATGTGACATCTACCAATCCACACTGGGCCCGCGTGGTAGATTACAGCCCATTTCCTCTCAAAGAGAGGCGGCCTGAGTCCCAGCAGTGGGAACATTATAGGCTGATTATGATGACTGGGCCGGATGGAAGGCGAATGCGCTCAAGGCAGGGCACTGGCAAAATCGTCAGTCACGATCAAGAAGGCTGTTGGAGACAGCAGGTACCGAGCGGTCTACACTCAGAAGACCGCACAACTTTGAGACGCGTCGTATATGGTCGCGGTGAAGAAGAAGAAGACTACCACGTTGTTCTACCGGTTGTAAGCACACTGCTGAGTGTATAGTCCAGGATTTGACCCGGGTCGAAGTGTTTTTGAGTTTGTCCACTACGGAATTTCAAGTGTTTAAGCTAGAGATAAAACTAAGCGTAATATAACTGGCAAAGAATAATCTGTTTAGTCATAAAGTCCAATATACAATGATATCGCATGTATAGCCCTAGTTTCGGCAAAATCTGTAGCGTGCGTGACGAAATCAGTGCGGTGCGGTGCGGCTACCTGCATCAATGTGTAAACTCCTTAAATTTAACTAGGTACCTTTCGCCGATGAACTATGGTGCGTTAAAGAAATTATACATGCGTCAGGAGAAGTTGTTTATGGGCATAGGACTCGGATGCTGAAAAGTGGAGGTCATACGCCAGAGAAATGTGTTGTGTTGATACAAAATATTTTTTTTACAGCTCATGATGATTCTAATTCAACCAGCACCCTAATTGTCACAATCTGAGGCTATTGCTAATGCATTGCTTCATATGTTCGAAAATTTGTCTGCCCAACAACGTAAATAACGCAATGAATGTTGTTGAACTGTCTAAATGAAAGCTATTCCTACTGTTAGTGTATTATGCAATTACCCCGCTGATCAGAGTACTTGTCTACTATTTCATTTTACTTTAAAAGAATTGAATAGTAAATCAGTAATAAGGAACACCTATTATGTAAAATTCATTTCGAACCTCATTCGAACGCGAACTCATTTGTTTTTCAGTAAATCATCGCGGATTCACAACGAGACACCGTTCGAATTTCAAAGTGATATTGGAACCTGGGGGCTACTCTCTAAGTTCTTCAACGAAGACACGGGCCCGTCCAAAAGTAGTACGATACTTAGAAGTGAACCCTACTCCCGATTAAACTTTTTCGGACGGACAAAACACATTGGGAGAAAGGACCCACTGTCATATCGACCCCCCGCGGTCTAATCTTATGTCCGTAGTGATAAGGAGTAGAAACCGCCTGTAACTTCGTCCGAAACCTCGGACTACCCCTGATGACGGCCATAACTTGAAAAAAAAAACTATAAGATCATTATGGACCACCAGGTACAGCAGATGAGCTTATCAGAAATAAGACATCATTTGGCTGCCAAAGTGCTAATATCACCCAAATACTTACGCACATGTAGGGGCGCCGAAGCCAACGGAGAGGTAAATAGTGGGGGCGGAGCACTCATGAGCATAGACATCAAAACTGATCAGTCAATCAGGTTTTTCCGATCTCTATTTAAAATCACGTCACGTCTTTAGGTATAACCTTTTAAACCGGGAGCACGCTTCGCTCGCTCTTGCTTCGTAGATTTTCTTCAATCCATATTTCATAAACTTAATTAATTAATAATTTCTTAAAGGTGAAGACGGTGCCTGTCTGTTCGCTGAACATGAATTTTACTGGACGGATTTAGATGAGATTTTAGGGATTATGCAGGCCATAAAAAATGAACCTTAAGTCGGGCATAAGAATGAGCTCTCACAAAGTTTTCTAAAAGTCGGCGCCCCTGCGTACATGCATTGCAAAAAGTTCAGCGCGCGCGCATTACTTTGCATGCCGCGACCGTCGCATGGTAATAATAGAATTGCTTTCGACGATTCCCATTCGATAAGAGGACATTGTTATACTTAATTTTGTTTTGAAGTCCATCTGTGACAGAAAATGGTTGGCTGTACTCATCTTTTAAGTGGCTCTATGATGAGCAATAATTGCATGTCAGAGTGCAAGCTACTGCCGCTGCTGGCAATCTAGTACTTCTGTATTCCTTTGCTTTGGAGTACCTACCTAAAGGTTAAGGAAACCTTCTTTGGTATTGTTCGTCGAAACGTTGAGCTCCTTAAGTTCTGAGTTGAGCTGCACGATTACTGACAAATGCGTGCACTGACTGGACATGTTCACTCAATCTGTGTGGTTTTTCCTCAGACACAAATTTACATGGTCTTCACATGATCTGACCAAGATTATGTCTGGACTCCAATAGCGAAAAAAAAAACTATGGATAGATGGTGCAAGATGATGGCTAGGAAAGGGATGACGGCTGATAGGGAGGTATAAAAGATAAATATATGCCGTGTGCTGTGCCGAACTCACATACCCCTCACATTCCTCACTTTACAAAGTAAATACTCATGTCATTGTGTATATTAAATTCATCAATGTCAATGTGTATATAAAAATTCGGACATAATCTTTGAGGACCATGTAGATTGGTGTCTGATATGGTCTTTGTATGGGTTTATTATTATTTTCAAAGGTAACAGGTGCGTTAAAGTATTATTATTATGGTTTCGATGGCCATATGGGTCCTCTAAAGCCACTGGACTGAGCTTTGCAACAGATGCCTGGAATTAGCAGATGATTTTTAGGGTCCCGTTGTCTACAAGAAAGCCATAAAGTTTCGCCATGTCCGTCCGTCTGTCTGTCCGCAGCATAGCTCTAAGACTTTTAGTACTAGAAAGCTGTAATTTGGCATGGATATATACAGGATGTTTGGTGCACCGTGTGCCAAACTAAAATGGTCGACTGGGGACTCACCTGCTAACCTTTCAGACCCCTAAACACTTCTCATGCCCTGTGGTTTTTTTTTCATCGAATTTTTATTTTTTTATCAAAAAAATACCCAAATTTTACATTCAACTACAAAATAAAAAAAAGTGTAAGTCGTAGACTCTGAATTTTAATTTTATTTAGATGTGTATTGTATTACAGTACTTTTAAATTCAAAATTAGTGACATTAGCCATCCATTTAATTTTTAATTTACTCGCAAAGCTTCGGACTTCAATTAAAGCTATTTACATGGCTATAAAAAAAAAACAAAAGCGACCGGGATCTTCCAACTCCCTCAAAAATTCACTAGTCTATCCTCTTGCTAGTGATGTGCCACATGCCATAAAAATCTTTTTACAACTTTGTGAATTCGCCAGAATAATGAATCGAGTCACAAAATACTAAATTCGAAATAATGATTTAAAAAATATTTTTACTTAAATTATACCTCATAAACTCATTAAATCTGTTATCTCACTCTTGTAAGGTAAAATCTGTCTCGTATCTCTCTTTGGGGGGGGGGGGGTTACTAGAAATAAAAAAATAATGTTAAAAATGCAATTATTTTTTATTTCTAGTAACGGTTGTTTTTGGGTATATGAAAAAATTCTAATATAACGATGTTATAAGGAAAACTATCACAGCTAAGTAGGCTTTACAAGTTAACGAGTAATAGTCGACAAACTTACATTCGCAGTTGGAACGTATGGGAGAATATGTTTTTCAACTACAATGTTAAGTTTTTTGTTAGGATAAATTCATCCCGATTATGGAACCCATCATTTTGCGTGGTCTGACACGCACGAGGCCGTGTTTTATAACAATTAAATGGTAAGAAATTATGTCATGCATTGGCTCGTAAATTAATTACTGGTCTGACAGAACTGATATTAAATCAGACTCATTTGTTTTTTTTTTAAATAAATCTGCAATTATATAAACTTAAAAAAAACCGGCCAAGTGCGACTCGCACGCAAAGGGTTCCATAACACCGTTAACACAGCATATTTAAAAAAGAACACGTTTCTTGTATGTGAACGCGCTTAATTTTTTATTTTATTTTAATTAATATAGCGGCAATAGAAAAACACACTCTGTGAAAATTTCAACTGTAGACCTATTACGGTTCATGAGATACAGCCCGTTGACAGACAGACGGACGGACGGACGGACAGCGGGGGCTTAGTAATAGGGATCTGTTGGCACCCTTTGAGTACGGAACCCTAACAAATGAGTTTGCTTTCGAATTGTGTGCGGTCACTTGAGTGAGTTTCGAAGTAAACTTTACAGAGCCCCAAATCTGTATTGTAATTATTATTCTCCGCGTAATCTTACCACGTACAAACCACGTTCAATATCGTGTCTTCTAGGTTTTCGGTTTCGTTTATTGTATCATAGAGAATGCGTTATTAGCAGATGTTGTGGTTAGATAAGGTATTGACGTGGACTCGAAGTAAGGAATCGTTAAGTGGTCATAGTGACATAAGGCCCAGAATAGCACTGCTCGATTTTATCATAGTATTACCACAGTTTGTGGTATTATTATCGATAAATAAGTAGGTAATTAATTTTAGAACCATCAGTAAAGTTACACTTTTTTCCACGTTACTTACGTCAATCGGCGCATACGCATGCATGGCAAATATTCGTCGCGTGTCGCGTGAATACAAAGTAGGTAATGCTCCACTTTCATGTTTATTAGTGAGTTTATGTACTTATGTGTATATTTTTACTATAATAGAAACATGCACAACTAGGTACTAAGGTAGGATATGGTTTAGAGAACTTTTGTTGTAATTATGTATCACCTCATATACCTAACCATATTCAAGTAAATTATTTGATTTTGCACACTATCAATCACAATCTGAATCATTTTGAAGCTAATCCATTGCTTCATATGTTCGAAAAAATTGTCTGCTCATCAACGTAAATACCGCAATGAATGTTGTTGAACTGTCAACATGAAACCCATCCCTACTGTTACTGTGTTACGTAATTACCCTCGCTGATGTATGAACGTAAACGAGGCAAAAGGAGTTCTGTAGTATCTGCCTACCCCCATGGGAAGAAGGTGTGAGTTTATATATGTATATATGTAATCGAAGATATTCCTAGGATTTTATATACAAGGAAATATGAGCAAAGTTCAATAAATATTTTTCTAAGTAATTATTTCTTTGAATTAGTTTTAAGAAATAACCTAATAAAATAGATGCACACAAATGAAACTATACACAGTAACAGTTTCAAGTAAATCTGAAAAAACGCGATTAATAAGGCTTGTCAATATAAAAACAATAGCTTCTGCCCGCAGTTTCGCCAGCGTGGCTGTCGGATATTATCCCACGGGAACGTGCTACCGGGATAAATATTATCCTATCATCCAAACCCATTCAACCGTTAAAGCGTGGAAAGGTAACAGACAGAAAAAATAATAATAATGCAATCAATCTTTTGAATAAGTCAAACTCAAACCATTTATTTCAATTAAACCATTTACAGGCACTTTTGAATTCTCAAAGAGTCGGTCAGTTAGTCAGAAAGTTGAAGCTAGTTGCCCATTCCAAAACGTAGAACTCTATGGAGAAGAACGGGCAAGAAACTCCAAGGACACTCTTTTTAAATCAAGATATTACAAAATCCTGGGTACGTTATTCTTGTTGCTTCCTTGTGTGAGAACAATGTAAAAAAAATATGTATATTAAAAAAGTAATCAAAATATAAGAATAATAAAAATAAGCCAGTTAAGAGATGACCAGTCTCAACCGACGCCGCCCGTTCACGTACATGTCGCGTGGATCAGCACCATCCAGCTCAACCATTTTGTAGGGAACCGAATGATCCAACACACACGCAACCAACAGTGAGACATTTAAGTGAGCATGACGTATTATGTCTGTGACGAAGTATTTATGATTCTAAATGTTTAACTCAAAAATAATAATAATTCATTTTAATATTATCATAATTAATTTGAAACACTGTAGCGCCGCCATTGACCAAGTATTACCAACATATATTACGTCATTTAAATCGGTCCAACCGCAGAAATGACATAATAATACTAAAATAATTAATACCTCAAGATAGGGTTCTCACTATATTTCCAATTCCATAAACACAACAATTTCAATAAACTTGTGTTTTTTTTTTATTTCTTAGCAAAAGCATGAATTTAAATTTTCATATCCCTAACTTAAGAAATGCTAAGCTTCCCATACAAACTTTGATCCCCTTTTAGGATTATTTTTGAGACAAAAAGTAGCCAGGATGCCAATTTTTATCGAAATTCGTTAAGTGGTTTAGGTGTGAAAAGGTAACATACAGACAGACAGACAGAGTTACTTTCGAATTTATAATACTAGCTGTTGCCCGCGACTTCGTCTGCGATCCAAGATACAAAGTAGCCTCTGTTCTTACTCAGGTAATGGTCTATCTGTGTGTCAAATTTCATACAAATCCGTTCAGTAGGTTCTGTGTGAAAGAGTAACAAACATCCATCCATCCATCCTCACAAACTTTCACATTTATAATATTGGTAGGATAGGATAGGATTAGTATGGATTCTAAAATGATTTGTATGCACAGTAGTGCGTAGGTCAAAGTTCACAAAACATAAATATTTCATTCGACTTTGAACTAGATGTGAAAAATATCACAGCTAAAAAAAAAAATGTTGGCAGTAAGAAAGCTGACGATGTCATACCAACTATTGGGTTCAAAGTTCAAAGAATATAGTAGGTAGTAGATTCATAGACTTCGAAACTAGAGCAATTATTTATTTACGTAATAGATAGTTTGTTGCTATCTCAGCCAAACTATTCTGTAAAAATCTCACCGTGATAATAATAACTTATAGGTGAAGTGAGCGTGAAGTGAGCTGTCAATAGTGACAATCCCTTGCATCAGGTGGAATGACAGCTCACTTCACCTTTGTTTTTACGGTGAGGTTTTTATAGAAGACCGGCTGAGTCTATATAGTCATCGTAGAAGTAAGGTGATCTGTGTTTCTATAAAATCATGAGACTCTTCAAGACATAAGTGCATAATGAGGTTGACTTTGTAAGAATGTACCTAAGTGTAGAACCTTATTACTTTTTAATAAGTTTCATAAAACCTCGCCAATGTAGGTCTTAAATCATCATGGATATTTTTTTTCAGATTCGGAAAACATTTATAACATACTGTACCTAATGCTAGAATGTAATGCAAAATGCAATGTATACAAAATAATGTATTTTAGTGGTATACAATAAAGTTTGTGTAAATAAATAAATACATAGTAATGCCAGCGCCAATACTAATGCACAATTCAACTTGCCTTAGTCGGTAGCTTTTAAACAGTATCTCTAGTACATTTTTTGGTAGAGCCGATGTTGCATCCTCGTAGATTGCCCAAATGACCGAAAAAGTACAGTAAGTTCCGATCTGGGTGCCTACTCTGAAAGCCCGTCAGCAAAGATATGGGACCGTCCGAAAGTAGTTCGACCCGTTGGAATGAATTCTAGTCCCGTTTAATTAACTTTTTCGGACGGAGAAATACTCATCGGCAGTAAGGACACCTGTTAAATCATGTTGTTATCTATTCTTAGTTCGGGCCCGCAGTTTTCATTTGTCCGTAAGTGATAAGGAGTATGAAGTATCCGTAACATCGGCCGAAACTACGGATTTCGTTCTTTGACAGTAGGCTCCCAGACACAAATGCAAAGACGGGCTAGCAAACCGCAGACTTGGACGGGTGACCACTGAAAATCGGCGCTGTGCTGTGGGTCCCCCATAGCACAGCATCATGCTGAGTGGAAGCCTTCTTGTCACAGTCACGAACGTGCAGCTGCCGACTATTTCTGTTCTGTGCTCGTAGATCTATTTTGTTTATTTTTATTTATTTGGTATTCGAGTTAACTTATGTTTTTAACCGACTTCACAAAAAAGAGGAGGTTCTCAATTCGTCTGTATGTTTTTTTTAAATTTTTTATTTTTATTTTTTATGTGTGTTAGCTCATAACTTTTATCTGGGTGAACCGATTTGGATGATTCTTTTTTTTTTGATAGGTGGTGCTTCACATGTGGTCCCATTTAAATTTGATCAAGGTCTGACCAGTAGTTTTTGAGTTATCCTTAATACTGCATATTTTTTCCACTTAGTTTATATGGATGATGTGTTTCTGTGACAAATAAACCTATTTTTAACCGACTTCACAAAAGGAGGAGGAGGTTCTCAATTCGCCTGTATGTTTTATTTTTTATTTTTTTATACTTATACTTTTTTCTGGGTGAACCGATTGGGGTGATTCTTTTTTATTTGATAGGTGGTGCTTCACATGTGGTCCCATTTAAATTTGATCAAGGTCTGACCAGTAGTTTTTGAGTTATCCTTAATACTGCATATTTTTTCCACTTAGTTTATATGGATGATGTGTTAATAATTTCCTGTCACTGTTATTTACACACCAAGTAGTGGTATACGAATTTGTGTGGGGTAGGTACCGCAACTAAAAATTTAAAAATAAAAACATTTTTACAAAAAAACAACCGACTTCCAAAAAAACACTAAAAGACGTGAAAAATAACTATAATTTCGGAAGTCGGTAGCCAAAAACGAAAATACAAAAACACCGACTTCCGAAATTAAAGTCATTTTTCACGTGTTTTAGTGTTTTTTTGGAAGTCGGTTGTTTTTTTGTACAAATGTTTTTTTTTCTTTCTTATCCCGGTACTAAAAAAAACAGTACTTTAATTAAATGCAGTGTGACGTATCAATTTCCGATGCACTCCATCGTACGATCGCGTGGTTCGAACACGTTGGCAGATTGGCACCGGTCGCGTAGCAATCCAGCCTGCCAGGCCAGCCAGTATCGGACGAAGTGCCGGCCGGCAAACACGAGCGCGCATACCACACGACAACCCGCTCCCGCCAAAATTACGCTAAACTACTTTCGAAAACTTCAAATATCGAATTACTGAATGAAAGTTCCATTTTTTTTTACTGAGAACGGACTTAAATGAGTTTTTGAAACTTTTCTGTTGTGCCTGTGATATTTGTGTTTTTTTTGTTTTTAAGTTTGGATTTAAAGTGATCGTGAATGGATGTTATGTAACAGTGAACAGGTGAGTCTTATTGTTTTAATTAAAAAGTCATACGAGCGAGGAAACAGGAATTTTGAGTTCGACATTATTGGCGGAGGTTACCTACGTTGCACAAACCGGTTATTTTACAAGGAAAGATGTAATGGAATGGGCGCTTTTATTTTAATTATTAATTCATAAATATTTTTTCGTAGGTAAGTAATAATTATTTCTGTAAATGTGATATTTGAATGGAGATTTTTGTGAAAATTATAAAAGTAACAATTGTAAAAATAAAGTGACGTAGGTATTTTAAACTAATAGAAAACAATGCCTCAAATGACTCCAAAAATATTTGTATTTCTACCAAAAACATAAAATAAATTATAGGTATACTTAACTTTTTTTTTTCATGACTAACATAAAATAACAACAACAACATAATATATATTTTTCAAAACCGGAAAAAAAATATTACACTAAACTGAAAGCGATGTATTAGCCTATTAGCCTATTTATCAAAATTGACCTAGTAGTTTACTTCCTCCAATTAAAAATAAATTCTTCCTGCTAAGGTCATTAACGTCGAAACATTCACCCGAGTTTAATCTTTTTTCAAGTAAACTAAAAACAATATCCCGAACTAATATCATTGTAAAGTCATTAATTTAGACTACTGGCTATAGACTAATTATTTTGTATCTCCAAAATACCGATTGCTCTGTGATCTAGTTAGGAGAGCAGCGATTCATCCAACAATTCGTTGTATCTACACCATGTAATTATTATTGCATACTTTGTAAGTCCTAAAAAAAAAACCTTTATGTACCTAATTTTTTTTTATTTTTTATATCAATAAAAATTAGATCCAAAAACATTTTTTAAATTAAATATTTTACAGTGATCCTTCTAAGCAGGGGTTAAACACCTACGTAGATTCTAAAAAATATTAGGTAAAAACACAGACAACTTAGCCCCGGGGTTAAGTTGTCTGTGGGTAAAAGGAACTTAGCTTTCAAAGAATAACTTGAAAAATATATTGGAAGATCCTTATGGGTACTTAAGCGTAGTATTGTGTAGCTTTGCAAAAAATACATTAAAAGAAAGTTACATAAGCATTAATTATAAAAATAAAATATGCGTATTTTGGTATTGCCCCTTTAATTAGATTAACGATTTATGAAATTTAATTCGATCAATTTAATCACATTAATGGATATACGGAGAATTGCAAAAAATATTGCGTGCTGTGTTGCATCACTAAAAAAAAGTTATAGTAATAATACACATAACATAACATCACGCCTGTATTCCCCGCAGAGGTGCTCCTATAGCACACCCACATTTTGCCAGTTATGTTTACGTCCCATGTAACAGGGGGCGAGCTTATTGCCATCATCCGGTAATAATAATAATAACTATTAATAATAATAATATTATTTATGTTAATAATAAAAACTAAAAATTAAATTATCACAAACAGAACTTAATTGGCTTTGTGTTTTCCCGGAGGAAATTTTAGTAATTTACAATGTTACTCATTTGATAAGAATTTCCCGTTATTGAGCTAATTCTGAATTGATCAAACATTAAAAAACCCAAGTAGGTATAGATATTAATACTAGAAGATAAACGACCGTTTTTTATTTAAATCCGTATGCTATGTCATTGTCATCCACCTGCCTATATAATACATCAGCATATTAGTGTCCGACTACAGGGAAAAGGCCTCTTCTCGTAAAGAGAAGAGACGAGCTGCTCTTATCTCAATTGATTATGGGGTCGACGCTGGATAAATTTTCTTTCATACTTACTTACATCTGACAGCCGTCATCTCAGTATAAACTTCCTTCCTGCAGGCTTAGCATGACGCTTTCTATTCCTACGAAGAATAGACACAACTCTTTCTATACAAAGTGACATTTCGTTTCTCCATTTTTTACATCGTACGGTAGAAATCCTTCTACAATCTGTCATTTTGTCTTTAGTTTTTAACGATCTTGGTCTAGGTCCTTTTTTATGTAGACTATCTGTATACATGGAACTTCATTTTTGTCTACTCTTCCGTTGATAAAACGGTGCTCGTGCTAAGCCTGTTGGTCATATTATCATCTTTCACACAATCCATTCATATTTTCTTAGGTCTGCGTCTTTTCTTATCGCCACCCACATTCGTCAACATCATCATTGGAAAGCTTATTCCACCCACTGTTGAGTATATGCACCTGATCTCTCTCCGGTCGTGTTGGATTGCCGTCCCATCGGACTATGAAAGTGAGGGAAGAGTGATTGCACCTGTGTCTGCGCACACACTTGTGCACTATAATATCTCCCGCGCCGAAGCCTAGTTTCCGTTGGGATTGGCCGCCATGGCCGAAATACGGTCTGGAAGACTATATAATGCCTAATCCCTTTAGTGCCATGCTTCCCTGATCATTCATACTGACTATTTTTGTTTATTTAATTACTTATGCACAAGTAGTTCTTCCTTTTTCTTCAGGCTTCCTACACGCGTAGCATGACCACCATAGAAACGGGTTTTGTCGACGGAAGAATAGACAAAATGACAATTTGTAGTTTTTTTTTTTAGACATCTGTCAGTAATATTTAATTTTGTCTATTCTTCCGCCGACAAACCCCGTTTTATGGTGGTCATGCTACACATGCTTGTCGCAACCATAGTCTTGTGAAAAATAAATCATCTGTAACATTTTTTCAAGTCATTCCAAGCATTCCAAGACCTTGAAAAAAAAGCAAAATAAAAAAATGTTTTGATTAAAAAATACTAGTAAATGCTCAATTAGTTTTTCACTATCTACCGAAGCATTTAAACAAATTGCATATATTGATAAACAAGATACGTTAGTGTTATTATCAGGTCTATTTGCATAAGATAAAAAATGTCGCCACGACAGCTGTGTCGGAGTCTCCAATCATTCTGAATGAGAATTCTTATTTGTTTAATCTCTGACGTCAATGCTAACCATTCAGTCTTAAAAACTGTCGATCTTTAGGTAACCTTTAACTTCTTTCAGTTCTTGATACGTAACTGTAGTGCCATTCTGTTAAGGCGAAAGCGTCAGGGTAGCCTGCGAAATTCAAATTTTCTTACGTTTTGTGCAATTTGCTGTCATGTATCAGCGGAGTAATTACGTAACACACTAACAGTAGGAATAGCTTTCATTTTGACAGTTCACAAGATTCATTGCGTTATTTACGTTGTTGAGCAGACAATTTTTTCGAACATATGAAGCAATGGATTAGTAATAGGCTTCAAAATGATTCAGGTTGTGATAGATAGTGTGTTACGTAATTAGAGTGCAGGTTCTATGTCTATCTAAATATGATCCGTGGCCATATTAAATATTTATTTATAGAATTATAATTATTAAAATCATCAAAACAACTCTCTAAGTTCATATTAGGTATTGAATGACTATTTCATGAAATCATGATATTTGAGGCCAATTCTAAGTCAAGGAGTCGTATTGCTGATTCTAATGATTATAATTCTGTAAAGCTATATTTGTTACGTCCGCGAATCATATTTTAATCAACATACAACCTGACACTGACCTGCAAATAGCAAAAAACGTAAAAAAATTGAATATCGCGGGCTACCTTAGCGCATCCATCTTGAGTTCACTTCGAACCTCACTCAAGTGACCGCACACAATTCGAAGTGAACTCATTTGTTTTTAAAGTAAATCATCGCGAATTCACAACGAGACACCTCACCGTTCGAATTTCGAGCTATGTTTTAAAGGCTCCCGCCAACAGGCGCGACACAAAGGCATCGCTCGTCGCGCGATACGTGGTGACTTTGTGTCGCGGTGTCGCGTCACGCCAGTGTGTACGAGCCTTAATAATAATAGCTAAAGTAAAAACACATAAAAAGACTAAGTCTCATCTGAAATAAAGAAGAAACAGCAAGCTCACTGCGTGTTGTCAAATGGCTTTACCACGGCTCGGAAGTCTCTAGGTCACCAAACGAATCAAATATTTTCGTTATCAATATGGCCCACGGCCTTGACCGCTTGAAAATCACAATTTGCTTTGAAAAAAGAAAACATTTACACAATCCTAACTAATGTTATAAATGCGTAAGTGAGTTTGTTTGTTACGCTTTCACGCTAAAACGTCTAAACAGATTTGGATGAAATTTGGCACATGGGTAGATCACAATCTGGATTACGACGTAGGATACTTTTAATTCCGGTAGTACGTTCCCGTGGGATATTATCCAACATCAACGCGGGCGAAGCCGCGGACAAAAGCTAGTTTCTAATATACAAAAAAAAAACCGTCGAATTGAGAAACTCCTCCTTTTTTTGAAGTTGGTTAAAAAGTACAATAATTTTGGCATAACAGTAGACCTTTAGTTTCCTTGCACTCATACATAGTAGACTTTTAGTATCCTTGCACTCATACACAGAAGACCTTTAGTTTCCTTGCACTCATACATAGTAGACTTTTAGTATCCTTGCACTCATACACAGAAGACTTTTAGTTTCCTTGCACTCATACATAGTAGACTTTTAATATCCTTGCACTCATGGCTTCGGGCCTGTGCTAATTCGTCTATATAATATTATGTGATAATCTAAATGAACCTTGCGGGGTAGTTGCGTAACACCCTAACAGTAGAAATGGCTTTCATTTTGACAGTTCAACAACATTCATTGCGTTACTCACGTTATTGAGCAGACAAATTTTTCGAACATATGAAGCAATGGATTAGTAATAGGCTTCAAAATGATTCAGATTGTGATAGATAGTGTGTTACGTAATTAGAGTGTTGGACAGTAAGCCTCACTACCTTCTTGCTGTCCGGCTATTGCATGAGATATTATTCTGAACCAGTTATTTCTAATACGAGATAGCATTTCATCGTCATTCACCTTCCCTTATACAAATTTATTTGGGGTCTACGCAACATGTCACTGTCTTTTTCATCCATACTTCTATTATTCCCCCCCCTCCCCCCTCCTCTCTTCTTCTTCTTCTACTACTCTAACAGTCGTCATCTCGATAATCTCCCCATTTCTATTCATATCATCTTTCACACAGTCCATCCATAGTTTTTTGGTGTTCCCCTACTCTTAAAGCCATCGACATTCATACTCAAAACTCAATTCGTGATAGCAAGTGATACCTTATTAATCTTTTCTTATGACTAACGTGGCAAACATGTTTAACTTCTTCACTCATTTAAGCAGAGGTCGCCAAAGTGCATAATATTACGTGTACCTCGTTTTCCTTCGCCTTTCTCAATAACCATATTCAGTGACATGAATTATTTATAGCTTCATTTTTAAAACTCGCGATTTCTTTTTAGTAGAAACGCCTACTTCAGTCCTTTGATTCAGTTAATACAGTAAAAAAATAATTTCTTACTGAATCGTTGTCTTTTAACTATCGTTGTGAAATATAAATTTATAGTCCTTTTTGAAAGTAATGATTTACAACAATATTTCGTCCATAATCAATATCATTAATACCGTTAATTGTACTAACATAGTTTATAAGATTTATGTTACTAACCTCTTCTACGGACTGTAGTTGTCAGAGAATACCTAAACATATTTTATATTTTTTTATTAAATCTGAATCACGGCGGTAGTGCCTCGCCAAGTTCTGATATACAGGATATCAGGGATATCGACACAAATCTGTCATCTTAAGCACGGCGGTCGTGCCTCGCCAAGTTCTGATATACAGGATATCAGGGATATCGATGCAAATCTGTCACCTTAAGCACGGCGGTAGTGCCTCGCCAAGTTCTGATATACAGGATATCAGGGATATCTATGCCAATCTGTCACCTTAAGCACGGCGGTAGTGCCTCGCCAAGTTCTGATATATGGGATATCAGGGATATCGGCGCAAATCTGTCACAATGGATTCAGTACATGATTTTGAACCCCTGCATTGAAATATTCCTAAAAATAGCTGTTCCATACATTTTGACCGCGTAGGTATTGCACTTTTCTATGAAACAGATCAGCTGTTTTTTTTATTTTGATAACCGACGAATAATTTCTACACTAGAGGGTTTAGAATCATGTGCTGGATTTATGGTCTCATTAAGCGCGTCGATGGCCACCCTTTTTTTTTTTTAGGTCGGTCATCATCAAATGACTTCTCCCGCTCTGGGCGGAGCGGGAGGGCGTGTCAGACTCTTACTGAATAAAACCCACCCGTGTTCCTTCGGTGGCCTGTGCGCCAGGGCCACGGTAACTGTTTCGAACAATCTGCGATCCCGGCAGGCATCGGCCCTATCGGACCCCGTCAATTATGCTGACATCTCTTTGAGGCGCGCGTGGAACACAACGCGCCGTCGACCCGGGCCCTGGTCCTTACCGGACGGTGAGCTACCCATTGCTCACCGTGCGCAAGCCCGCGCATACGCAGCTACGATGGCCGGAGGTTGGCCTGCGGAGGCCGGGTATATTTATGATAGTTCATAGTACGACTCCTTTCAAAGCTACTATCTGGAATTCTGAACTTACGATTACGTACTCAAATTGAATTATTTCTCGATGATGAAACGGATTAGTACTATAAGAATGTTTGACTAACTACGGGGGCGTAGGATAATGGAAATACAAACATTAAATAATATATTTAATTATTATTTATATCAAGATATGAACGTTTTACACTGAAGGGCCTAGCCCGACCTCTCTATAAAACAAAAACTATTTTAGACCATTTGAAAGCTTATTCCAAACTTGCTCGACTGTTCGAATATAACTAGAGTTAATTTAATACCAGCCTGCGGAACATATTTAAGGTTGACTTTTGCAGACAACCTTTACAGTACTAATTATAAAGTTATTTTATTTAGTTTATTTAATTCAGTTTAATTATTAACTTGAGAACTTATAAAGTGCACAGTCACGGAAAGAAAAGTTGCGATAATTTTAATATTTTTTTCTACCTAATTTATAAATAGTGTTTTAAAATAAAAATAAATAGAATATAATTCATAAAAGTTATAAATCACAGTGACATAGCTATTTTTCAATTCAATTGAATAAATTAAAAAAGCGTATTGGCGAGTAATATTAATAAATGATCAAATCCGAAAGCTATTTTTATAGAAACAAGTCAGGTTAAATAATTATTTAAATTAACACCGATTCGTTGGTATATTTTCAAGGATAAATCGAAAAACTCAGTTCGATGTACGACGATTTACGTCAAAATATGGAAAAAAAAAAAGAAATATAGAGAACACTTTTCTTTTTACCGACTTCAAAAAGGAGGTTCTACGTTCATCTGTTTGTATGTATTTAATTTTTTTATGGTTATCAATTTTATCAATAATTGTGAATCGATTTAGTTTTTTTTTTTTGTTTGAATGGGACGGTATAGGTACTCCTGAGGTGGTCCCATATTAATTAGGTCATATTCTGATGAGTGGTTCTGAGTTAGGTTCAATATTTACGTATTTAATCCACTTTGTAGTATTTTTTTTTTCTACACATTAGCTGAAATTAAAAAATAAAATACTCTTAATTCAAAAATCTCGCATAGAAACAGTTCGACGTACTCGTCATAAAATTAAAACGAGATTCGTTTTCCAATTTTAAATTACTCGTAGATCGTCCATATTGTTTTAATTTAATCAGGCGCATCAATAAGCCCTTGGATGTATTATATGAATGTCAGTGCCGTACACCCACTCGATAGGCTTACTGAGAGGCGGAGAGTCCGGGAAAAATCAACCCTCGTGTATGAATTTATGTAGATAGTTATTTAGGAGTGATTTATTAGGGAAATTTTAGATTTTTCATATAATATTACGTCTATTTATAAAGAAGTACGGTACCTTCGGCCAAACGAAATTTTGGCGCAATATTGTCACCTTTTCGAACTGTAATTCTTATGCAAAAATTTTAATAAAAAATCATAGTTTTCATGTAAAAATTTTGTGCTTTACCATTTTTATTCCTGACTTGCCGTCAGTTATTTTCTAAGTCCCATGTCCTAAATAACCTTTGCTTAAGGCGGAACCTTCAGGGTAGCCCGCGAAATTCATATTTCCTTACAGTCAGGTTATATTTTGATTAAAATATGATTCGCGACCGTAACAAATATGGCTTTACAGAATTATAATCATTAGAATCAGCAATACATCTCTATAAGTTCATATTACCCTATTGAATGACTATTTCATGAAATCATGACATTTGAGGGCAATTCTAACTTAAGAAGTTGTATTGCTGATTCTAATGATTATAACTCTGTAAAGCCATATTTGATACGGTCGCGAATCATATTTAGATCGCCATACAACCTGATACTGACCTGCAAATTGCAAAAAACGTAAGAAAATTTGAATTTCACGGGTTACCTTGGCGCATCCCCCTTAACTCGCGAGATCCAAAACCAATGCAAGCAGTGAGACAATGCCTTTCATTTTGACAGTTAAACAACATTCACTGCGTTGCTTACGTTAATAAGCAGACAATCTTTTCAAGATTATAAAGCAATGGATTAGTAAGTTCCATCAAAATCCACCAATCTCACTCTCTCTCTCTCTCTCACTCTGTTACGCAATCGGGGTACAGCACCATTTGTTTAAGACAATTGGATGATAATTCAAAATGAAAAGGATTGTCATTCCAAGTTCATACGCAATAATAATTAGTGTGCGTGACCCCATGCTCAACAATGACACATACGAAAAGGCGATTCCAGAAAAAAAATTTTTTTTTTTCGTCTGTTTAAAACTATCCGCATATACTTAGTATAAGCATAATCAGCCTATGACGTTCCGACTGCTGGGACACGGGCCTCCTCTGTGAGGGAGGGGGCCCATAGAGCGGCTTGGTGGATAAACAAAATATAAGATATAAAATGTCATTATGACCAGACAATAGTTGACTGGTTTGGCAATTTAATTCAAATGACTACTGAACATTTTGTAACGAAGCTAACAATACGGTGGCCCTGTTCCGATTAGCTGACCGATTTACTAATTAAACGCAAATAAATGTTTGGTGTGTCATTTTGGTAAACAGTGCAAGGAACTATACTGTCTTCCTATATAGTGAGTTTGAATACGTTGTTAAACACGGGTGTGCAAATCCCACTCATAATAATTTTACATAAGGAGAGTAAAATCCAAAGAAAGAACGACCAAATTAGTTGTCAATAATCGAAAAACCGCCATTCATTATAAATAAAATTAAAAAAAATGACAATTATACAGTCTACTACTGGACAGACCTGGGGGCCAAGTCCACTAATTTACAAACGTCACAATGGTCTCTGCATTGTGAGTTTTTAACAGATTTGCCATACAAAATCTGTCAAAAACTAAACTAGTAGACTTGGCCCCCTGCACCCTAATTGCCCACTTTCAATCACCATCTGAGGGTTTTTGAAGAAAATCCTAAACCATGGCTTCATAGGTTTGAAAAATTCGTCTGCTCAACATAATAAATAACGCAATGAACATGGCTGAACTGTCAAAATTAAAGGTATCTAACGATTGCCGCTGTATACGTGTTACGAAATTACCCCGCTGAATAGTCCTCTACCAAGTTGTGCCACAACATGTGTCATGTTATCGTGAGTGGTTGTTAATTCTAATTATGGAATCACAAACTGGCAGCTCTAGACAACCTTTGAAAGATCAATTCACCACGAAAAAAAACTTTCTTTAAATAAAAATGTTATGAACCTCTGAACGTTTGTTTACATTCTTTATCTCGTCTCGTTGGCATTACTTTGACAGTTACCGTGTATCCAAGTGTCATATGAACCGTTACAAATTGAACTTAGTATAAGCGGTGACGACATTAGATCTCAATGTGAAAGGGCGTCCTTAAAACAATTCTGCTAAATTCTAATCACGGAATTGAATTGTTTAAGTAAAGCTGAGTACACATTAGCACCGATGCGCGCGTTCCCCAATGATAAAATGACATAATGATGAATATTCATTAAATTTAAATAATGCATGTCAGTTAGTAATTTGACCTTACCGTGTTGTAGTAAAAAATAGGGCAGACGCGGGACCGCGCGTCGCTGACGTGAAAAGTAAAATCAAGTAGGTATTATTGTCTCTGGTAGCACTTTTATTTTCACTACATACCTAAACATCACTTCGAAATTCGAACAGAGTCGAAATATGAAACCGCGATGATTTTCTTGAAGGCGAAAACGTCAGGGTAGCCCGCGAAATTCAAATTTTCTCGCGTTTTGCAATTTGCAGGTCAGTATCAGGTTGTATGTAACTATGATTCGCGGCCGTAGCAAATAATTATTTATAGAATTATAATCACAAAAATCACCAATACATCTCACACACATACATACATAGCATCACGCCTGTATTCCCCGAAGGGTTAGGCAGAGGTGTACCTATAGCACACCCACATTTCGCCAGTTATGTTTAAGACCCATGTAATAGGGGGCGAGCCTATTGCCATCAACCGGGCACAAATCCAGACTCCGGACTGCTACCGAGAAATTCCAGATGGAAAAACCCGATAACACTTTGCCCGACCCGGGAATCGAACCCAGGACCGCTCATGCTCAGCAGAAGCGCTTGCGACCACTAGACCAACGAGGCAGTCAATACATCTCAATAAGTTCATATTACCCTATTGAACGACTATTTCATGAAATCATGACATTTGAGGCCAATTCTAACTTAAGGAGTTGTATTGCTGATTCTAATGATTATTATTCTGAAAGCCGTATTTGTTATGGCCGGGAATCATATTTTAATCAACATACAACCTGACACTGACCTGCAAATTGCAAAAAACGGTAAATATAAATTTCACGGGCTACCTTAGCACTTCCTCCTTAAAAACAAATGAGTTCACTTTCGAACTGCGTGCAGTCACTTGAGTGAGGTTAAAAGTGAACATTACAGAATCGTACAGCAGGCTGCAGTCATAGTAAACTAATTATTTAATTAAATAGTGTATATTGAACGTACGTACTTACGTAGTAGTAGGTACAATTTCATTGACAACTGACACAGTACCCACAGTTAAAAAACATGACCTGGAAAGGTCTTTTGAATAATTAAAAGTATACATATTTTATTAAAATATTAACTGATATGCATATGATTGGTTACGTTAATACTCAAGTGATTTTATTTCGGGAATCAACGACCGGAATAATTTTCTGAAATTCTCTTCTGAAACATGTTTATTTAAGTACTAGCTTTACTCGGCCCGGCTTCGCACAGGTAGCACTAAGTATCTAACACCTACCCCACCTAGCTACCCTACCCTACCCTACCTACCTACCCACCTAGGTAGCTAGGGTAAGTAGGTACCTACCCTGTCGTCTTCCTACCCTGTCTACCTTCCTACCCTACCTACCTTCCCTACTACTCTACGTACCTACCCTACCTACTTACCCTACTTACCCTACCTACCTACCTTTCTACCCTACCTACCTACCCACCTAGGTAGCTAGGGTAAGTAGGTACCTACCCCATCTATCTTCCTACCCTGTCTACCTTCCTACCCACCTGCCCTACCTACCCTACCTACCTACCCTACCTACCTCCTACCCTACCTACCTACCTACCCTATAACCTACCTACTCTACCTACCTTTGGGTTTTTCCTATCTTTTTTTAAACCACCCCGGTAAAGAGTTGAATAAGAAAAATATTAGGTCTTTACCTATGAAATTGCCGTTCTGCAGTACTGGCCATTTCAAATCAAAATAATTTTTGTTTGGCTAAGAATTCTAATTTCAAATTAATTTTATTTTAAAAACATGGATTTTTTTTTCTAAAAGTAGTCATTTCTTTATTGATTAGTGTTACATTTTCATCGCATTTCAATCTTTTTCGTCATCATGGATACGTTAAAAATTCGAGTAATTATGGAATATGAGTACCGTCGTGGCAGCAACGCGGCACAAGCGGCACGCAACATCAACGACGTTTACGGAGCTAACACTACAAACCAACGCACCACCTGTTATTGGTTTGCTCGCTTCCGTTCTGGAAATTTCGACCTGAAAAATGAACCTCGCGGTCGTCCGAAGACTTTGGTCGACAATGACGAATTAAAGGCGATTGTGGAAGCTGATGATACACAATCTACGGCTGAATTAGCAGCAGCTTTCGACGTTAGCGTCAAAACAATATTGGTCCATTTGCGTCAAATTGGCAAAGTAAAAAAGCTTGACAAATGGGTGCCCCACGAACTCAATGATCCCCAGCGCGAAGTACGCGTCGAGACGTGCCTTGCACTGCTCAACAGACACACAAATGAAGGAATTTTGAACCGCATTGTTACCTGCGATGAAAAATGGATTCTGTTTGATAACCGTAAGCGCTCAGCAAGTTGGTTGGATCCTGGTTCAGCACCTAAACAATGCCCTAAACGAAAACTTACCCCTAGAAAAGTGATGGTCACTGTTTGGTGGTCTAGCGCCGGTGTGATTCATCACAGCTTCTTACCAAACGGGGTGAGCATTACTGCAGATGTGTACTGTGAAGAACTGAACACAATGATGGAGAAGCTGGCGCATCTCCAACCAGCATTGGTCAATCGCTCGTCTCCGCTGCTCCTGCACGACAACGCGCGACCTCATACTGCACAGCAGACGGTCTCCAAGTTGCAAGAACTGGGGTTGGAAGCTCTCCGTCATCCGCCCTACTCACCAGACCTTGCGCCTACAGACTACTACTTTTTCCAGAATTTGGATAACTTCTTGGCGGGAAAAAAATTTAATACCCGAGAGGCAGTACAAAATGCCTTTGAAGAATTTGTTGCCTCCCGTCCAGCTGATTTCTTTAAGAAGGGCATCAATAAACTGCCACTGCGATGGCAAAGATGCATTGATTGCATGGGTGATTACTTCGATTAATACAAATAAAAAATTCATGAAAAAAAATCGTTTAAATTTTTTCATACAAAACGGCAATTTCATAGGTAAAGACCTATTATTTAAAAAATTATAAAAGCTGTCTCTCAGTTTTAGCGAAACTAACGAACAGCAATTAAGTTTTATATATATAGATAGATAGATTAGGTCTTCGACTAAGTAAATTTTACCTATGGCTGTTTTGTTTACTATCATTTTCTTACCCTCTATCTCCAATTATGTGAGGTTGCCGCAACATGTCTTTTCTTCAATAATTCTCGATCAGTCGCCATCTCGGTAGTCCCCCCCTTTCTAGCCATTATCATCTTCCACACAGTCCATCCATGGTTCCTTTGGTCTTCCTCTACTCTTATAACCATCCACATTCATAATCAAAACTTTCCACGCGACTTTTCACCCATTTATTAATAACAGTATTGAATAAATACAGGCTGTTTGACAGAACGTTGAACATACAAAAATGGTGGATCATCTGCTACTTACTCAGCCCTAATTTATTTGGCCCTAGCCTCCTGGACATTAAAAAAAAATGTTTTCTTCTAGTTTCACCACTTCCTAAACTTTAAAGTGTATTTTTTATAAAAAATGGGTAAAACAGGCAATATTTTGTATTTTTTTTAAATCTTTAATGTTGGCAGATTCTTATAAAATTATTGCTTTATTCAGATGTTAGCTCGAAAAAAAGTTATGAGTTCTCAAACTTACAGAAAGATAAAGATTAAAAAATAAAATTGCCTGTTTTACCCAATTTTTATAAAAAATACACTTTCACTTCCAAATCTGGCCGTCCAAATTCAGAACATCTCGAAGTCGAAACGCACTCTGATCTCGATTTCGGATGCAGTATAAACGCGCTAAGGTAAAATACGAATTAGTACCAATTACGTACTAAGTTTGGTTTACTGTAAGGGGTAATTAGGTCATCGACACGGCCATGAACGTCTACTTAATCTAGACGTGTTTTATTTACGCATGTTTAAAGTTTGTCACTATTCCACGCCAGACATTTTTTTTATCTTGATCGATGCTCTCAACAACGTTGTGTGACGGATATGATGCTGACGAAGTTTTCTGCTTATAGGTAATGTAGTTGAATTAATCTGGTTAGATTAGTTAGGTAATTAGGGTTAATTTAATGCTAATAATAAAAAAAGAACTCGTCAACTGTCTAGCATTTTCCAAAGATTTCTCAAGTCGAAACTATGATGACGAATTTTCTTTTGTTCTATTTAGTAATAAGTTTCGAATTGTATTGCTATTTAAAGAGCAGCATTAAGAATGTAGGGTTGTCAATTCAGGCTTTACAAATAACAAGGTCACCGAATTCCTGTAATAATTAATAAAAATATTAACATCGCAGTTTTTATAACACACGCAACTGCAGCTAGGCAAGCCTAGTAAAAATCATCTTACTGTGAGGCTAATGCTATCAGATTCAAAGCTCCAAAGCTCTTTTCTAAGAATACGACAGCTTCTCATATTTCTACTATATTCAGTATACTTAGACAGCAGTTTTATTTTACACAGAATCATTAAACATGTGTAACATAAACGGTGTCAATGTGATGACAAGTCAGCCATTTTTGTTGAAAACATCGATTAGGTAGCCAAAGGTGCAAAGTTTAATTTGAAGAGGCAAAGGTGTTGTTTACTTGCTGCTTTTAATTATAGCAGATGCAACATTAAGATTAAATATTTGTTTTTATTTCAAAATCTTATGCCATTCAAACTTGAGTTGACATTGGAATGAAAACTGTTAATTGAAAATCGAGATTTCGAATTGAGTTCCAGAATAAAGCCATTAAATGGTACTATCATCGTGGTTTTCCAATCTATATAAAAATATTTAACTTGCTGAATGATGAACTAAATAATTAAAATGTGTTTCCCTTGTTCCAGGTTGAAAATGGAGTTAAAATCGCCAAAAGCGAAGAAAAAGTCAAACATAGCAAAACTAATATCGTGGGGCAGAATCTTCAAAACACCAATGCTCATTCTTTTTTTATTGGGCACCACGAACTGTGAGCGCGAAAGTGAAGTTACAGAATTGGATTCTAATTTCAAAATTCAAAGTTTTGATGGCAGCCATCTTAGGCATAGACACTATAATGGAACAGAAAAAAACAAAATGAGTGAGATTAAATATTTGAGAAGGCATTTGAATAAGCAAATAGTGAATTTTGTCATGACTGATTTTCTTATTGATGGCGAAGTGGAGAACAGAGTGCATTTTAATGGTGTAACTGCTAAAGAGACGTACGTTGGAGCTGATGGGTGAGTCAAACTTGATAATAGTTAGAAATTATAAGGAGTATTTAGACTGTACGGCTTGCAATTGTACCTAATCTTTCTGTTAAAGCGTATTGAGTACGTACTGGGTTTAAGGCTCATAAAAACCTGGAAATTGTAGGAATTTTGTAGTAATGTTTACAAAATTGTCCGATTAATGCGACGGTACTTGAACCCCTTCATCATCATAATTTCAGCCAAAAGACATCCACTGCTGGACATAGGCCTCCACAAGGACCGCCACTTTGTCTTTGATTCCTGCGGCCTCCACAAGGCAATTCCACCTTATGGGAGACCTACCAACGCTTCGTCTTTCAGTATGCGGTCGCTACTCCAGAACCTAACGACTCCATCGGCCATCTGTTCTGCGATCTATGTGAGAATTTGTTTGGCAAATCTTCGGACTATGTCGGTTACCTTGGTTCTCCTACAGATTTCTTCATTTCTGATTCGATCACGTAGGGAAAGCATAGCCCTCTCCGTTGCCCTTTGGGCGACTTTCAGCCTTTGTGAGAGACCACGTTTCAGTGCCATAGGTCTTCACTGGCAACACGCACTGGTCAAAGGCTTTCGTCTTGAGACACTGCGGTATGTGAGACGAGAAGACATTGCGTTGCTTCTCGAACGCTACTCAACCACGGATTGGATCGGATTCGATGATGGACCTCTTTCTTTGAACCTCTTATTTCTTCGTAATACACTTGTAATTCGACACCTGCAAGGAATAACATTGTAACTAATATTTAGTAACTTTACAGGTCAGCGCGTCAAAGATTTAAAAAAATCTCTCAGATTTCGGTTAAGTCTTAATGCCAACCAACCTTGAAAATGTGAGTCAACGAGGGAATAGCTACATTTTCCTATCATACTTCTATCCTATCAGACTTAACCGAAATCTGAGAGAATTTTTTAAATCTTTGACGCGCTCTCCTGTTAAGTTACTAAATATTAGTTACAATGGTATTCCTTGCAGGTGTCGAATTATAATCGCTTTAATTTTTTCTAAAATTGGTCATGCCATTAGCTAGATCAACGATTGTCATGCAAATGTGTTCGGCAAGTAGGCCGGTGAATGTCGTGAATTAATTATTAATAGATTTTAAACCCACATCCGAATGAACTTTTAATCTATTTAAAAAAATTAATCACTCAGTATGCAGAGATAAGATTAAAATACAAAGAACAGCGGGTCTAAAGGAAGCTGTTGTCTACATGCCAATTTGTATGATACCACACAAGACTACAACTTGTAGATTATGTAGAAGTCCCGTTATCCTGACTTTTGACCTTAAAATGGCGATCTTGTATAACATATGGTCACTACTTGCTTGAAAAAATGCATTGAACTTGAATTTAATTTTATATTTAACATTTATTTACTGAATTTATCTTATGTCGGCGAAAGATTACATAGGTACTACTTAGACCTATTCTGTAAAGTATTGAAATACAGGTTGTATTCAGCTGCAACCGGTGGTTAGGCTGGAAGCCGACCCCAAAATAGTTAAGAAAACACACACACACACATAACAGAACATCACGCCTTTATTCCCCGAATGATTAGGCAGAGGTGTACATATAGCACACCCACATTTCGCCAGTTATGTTTAAGTCCCATGTAATAGGGGGCGAGCCTATTGCCATCAACCGGGCACAAATCCAGACTCCGGGCTGCTACTGAGAAATTCCAGATGGAAACACCCAATAACACTTTGCCCGACCCGGGAATCGAACCCAGGACCTTATGTTCAGCAGTAGCGCTTGCGACCACTAAACCAGCGAGACAGTCAGTTGAGAAAAGACATGTAGATTTTTTTTTCTGTAAAGTTCACTAGGAACCTCACTCGAGTGACCGCACAAAATTTGAAAGCCAACTCATTTGTTTTAAAAGCAAGTAAGTTAGCACGGATTCACATCTCATCTTCGTTCGAATTTGGATTTTTCCAAAGGTATGAATGGTTTTTATCAACCAGTCTCACCAAAGGGTATCGTATTACCCAGTAACTGGATTGTGGAGGACAGATAGGCAGTCGCTCCTTGTCAAATACTAAATAGTACCTATTCAGCTGCATCCATAATTGGTTGATCATTATTTGACATTAACGGGTGTAAAAAGACACATAACGAAGCCGAGAGTCACTTGTACTCCCCGTCATTGTAATATATTTTTCAACATATCAAAAAATGCATTTACCAAGCCTGTGTGCATGGTTCGAAAGTTAAAAATTACGCACCATACAACGGAGCGTGCGGTAAAATAGGTACTCACACATAAGTACCTGTTTTACCGCATACTCCGTTGTATAGCGCCGTGCTTTTACTGTTTAGTTTTAATTTCCATTAAAAAAAATATAAGAACTACACCAAGGAGTTTCACATTACGAGAATAAATAAGCTGAATAATCGAACCTCCTCCTTGGAAGCGCTTTTGCTCAATATGTTTGTCTCACTTTAATACTAAAGAGAAAATGAGACGAAAGATGTAGTTCTATTCTTTACCAGGCGCACGTGGCGCCATTTGCAATTCCCGCCATTTTCATACTAGAAAAGTCAAAGATTGTTGCGTCTTTCCGACTGATATTTATAAACAAAGTTATAATAAATGAGTTCAAGCAAGGAATCCGATATTAATATTGTACTGTTTTCTCGCAAATGTGTTGAAAAACGTTGTATGACACACGTGCGGAAATTGGTATTTACAAACTCGTGGCTATGGTAAGCCCTCGACTATTCGTCTACTCGTTTGTAAAAACCAACTTACCGCACTAATATCATAAATAACTATTTTGTACTGGACCATACCTGGGAACCTTCTGGCTACGGAGATACTGAAGGTCAAAATTCCAGCTTTTACTGACGTTTTTTTACGAAAACTAGTTTTTTGTGTTATAACTACACAACACAACAAAACTTTAAATACTCCGACGACCCCTGTACCGTTGCATGCACCCATATGCATAATGTTTTGCGTGCGTTACGTTGCGCACTACCACAAACAGCAAATCACACCAAAAATAAAATTCGTTTCCCAGCAATTATTTTTATGCAATGTTGCGAATGCGTTGTTGACGGCTATACGGCAGTTGTCTTTTTATACCCTGTATATACATACAATTTTATTTTCATCTCTTTACTAATGGCTTTTGTAGACAGGATATTAATTCAGATTTGTTACAGTTGTAATGGCAATCATGTCATTTGGTTCAAATAAGCTTTTATTTTTCTTTTATATTTTGTGAATGTGAAATCGTTGTAGGCCTAACTTGTAGACTGTGGATTTGTAGACCATTTTCTATTTCGTTAATTACCTGTTACTTGTTGACAGGCCTACACTGTCCTCCCATACCTATTAACACTTTTATTTGAAAACATTGTAAAAGCCAATTATTTTTAAAAGAGTAACCTTGGTGATTCTTGCCGGCTCTTCTCCATAGGAAACGACCAATTGGAATTCATAAGTGCCCGTGTAGGTTTATGTGAAATATAATATTTTGATTTTGATCCGGTAAGACTGGAATACTTCAAAATAATTGCCAAAAGGCTTCGGCAGATTGATTGATTCGTAAATAGTTTTTGTTTTGTTGACGAAATGAAAGCAATTATTGAGTAATATTTAAAAAAAAAACAATCGCTTTGCGTGTGCAATTTTCAACATTGTAGAAAACGCTAGGGCAAATGTTTGTTGTTGTTTTGAGTAATAAAATTATAAATATTATGAATGCTTAATTGATAGCTCAGTGTAGATAGCTTATCTAAGCTCTTACATAATTGCTATTCGGATATGTCACAGTGAATTTCAGTTTATTTTAATCAATTTATTTCCTACTCATTTGTCTCATATACATATATTTATAGGTACATATAAAAAATACCGGCCGGCCCGGTTGATGGCAATAGGCTCGCCCCCTATTACATGGGACTTAAACATAACTGGCGAAAAGTGGGTGTGCTATAGGTACACCTCTGCCTAACCCTTCGGGGAATACAGGCGTGATGTTATGTGAGTGTATGTATAAAAAATCGCGGCTTTTATTATTGGTTTGGCAGGAAGTACAGAACGTGACGTGCAAGAACCTATACTTACTTACTTCTTTTGCTTCGTCAACATTTACAAATTTCACCCTAATTATTATCGTCATTAGAGCAATTGCGATAGCAACTCGGGTGAAGGCGTCTTAGTTTTGACAATAAGTACCTAAACATGGTGACATAAATCAAGCTATACATTTTCAGTTTTAGCTGACCTCCCATTCTATAGGCTTTTCGTACAAAGAGAAGTCAGCTTATACTGCTTGATATGTAGTCTTGCGTACAACAATATTAACTATGTCATATTTTCTCGTCGTCTATTTAATGTTGAAAGTCATATCTTTCAACTTGAAAGAAAAATAAAAAGAAAGAAAATACATTTATTCTCTTGAAAGTGTTGTAGCGGTATTTACAATGCCACATGCAAGCTACGCGCAATCAATCAATCCTGCATCGCGCAAGCAGAGTTTACCGCGCAACTAGCATGGTATACAACGTCCCGACATCAAACGTCGGGCAGTTGCCCACCAGACGCGACACCCGTGTGGTCGAAGACCTCCCTTTACTATGGAAGTCTGAGTGAACTTGACACCCTGTTCCTCATACCTCCATAGTGTCATTACAAGGCTGTTGTGCAATTTGGATGCCGTTCATACGCTAGTTACAGATTCTAACAGTTTCACTGAATTTCGTGCTATTTCAGTATTGTCTTTTTTACCGCCAGTTTGATACCTTAGCCACCTTACCTGCCTCTCTGGTCTGGTGGTCGCAAACGCTACTACTGAGCGTGAGGGTCTTGGGTTCGATTCCCAGGTCGGGCAAAGTGTTTTTGGGTTTTTCCATCAGGAACTTCTTAGTAGCAGCCGGGAGACTAGATTTGTGCCCGGTTGATGGCAATAGGCTCGCCCCCTGTTACATGGTTGACTTAAACATAACTGGCGAAATGTGGGTGTACTATAGGTACACGTCTGCCGAACCCTTCGGGTAAAATAAGTGTGACATTATGTAATGAGATACCTTAGCAACACAACATACTTAGTCTTACTACAGCTGATGACGTGTTTCACACTGAAACCTATAACATTTTAGAATAGGTCATAAAACCTACACGAGCGTGTCATAGTATGACCTAGAAGTAATAATTTAAGAGTTGACCATGGAAACTGCATAACCTTACATAACATCACGCCTTTATTTTCTGAAGGGACATCCACATACCGCCAGATATAAGTTCCATGTCATAAAAGCGACCCTCTTACACTTAACGAGACTCAAATCCAGGCGCTGTACTCTCTGTCGCGGATTCTTCGAAAGATTTGTTTTGTTATTGTTCGCAAGTGAAGGAACACGGTTGGGTTTCAGTCAGTAAAGAGTCTGACACGCCCTTCCGCTCCGCCCAGAGCGGGAGTTGTCATTCGATGATTTCCCACCAAAAAAATAAAAATGGGTTGTACTCTCTAAGTCCGTCAACGAAAATAAGGGCCCATACGAAAGTAGTTGATCCGTCAAAAAAAAAATCGAACGGGTAAACGCACATCGCGACTCGTACGGAGTAGGAAACGTCCGTAATTTCCGTCAGAAGCCCAGGCCTCTGACCTGAGACTCCTGAGGCTTCTTCTGAAGTATCAAACTATTTTCGGATGGGCCCATATCTTCGTTGACGGACTTAGAGCGAAGGCCCCGTGATTCGATACTTCGGACTGAATCCTACTCCCGATTAACTGACTTTTTCTGAAAGGCAAAAACACAACGGGAGTACTATTGTCAAATCGTGTTGCCATTAATCTTTTGCTCGAGCTACAAACTTATCTTAGTCTGTAGGTGAAATGGAGTTGGAAACGCCCGTAACTTCGTCCGAAACAACGGAATTTGTGCGTAGGGAGTAGTCCTCCTGATCTTTCTCATGGCCGTTTATCAACGCACTGTTTACATCTCTCTCCATCCTAATCAGAGCAACAGCTAATATTTATCTACATTTAGACGTTATCAGCATTTCAGTGCGTCAACTTTCACCTCTCTGATCGACGTAGACTTCTAGAACGTGGACACCAAAGAAAATTCAATGTCATCAAATGATATTGTAGACTCTTCACGTGACCAGAAGGCCTGACTTATTTTTTAGCCAAAGAATCAGCATTGCCATACAACGTGGCAATACTGCCAGAGTTTTGGGCACTTCCTGTTGACAACGATGCGGACGAATTTTTTGATGCCTTAAGATTCTTGTCCCTCCCCTTTTTATATACTTGTACATATTATTATTATTTTAAGACTGTTATCTTTTTAATTATGTAAATAAAATATAATATTAGCGTAGCTATTGTCGATCATAATAATATTTGTAATCGGGAAAATTGTGGTATTCAGCAGTTTAATTGCGTAATATCTATAATAAAGCTGGAGAGTTTGTTTGTTTGATAATCTGTGGAACTACCAGTCGGATTAGAAACATATTTATTTGCATTTGATAGCCCAATTCTTAAGGAAGGTTTAAGGCTATTTAACATCTCTATACGACGACCCTTAGGAGCCGAGCAATACGAATGAAAGACGGAAAGAACGCTATGCGTAAACGAATTAACAGCGCGGGCAGGCGACGGGATGCGACACGGTGGGTCGGGACTTGCGACTTGCGGGCAGAAGGTAGTACTTGATATAACAATAGTTTTAATTTAAGCTGACTTCTAGTTCATCTAGTATGAATGGCTATCAGAGTAGAGGAAGACCAAAAAAAAACGATGGATGAACTGTGTGGAAGATGATATAGCTATAAAGGGGGTAGCAACTGAGAGTATAGGGGTATGAGGAACAGGGTGTAAATTTCACTCAAACCTCCATAGAAAAGGGAGGTCCCTCCGACCAGACGGGTGTTGTGTCTGGTGAGCAACTGCTCGCGTTTGATGTCGGGACGTTGTATACTCGTATATGCTATTTGCGCGGTGAACTCTGCTTGCGCGATGCAGGATTTTGCGTGACGTCAATGTGCTCGCATGTGGCGTTGTAGACGCCGCTACAAGTTAACTACTGATAGAGAAGAACGAAAAAGAAGACATGTTACGACGACCCCAAACGATATTTCACGATATTTTCCACCAACTTGTTTTTTTTTGTGTCTGTGTGCTTTTCTCTAACGTAACGTATTTTCTTTCTTTCTTTTCTTTATACTTCATTTAGCTGTCGAGAATCTTTCAAACAAGTAAAGCAATGAATATTGTTGGCTGTTTGACAACTAGTTTTAACGTACGTTACCGTGTTACCCAGCAACTGGGTTATGGAGGTCAGATGGGTAGAAGCTCGGTGTAAAAAAATACTAGTATGGAGCTGCATCTGGTCAGACTGGAAGTTAACCCCAACATGGTTGGAAAAAAGGGATAGGCAGATGATAATGACTATACTCCGTTTGTAAATAAGCCTTTTTTACAGTCCGTTCAACCGATTTTGACTTATATGGCGTTGGTGGCATGACAAATGGCAGCTGCAGTAAACAATTGGTATTGTAACCACGTTTTTGCTTTTAATGCCATCCTTATGCCTACGGGGTAGAAGTCAAAATCGGTTGAACGGACTGTAAAAAAGGTTTATATAAATTTGTAATCTTATTCAAATGGAGTATAGGTACGCATTATTTCAACACTAGATCTTACGATGACGCTGACGGGTCAAAGTTTCCCTGAAAAACTAAAATAACGACTCACGAGATAAAATAAAATATTATGATAAACGATACTAAACTATTTGTATACCAAAAATGTTCCAATTACCCACTGAACGGATTAAAATAGCCCGCACCGATGACAATCTCAGTAGTGCGCTCTGAAGGCCGAAGTTTTCAGCTAATTCCGAGATTTAAACCCGAGTGTAATCTGTGTTATAGTATACAGGGTCAAATTAAATTAGCTAGCGAAACTCCGCAGACGTGATGGGTGTCGATACCTAATCATGATAAAACAAAAACATAAATGATGATTTTTATGGGGTCATTGAACGCAATTAATTAGTTAAATTAGTGTAGTCACTTTTTTTTTTGGGTTGGAAATCATCAAATGACCTCTCCCGCTCTGGGCGGAGCGGGAGCGCGTGTCAGACTCTTACTGACTATAACCCTCCCGTGTTCCTTCAGTTGCCTGTGCGCCAGGGCCAAGGTAACTCTTTCAAACAATCCGCGACCCCTGCAGGTGTCGGCCCTATCGGACCCCGTCAATTATGCTGACATCTCTTTGAGGCGCGCGTGGAACACAACGTGCCTTCGACCCGGGCCTGGTCCTTACCGGACGGCGAGTTACCCATTGCTCGCCGTCCGCAAGCCCACGCCTACGGTGGCCGGAATCGGCTATCAACTCTTAGTGAAGTCACTTCAAATATCAGTTAAAAAAATCGGATTATTTGTGTGTAAACTTTACAGAAACGATGGATATTGATATCTCAACAAAATAAAACAGATTTTCTCAAGTCATACTTCAAGTAACAAAAAAAACAGCGGTCGTTGACCCCAAAAAAAAACATCAAATATTTTTTTAATTTAATTTTATCATTTTTATTTATCGATTTCCATCACGTCTGCAGAGTTTCGCTAGCTAATTTAATTTGACTCTGTATAGAGAGAGCACCGGCTTGCAGAAATGTGAAGTTTCATGACTGAAGACTGACAAGTTATTCGAAATGACAGCGATCTTCATTACGATAGATTTACAGAATTAGGATGCTGTATTTGTAAATTAAATGTGTTTTCATTTTCCTCGGTAACATCTCACTGCGTTGATGCTGCGCATAAGCTGCGTAGACGCTGCGTATAAACTACGTAAGCTCTGAATAAATGCGATGCTAAAATTACGGTGGTGCGCGTAGACGATGCGTGTGTAACGGTATCAACATCGCCACATGCGTGCTACACGTCATACTGACGTCACGAAAATCCTGCATCGCGCAAGCAGAGTTTACCGCGCGACTAGCATATATACAACGTCCCGATATCAACCGTCGGGCAGTTGCCCACCAGACACAACACCCGTCTGGTCGGAGGATCCTCCCTTTTCTATAGAGTAAGAGTGAACTTTACACCCTGTTCCTCATACCTCTATACGTGTAAGCTACGTCGAGTTTGCGCAATGCACTTAAACTTCATAGACAATGTGGCTGATACGATGCGCTAGCGTCGAGTAAACGCCTAGGCCATTTATTTACCAATTATGGTCGAATTCTACGTCAAAGAGAAGGGCGATCGTATTTTTACCTTTTCAATGTCGAAACCTTCAAGAGGTCTCCGACCTAGGAACTAGCCAGGTTCATGAGACTTTTACTGCCCATTCTCTCCGCGGTAAAAAAATGCGTTGCCTACATCCTTTTTTACTTTTTATATTAATATCAGAAATATCATCAAAGTTTTCCTTGAAGGGGACGACAAAGATCGTATAGTACACCCATATTTCGCGAGTTATGGTTAGTCCCATGCAACAGGAGGGCGAGCCTATAGCCAAGAGCCAGGTACAAACCCAAAGGTACTCCAAGCTGAGAATTTCATAGTGCTACAATTTAATTTAGCGTTGCAGGGCCTAGGACCCCACCCTCAATAGTTAAACAGAATACGGTTTATTGTTCACCAAAATATAAACAAAGCTCATTTACAAAACCATTAATCCACATCATAAAAATACTATATAAATATTATAAATTCGAAAGTAACGCTGTCAGTAAGTGTTACCTTTTCACGCCTAAACCACTGAAGAGATTTCGATAAAATTTGGCAAGGAGACATATGGCATCCATAGGCTACATTCTGTCTCATACATAATCCTAAAGGGGTTGATACAGGGGATGAAAATTTCTATGGGAAACCCAGAGGGATATGAAAATTAAATTTATGATTACAAGTCTTAGCGTTTTTTTGTAAAAATCATCCCTCAAGGGGGTAAAATAGGAGTTGATTGTAAAACTCACATGTGATATTGAAATTTTTGTGTAACTCTTTTTAAGCGATTTAAGGGATTGGAAATATAGTCTGTCTGTTACCTTTTCTTGCCATAACAGCTGAACGGATTTGGATAAAAGGCATATCATCATCTTCATCATGTGCATAAGTATAATCAGCCTATAATGTTCCCACTGCTGGGTCACAAGCCTCCTCTCTGTGAGAGGGAGCGAGCCGTAATCCACCACGCGGGCCCAGTGCGGGTTGGTAAATGTCACATGTCTTCGAATTTTTGTTCTAGGGCATGCCGGTTTCCTCTCGATGTTTTCCTTCACCGTTTTAAAGAGCAGTGGTGGTGAAATAAGTTATATAAAGTGCCTGTTAGGTTCTGAACCTACGACCTACAACTCGTAAGTCGCAGCTGTTACCACTGGACTACCATTTTCATCATCTGCCAAGCCATTAACTAATTAGTTGAGTTCTTGTCTAACCGGATGCAGCTGAATACCACTTTTTTACATGAAGTGACTGCCTATCTGGCCTCCACAGCCCAGCTACCGGATAACACCCCCATGATAAGCCTAGTTGACAGACTCTGAGTCTTCTGACTACCCGAAACGACCGTCAAAGATCTACGAAAGTCCAAGATCCATTGGTGTTTTTTAATGTAAATGGGTTTTCATTTGTTGGGTTCAACTACGAATAAATGTCCTCTCTCTCATTCTGTAAAGCACACGTCAACCGTCAAAACTACGAACATAAATATCTTTATTTCCATCGATTCTATTACTAGCCCCAGCAGTAATGCTTTTTGCTCGAATTGCATCTAAAATTAAACAACTGAACTTTGTTCGCACTCAAGACAATTTATTTTAGTTTTAATAGGAATGTTGTTGTTTAATACATCGGCATTTGCTAGCTCTAATTCAGGCTCAGTAAAACTATTTAGACTGAAATATAACTCATGTTAGCTGGATTACCAGTGCTGTGTGTGGTCTGCATTTGTTTTGGTTTTTCATTCAATAAATGATAAATGATTTTAAATGATAAATGATTTTATTTCTGTAAGTAGGCTTGTACAAACACTTTTACACGTCAATCATATTTTTTAAACTAGATGAGGGCGGCGTTTCCTATCTGACTACTCTGAGAAGAAAGGCCGAAACAAACTCAGAGGTCACAGTCTCTTTTAAAGTCCAGACATAATCTTGGTCAGATCATGTGAAGACCATGTAGATTGGTATCTGAAATGGTCTTTTGAGGAAAGAACCACACAGATTGAGTGGACCTGTCCAGTCAGTGCACGCATTTGTCAGTAATCGTGCAACTCAACTCAGGAAGTCAGGACTTAAGGAGTTCAACGATTCGACGAACAATACCAAAGAAAGGATATTTGGATAGGCCGCATAAATTACTCAAACTGCCAGACCATGATTAAAATTAACTGAGAAAAAAAGCAATGACCCACATAGTCCTCACATTCACAATAATTAAAATAACATAATACTTTACAAGGAAATACTCATGTCATTGTATATGTATATAAAATTCAACAATGTCAATGTGTATATAAAAAATCGGACATAATGTTTGAAATCCATGTAGATTGGTGTCTGAAATGGTCTTTTGAGGAAAGAATCAGAAATCAATCAGTAAGCTTACCCTAGTCCACTGTTTAATATAGACTTCTCCCAAGCTGAATTAAAACACTTGGTTGAACTCCAACTTCCACATTCGGCCACCTCTTAAAGGTCTTAAAGAAAGAAAAAGTATGTATTGGGACTCAAGCTCAATTCATCAAGCTTAAGGCGTCCCATGCTGTTTGACGCTTCGCGATTTCCACTCGACGAATCGTCTGCTCATGCGGCCATCGGTTCTTCAACAGACATGACCAGCCTCCCTTTCCTCCTTCAAAGAAACTCTGATCATAGCTTTCCATAGTGCGCGCAATCTTGAATTTTTTGATCAACACGACTGTAATGTCTTCGACCATTGTAGCCTTTGGTTCTGGCCGTTCTGAGCAATGACGGGATCTAATAGTGATAAAAGATGGCGTCATGCATAGGTACACCAATATGTCATTAGTTATGGAAAATTCCCACGTATTATGGGAAAAATCATCATTAATCATAATCAATTTTATTATTAGTACCTTAGTATACTATTCTTAGGTTTAACGTTACTCGTTTACCCATATCATAGGTCTGTATCGTAATCTACTAATCTATGACGCAAGGTAATGCGAGGTTTGTGGTTATGCTGCACTATCGAGTTGCTATTTGTCGCAGTTAGGTACAACATATTACTCTTATTGGCAGTTTTATTGACGTATAATGATAAGCTCTAATATCTATTTCATCAATAGAAATTAAATGAAATTGTTAATTCTTTAAATAGCTTATCGGAATCACTTTTACACGTCACATACATTTTCTATCCGACTACCCCTGAGAAGAAATGGCGAAACAAACACAGTGGTCTAAGTCTTTTTTAAATTCCAGACTTTATCTTGGTCAGATTATGTGAAGACCACCATAATCTTAATAATACAACCTCAGCCCTCATCACCCTGGCGGCGATTGGCGGCGGCGATCGGCGGCGGCGATCTCTCGCGTCCGGCCCTGGTTCAGGCCATGGTACGGAGCGAGAGGGAATGGGAAGCAGTCACCTCCTTCTGCGAAGCAGTAATGCTCGTGAAGGAGGAGGCGGAGCGCGTGAGGGAGAGGCAATCATTGCGCCCTCACGCCCCTAGTCGCCGCAGGAGGAGACACCCTGGGCGTCGGGAGTCGATAGCCGACTCCCGGCCACCGTAGGCGCGGGCCTGCGGACGGCGGGCAATGGGCAGCTCGCCGTCCGGTACGGACCAGGCCCGGGTCGACGGCGCGTTGTGTTCCACGCGCGCCTCAAAGTGATGTCAGCATAATTGACGGGGTCCGATAGGGCCGATGCCTGCTAGGGTCACGGATTGTTCGAAAGAGTTACCGTGGCCCTGGCGCACAGGCAACTGAAGGAACACGGGTGGGTTTTAGTCAGTAAGAGTCTGACACGCCCTTCCGCTCCGCCCAGACCGGGAGAGGTCATTTGATGATTGCCCACCCAAAAAAACAAAAAAAGCCCTCATCACCCTCTCGCACATATACTAATTTATTTGATTTCGCTCAGCATGTCTTCTGCTTTCATAGATCACTCTCAGAAGCCGTCGTCTCCGTTTTGATCCACGTTGTAACTATATCATCTTTCACTCAATCCATTAATCGTTTCTTTGATCTTCCCGTATTCTTTAAACTTTCAAACCATAAAATAACACTGATTTTACTCCATACATCTCTCTCAGTAGCCGTCATATCCGTTTTGACCCACTTTCAAGCCATATCATATTTCACTCAATCTATTAATCGTTTCTTTGGTCTTCCTGTACTCTTTAAACTTTTAAACCATAAAATAACACTGAGTTTACTCCATACATCTCTCTCAGTAGCCGTGATCTCCGTTTTGACCCACTTTCTAGCCATATCATATTTCACTCAATCTATTAATCGTTTCTTTGGTCTTCCTGTACTCTTTAAACTTTTAAACCATAAAATAACACTGAGTTTACTCCATACATCTCTCTCAGTAGCCGTGATCTCCGTTTTGACCCACTTTCTAGCCATATCACCTTTTACTCAATCCATTCATAGTTTCTTTGGTATTCCTCTATTGTTTAAACTTTAAAATAACACTGATATTACTGTGTATATTAAAGTAAACGAAGTAAAAGGAGTATGTAAGGATCGTGGCAGGTGGCGTTCTGGTTCTGCCTACACTCCCACGGGGAGAAGGGGTGAGTTTATGTATAGTACGATATTACTGTTATCAAATTCGATGACATTAATTGATCTCGATCTATTTGATCCTATAGTGGTCAAGGCCTCTTTTAAAATTCAGACATTTCATACGATCAGAAAGAAGGTCAGGAGATCAATTCCCGCATTTTTAAGAACGTTCGCATTCTGCCCTTATTGTGAAGTTCTCCAGGGACCCTCGGTTCATGGGGCCCAATTTCCTGCCGAAAATTCGCGAAAAAGCGTCGGAGCTAGGGGCTATCAGAGGCACGGTGCTACAAATTTTGAGCTCACTTCGCTTGCTCTTGCATCCTAGCTTTTCCCCAGTGTCCGAAAGTGCCTAGGGCCTCCAATAGGTTAAAAACGATTTATGAACGTAAACGAAGCAAAAGGAGTATTTAAATATCACTGCAGGTAGCGTTCTGCGGCTTCTGTCCCCATGTCAAGAAGGCGAGAATTTATGTGTCTCAATTTGTCAAAAATACTTCTAATTTCCCTACATTTCCGACAAGTTTTTGACATTGATTGTTGCTGAGCCGATCTTGCGATTAGATTTAGAACATTTTTAATTACGAGAATTGACCGTCAGGTTAATGTATAATACCTTAAATATCCGATATAATATTGATGAATAGTGATTAATTATTCAAGTTGCCAGCGGTGTAATTGCATAACACACTAACAGTAGCAACGGCTTCCATTTTGACAGTTCAACAACATTCATTGCGTTATTTACGTTGTTGAGCAGACAAATTTTTCGAACATAGGAAGCAATGGTTTGGGAATATCCTTCAAAATGATTCAGATTGTGATTGATAGTGTGGTACACATTTAGGGTGCTGCACAGATAAGTTAGTCGTATACTTTCTATAATTAGGATAGTATTCGGTCAGTGCCAGATATACGGAACTTGTCTGTTGGCAGGTGTGGCTTTATTATATAAACAGTTGGCTAGGGTTCCTTTCATTATCTTACGTGGTTCTTGGCAAAGCGTGGTTAAATTGATAAAAGTATGATTATTTTGTTCCTCAAAGAATGTCTAGCCTATTTTTGATATTATCCCTAACATGATGATGTTCTTCAGAAAGGTCAGGTTCGTTGTACTCGCAACCGGCGTGCGTATATGACCAGATGTATGAACGTAAACGAGGCTAAAGGAGTATGTAAGGTTCGTAGCAGGTGGTTTTCTGTAGTTTCTGCCTTCCCCCATGGGAAGAAGGCGTGAGTTTATGTGCGTATGTATATACATATGTATCCTTAACATAGCGTAATTATATTTTTAACAGACTTCAAAAAGGAGGTCTGTTTTTTTTTAAATATTCGTTACGCGATACCTCCGGCAATTGTGGATCGATTTCGAAAATTCTTTTGGTGGATAGGGTATGCCTCAGGGGTGGTCCCATACAAAGTGTATTAACTTTGCTTCAGTAGTTTTTCAGTTAGCTTCAATAATACGTATTTTTTCCACTTAGTAAATTGATGATGTTACGAGTATAATAACTTCGTGTCACTGTTATTTACATAGCAAGTAGTGAACGAATTTGTGTGGGGTTGGTACCACAACTAAAAAGGGAAAAAGTACAAAAAAAAATGACTTCCAAAACAAACACTAAGTATAAAGTGAAAAATAACTTTAATTTCGGAAATCGGTGCCAAAAAACGAAAATACGAAACCAAAGATATCGAATTCCGAAATTCACGTTATTTTTCACTTTGTAGTGATCTTTTTTGGAAGTCGGTTGCTTTTTTTTGTAAAAAAGTTTTTTGTTAGATATTATCCCTAATATACCATGTTATATAATTTGTTATTGTCTACCAACCATATCAGCTGATATGAAATCCGATAGCACTTAGTAGATTTAGGGTAAGGTTGCGATTATTGGACCACTCAACTTTGAGCGGTTATAGCACCTGAAGTATGACATTTAAGGGAATAGTGATTATTAAATTTTATAGGTCTTATACATATGTCCTCGTAGGTGTGTTGTCGGATTTTTTGTTTGAAGCATAAAGGAGCAAAACAGAAAATACTGTTTTTGTGACAGTTCCCTTATTTGGACCTCAGTCTCTTTGATTGGACCTCCTAGTTGCTATGATTGGACTTAGGATATTTTGTCTGCTGGTCCATTCAAGGTGCCCAAGGAATTTGAAATAAAATAAAATGTAACACAAAATTAAACACAGTCTTTATTATTAATAAGAAAATTTTGAAAGCCAGACTTCTTACATCACTTAGTGTAATACCATACAAACAGCGTTCCAACTCTAAAATTTGCTCCACTATTTCTTTTTCTATATCGGGTGTGGGAACTCCCGTCGAACCTATTATTTGCTTTACCTTTTTAGCTTTTAAATTTTTATCATCCAATCTTCGTTTTAATGTCGCTTTTGATATACCATATATCCTTCTTGCTTCGTTTAATCCGACCTCTTTTTTACTCAAAGCTAGTAACGCTAATCTTATACTTCCTTCATTCCAGTCATAATACTGGCCTCGTTTTGCCATGCTGAAACAAAAAAAAAAAAATATTAGAACCGAAATTATAGAAGTTACCTTCATTGGACCGGTCCAACCAAGGAGCCTTGCACTGGTCCATTGATGGCAATTCGCTGCTATCACAATAAAATATAAATAAATAAAAAACTATTAATCTTATGTACCATTTGGTTGATAAATTAGCTGAACAAATAAATATGTTATGCTACTAAAAATAATCACATTGAAAAACCGAATAAATCTGTACTTACATGGTAAAGGATGTCGCGCAAATATTATGTCGGGAGCTCTTAAAACACACCGATGCACGTTCTTCCCGAACAAAACTCACAGCGACCCTGGCGGTTGAGGGGGCGGGTGCGGGATCGAATAGGCAGCGTTTCGTCATAAAGGACAATTATTATTACAATTCGTTTCAGAGAAATCAAAGCGGTCCAAGGCGCTGGTCCAATGGTCGCAACCTTACCCTACTGTCCTTCGTCTGTTTCTTCTTTTGGAGTTATTTTGTAACATGACCAGTCAGGCCAGTCAGCAGGATGATAGCGTGCCTAACGTACCTATTTAAGTAAACCGTCACAATAATGAACTTCCAGTTGACATGCAGGTTATTATTAATCTGTATAATAGTGTCAAATTAAGAACGCATCTGACCTATTGTGGTCAACAGTCATGATATACTTTTGGTCAATCAATATTATAATGGGCTAACATGAGATTCAACATAGAAATTACCTACTAGGTTAAGGGGAGTTTTGCGATCGAAAATGATCGCACAAAATTTTCAAGCGCGCGTAAACGGCTGTGATTGGCTGTTGATCATATAACCAATCACAGCGTCACCGCAGTTTACGCTCGATTGACGATTTGTCACATAATTTTTTATTGGAGAAACTAGCCCATAGTTGCTTTTCTGGTCAGTTCTAGCTCAAAGCCAGGAGTTTCAGCACGGCAGGGCTCAGACTTGGTCAGTGTAACAGAAACTGAGACATAGTCCCGAGACATTTGTTCCGCTTCCTATATGCATTAGTAGCGCTGTCGAGCATGGTTGAACATCATTTAAAATTAAATGCAGAACATCACGCCACCTCAAACTTTTGGCACGGCATATACACCTATTTTTATAACTACGAGTATACGCGACAAATAATGTTCAGTCCACTAGACGATAGTAAACCTGCCACACCATCTTCCAAAGAACTCATCAGCTCGTGACTAAAAAGTTAATAGGCCAAAAAAGAGCACTTTTAAATAGCTAAATGATAAACAAGAAGATGTATCGATCTGCGACGCAAAGCTGCGCCTGCCGCGGTCAATCCTTCTATGAATGATGTGAGAGTTGACACTCCTTCGTTTCTCGGAGAGGATCCGATATAATAGCTATTTAAAACAAAAGAGCGCGAAATGGCTGAAATATTTATTTTTTTACGTTTTTCACCCCCCTATCTCCGCCATTTCGAAAAATTTCGAATAACTGAATCGAACAAAAAAATACCTTAAAATTATCGAACCTACTCACAAAATTTCACGAGAATCGGCTGAGAAATGCGACCTGTAGAGGAGAACAGATCTTCGGACATCCGGACATATGAAACGCTTCGTTCGTGCTTCGTGCTCACTCGGTAATTTTTTTTTTACCTGTCTGTCCCGCATATGTTCTAATGTTATTGAATGGCAAACAAACAGACGGCCCACCTATTATTGGTAAAAGTGGTAACCGCCGCCTATGGACATGACGCAGAGCAGGAACACAAACACAAAACGAACAAATTGAGCTCCGACCATCATTGACCATCGCTCAGCATAATGCAGCTACGACCCTATGCGAAACAGAGCTCCCATCGGCTGTCGCTTGTTTTCAGCGACAGCCGGCGTTGACGTGATGATCTGCAATCCTGGTAGCATCGAAGATGCGTTACCATTCTGGAGACAGAACTGAAATGTCACATGTACTTGAATGACGCTGCTTGAAACCAGAATTTAGGAATGGTAGTAGTACTTCTCCGGATGAACTACTTTTCAAAAGAAAATCGGCGGTTCTGAAAAGAATGTCCATGAGAATCGTATGGATTCCCCATAATGCTCAGCATAATGCAGCTACGACCCTATGCGAAACAGAGCTCCCATCGGCTGTCGCTTGTTTTCAGCGACAGCCAGCGTTGACGTGATGATCTGCAATCCTGGTAGCATCGAAGATGCGTTACCATTCTGGAGACAGAACTGAAATGTCACATGTACCTGAATGACGCTGCTTGAAACCAGAATTTAGGAATGGTAGTAGTACTTCTCCGGATGAACTACTTTTCAAAAGAAAATCGGCGGTTCTGATAAGAATGTCCATGAAATTCGTATGGGGAATAATAATCTTCGAATATTATTGGTATTGCCCAGAAATTATGCTGTGGAAGTCAAATGGTGAAAAAACTTAGTCGATCTACCTAAGAAAAATATTTAGTCGGATGGGCAACACTCATTCGTGTCTAATATGATGGTAAATAATGAAAAGAACATCGGAACAGGCATTTCTCATTAATTTTAATGACTGCTACAGTGTTTCAGTAATGCAATTATTGTATCGTACACTCTCTTCTTCTCCGTTTGGCTTTTGACAGAGCGGTCGCGATTAATTTTGTTCAATCGTAGGTGTAGACGCAGCTCACTTCACAACACAATCTCTCTCTATCTGGTTCTGTTAGTTGACAGTCTGGCTCCAGGCACGAATTTAATCGTTCCACTTCATCGCTGACCTCCTGCGTGATCTAATTACCACCTATGGTTCACAGATTGTTGTAAGCTGTTAGATTTTTTTGTTCCAATAAATATTTGATTCGATTTTTTGCCGAAATAGAAAAAAGTTCGACAAGTGTGGTGATCAATGCATTAATCTTACACTTTTTTTTAAACTACCTTAGCATCTTATGGCAATGGTATTCAGTGGCTGATTGTGATAACGAACATCCGTACAGTGAGCTAACAAAACTTACAATACCTTTTGATCTATAAAAAGGTTTGATACAGATGTAATGGCCTAATAATCACGTTATTACATGTTTAATAGCCACGTACACGTGTTACGTAAAACACGTAGTTTTAACGTAAATATTGACGTTTGTATCTTGTGTAGTAACCATGTGTTTTAGGCCCGAAATCCCCCGTGGAGATGTTACGGGTTATATCTAACATTATCGTTTAACAGCAGTAGGTAGACGAGGTTGTGAGTTCAAATCCGGGCAAGTACCAATGTGACTTTTTTTATTCATATCTACTTTCTTAGTTTATCTTAGACAGTACTGATATCGGTGACGGAAAATATCGTGAGGCAACCCTCGTAGTTAATATAAGTCTGAAATCGCCAACACATCTTGAGCAAGCGTGATGATCAATACGCGTGCCTTCTCTGTATGAAAAGAGGCCTTTGCCCGGCAGTAGGACAATAATAGGCTGGTATTAGTATAGTAGTAGATTGGTAGGAAGTATTAGAAAGATGTAACTCCAACCTGGTAAAGTGGGGCTATCTCGACGGAACGGCAGCAAGGTGCAGGGCTTTCTTTTCTATTAGCCACTCTGGGCAAGTGTCCAGGGTACCTTGATTTATGGGGCTCAATTTCCTGCCAGCTTCGGAGCTAGGGACTATCAGAAGCAGGGTGCTACAAATTTCGAGCTCACTTCGCTCACTCTTGCATCCTTGATTCTTCATAGGGGCCACAGTATCCTAAAGTACCTAGGGCTTCCAATAGGTTAAAAACGGCCCTGGCAAGGTGTGGATGTGGAGCTATGTCGCAAACCATGCTCCACCTACAACCCTGCTCTTTGTGTCCAATAACTTGCAATCAAAGTGACCTATGTGCTGTCATCGACGACACCGTGCAAGTTGCGAAGTTATGGGCTAAAAAGATCTGAGAACAATCGTGCTAGGGACACTAAGAAGTAGTTAGTGTAGTGTGTCTATTTAATGGATATGTAAACACTGTCTCATTGACACAAAAGGGATAGCTGCTGCCACTAAATTGTCATCCGTCAGTTACGAGGAGTGGCTGGAAACAGAGAAGGTGAAGCAGGTTCTGCACGATAGAGTTTGGTGTGGTAGTGAGCCAGTGAATTGATATAATCAACAGGATTCTACAGGTAGAGACCGAGGTGGTACGAACACCATACATCTCTCTGCCGCCAAGCATTGCCGTGTTCCAGTTCCATTGGTTATGGGTGCCATACGTAATTAGAAAAACGTTCAGTTCTGTTCAAGGACGAACAAAAAAGTCTGATGGAAGTCCGCTAAGACAAAACTGAGTCCCGTTTATGTGTGAGTGTTGCCGTTTGCGCGCGCAATGGCCGACCGTACGTCGTCGGCCGACTGATGTGTGAATGTGTGCGTACAGCAGCCTGTACGCACAGCGAGCTGACCGACTTGAGTGACACAGCTTTTTGTTAGTGAGAATCTGTCCGACTTTTTTGTTCGTCTAGTCTATGGTTCTGTTGGACATTTTTCAGCTTTGTAATGGCAACGTATCTTGTGATGATTCTGGTATTACAGGTGTCCATAAGAGGAGGTGACCACTTCTCCCCAGATGGTCTGTTTGCTTTTTTGGGTAATGTATCCGGATATCGGGATCCGGATACATTACCCAAGGACAAGTTCAATAATAAACATTGAAAATAACAATAATTTTCGTCGTAACTCTAATTCGCGGTACAAACATGAAACACAATAAATTTCTAGTAAAACTGAATAAATCCGGAATCTAATGATTATATAGAACACTTACATAGTAGATGACGTCACTAGTCATGCGCAGGTCTGTATATCGCGAAAATAAACGACTTCAGTTGAAGCATTTGTTTTCTAAGAACACTTTAAAGAATAGGTACTGGCTGATCAAATAAATAATTATTGTAGTTTTGCACTTTGAAAAGTAAAATAAATCTTTTGTGAAAAGAATTCTTTGTTTTTTTTTTCGATATAGGTCAGGGATAAGAGGAGATGCGTGTTAATTTATTTGAAGTTATTGAATAGTACGGATAACGGTTACGTTCCGTCCAGACGGAACGTAACTGGGGCTCTACTCTCATAGCACGACGTCCGTAATTTCGGTCGAAGTTACGGATATTCACCACTCCGCATCACTTTCGGACATAAGACAAACGATTTGACAGTAAGTTGTCCTTACTTCCGATGTGTGTTTCCACGTGCGAAAAAGTTAATTATTCGGAAGTAGGGTTCACTTCCAAGTGTCGAATTACTATCGGACGGGCCCGTATCTTCGTTGCCGGACTTAGAGAGTAGGCCTATCTTATTTTTGTTTTTGGTAACTTATTTTTGTAAGGTGATTTAAAACTAAGTGGATGGGTTTCTACATATCCAGTTCATGTAGCATTGTTAGATGTAAAAAAATATCTACAATATGAAACTTTCTCATGAAAATGGTACTTAATTCGATTATTTTGAGGTTTCTACAGATATTGTTTCATAAGGGCTCCCGCAGACAGGCACGACGCGACGGTGCAATGCGATTTTGCTAAAACAATTTCGTAAAAATTGATAATTTAGGGTCGCGCTACGGCTGTCTACGTTAGCCTGAATTCGGTTTTTAGTTGAGGTTTGGTATTCTATATTCGTTTTCAGCTGCACCAAGTTAGACTGGAAGCCTACCCCTACATAGTTGGGAAGTGGCGAGGCAGATAATGATATTTGTATTGTTTCTTTAACCTGCATACGTAGCATGGCCACTATAGAAACAGAAGAAACGGAAGACAAAATTACAGATATTAGAAAGATTTCTACGGCGCGATGTCAAAATTCCAAAAAAAGAATGACTTTTTGTTAAGTGATTTGTCTTCTCTTCGTAGAGTAGACATAGAAGTGGTCATGCTACACATGCTGCTCGTTACCCATAGGCTCAGGAGAGTGTCCTAATAAATAATATTAAAGCATAAACAACAAATATTTTCGGCCCAGATACGGAACCTGAATTTATGCGAACATAATTTCACTATCAGAATTTTTTGTAGACAATTTTCAAGTATCCGTAACTATTTGTCAAACTAAAAAATAAATATATCAAGACAGTAGGCTAATGCATTCCTCTTAAATTTAGATTGATAAATAGGTTTCTTAGTTCAAATCGATGATCGCATTTACGTACAGACGATCGAAATAAAACATGATCCGAATTGCGAATTTTCTAGACTGACATACATAAATATAGACCGTCGAAAGTGACAACCAGTCTTAGCGCGTCGTATCGTGTTACCCAGCAACAGGATTGTGGAGGTTAGATAGGCAGTCGCTCCATGTAAAACACTGGTATTCAGCTGTATCTGGTAAGACTGGAAGCTAACCAAAAGACTCCAACATATATGGGAGAAGGCTAAGCAGGTGATTATAAATGAATATAGACATGAATCAAATCAGTGTATAATGTTCCCACTACTGGAACTCGGGCCTCCTCTCAAGGAAGGAGTGGACCGTATAATCCACCACGCGGGCACAGTGCGAGTTGCTGAACGTCACATGACGTCAATCGAATTTTTGGTTGCATTAGGACTCGATGTTTCCATCACAATGCTTTTTTTCGAAGTGTGATGTTTCCCGAATGAAAAAGGAGAGTTATATAATCCCTTGATGATACGTAGTACAGACGACAAAAATGTTACCTAACATCGACTGAAAAATTCAGACGGCAGTAATAAATTAAATAAACGGATTACAATTTCTGGCATCGATTCAGATCATCTATTTTTAAATGAACAATAAGATGCATCACTACGTCGATGTCTGGTCTTACCTTAAGATATTAGACAACGCGTTGTGAAGGTCAGGATGGCATACACTTTCCGGGCATATTTGTCAAAAGATGACATAATTGTCACATTTTCAAAAAAAAAAACTATGAAAAAAAACTTACAAATATGTCAGATTGTCGGATTGTTGCCAGTCACCTGTCACTTTTATTAAATAGGCCCCAAGGAAAATCCTGAAGCTATCCAAACTGTTTTTGCACCACTTGTGCTTCGTGCATCACATATTATGTGGTGGGATAATAATGGCTATCACGGCAAAGGAGATGCGCGGAGCACAGTTGGCGTGCGAACATAGTGAATACCACAGCATAGATAAATTATCTGTTCCGTGGTGCATAGCCAGCTTGACAGAAATTTAGACCGTACATGGCACTTACTTTTCACGACTCTTATACACAACAGACTACCTGCAGTATTGTCTCTCCCTTTAATCCATCCAAAGGTTGTCTTTAAAAGATCGCTTTTAACGATACGACCGCCCGTTTCACCTTACGTAATATTATATTCTATAGCACAATTATTTTATTGATGACGAATCATACCTGACAATGACTGTGATGATGATGGGACAGAGCGTGGATATTGGCACAAACAGAGAGAGTCCTATACTTAGCAGTGAGTGGAGTCAAGCCGTGGATCGTGATGGTGTAGTGAACATTTTACAAAGAAATCCATGCTTATTCAGGAGTACGTATTAAGTAACGGGAGAAGTAAAAAACACAGAACTATCATTTAGAGTATTTCTCAACAGTTCTGAGAGAGATGAGTATGATTCCTGCCTACAATGTTTCGCCCTAAGTATTGTGTGAGTGCTGAATGAATGGAGTCACAGCTTCGCGAGTGCAATATACCTGTTTAGGGGACGATAGGTGAATGTGGATACACTGAGAGCGCTTAAAATTGGCCTCCTAAAGGTTGCGTTACCTTTTACTTCCACGACTGTATACTTTTCTGGACGCAGGCTGGCTGAACGCGTTTTAAAAGACTTTCGCTAGCCTGTCCGAGATAGTGCAGTTGCACCTCCCTGGCTTCAAAATAAAATAAAGGTGTTAAAACATTCAGAGCTAATAAAATATCCGAAAACGCCTAATACAATAATAGAGCACTTAACCTATTCGAGGTGAGATCCTAAAATTTTCGAGCTCGCTTCGCTCGTTTTTGCAATCTGCATTCTCTCAATTCTAAAGCTTGGTGCTTTAGTCAACAAACTACCGGACTCCTATTTCCGCAAATCTAATCGACCCTAGGCGGAGTGCTAACATTATTAAGTTTGCTTCGCTCACTCTTGCATCCTACTCTATATTATTTCTTAAGCTTCTTTATATAAATCGACACCCACACATCTATACCAATCGAGGCGAGGTGAAAAAATGATCGAGCTCGCTTTGCTCGCTCTTGCATCCTACATTTTCTTAATTGCTAAGCTTTTCTGCAAAAGTCGACAAAGTTACTCCTTATATGAATGGACAAACGATAACCTAACACAACCGAGGTGAAGTTCAACATTGATCGAGCTCGCTTCATGGAGCTGAAGATGTACCTCTCTGCAAAAGAACATGCCGGCGCCCATGCTTATGTGAAATGGTTTCATTGGTTGTTATTTACGCTAACCAATATAATTATTTAATTATTGTTTATTACTCCTAGGAAAAACATCGTGAGGAAACATGGACTTATCGACAGTTAATAATAACTGGAGTAAGCGTGGTGAACAATGCTCATGCCTTCTCTGTATGAAATGAGGCCTTTGCCTTGCAATGGGACAATATTAGGCTGGTATTATACTCTAAGGAATATCCTCCTTAGTTTAGCGCTGGCGCTTGCACAAGGCGGTCAACTGAACTCCCTGCTCACTTCGCGACTCTTTGCCAGTTACGACATGCATAGGGACGGGACACTAGAGAGGTTTTACTGTTCCTGCCCATGTTAGAGACATCGATATTACTTCGACTTGAGCTGTGATTTAAATTTGAAAACATGCCTGTTTAATCTAATGTGGTTTTGTAAATAATTTACCAATGGTGAAGCTGCAAGATCAACCAACTGAATCTTATACCCATAGGTATATATATGATATTTTGTGCTGTACCCTTTAAAATGCTGAAGTAAGTGTCTTATTTTTTCGTATATTTTTGTTTTCAGCTACTTTTTTTTTACCTTTTCCTACTTTAATTTGACACCAACTAAATGAGAATCTTAGGCGTTCCAGAAAAAATAACATAACGGTACTTAAAATATTCAACTTCTCTAAAAACCTTTTCATCCAGCCTCTTTATTAAAACCACCTTGAAAACAGGCTCATTACAAAATTAATTACCGTATTTTATGACAGGTGACATCTGATTCCTTCGCCCGCCATCACTAATCTAGAGCTATTGTTTGTAACCGGCGAGCCGTCGTTTGAGATACGAAACGCGCGCGTTTAGTTGCGCGCATAATAATTTATTATCTGTGAACGTTGACAGTTGGCGGGAAAAATGAGACAAGACGGCGTCTGTTTTTTTTTTCGGTTTTGTGTATTGGAAATATTGAATGGGTGGTAGAATGTTGATGGTTCTTCCCTACTTTCAAGAGGATAAAAATATTTAATATCCATTCTACATAGTACTACCTTTATTATTTTATTCTTAGGGCAAGATTCATAGATCGCACTTTGACTTTACTTGGGTTAATAAAGTAAGCATCTATAACACTTGACAATTCAAAAGTGCTTTTAGTATGAGTTTGACTTGAAGGTTTTTTCAAGTATCTACTATTGCATACGTACCTATGTATCTAGGTATAATTTTGTGAAGCGAAATGCAACTAGCTCATCTTAGGAGTCCACCCATGGTATTTTTAATCATTGTCACATTTAATGAAAGGTTCTTTATTAACTAAACAAAAAAACATCATATTAATTACTTTACAGAGAAAAGAAATTTCTCCGCCACAAAACAAATGAGCATCCAAAACTAAATAATACGTTATCTATTATTTTAATCGAAACGTGTATCGATTTAAATATAATACCGATTATTTCGACACGGTGCTGGGCGTTATCAACCAAACCATAGATTAAAGAACAACGTTATTAATTAAAAGAAAAAAAAATAAAGCCCGTTTCCATTAGCGGTATACGTGTCAATTGAGATGGGTTAAGGCGGGTTACACGCCTTGCGACTGATGCAATAATGTTTTAGATACAAGAAAGGCATTAAGGATTAGGATAATATGATGTGGAGTCTGAAATGGTAATACTACTTTCGTTGAAAGCGTAATCTTTGCAAGTAAAATTATTCTACACTGTCGCACACAGTGTAGAATAATTTTACTTAATAACAAAAAACGAGTAATTCATCAACTTGTCCTACACGCCTACGGCCCATTTAGGACGACTTGCAGAAAATCAAAATAAATATTTTTTTAATTCTGCTACTCGTGTCCCACGTTACTTTTTCGTCGTTTTCTGCAAGTCGTCCTAAATGGGCCGTAGGCGTGTAGGACGAGTTTATGAATTACTCCAAAAAAACTTATGACAGTTTGAAAACATACGGCAATTTTATTTTTTACCTCTGACAATATGCAAGTCATCTAGGCTAGGTACCTTTGATTTCGAAAAACGAGAAGTCTATAAATATTAGAGATAATAGTTACCACATCCATTTCCATTGCCACAGACATTCCGTGTCCACAGAATGAGGAACAATCTCGTCAGAAAGTTAGGCCTGTTCCGTGGCCTACATTGATGCTCCATTTAGACTACAGAATCGAATGTACCTACCCAATAAAATCGACTCTGTGTTCCTCGATGGGGTAGGCAGAGGTAGCTTACCAACATATTGCCCGTTAAGTTAAAAGTAAAGAGCTAATTGCAATAGGAGGGCGTACAACGGTACACTAACGCCACTCCTTTAAAAAAATATTGTCTCGTGACTGAGAAGAAACTATGAATAACGGCTTGTAAGGACCCTCAGTAAGTGTGTCTAGAATTTTCTAATACTTTTTATAAAGTCTCATATCACACGAAGCAACAAAATACGATCTAGAGGAATGTGGCCGCTTTTCTTTAAATCGAATTTTGTTGCTTCGTGTCTCAATATGAGACTTTATAAAAAGTATTAGAAAATTCTAGACACACTTACCGAGGGTTCTTATTTAGCCGTTATTCATAATTCCTTCTCAGTCACGAGATAATATTTTTTTAAAGGAGTGGCGCTAGTGTACCGTTGTACGCCCTCTTAACTGAAGAAAAATCTAGACTCTAGGCTGCTACTGAGAATTTTCTAATACGTTTTGGATTTTAGGTTTCTGTACCTAAATGTTCTAGATATGTCACGGAGCTGTATCTTTTTACTGGTAATAGGTAACCACCTGTTTTTTTTTTGCAAAAAACGAGTTACTATGGCCTCTATCATAGCAAATATAAGAAACATGTAAATCCTTTATAGTTTTGGTGGTACGATCGAAAAGCAATAACATGTTATAAATGTTAAGTTTGCAGACGAAAATGTTGCTATGAAAGACGCTGACGTACAAACGCGTAAAATAACGGTGGCCCACTTTTCATAGTTAAAAGTATGTCCTAAACAACCGCCATTGTCCGTGATTGTACAAACAGCCTAATAATAATCTATTAAATTAATCAACACTGCACGGTGTAGACTAATTGCTAAGTTTTTTGACTCCCACACCTTACAATAGAAAGTCATAGTGAAAGTAATGATGTTGCACTATACGGTCAATATTGAATTATTTAGGATGGTTGATAAGAATAATGTTTTCTTGTAGATTCAAATTTAGCCTTAGGCGAAATATATACCGTTAAACGAGGTGAATAGGGATGCAGGTGTGAATCGAGACGAAACTTTAAAAGGGATTTTAACATTGAAATAGTATAGTTTATTGCCAAAAGGGACTCTAATGTGTTTATTGTATTATAATTAAAGATTAAGTACCCTTGTTATGACTATATCATGCTCGCTTAAATGTCTCACTGATGGTGTGTTGGATTATTCGGTTCCCAACAAAATGGTTGAGCTAGATGGTGCTGATCCACGAGTCATTTTCGTGAACGGGCGCCGTCAGTTAAGACTGGTCATCTCTTAACTTCTGCGGCTTATTTTTATTATTATATATATAATATTTTTTTTACATTGTTCTCACAGAAGCAACACAAGAATAATGGACCAAGGATTTTGTAATATCTTGATTTAAAAAGAGTGTCCTTGGAGTTTCTTGCCCGTTCTTCTCCATAACGATCTACGTTTTGAAAGTGGCAACTAGCTTCAACTTTCTGACTAACTGACCGATTCATTGACAATTGAAAAGTGCCTGTAAATAGTATAATTGAAACAAATGCTTTGAGTTTGAGTTTTGAGTTTCACCCCTGCATATTTATTTACCTTGTTTGACGGTACCACACTAGATTCCGCCAGCGACTTCGTCCGCAAAAAAAATATTGTTTTAAAATAAAATAAATTCTATGACACTCGGCAATACTGAAGCTTCACGCTTCCAAAGATAACCCTTACATACAAACTCCTCAGACCAAATAAAAAATCAAGACAGCGCTGTCAACAGTGACGTGAGGCCAGTTTCGTAAACATGTGTGCACTTAGTGAGGTGTAGTTTGATTGTAAATGTGTGCGTGTGAGCGTGTATGCACAGAGCAAGGTGTAGTTTTGCAATCTTCACTGTATTGTTCGCAGCTCTTTATTGGTCTGAGACAAACTCACAAATGTTACCTCTTTATTATTAGTATAGATTCTAAATGAATTAATTTGTTAAGCCTTAAGCGAAATATAAACCATATTGTATAGCTACTTGCTGTAGGTAACTTTTATTGCGAGTTTAACAAAAAAAAAAATTGCCACGTTATTTTCAGTCGGCCATTCGGAAGCACTGTCGTAACTCAGCGCAAGCACAAATCTGCATGGTCCTCATATGGTCTGACTAAGATTATGGCAGGACTTTAAAAGAGACTGTGACCTCTGAGTTGGTTTCGGTCTTTCTTCTCAGAGCAGTCAGATGGGAAACACCGAATGCATCTAGTCTTAAAACATAAGTAACTTTTGACTTTATTAAACAATTTACAGAAATTTATCATTGAGCGATGAGAACTTATTGTGCTTAAGCGTGCTCATCAACGAGTGTAGGTTCTTAGTCACTATTATTTAGATTTAACTCATGCATCTTCGTATCAATTGATTTCACAACAGCAAAACCCGCACTGCCCACATCCAAAAAGGTCCGTTACATCTCAAACCATAGACAATGTGACAGTTTCCAATTGTGCCGTTGCCCATACTTGGGCTAATTAAAAAGTAAAAGCGTCGCAGGAAACGTCACTTCTTATAGCGTTCCGAATTTGAAAAGATTGACAGGCGGTATGGGCCGTAGTGCGGGCGGGCGAAGTGTCCGTAATGATCCGATATGTGAAAGATTTTTAATGTGTCATTTTTATAAATTGATGATTATATGTCGCGAAATATTCTCTTGGTTAGTTCGTTAAAAGGAAACGCGGTCACGTGATCGTTGGCGTTAATTCCATACTAACGTATTCCTCTGTTTTCTGGAAGCGCCGAGAGTGGACGCCTTAGGAAGACATATAGTGACCTTATTGGTGATGTTCTTCAGAAAGGTCAGGTGCGTAGTACTCGCAACCGGCGTGCGTGTATAACCAGATATATGAACGTAAACGAGGCAAATGAGCATGTAAGGATCGTAGCAGGTGGCGTTCTGTAGTTTCTGCCTACCCCCATGGGAAGAATGCGTGTGTTTATGTATGTATGTATTCTAAGAATTTTATAATAATTACCTAGATTATTCTTATGCAATACATAAAATAAAAATAACTGTTATACTATACCTGTATACCGACACAACCCTAATAATAATTATATATATAAATAATACATAATTATACACCCAATTAAACTCACCTAATAATTTTTAATAATATTGAATTGTTTGAATTGCTGCTTAGTCCTCTTCCTTTCCTAATAGGTATTTTGCTGTGCCCGACAGGGTCCTTATTGATCTTTTATTTTGTTAGATACATATGGAATACAATAAAGAATTGAATACTGAGTACCTTAATTTACCAATTAACAAAATCCACTTGTCCCAAGCGCATCAATTATAAGAAATGTTAATGTATAACACTTATCGAGGCACTTTATGAGTCTAGCGATTCGTCTTTCAAAGCTTATGAAGGCTAGTCTTAACTGGTAACGACATAAACTCAACACACAATAATTTATTTTAAAGAAGGCTTACAGACTAACAAAACAATGATGTAAATAAAGTATTAAAAAAAAAGTACATACAAGGTAATACAATAAGTTAATATTAGAAAAGTTAATTAACTTAATTTAAAAAAAAGTTATTCATGAAAAAAGACTGCCAAAAACCGTCTCAAGGTCGCCACACTGGTGCAGAACAAGTCAACATTAAGGTCCATAGGAAGCCTATTGAAACTAAGGGAACTAATTAAGGCTACTATATTGAACTGGCTGGCTGTTCACAATGGTGTGCTGGTGCCTACGCTTATGTATGGAAGTGAGTGTTGGGTGTGGCAAAAGAAGCATGAAAGTAGAATAAATGCTGTGGAAATGCGTTCCTTGCGAAGCGTGTGTGGTGTGACTATGAATGATAGACTGTAGAATGATGTGATAAGGCAACGGTGCGGTTTAAAGGAAGATGTAGTGACAAAAATTGAAAAGAGTATGCTAAGATGGTTTGGTCATGTTGAGAGGATGAATGAAGAGCGATTAACAAAAGGTATTTACAAGGCAGATGTGAGTGGAAACGCCGGGAGGGAACGCCCTAGGAAGACATATAGTGACCTTAATGGTGATGTTCTTCAGAAAGGTCAGGTGCGTAGTACTCACAACCGGCGTGCGTGTATGACCAGATGTATGAACGTAAACGAGGCAAAAGGAGTATGTATGGATCGTAGCAGGTGGCGTTCTGTAGTTTCTGCCTACCCCCATGGGAAGAAGGCGTGAGTTTATGTATGTATGTATGTATGTATATTGAAAATATCGCAAATTAATAGGTTAAAGTCCTTAAAATGCCTTAAACTGAATAACTAGCAATAAGTTTAAAATATAATAATTATACTCATTTGATTGTCTGTTACAAGTTCATAAATAAGTTGATTTGATAGTATTCTGTTGTGGATTTATTATGATTAAACTGATTTTATAGTCATGTCTTTGGTGCTAGTTGTCTATTATTAGTGGATTTGAATTTCGATGCTGTCATCTACTAGTTCCTATGACAAAGAGTATAATAATTTTATTTAAATTGAAAATATGTTAATTATCAAAGATTGTACAAGAAAAAGTTAATTTCTAAATGTTGCTGTAATACCTAGTAAAAAAAATGTAACCGCCATTCTCTGATAAATATATTAAATTTTGAAGAATCAAGTTTGATTTGTCCATAAAGTGTCGAGCGTTACTGCGTTTACTAGTAAGTTATAATTTTACCGATAGTATGCAGGGTAAAACAAAAAAAAATAAGTAGATTTAGTTTTTTTTATTAAAAACTTAATATAAGTGCTAGAGAAAATTTACCTAAACGTGCTCAATCTTTGCATTTCGCGACTGAACTTACATTTATTTGGTACAATAGCATTTTAAAGGTGCTCGCAGTGTTTCCACCCGAGCGTTAGATATTCATCTGGCCATGAACTTAACTAGAGTAACCACTAGGGGTGAGGCGTATTTATCGTAACAGATAGAAATAACAGATATTTAAAAATAACAAATAACAATTGTTCCTACCAATATAACTTATCTGTTACTTAAAATAACAGACCCTCAAAGATTGTTACCGCGGCTGTTACATACACACTCACACAAAAGAAGGAATATAGCAAAGTTATCAATTTCTAAATTGGTTAATAAATAAACGTAAATCTATAATTCCACGACCCCGTCATTCCCAGTCAATACTACGTTTACGATTTGCGACTTTAAATGTAAAGAAATAAAGAAGATATTTAATTGAGATTTAAATGCGTATTTATCATCCGTACAAAAATAAGAGGCTGTTATTTAATAACAGATATTTGGATCTGTTATTTTTATAGTAACAGTGATACCAGATGTCGTATTTAACCTGTTACAACCCATCTCTAGTAACCATACAATGCCTCGTGCCGATCCGATCTAGTGTTAATTGTTAGAATCAATTGTTCAAGCATTTATCTTATCTACTTTGAAGCTTGTTGGCAACTAACTAACACTGCAAGCAGACTACATTATGTGTACAAGTATACTTTAAATTGCAGTTTTTGAATACCATGCACCATATAAAGAACCGAGTATTCGGCAGCCGGACCATGTGAAAAGGCACTTAGGTAGGTCCAGCACCCTTGCAACATACTATTAATCACAATCTGAATCATGTTGAAGGATATTGTTAATCCATTGCTTCATATGTTCGAAAAATTGGTCTGCTCAACAACGTAAATAACGCAATGAATGTTGTTGAACTGTCAAAATGAAAGCCAATCGTACATTCGTGTGTTACGCAATAACGCCGCTGTTTGATTGATTGACGTATTGACAATGTCAGTCACTCTTCATTTAACAGACAAGGCACAGCCTAAATTAAAGAAAATATTCCTATCAGAAAAAGAAAAGGTTTTTTGAAAATACAATTCCTGAGCAAAGGTCTTAAAGTTTACCCACAAATCCTTTAGCTAACCTTACAGTTTCGAGTCAACGATAAGTTTTCTCTCTTGATACTACAAAAGATGAAGTAGCTTCTTGAGTTTGGAAACGACAGTAAACACACGTAAAATATCGGACAATCAATAAATACGTAGAAAAAATACACCAGACACTTTTCCTCAAGCAATTAGATGAAAGTATCCGCGCTATGTACTCGCACATGCTCACACGCAACAATCACGACGAAGGTGCCACTGTATAGAGAAAAACAGAAAACTAACACGAAGAAAGTCATAATAATTGGTGAACCTAGTAGAGAATCAGACAAGGAAAGCATGACAAGAAAGAAAGGAGGCCATTACTGAGCAATGAATGGAACAAGGCTGCCAATGTTGATAACCAATTAAAACAGGCTACCGTAAGATTTGATTTGACCAGAAAACAATCAACTTTTATCTTTTTTGTAGTTCCCATGAATATTACTCCACTGTATTCAGATTATTTTGGAAAGGTTAAAAGAAAGTGTTTAGATCTTTGGCAGGAGTATTTTGATGAAAGATCAAAAGAAAAAGGGATATGGTATCGAACTATCCAACCAGAGATTTCTCGGGTTCCGTGGATTGATTGTGACCTCAACAAAAATCTAGTTACGATTGCTTTAAGACTTCGTTCCGGACATATTCCTTCGAATAAATTTTATTATTTAATGAAGAAAGCTTTGTCCCCAAATTGTGATGACTGTGGAGTGGTTGATGACGTATTTCATATTTTGATGGAGTGTGTCCGGAATGAAAATAGTAGAATTGATGTTTTGGGACGATATAAAAGGTATGATATCGGCTTTTGTAACACCATCCTTGCTTTTCCAGTGTCCGATAAAGCAAAACAATTGTACAAGTTAGTTATAAGGTAGATAGTAATCAACAATTTTGTATTTTTCCGCACTGGGCGATGTGGTCGCTAAGCGACAAAGCCCTTTAAAAAAAAAAAAACTTTTTTGTGATAAGCGACGAACTTTTGGTACGCTGGTACTTACGCAAAATGGGTTGAAAGAAGAAAGATAAATTGTTTATTCTGGACAAAGAGAAAACGCAAATTACATCAAAAATACACACATACAAATTAGCCAAAAGCCTCGTATTCAAGCAATAAAAGTTTGTCAATTTTGTCAATTGCTTGATGTCAGGGCCAGGGTCCGAAGACAATACAGATGTTCTGTGTTGCGATACTGGTAAATGACACCAAACAAAAAAAAAAGTAAGTAAGTAGTAGTTCCGGGGCTGGCTGTTTTTATATGTGAGTTTGAATGTTTTTTTAAACGCACCCACAATATAGACAATTTTGACTTTTCTTGATTTTAGTTTTTCCAAGTACGGGGCAAAGTTTAAAAAAAAAATGCTGATTGCAGTGTGGAAAAATGACTACTAAGAACAATTAAGCCATGAGTTGCATCTGTGCAAGAGCAAGTAATTTCTCAGCAAAATGCTGGACTTCGGACGAACCTATCGTCAACAGCGCTGATTTTCAGCAACTACCTCTCCAATTACGTAATTTTACACAGAAATAAGTGTGATTCTAGCTTAACATAATATGTACTTACGTATATCTTTAGTATGCGTAACTTTCATAATTAAAATAAGTAAATAATAATACATAAACTAAAACCATAAAATAATACAATGTAACATAATTTTTGACTGCCTCGTTGGTCTAGTGGTCCCAAACGCTACTGCTGAACCTGAGGTCCTGGGTTCGATTCCCGGGTCGAGCCAAGTGTTTTCGGGTTTTTCCATCTGGAATTTCTCGGTAGCAGCCCGGAGTCTGGATTTGTGCCCGGTTGATGGCAATAGGCTCGCCCCCTATTACATGGGACTTAAACATAACTGGCGAAATGTGGGTGTGCTATAGGTACACCTCTGCCTAACCCTTCGGGGAATACAGGCGTGATGTTATGTTAACATATTTTTTTTAAGTAATAACTCTAGATGTTATGTAGGTAGAGTATGGTGTGTTTTCCTGTGTATGCTATTTTTATAAGTAACTATAATTTCGATACACTATTTCTTTTTTTATTTCTTATTTTTTGTCTATTTTTAGTTTTCGTATGCTGCACTGATTTTTACGTCGTCACGTCAACGCCGGCTATCGCTGAAAACCAGCGCTGGGGCTCTGTCTCGCATAGGGTCGTAGCATTATGCTGAACGATTGTCGTTTTGCGTGGATGTGACGCATATTTTACCCCAAATCGTTTTTTTTTTTTTAATTTGTGTGTTATTTCATTGCGTCATGTTTACCGCAAATAAACGTATTTTCTTTCTTTCTTTCTTACACTATATAATTTATATGCACCATGGGAATGCGATGGCGGCCATTTGCATAACGGTACGGCGGAAATATGTATGGAAAGTCAACAAGAGGGCCTAGACAAGTCGAAAGCGCTTTCAAAGCGTTTCGTATTTCTGTAACGACTTTCAACTGGATTTATATTAAGCTTTTCAGTAACTTACGTCAATCCAATACATTTTTGTCGTTCAATAATTTCTTTTAATGTCATTTTCTCTAGACCGTATCAGTTTCACTATCCGACTATTCCTAAAACAGTTCACTTGACAGCGAAGTAAATTCTATCTTTTTCAAAGCCATCTCCACAGTCCTTTTAGGACTTTAAAAGTATCGTCTTCTCTCCTTCAATTACTTACTCTATATTCTTTGGCCACGGTCCGTCTCTTATGTCCTTGCTTTTATATACTGTCTTTTCATCATCATTTTCTGGATATACGCCTCTCACTAACGTCACCACATCGATCAGTCCTGTGCTTCTCGTATCTACTGCCTTTTATGCGGCAAAATCTATTGTGACCAATCACGCGACTAATCATAATTAGAATCAATCTTGGAAACTGTGCGGGCGCCACACGCGATTAATCCATTTTTATACTAGCGGCTGCTTTTCATCTTCTGGGTATAGTCAACCACGTTTTTGCTTTCTCAACCTTAGATCGAATGTCACTTGCTCGTCATAGAACTTCAAGGTCTATTTTTGCTTAAAGATCAATGTAACAGTTAGATAGTTTCAACCTTAGTTATTATCTGCCTTGGCTATTCCCAACCTAGCTTCTGACGTTTCTTATTAGCCCATGTTGGTTTATGTGAAATAAAATATTTTGATTGCTTTCCGGGACTCGGCGGTGTCTCTGTATGTAATGGATGGTCACCCATCCACAGACTGACCTCGGCAAGCATTGCTAAACCTTGGTGATCGACCCGTGAGGCTGTCATCATTTAGCCACGAGCAACTTTAATGCCGTTACAATTTACTGAGAGTTTAGTTTAGTTTGTGAGCTTCCTGTCCCAATAAATATTTTTTTCATCTCTTTAAGTGGTAAAGCAATTACGAGGTCGACTACACTTCGCTGCGAACCTTCTGATCTATTCCTAACTTATACTTTCGTGATGTCCACGAATCATCGCGTGCGCATTTGAATTATCACTCATTCTCGTGCCGCAGCAGTTGAACTCTGAGCTTTTAAATAGCCCAATAACTTTGCAGAAGGCCGGAATAGATTTGTAGAAGATTCATTGGATGACAATTTATTATGGTCAACGTGTAGTCCAATGATTGCCGATTTCGTATGGGGTTTTATTGCTGTCAATGAGAATTTATAGTTTTTGCGTTGATTTTGCAGTTGTGGTCTTATTGAGAGTCGATTCCAATGTGAAAATAGAATAGCGTAGAGAACTAACTTGTGTAATTCTGGTCATAGGACGGTAACCATGAAGTTTCTTGCTTGCTGTATTCCATAGAATATATTATTCAAGTTGAGAGTAGGTTACTTCTTGGCAACGTGCGCCATCGTAAGAAAAAATAAAGAAAGAAAATACGTTTATTTGCGGTAAACATGACGCAAAGAAAAAACACACAAATACAAAAAAATAAAACGAGTTGGGGGAAAATATGCGTCACATCCACGCAAAACGGCAATCGATCAGCATAATGCTACGACCCTATGCGAGACAGAGCCGCAGCGCTGGTTTTCAGCGATAACCGGCGTTGAGGTGATGACGTCAAAATCAGTGCAGCATACGGAAACTAAAAATAAACAAAAAATAAGAAATAAAATAAATACACTATAACTAGTTCTAAATGTTTAAAAACACACCACACCACTCTACCACTATCGTCGACCACATCATTGCTTACCATCAGTTAGGTAAGATAAAAGTTAAACGTGAACCTATCAATAAATAAATAAAAAAACGCTTTAAAACAGACAGATTTCCTATCAATTATAAATTACCTAATTGGTAAAAAGTTAAAAATTTTGAATTTATATTTTTGTGAAAAACTATCAGAGAACACAACAAACTGACAGATTGTTAGAAAAAAATACGTGTGTCTTAATTAGTCCTAATTATTCCTCCTCTAAATAACAGACCATTGCATTCGTCCATCTCATAAAATCGGCAGGGAACACTAACCGAAGCAAAGCTCGACCGTAAGCTGAGTTTGAAATTTGAAACAACGTCAACAAGATTAGAGCGCCGCCATGCGCCATGTTACTGAAACGTCAAACTTACAAAATGGATTCCCCGTTTTCCCGCTCTCCTCTGGGATTCTAATGTTGTCTCTGGTTTTGTGGGTAATTATTGTAAGTGATACTTTATGATTTGTTTATTTGTCCAGTGGAAATCTAGGTTCCGTATTTTGAAATATGCAATTGGTTTTAGCACTGTATAGTATAGAATATGACAAACAAACGTATAATATAGTGAGACTGCACGTGGCCAGTTTTCATCTGTTTTCCGAAAAGAAAAGATGACACTGCTCCTTTAATCCCAAGGTGTCTTGAGGAACTCGGAAGGCATTTCATGGACAGTCCCTTTTGTTACCAAAGTATAAATTTGCCCCTAAAAGTAGGTACTAAAAGAAGCCAGTCATAAGCTTAAAACTTTGACAACTGAGAATCGTCATCCCACGGTGTCGTGGCTGCGAAGTTTGTAAGCCTTACCAAAAAAGGCGAAGCTGATAATGGATGCACTAATGCATTTTATGATTATCTTCCGAAATGGAGGTTTTATGACTAATTGCTCACTTGGATTGCCTGTGACTTTAAACGCGACAAAACTTATTATAATAACTAACTGTAAAAAAAAATGCAACTATGATTAACACATGGACTTTCCATATACCAAATCTAAGGAATCCATTGAAAAACAAATTAGAATGACTCGTATAGCTAAAAATACCACATTACGAAGTGTCAACTTGCGACATGACATGTAATAAAGTACTAAAGGCATTTAAAAAAAATTGCCGTCTACTGCCAGCATGCGTAGCATAACCAATTCTATCTCTACGAAGAGAAGACATATCACTTTCTTAACAAAAAGTCATTCTTTTCTTGAATTTTGACATCGTGCCGTAGAAATATTTCTACAATCTGTAATTTTGTCTTCCGTTTCTTTCGTTTCCATAGTGGCCTTGCTACGCATGCAGCACCCTAATTACACATTAACAATCACAATCCGAATACTTTCGATGCCTATGCTAATTCATTGCTTCATAATGTTCAAAGTCATATCATTTATTTCAAATAGGCACATAAAAGGCACTTTTGAACGTCAAAATTTACAAAAAAAATAGAATTGATTGAGTTTCATATGGAGAAGAATGGGCAAGAAACTCCACCGTTACTCTTTTAAAAAAAAAAATGTCTTTTCAACAACGTAAATAGCGCAATGAATGTTGTTGAACTGTCAAAATGTAAGCCATTCCTGCTGTTGGTGTGTTACGCAATTACCCCGCTGTTCTAAAAGTTGATTTGGCACTTAAATTAATACAAACCAAGCAATGTAATTCGAATAACCCGAAATATTCATTGGATTGCAATGACATCAGCCACCAAACAAAATCAAAGATCGTTCGGTCGATAGCAAAAAAAAAAGTTTCACAAAAAACTTTAAAGAGAGCTTTGAACTTTTGGGTGGCGCCTAAAATGTTGTTTTGTAGTTTTGTTAAGTGTTTTTAGGTAGCTATTTTTTCTAGAGATTTAAAATTTCATTATTTTATAAGTGATGACTAGTTTAAATTGATCTAGTGTTTGAATCCAGTAGCACTGGATTGGGCTTCACCCAATTAACGGCTGCTCTATTTCAATCAAGCGCTGGTAATGGGCTGGTAGAATGGAATGAAAGTGTTTTCTTTCTTTCTTTCTTTCTTACATAGATATTCTTACAAGATAAGATAAGATATCATTTATTTCTCAGTACATGGTACATTAAGAAAGTTTCACATATACTACCGTTGCCGGTGTAGATATAAAATTAAAATTAAAGTACGCTTAATATCCCCATTAATAATTATAAATTAGTTTGAAATTAAAATAGGTAATTTTTTATGCAATGTCTATTACTTACCTTTTTTTTCTTATTATTTATGAAATAACGTAAAACATTAACAAAAAAAAAATTGAGTCAAAATTTCTAATTAAAAAATTCGTTAACTGAATAGAAACAGTTGTCTAAAAGCCAGGCAAATATTGTTTTCCTGAATTTATTATTGGGCAACACTCCGATGCCTGGGGGTAAATTGTTGAAGATTTTGATTGCCATGCAATTGGAATTTCTGCTATACAAATGTTGTCTCTGGCTAGGTACATTGGTCAAGTATCGTTAAGTATGTCACAAGTGACATACTTAACGATGGGGTAGTGGTGCAAAAACAAAACTAGCACAACTACAAATTTCCCAGAATAAACTAATAAAAAAGCTCTTTAACTATCCGCACTTAACATCAACGACCAAAATATACAGAGACACGAAAATAATTAACATAAAGCAACTGTACATTTATAACACATGTCTATTTATCAGAAAAGTCCTTTACAAAAACATTCACACAAATATCACACTTACCTAACATAGACAAGTTAGTCAACGAAGCACACGACGAGCAAGTTTATTAGTTCTACCGAAAACCAGGACCAACTATGGCAAAAAAATGCTTACATTTGAAGGAGCACAGCTATACAATAAGATACCCTCACGCATAAGAAACCTACACTCATTCAATGCATTCAAAACTCAGCTTGGCCTGTATGTAATCGCTACCCGAACATTACTTGAAAAATGAATGTGTTGGGTGGGTTGAGTTTCGAGTAGTTTTAATTAGTCTGTGACGGATGTTGTCGAACCTAATATTAGTATTTAATTAAGTTATAGTTATTGTTCTCAAGTAAGTGACATGTTATGTTTTTATTGAAAATAAAGTTTCTTTAAACCTAATACATTTCATTCCAGTCTAGCACCCAATATTCAACACTATCTTAATGTCACTGGATTGAAACTCCGTTTCAATGAAAATCTGCGTTAACTGCCACTACTAAAGTAAAATTTAAAATAGCCTTTAATAGCAATCTTAAAACTAGTTTTAAACATATCTTGGTTTCTGTTTCTTGGTCTTTGTTTCTGCAAATAAACCAATTACAGGCACTTTTGACTTGTCAAGGGGTCGGTCGGTCAGAAAGATGAAGCTAATTGCTCATTCCAAAGAGTAGTAGAAGAACGGCCAAGAAACTCCACGGACACTCTTTTAAATTAAAATATGGATACAAAATATTGGTAACATAATTTATGTTGAAATTATGCATGTGAGAACGATGCAGAACGTTAAAAGCGTCCGTAATATTAGGTTGGGGAAAAAGTCTTTTCGCATTATAGTATGTATGAACTTGTAATAAAATCTCTTTGGCTATACTATTTGTATCTGGCTGGTTTTGGTATCATTGAAAGTTTAAATTATAAAGAACATAATTCCAAATTCAAATTAGGAAAATGTGTGATTTTCATTTGTTTTTCGTACTGTCAAGATGAATGAATCTAATGAAGAAATTCGATACATTTTAAAATTTTACTACAAAAAAGGTAAAAATGCAACGCAAGCCGCGAATAAAATTTGCGATGTTTATGGACCTAGTGCAGTATCTGTGAGAGTAGCACAAATTTGGTTTCAGCGTTTTCAATCCGGAAATTTTGATGTCAAAGATGCACGTCGCTCTGGTCGCCCTATGACGGATAAAATGGATGCCTTTTTTGAAAAAGTGGAGCAAGATCGGCATATCAGCAGTTACGACGTAGCTGAAGAACTGGGAATTGACTACAAAACAGTTTTAGCACATTTGAAAAAAACTGGGTAAACAAAAAAGCTCGATATTTGGGTACCTCAAGAGCTCACTGAAAGAAACCTAATGAACCGTGTACTCATTTGTGATTCCTTATTACGACGTAATGAAACCGAACCATTTTTGAACAAGCTGATAACTGGTGATGAAAAATGGATCACGTACGACAAGAACGTGCGAAAAAGGTCGTGGTTAAAGGCCGGTCAGGCTTCACAGACTGTGGCGAAACCCGGGTTAACTCGCAACAAGGTGATGCTGTGTGTGTGGTGGGATTGGAAGGGCATTATTCATTATGAGCTGTTACCACCAGGCAGGACCATCGATTCTGAACTCTACTGCGAACAACTGATGAGATTAAAGCAAGAAGTTGAGAGAAAGCGGCCGGATTTAATCAACAGAAGGGGTGTGGTTTTTCATCATGATAACGCTAGACCTCACACATCTTTAGCCTTATTTAGCTTAGTATTTAGTTTGGCTGGGAGGTGTTAATGCATCCGCCGTATAGTCCTGACCTTGCACCATCAGATTTCCACCTGTTTCGGCCTCTTCAGAATTTTTTAGGGAGTGTCAGGTTAACATCACGAGAGGACTGCCAAAACCACTTGTCGCGGTAATTTGATCAGAAGTCTCAAGATTTCTATAGCAATGGGATCATGTCCCTACCTACAAGATGGCAAAAAGTTATCGAACAAAATGGTACCTACATACTTTAGTTAAATGTAAATCCACTATATTAAAAAATGTTTTGAATTTTCTTAAAAAATGCGAAGAAACTTTTTTCCCAACCTATTATATAAAGATACATATAATTCAAATAAGAAATTAAAATAAAATAAGCCGTAGCAGTTAAGAGATGACCAGTCCTTACTGACGGTGCCCGTTCATGTTTTCGTTTTCGGGGGACCACTGAAAATCAGCATCATACCGAGAGGAAGCCTTCTTGTCACAGTCAAGACGAGCAGCTATTCTGTGCTTGTGATTATAGATCTAATTGCTTTTTCTTTCTTTTTCTTTATCATTATCTGCACGTGTATGTGATAAATTAACATATTTTTCTTTCTTTCTTATAATTTATTTAATTTAAAAGTTTAGACATTAGAAATCTCCAGATTGCTTTGCTTTTTAACCGACGAAAAAAAAAGGAGGAGGTTCTCAAGTCGATCCGTATTTTTTTTTTTTTGTGTATGACCACGCATAACTTTTTTATAATAGGCGTCCACCAGGCTTTTCCATAGGTCACGGTCGTAAGTTATTCTCCTCCATATCCTTCCGGCAGTAGTTTTTATGTCTTCTTTCCATCTTTGAAATGGTCTTTCTCGTTTCTTCTTAAAGACCATCGAACTGCAACCTCATGACAGAAGCGCCATCTTATGCGCCCAGACAAGCAACGGTACGTTCTACGCTTTTTGCTTAGGTACGCCCGTTTCATGAATCATTCGATAAATAATGTAAAAAAAAGGAATTGTTTTGATACGGTCCTATGATGGGAACAAATTATCGATGACCAAGCTTACTATTTCCGGTAGTACAAAATATATTTTAATGTAGGACATAATATTTAAGATGAAGTTGAATATTGTCGATAAAAAAATGACTATATCACCAAAGATTTTAAAAACTAGAATCAGTGAAAATTACTCTTATTAAGCCCTAGATAAACTTCAAAGTAAACTATAAAGGGTAGAGCACAGTGTTCGGAATTCTTGCACCCAACAGCAAAATAAGGGAGAGCTCCCTTATTCATGCAGATATATTACCATTACCAATGCAAGAGAATTAACAGAGAAGATAATCACCATCATTCAGCTAAAAGAAGTCCACTAAAGAACTACCTTTAAGGCCAAATAACCACTACTCACCGAATAATTCAAGAATGGAAGACAATTTGTGTGAAATTATCTGCGAATTATATGGTGAATGTTGGGTAAACCTTAATGAACGTTGTCCCTTTTAAAATGCCATTCTTCCCGGCACTGTGCCACTCTTGTTCAGCCCGCCTTGCCAGCCCACTCAGCAATCTTCTAACGACTAGAATCTAGACCCATCTCACCGAAAGATTTGTAATGATGTCTTAAAAAACAAATTTTTGGGCGCTTACATTGCTAACGCTGGCTAAACCTTAAGAGATAGATAAAAATAATATAGTACGGAATTGTATATCTTAAAAAGGTCTAAAGAAAAATCTGCGATGGTATATGTCTATCTCTTAAGGATAACCCACAGTAACCATTTTTATCTTTTACATATTACTAGAAAATTATGGGTTGTTTACGAAGCTATTTTAAACAATACAGTATTAATCCTTATCCAATTAAATACGTTAGATATGTTTTGCATTTAATGTAGATCAAAATTGCCATTTACAGCATATCATTAAAATGAATATCTTAGAAGATATAACAGATTTAAAAGTGTAACATCTAACAATGGGGGTGAATATAGACCACTTTGGGTATCTTTGGTCTAGACCAAGAAGGCATTCGTTCTGTTAGTCGGGAGAAAGTCCACATACCCTCAAATAATGCTGATTATTTTAAACCATGCTCATTGCCTCACAAACGCCTACAAAGCTACCGTTACCCACTTATATCATAGCCTACAGCCACTGTCGCTTCATAGAACAGTGACGGACGCAATTACCATAGATAGACTATAGAGCAGAGCCACCGGAAGATTTCATAACGGACCTCGTTTGAAAAAAGATTTGGTTTTTTATTTAGAGGATTTTGGTGTAAATATGGGAAAAGAGAAATTGGTGGCCCAGGATAAACAGAGGATGACGTACTAGCACTCTCAAACGTTTCGAAAACTATTTTATTTGGTAGCTAATTTAACAGATTCTAAAAAAAGAAATGTAATACCTACATAATTATGATATGTCTAAACCTTGTAAACAATCTGAATTAAAACATATTTAGGTATAAATTAAACCATGTTTCCCATTTCACACGCAACTTCAAACCCAATAGATAAGTTTTTTGACAGACAACCTTTCTCATCCACCATCTTTAAAAAAAGTTCTTAAACCGATAAGTTACATTCCAAATAATTTCAAACACGACTGGCCGTTAAGAAAGCTATCACTCAAAAACGAACAAGTGTTCGAAATTTGAAATAAAATGAATTAATGATGTATCGACGCCGACAAAGATAGTTTGCTGGCGAGATAAAAGTTGAATCAAGGATCGAGTAACAATCGAGTATTGGGCCATATCGGATATAGGAATATAATATTTAATCGTAAGTATCAAAGTTACTCCCGTCCTTCCTAAATGCAGCAGCCATGCGAACTGAATCTGTAGACTGTAGATTTGTTGATCATTTTCCATTTTGTTAGGTACCAACACCCTAATTTTGTAACACACTATCAATCACAATCTGAATCATTTTGAAGCCTATTGCTAATCCATTGCTTCATATGTTCGAAAAAATTGTCTGCTCAACAACGTAAATAACGCAATGAATGTTGTTGAACTGTCAAAATGGAAGCCATTCCTACTGTTAGTGTGTTACGCAATTACCCCGCTGGTTCTTGCTGACAGGCCAACACTGTCTTCCCATAGCCATTAACGCTGTAAATTTTGAAAACATTGTAAAAGACAATTACTTTTAAAAGAGTACCCGTGGAATTTCTTGCCGGCTCTTCTTCATAGGAAACGACCAATTGGAACCGTGCACCTAGCTTCTGAGTTTTGAGATTTGAAGATTTGAATTGCTCAGTTTATGTATAATTTTTTTTTTTTAAATATTACTACAATTTAGATTTTTGTCTTTAAGAAATATGTTAGCTATGTAACAAACTTTGTTTGTTGTGTTTTGTCTTTTGCTGTCCCCTAACAGGATCTACAACGGCTCTTAGCTTTAAGCCTTTTGTTAATATCATTTTTTACCTTGTGGAACGCAAATAAAAGAATATGATTTCATAAGTGCCCATGTAGGTTTAAGAGTATAAGGGTATTTGTTCAAGTAGTTAGGTGAGGTGATACCGTCAATCAAACACAATTGAGTTTCTCTGTAATAAAAGATTTATGTTTGTTATTTACATGTTTGTATAACACTAATTACAAAATACAACATTCAATAAACTATAACAACCTTACCTGTAATAAAAGAAACGACATTTAATGCTATTAATTACAATATCAATTTCTCCTAACAAACAAGTACCAAACTATAGTTTTCACGACAATGGTTCTGATTCGACCACAGACTAAATAAAGGCTGACGACATTTCAGTCTTCCACTGCAATGGCGCTAGTAGCGGCCTTTATTCTAATCTATGAGAAAATATATTTTCTTCACAAAAAAAAAAAAAATTATTAGTTATTAATTTTAATTTTTATTTGAATAAAATATTTTGATTTTGAATCTTTTCCACAGATAATAATTGTATTAAGCTTAATTGTTTAAGCACTATTTTTCGCTAGTGTTAGCCTACTACAGAGCAGAGGCCTCTCTTTCTTTAGCTGTCAAGCTCATCCCGCCATCTTTGCATGGGCCTATTTCTCGCAAAGAAAAAGCATACATGAAAAATTTTACACAATTCTTCAATAAGCGTAATGCTGCTACATATGTGTCAATTCGTATGTGCCACATAATCCTGGAAACCATCGAACCGATATTGATGGTTTCGGTGTACTAACTATTGAGAACGTTATTGTTTCAAAAAGGTTACAATCTATAAACTTCGCGCTTTGGCCTCGGAAATTGAGCAGAAAAAAAATATATTTGAGAAAGCTATAACTTCGCTTTCAGGAATGGTGCATAATAGGTCATATGACTCATGTATTGAAACGTTTAAAAAATAGAACAGCACAACTGCTCAAAAACTGAGTCCGATGCAAAAAACTTTTTTCTTCAAATAATATTAAATAAGCATCACCTTTGTACGTATTTTTTCTGTTCCTTTCTTCCTGTATATATGTGTAAATAAATGGTTAAATTGCGTGATCAATAATTGATCATCTAAGCTTCGAAACCATCACTAAAGCATTTTATTTAAGCTCATGCAGCAATGAATATTTTCTTTCTATCTTTCTCACCATGACCGAGTTCATGTCTACTTATGAGTATGGAGGATTTATTGTAAACTTTGAAATTTTATGCAAAATATTATGAAATATTATTTATATAAATTTATAAAACGAATGTTTTATTACAGACTTAATTTAATAAAACTAATTCATCATGAAAGTTACTCTTTCTTGCAGTTGTCCATTTTGCATGGGCCTTCGCTAAGCATTGTTAGCATACAAACTCAAACTCAAAGCATTTATTTCAATTAAACCATTTACAGGCACTTTTGAATTGTCAAAGAGTCGGTCAGTTAGTCAGAAGGCTGAAGCTAGTTGGCCATTCCAAATCATAAATCTCTATGGAGAAAAACGGACAAGAAACTCCAAGGACACTCTTTTTAAATCAAGATATTACAAAATCGTTGGTACATTATTCTTGTTGCTTCTACATGTGAGAACAATGTAAAAAAAAAAATTAAAAAGAAATCAAAATATAAGAATAATAAAAATAAGCCGTGCCAGTTAAGAGATGACCAGTCTCAACATGACGCGTGGATCAGCACCATCCAGCTCAACCATTTTGTAGGGAACCGAATGATCTACCACACGCGCCACCAACAGTGAGACATTTAAGTGAGCATGACATATTCTCAATTGCCATGCTTTGAAGTCAACATACATAATAATGATATAATAAACGAATTCATGGTACTACATTTGCAAAATTTAAAAAATTATTCTAAATTATACAAAACTATAGTTTGCTATGTAATTGAGCGATGAATAAAATTTTACTACCAAAAAGAAATGATACAGAGGGCTTGCTATGCACTTTTTGGGACATAGCTTACGGCAAAGTAAAATTTATAGAGGCATTCTAAGCATACACGAATTTTAATATCGTTTTCATCAAAATAATATCACACTATACAAAACTACTGCCTATGGGCTTGTTTATAAAACCTTCTTCCTGTATTTTCTCGGTCGGTGGAGTAAAAACAATGGCATTCGCATAGTTTAGGACTCCATAAGCAAAGTTTATGACCTAAACCTAGGTCATTTACTTTAATTATGGAGGAAACTCTAAAACCACACAGAAACGCTTTCACTGGACTTAGCATGAAAACGTAGCGGAAACGAAACATAAATTAAAACGATTTTAAAATTGAAAATACGTTCTGCATATAATATTTACTTACTTATAAGACTTTATTCATATCAATGGATGATAATTTGTGCTTCACGCAAAAAAAAAAACAATATGCTTAAAGGACGCTTGCATTTTCGATTTCAAAATTGTTCGAATTTAGTTACGTTTCCGTAGGAGAACCATGGTAACTGACATAGCCCGAAGACTTGCCAAACTTAAGTGGTAGATGGCAGTTGCTCGTAGAACAGGTAGCTAATGGGGCCGAAGGATTCTAGAGTGGAAGATGTAGCGTCGGAAATACTCCCATAAGGAGAACCGACCTGGAGACAGCTGCAGGAATCCGCTGGATGCGAGAAGTATAAAACCGGAAGAAGTGGCGATGCTTGGTGGAGGCCTTTCCAGCAGTGATCTTTCAGCTGAAATGGTAATGATGATCGATCTATGTTTACCTGGCACGTTCGTGGTAGGGCCGTGTTACTGTGAGCATCATGAAGTTACTAATCTCCAGTTCCTAGTAACTTAGCGAACGTCAGCCTTAACTTACGACTCGTAAGTTAGTCTTAAGAGGCTTACAAGAGCTAAAGCGTGGTCACGTGGACACAACGCTGGTAATTTATTGCAAAATATGAGGCAATTTATGGATTTACAAAAAATCTATTCATTGGACTAAAAAATTAAAACACTATTACGTTAGTATGTTACTTGCAGAATAATCTGACAAAAAATCTGAATGTTTGCATGTATATTAGTATGGTTTTTAATCGTTAAAATATTTTTTTAGAGGTATCTTCGTGTTTTTTTTCTATCATATCAAGTTAATTGTATTATGTTTTCAACACACTATCTAACTAGCATATATCCAGAAGAATGTCATATATTTTTCTGTTTTTGGTTACTGCAGTGGATCATATACTTTTAGGCATTATAAATTTGCGTTTAGGCCATGTAGTCCCCTTAATCAAACTATTGCTAAACCGTTGATTTTACTACTAAAAGTAGGTAAAGCCAGTTCATTTACAAACTAGACCATTTTAATAGGTTTAATATTCCAGCACCTTAATTGATCAACACACTATCAGTCACAATCTGAATCATTTTGAAGGATATTGCTAATCCATTGCTTCGTATGTTCGAAAAATGTATCTGCTCAACAACGTAAATAACATTCTATATTAAGTAGGTACATCTTAGAAATTACAGAAAAAGAAAAACAGATAACACACGGCGGATTACAGAGATGAATGTTGTTGAACTGTAAAATTGAAAGCCATTCCTACTGTTACTGTGTTACGCAACTACCCCGCTGTTAAATTATGTATTATAATTTTCGCAATTTGCTGTTAACGGGCTATTGATAAAATCGTTCAACCATTTATAACTATGACACTAGTGATCATTAAAGTCTTGAGCCGTATTCTAGAACTATGTTGATAAATCTTGATTTAAAACTAGGCTTGAATCGTGATCAGCCGATCAATTCTTTAAAAATGTGTGTGAAGTGAGTTGTCAATCCCTACCACCAGATGGAATTTCAACTCACTCCAAGCCCACTTCATCTAAGTTAACACGGTGAGATTTTTATAAAATAGACTGGCATATACCTTATTGGTGATGTTCTTCAGAAAGGTCAGGTGCATAGTACTCGCAACCGGCGTGCGTGTATGACCAAATGTATGAACGTAAACGAGACGAAAGGAGTATTTAAGGATCGTAGCAGGTGGCGTTCTGTAGCTTCTGCCTACCCCCATGGGAAGAAGGCGTGAGTTTATGTATGTAGTCTGGCATTACCAAATCTGTCAATTCAAAGACAAGTGACTACTATCAACACGCACTGGGCCAGTGTCCAAGCATTGGGGACATAACAGGCTGAGTTTGAATCGATCTTGATGATGGAGCATCATCTTGGTTACGGGCCGTAACTATGTACAAATTCACTCGCTTGTTTTCTTTTCTACGACTAATTAGAACGGAGTAGCTACCGAAAATCAGCACCTTCTCTATTTATATGGCAACTTCTTCTCTCCTATCGGCTTTTGTGTTTATGTCCTTTAAGTTTTATGAAGTGTAAGTACGATAAAGTTTTTAATAAATAAATAATTATAATATCTCATGCGCGTATCGGTAAGCGTAGTGTGGGACTCCCCCCATTGTAGCTACATGGACCGACGACCTCAAAAAGATGACAAGGACAAACTGGAGGCGGAAGGCGGAGGACAGGGTGTTGTAGCTCGGCTTGGGAGAGGCCTATGTCCAGCAGTGGACTGCTATAGGCTGAGTTGATTGATATGTCATCCATGTTAAAACATTCGTCAGTTAGCAAAATGGTAGCGGAACTAATTACTATCAATCAGGGAGTAGGGACCCAGAGTGCGCCGCAGCAACTTCCAAACACATTCCTTTCTTGTTTGTGCAGAATAAACAATTTTTCTTTCTTTATTTCTTTTCTTTACATAACAGCCACATATTAAGTCACCTTTAAAACTGTAATTTTCATTTAAAATGTTGGCAACACGTAGTCGGAAAAATAATAAGGTGCACGTAAAAATTGACCTTAAGGTGCTTAATGTTTTCATTCCTTGACTACATATTGAAGTATTGCTAGTCTTGGAGCGCAACAACGCGGCAGGTCCAAGAGGAGATGAAGGGCCGAACGAGATTTTATCGGATTGGCCACAAACAGCAGCAGATAGGGATAAGTGGAAGGAAGGGATGGGGGTCCTTTGCCTTGCAGTGGGACCCAAACGGCTGATAATAATATTAAGAGGCTTACAAGAGCTAAAGCGCGGTCACTGTCGGATTGCAAAGAAAAGAAAGAGACGCGCGATGACACAACGCTGGTAATTTATTGCAAAATATGAAGTAATTATGGATTTACAAAAAATCTATTCATTGGACTAAAAAATTAAAACACTATTAAGTTAGTATGTTACTTGTAGAATAATCTGACAAAAAATCTGAATGTTTGCATGTATATTAGTATGGTTTTTAATCGTTAAAATATATTTTTAGAGGTATCTTTGTGTTTTTTTTCTATCATATCAAGTTAATTGTATTATGTTTTCAACACACTATCTAACTAGCATATATCCAGAAGAATATCATATATTTTTCTGATTTTTGTTACTGCAGTGGGTCATATATTTTTAGGCATTATAAATTTGCGTTTAGGTCATGTAGTCCCCTTAATACTCCATGGAAGCTAAAATCCACCCCAACTAACTTAAACTTTTGAATAATCGAATTCCATGGTTATTCTAACAATATTTAAATACTTTAAAATATTTTATCCGTCACCCGGTTTACTGACTCATCCTTTAAAGCATGGCTCTAACTCTTGCAAGAGATTTTTTCTCAACTGCAAACATAACTTTGTGTTCCCTCGATAATGATTAGTTATAAATCATTATACTTATAACTTGTAAGAATGAGCATCGTAATTGATTCCACTTATGAGTTCCTCCGATAGAGTTTGTAATGGATTTATTTTGTTTAGACTTTTTTGTTTTATTATTACTTTCTGATCGTTAATGGTTAAAACTGTTCCTCAAAGTTATATAGATTCTGATATAAATGACTTGAAGAGGCGTGATTTTATTGTTTGTGGCATACGTTAACTACTTAAATGCTAAGTTAACTTAACAGAAGTTTCATTTACTCGTTTAATTATTAGTGTTTAATAATTTACTGGCTTCAGCGTATTTTTATTTTTATAACTAAGCAACTAGTAACAAAAACGAGGATAAATTAGAATACTCTTTATTATGTACCTACACCATAAAAATTACAGATATAAATGTAGAATTTTTACATAGGGTGACACAATGGGCGGTCTCATCGCTAAAAGCTGTCTTTTACAGACAACCTTTGGATGGATTCAAGGGAGAAGGAGAGCCAAAAATGAGAGACAATAAAACAAGCTTGTTTTCAATAGGTTCAAATAATTGATTTTCCTAGATGGATACCGCAGTGGTCCGATAGTAGATCCCTGGGGAACCGTAAATCTAGACACCCAGAAACCATCAAATTCCCTAACTTAGGTACTAGTTGGAGTTATCATGGTATGGGCATGTGATGTGGAGTAATGAGGAAAATGTCATAGGGAGAGTTTTGAGTATGAATGTGGAACACTAGAGAGTAGAGGAAGATCAAAGGATCGTTGGATGGACTGTGTGAAAGACGATATGGCTAGAAAGGGAGTGACTACCGAGATGACGACTGATAGAGAAGTATGAAGCAAAAGACATGTTGTGCAGACCACAAATAAATTGGGATAAGACCATGAGAAAGAGATGAATAAAAGTATTGAGTACACCAATGTGTCCCATTTCGTTAGCTCATAATGATAGCATTTCAATCGCTTTGACACTCTAGCCCTGCGGGGAATTGTGTAACACACTAGCAGTAGGAATGGCATTCATATGACAGTTCAACCGTTGTTGACCAGAGAATTTTTTCGAACATATGAAGCAGTGGATTAGCAATAGGCTTCAGATTGTGATTGATAGTGTGTTACACAATGAGGCTGCTAGCTTTCAATAATAATTAACAATACAGGGTGTAAATAGACCCATCACATAGCCGTCAACTACGCATTGTGTTCATCAAAGTAAGTAACATGGCACAAAAATAATTGCTGGGAAACGAATTTTATTTATGGTGTGAAAATTTGCTGTTTGTGTTACCTAGTGCGCAATGTAACACAAGCAAGACATGGAGCTTATGGGTGCACGAAACGGTACAGTGTCGTGGGGGTAGTTAAAGTTGTGTTATAAGTTATAACATTAAAAAAGGTTTTTTCGTAAAAAAAACGTCAGTATAAGTTGGAATTTTGACCTTCAATATCTCCTGAGCCAGAAGGTTCCCAAGGCCGACAGTCTCGAGTAGATAGCGATGCTGTCGCAAACTACCGATCACTAAATATTAAGGTGAATCCTTAATAATCATCAATTTCATATCAATCGTCAAATTCAAAGAAAATTTGAATTTTGCACGCTACAACAGTTAGGATTCACTTTAATATTTAGCGATCGGTAGTTTGCGACAACTTCGCTACCTATGTCGAGACTGCCGGCCCTGGTATGGTCCAGTACAAAAAAATGATTACAATGACGGGGACTTATAGTTAGTCGTGTCGATATAATTAACGTTGAACCAAATACAAATCATTGCCATGCTAAAATATGGCAGTAAGCCAATAATTATTTGTAATCAATTCGGTTAGTTTGTTGAAATGTTCTACATCGGGAAACTGGTTGCAAACTTAGAACGGCAGCGACAATCAGGAGCTCCATATTTGCAAGACTTCGATATTAAACAGTTGATAGCGATAAGAAGACACGTAGATAATTTGTCAAATTCGAACTTTGCAATCTATGTTTTATTTTCTTACATTTTTCTGTCTTTACGAAATGAAATTAAATGTTCATTTCTGTAGGTAGATCTTCTAAGACACTTTTACAAGTCAATTTGGTCAATATTTTTAATCTAGATAGCGCCGGAATTTCCTAGCTCATCCCTGAGAAGATAGGCCGAAACAAATTCACAGATCATGGTCGTTTTTCAAGTCCAAAAATTATACTATTATTAAGAAGTGTGAGTCAGACAATGCAGGGCCAGGTCTGAAAAAAGAGCCATTGCGGCTTTGAGTTGACCAGGGACCTACTTTCTATGCGGGCCCGTCCGAAAGTAGTTCAAAACTTAGTAGTGAATCCTACTCCCGATTAATTAACTGTTTAGGACGGACAATAACATATCGGGCGTAAGGACCACCGTCAAATCGTGACGTCATTAATTTTTAGTTCGAGCCCCGGACTAATATTATGTCCGTATGTGATAAGGTGTAGGAAAAGCCCGTAACTTCAGCCAACACTACGGACTTCGTGAGTAGGCGTCCTGTCCCGACAAACGGTACATATGCATCACTCATCGTCTCAGTCAACCCTATTTTAGGGAGCTCAACGACCGGTCACACGACTCTACCAGATTTGCAGGACATCTGCATAGACCAAACAATTAACCCCAAAATTCATTTTTGCCGATGGGACCTCCTATCAGGCACACGGCTTGTAACATAAAAAAGGGACATTACAACCAATATCGTAGAGAAGAACGTTCATCTTCTTTCAACAATTGATAAAATGAATAAAGGAAATACTAGAACCAATGATTTGTAAGTTAAAAGCTGAGTGACGACGACACAGTCTTTATCAGTGGATCGCTTGCGCGCAACGGCGGAATGTCGCCTTAACTAGCGCAAGCTGGGCCAATAGCGGCGACTTTGTGCAATTACTAGCAATATAGTAGTGTTGTGATTAATATTAAGGGGACTACAGTGGGCCTAAAATGCACGCTTTGGCAGAATCATATTATGATCTGCGTACAATTAATATCCCGCAATTCATCTGTTTGACAGTTTTGTAAGAAGTTTCGTAAAATGGTCCACAAATTAGATTCAGATTCAGATTCAGATTCAGATTTATTTATTTGCCATCAATGTAGGTACAAGTTTAAGATGATACAAATAGCTGAAGGTTACCGCTACATTCTACCTTACGGCATGCAAATTCATAGAAACTAATAGATTACATACAATATTATTATAAATTAACAACTAACATGTCATTCTAATTAACACTAACAAACATAAAAAAAGGAAATAATAATAATCATCAAATAGTCAATTGCACATAAATAAATCTTGTCAACAAAATGAATTTCATTATCTTGGAATTATAATTAAGTGAAATATTATTTTACAAACATAATGTCATTTACAAATTTTATTGTCAAATTTCTTTATCATTTAAAAAGTCATTGATACAATAATAACATTTATCCAATAATAATGCAGTGAGCTTAGATTTAAATATTCGAATAGGGTGTTCTTTGAAACTGTGCGGAATTTTATTGTATAAGATGGGTCCCATCGACATAATATTTTTCCTTAGTAGTGCTGTTCTGTAATTGCCTGTATGTAATAGGTTTTTATATTGTAGTCTCCTTGGACCTGACCGCATTCTAATATCGGCTAGTGATGGAAATAAATCTAAATTAGTTCTAACAAAAATTGCGACCTCTAAAATGTACAGTGATGGGAAGGTCAGTACTTTCAGCGACTTAAACACAGGTACACAGCTGTCTGTAGTTTTCAGATTTAACATAGATCTTATGCAACGTTTTTGGGCTCTAAAAATTTGCTCCCTCTCACTGCAATTGCCCCAGAATATTACTCCGAATCTTAAAATTGGCGCCACTAGACCGTGGTAAGCTACTACGAGTATATTATTGCTTACTTTATGCGATAGATTATGCAGCACATAGGCTGACTTGCTAAGTTTACAACAAACGTCTTCAGCATGAGGTTTCCAAGTAAGATTGCTGTCAATTAAGATACCCAGGAATTTAGCAATATTTGTTGTTTCAACATATTGTCCATTATGACCAACGTTAACATTAAGAGGGCAAGTCCTTTGATAAAAATGCATAATTTTTGTTTTTTTAAGATTGATGACTAAGTTATTTATGTCAAGCCAGTCAATAATGTTTTCCAATGCTGTATTGATATCATCTTCATAATCTTTAATGTCATTACATTTTACTATCACAGTACAATCATCCGCAAATAGCACCATAGGATGTTGGATTTGACGTGGCAAATCATTGATATAGAGCAGAAATAGAGGTGGCCCAAGAACGCTACCCTGTGGAACACCATATTTGACTACTCTACCGTCTGATGCATATTTAAGCTCACGTTTCGTTTCAAGAGATGTTCTAGATATTTCTGTTACCTGATATCGACCACTGAGGTAAGAGGTTATAAGGTCCAGGACATTACCCCTAATGCCATAGCGGTGTAGTTTATATAAAAGGACGTCATGGCTAACGTAATCGAACGCCTTAGTCATATCAGTTAATATGGCACATACCGGTACTTTCTTGTCAACATTATTCATAACGGGAAATAGAAGATTAAAGATTGCCATATTAATATTTTTGTTTTTTCTAAATCCCATTTGTTCTTTACACAATATATTATATTTAGTCAAATAATTGTCAAGTGCTTCATAAATAATCTTTTCAAGTATCTTGGAGAATATAGGGATCAATGCTACTGGTCTATAGTTGGACATATCTTCTTTGCTATTTTTTTTATGTATTGGTTTAATTACAACTGTTTTCAGGCCATTAGGGAAAATACCAGAAGCAATACAAGTGTTCACTATGTGACTTAAAGGCGCAGCTACAATATCACTGACAAACTTCACAACCTTGGTAGTTATACCGTCATAACCATGACTTTGTGTATTTTTCAGGCTTTTGATCACCCTTACTAAGTCGTTTGAGACAGTTGGGGCCATAAACATTGAATTCGAGTTGTAACTCAGGTCAATAGTTCTAACGTTATGCATTGCTTTAATGAAGTCTAATGTCAAATAGCAGCTGTCAAACAGATGAATTGCGGGATATACGAATTGTACGCAGATCATATTATGATTCTGCCAAAGCGTCCATTTTAGGCCCCCAGGACATAATTGCAAGTTTTATAATGGCTAAAAGTATATGATCCACTGCAGTAAACAAAATCGGAAAAGTATATGATATTTTTTTGTTTTTTTTTTATTTTTTATTTGTTCTTTGTTTATTATTTTGTTAGTTTTTTGTTTTAGTTTTTTTTTTTTTGTATTATTGTTTTTTTTTTTTTTGTTTTTTTTTGTTTTTTGGTTTATGGTATTTGTTATTATTTTTTTTTTTTATATAATAAAGAGTATTCTATTCTTCAGGATATAAGCTAGTTAGAAAGTGTGTTGAAAACATAATACAACTAATTTGATACGATAAAAAAAAAACACCAATATGCCTCTAAAAATGTATTTTAACGATTAAAAACCATACATGCAATCATTCTGATTTTTTGTCAGATTATTCTACAAGCAACATATTAATGTAATAGATTTTTTGTAAACAGATAATTGCTTCATATTTTGCAATAAATTACTAGCGTTGTGTCATCGCACTTCTTTCTTTTCTAAGCAATCCAATAGTGACCGCGCTTTAGCGGCTGTCAGCCTCTTAAGTGAAATAGACGTAGAAACCACGAAAGTTATCTTAATAATACAAAAGAAAACATAATTGAGTTAAGGAAAGTTTTTGCTTAACAAATGACTATCTACTTAATTTGTCCGTATAATGCAGCATGCAATGTTGCGCCAATCCCACGTATCATGGAACAAGGACAGGAAGATGATGATAAATAAATAAAATAACAGTAGATTGTTATACAAGGGGCTAAAATGACCCATTATCGACGAGGTAGTTTTACTCCCGAGCTCTAGCGAGGGAGTAAATAGAAACCGCGTTACAATGCGTTTTTAGCGCCGTGTGTTACACTCTAGGTACTTATCAGTACGACTGCGAGAAAATAAAATAATCCAATACAATATTAAATAGAATACTTTTTTAAATTTCTTCTGTAGTCGCAACGCAATGCACATATTCTACCGAATAGATCGCCGCTTTTAGTGCAATATTCAAAAATAAAATGTTCCTCGTTCTTCCCATAGGGGTAGGCAGAAACTACAGAACGCCACCTGCTACGATCCATAGATACTCCTTTTGCCTCGTTTACGTTCATACATCTGGTCATACACGCACGCCGGTTGTGAGTACTACGCACCTGACCTTTCTGAAGAACATCACCATTAAGGTCACTATATGTCTTCCTAGGGCGTCCCCTCCCGGCGTTTACACTCACATCTGCCTTGTAAATACCTTTTGTTAATCGCCCTTCATTCATCCTCTCAACATGACCAAACCATCTTAGCCATCTTAGCTTATCTTTGTAGTAGCCTAATCCGACAATCGAGTAATCCAAGTGAACGAAAAAGTACTAGGCTTGCATAAGATCGAAGAGTTGAACATTTTACGTGGGCGAAGATCCGACTTCGGGCCGTAAGAGAAAATCTGGACTATGCTCTAACTAACTAAACGAACACAGACTTTAAAAATTAATTCATTCAGTACCTGCTATTAGCAATTAATGTAGGATCGTCTTTCGCATAATGTCATGCAACACCCCCGTTAGAGCACTTACCGTGAACATAATCCATTAGACCAAAAAGTACCAGGAGTGCATACAAGCAAAGTGTTAGAACTAAGAACATTAGGAGTGTCCGGCCACAATCCGTCTGCGGCCGCGGTCGGACGAAGCAATAAAGATTAACTCGATGCCAGCGCGATAGATGTCGCTATTCCCAATATAAACGTAAGAGGATTTTAGTGCATTCTTTTATTTAGAGAGTGAGAGTTTGTTTTAACTAAGATCGTTAAAGTTTGTGTAGGGTGTGATAAATTTACATGAATCATATAAAAGTAGAAATTATCATATTTTACTGCCTTAGTCGTAGAAGTGGCCGGCAATAAGCACGACTCAAGACCACTAAGTACCTTTGAGGTTTTGGGTTCGATCCTGGGGACAGGCCAGGCAGTATTATTATTTAGAGTAGCATGGTCTCATGGTCTCTCGTACCTTTTGAAATGGAATATACAAAACTGGCGAAATTTGAGTCCGCTGGCTATGTTCTAAGACGTTATAGTATGCATTTAATACCAATTTGTGTAAATATTTATTTATTTAACCATTTATTTACACACATATATAAACAGACAAGAAGAAAGGAACAGAAAAATAGGTACAAAGGTGATGCTTATTTCTAAAGAAATCTCTTCCAGCATACCTGCGATAGGAGAGTATATTATATTAAAGAGATGAAGACAACGTGTGTAAGAGTAGAAGGGAAAACAAAATACATAAAATCTAAAATAATTTTCTAACATAGATACATACTTCTAAAATAAATATCACTAAAATATACAAAAATATAATGTAATTTAAATAATAAATACATAAGCAACTATGACAAAGTGGAAAGATAGTGTTCTTTTACTCTACTTTTACAGTGTGGCAGTTCCTAATGTCAGGTGGTAGTGAATTCCACAACCGTACCGCGTGCACGGTGAAAGAGTAGGAGTAGAAGTCGGTTGAGTGGGGAGGGGATTTGAGGAGATTTCTAAGATGCGACCTGCAGGGCGCATCAAAAGGACGGGCGTAGGAGAAGCGTACCCGCAGATAGGATGGCGTTTTAGGGTTGTGAAGAACGTTAAATAGAAGACACAAAACCCAAGAGTTCCTGCGAAGTCGAATAGGGAACACTTGAGTATCTTGCGAAAGTTAGAGACGAGAGAGTTTATCAGTACTTAATTTTCTTATTAATTAGCAGTTTATATTCGAACACACCAGCAGAACACTTCGAATCAAACGCTCATTTGTTCTAACAAATATTTCCCCTAAACAGTTCTTCATAGGATTAAATAATAAATACGTCATTTTCAAACTGCACTATTTCTCCCTACGCCGTGCCGTCGTGACCCTCAAATGTACACTACGCTTCATTTAACACATTCGATTCGCTTGTGGCCGCACTAATGCCGCGACTTTTGGACGTACAGGCGAGCACAGTTCGATTTAACTTAGATATTGTTAAGATTTACAATAAGATAAATGTCACGCGTAGATCCGGGCCAGCAAGGTTATTGTGTAACACACTAACAGTAGGAATGGCTTTCATTTTGACAGTTCAACAACATTCATTGCGTTATTTACTTTGTTGAGCGGATTCGAACATAATTATGAAGCAATGGATTAGCAATACCTATACGAAATGATTCAGATTGTGATTAATAGGTAATTAATTAATTACACAATTAGGGTGCAGGACCTTCCCGTCAGAGATTGCAAAAAAGTGCTTGAATACTTAAACGTTGTGTGAACTTGTCACTGTTTGAGAATTGTTATTTTGTTGTCTATTAGTTACACTTCATCGATGATTGTGAGACGTCCTACAAGCATAGATAGAAATATAGTGTCTATAATCGTTCATCAATAACGATCTATCGTTTACTGAAGATAGGTTATTGGGTTCGGCCGTTATATGTCCAGACTTCGGGCCGTGCGCAGCCTTAGTGTGGCAGAGCATTCTCTGACTTATACGAACACATAACTGATAAGGCCCTGACTCGGAACTTTCTGTAACTACAGATATCAATATTTTTGGCGAAATCATTGCCATTTGACGTGGAAATGCTGTCAGTTCCAGACCAATTAGTCCAGTTCGTTATTAGCTAACCTTTTTACAATGACATTATTCTGGTATTGGCCGTATCGTCACGGAAGAAATAGCGAAATTACGATAAAGTTCCTAAGCAATGGATTTTCTACTCGATTATACCACTTGAAAACAGTCAGCATTATTCCCCGGAGACACGTGTATCGATGTCAACGCCACTGTACTAGCGATCGCTAATTTATATTTATTGTATAATTTGTTGATTTTCTATAGAGAATAGAGTTCATTGTAAAAATCATCAATACTGTAGCTAATGTTAAAGTAGTAGGTACGATCAAGGAGCGAAAATAATTTTCAAACAAAATCCTTTCTCACATAGCAAGCGCAAATCACGTTTTCGAACTGTCATTTACAAATGACAGTTCGAAAAATTGATTTAGTTACATTTGAATACATTTTGAACTCAGCGGGGTAATTGTGTAACACACTAACAGTAGGAATAGCTTTCATTTTGACAGTTCAACCACATTCATTGCGTTATTAGCGTTGTTGAGCAGACATTTTTTTCTAACATATGAAGCAATGAATTAGCAATATCGTGCAAAATGATTCAGATTGTGACTGATAGTGTTTTACGCTGTTCGGAAAAACAAAAAGGTACAAGTAATACTTATAGTGCCTAACATTTAAAATTTTTGACTATACATTCGCGCAAATTACTCTCATCGGCAAACGTTCACAACAAAATCATTGAATTACATCAAAATGACATTTAAATAAGACCTCTCAAAGTACAGTCAGTGAATAAACTCTTGACTGCAACATTTAAAACCGCAGACGTGGGCCCTAAGGCCTGAAGTTTCCCTGACTAGCTCATTCAATGTGTTTGCTAAAAGATTTAGGCTATAAGTCCCCTGTCTGACTGAAGTGGTGTTTATGTTTCAGATTAGATTCACGAGGGGAGAAAGTACTAACTATTGGTTGTACTTTTACTTATAGAAATGGGTTAAGTTTAAAAATAGTTAAGTTTTCATAGACCGTTAGGGATTGGGCTTGCGGTAATCTGTGGACAGCGCTGTGGGCTGCATATTTGTGTTTTATTGGGTTGTAATATTGCATAGTGTAAGTAGCTGTTTGATGTTTCTATTTAATAAAATAAAAAAAACAATAAATGACGTTTAGGTTGTATCAATGTATATGTGATGTAAAGCTGTTCTTGTCGTGAGTATGTCTCGGATTGCTTATGTGGCATAAGCATTACGCTTGTATTCCCTGTTGTGTAAGGCAGAGACATGAAGGTGTACGTATAATTATTAGACTAACATTTTGTTAGTTTTGCCTAGTTCAAGTCCCGTGACTAAAGTCCAAGTCCCATGGCTAAAGTCCAAGTCCCATGACTAAAGTCCGAGAGGACTAGTCTGGATGAATAAATAAGGTTGTCTTTAAAAGATCGCTTTTAGCGGTAATTAAGACCCGCCAAATGTACCATCCCTTATAAAATTTCTACATTTATACCTGTAATTTTTATGGTATACATAAAAAAGAGTAGGTATTAGACACGAAGAAACCTTCGATGAAAAACCTTAGAAACGCTTTTCCCGACCAAGAATGTTACCAGCATGGATAGTACTATTGTGCAGAGCAGTGGTGGGCTGGTAGCCCAGTGGCAATGATGACCCCGACTTACGAGTTGTAGGTCGTGGGTTCGAGCCCAGGCAGGCGCTCATCACCACTGCTCTCAAAACGGTGAAGGAAAACATCGTCAGGAAACCGGCATGTCCTAGAACCAAAAATTCGAAAACATGTGACATCTACCAACCCGCACTGGGCCCGCGTGGTGGATTACAGCCCATTCCCTCTCAAAGAGAGGAGGCCTGTGCCCCAGCAGTGCGAACATTATAGGCTGATAATCCATTAATAGTACCTATTTCCTTTTAATTCCCGAATCACAAACTAAAGCACATTTAAAGCAAACTACGTACGTAATTCGATTAGTTTCGGAATCGCCCCCCCGAGTACAGTGATGCACAAATTGCAATAAATATCAATTTGTGTGCTATCGACATTAATTTAATGTCACTGGGGAGCAACGATGAAGTGAAAAGTGATAGCTGTATCAATAGGGTGATGTTATAGAGGTATGAGGAACAGGGTGTAAAGCTCACTCATACTCTATGGAAAAGGGAGGATCGTCTGACCAGACGCGTGTTGTGTCTGGTGGGCAACGGCCCGACAGTTGATGTCGGGATGTTGTATATATGCTAGTCGCGCGGTAAACTCTGCTTGCGCGATGCAGGATTTGCGTGACGTCAGTATGACGTGTAGCTCGCATGTGGCGATGTACATACCGCTACAATGTAAAACAACCTTCACGAGGGTCTAGGATTCGGGATTCCATATGTTTGACATTTGGCAACTCCAACTTAGACATTTGGCATACCCTGGATGGCAATTCTTGTGTTTACATCGTAGCTGTCGCATTCGTCATTATCGCTCGTCTCCTATGTCGCTTATAAAATGGTGACATTATCTAGATTCTTGTATTCTCATTACAAGTCGATCGTAAATTACGAGTCTAGGGGCTGAAATGTTGCCATTATTCGTCGTATGAATTAACCATTCCACATAACGATGCAATTTTTTGACGCAATCGTTTATGTACATTTAAATTATGTTTATGTCAAAAACATGTTTTGAGCAGTATTTTATACGTATTTCATAAACATTTATCAATATCATCATAATTACTGATTTCGTAACTCCATTTTTATTTTATTATTAACATTAACTATAAGTTCTCATTAATATTTCCTGAAACGGAATGCATGGCTGCTGCTGATTTGTGCATGTCAACGATATTTGTCGCGACAAATTAAAGCCATAATTTTATTCTTTGTTTTTACATTGGTTATCTAAAAACTAAGATTGAAACAAAGATTTATTGGTTATCATAAATTAAGTAATTAAAGAAAAACAGAATTATTGCCAATGATATTATAAGTAAACTGATGACTACCACAATAACATCAAAGCTTACCAAGATGGAGAAGAAAAAGAGGAAGTAGGGTTGTCGTAAAGAGTGCGGTACTGCACCAACCGGACCGTCCTGCTGTTCCAACGACGCTGCAGTACTCTACGTGTCCTGGCTACATTGCTTTACAAAGGCCCAAAAGATTGTTCGGAAATCCTGGCGAAAACATATTTCGCCCTGAGAGTCGCGTTAGGAGTCTCGTCACAGCTCGAATTCATTTTTTTTGTAGTCAAAGTGCCGCACAAACATTTTTCGAAATTCATGTAGACTTTGGGCGAGAGGTGAAATGGTCCGGCGATTCCTAAGCTCGCGGACAGCGCGCGATACATATAATGTATTGTTTAGGTACTTATAGTATTTTTGTTTAGTAGTTATATAAGTTCTACATTGCATTTTTTTTTTAAATCATTTGACTTCTTTATTGTTCGCAATGCTTTCGAAAGCGTGCATCATGTTGGTGGTACAATAATAATAGGTGAGTAGGTATATCATTGATTTCTACTGGCAAAATAACCTTTACATTAATACCTAACAGACTCATAAATAAATTCAGTATATACCCAAGTATAAACCACAAAAACATAATTATTATCACACCACACTTAGGTTCGGTTATGCTTCCCTGTAACAGTAACACGCAACTCCCGCCGGACAAAATTCTTAGGTAAGGACGACAGCCTTTTGCAGGATGTAGGACTTAAAATTTGTAGTACTGCTCGACTTCATCCGCGATAGCTTCAGCAACGTCCTATCATTGGTACTGATTTGGCCTTGGCTACTTCCCTCTCGATGTCTGTGGATCCAACTGGAAAATATGCAGGAGGATGGTAAGCACTGCAGCTCAAAGTCCTCGCTTGCAGGAGTGGTACCGCATTTGTTGTGATTGCGACGCGATCAACCATTCTTGCCCACAACCAGAGTAAAGCCGTCCTCGTCCATTTGTCTGGCTTTAGAAGCCGTTGCCTTCCGCTTCTGTATCTCTGTTCTGTCTCCTCTATCGACGTCGCTCAAACAGTGGATAGTTGACAACTTTGGTGGAGGCGTGAAGTTTTCTTCTTGTGTTTTTCCTTGTTGTAGCGATCGCAGAGTCTTCTAAGATGTTTATAAACTGGTAACATATTTTGTAAAAAAAAAAAAAACCGCAATTGCCACAACCATGAATGACACAATAACTGTTTGACATTAGTCGACGGTCGACATAATGTCATGGACGTGTCGACTGGTCCCGACCAGTCTTTGCTTGACGCATGTAAACTAAGTCATGTCACGTGTCTTTCCTGCGAGAAATGCTCGAATCGACATGTCGAGAACAGCTCAACTTGATTATTACGAGGGAAAAGTACGAATCGAACGACAATAACGAATGCGAGATTCGCGAGGATTACCTTCCTTGTGAGCGGTGAGCGAGACAATCAGTCCCGCTCATCTTGCTGGCTAATATGCTCTTCAAGACATGAGCTTTTCTTATTGGTGACGACATGAGAAAAGTGGCAATTATTTTCACAGTAAACAGTAAACATTTGACAAACCACCCCGCGCATTTTGCAGTCAGCTAACAATTGGATATTTTATGTGTTACGCAACATGGATTTGGCTTTACAATTTATTTTATTCCACTAAAAGTTGACACAAATGGTTCTGTCATGGGTTAAAACATTGCTAAGAGTTGGCTATTTTAACACGCTTTTTAACACACTACTTAACACGCTTTTTATTATTATTATAGCTCCACTTGTAACTTAGTAACAAACAATGTAATAAAATCATAGAAGTCAATTTTAACCTACTTCTAATTGTCGTATCAAAATGAAACTTTGTAGGATATGTAGTTCGGAGGACAAAACTATATAATTTGGTATCTTGGAGCTGATCTGATGACGGAGCCAGGAGGTGGAAAGTGGAACTCTTTAGTAGCTAATAGTAAACCCGTCGAGTTTGGGCTCATATGATTCGTTTTGAGGAGTCCAATAAATTGGGCCTGGTAATGAAGGTCTGATGATGGACCCAAGAGGTATAAGTGGAGCTCTTCAGTGGCTCCTAGTGAAACGCTAAGTCATAACTTCGTTAACTTTAGACTTATTACTAAATGAAGAATATACTAGACTTATAAGTAAAAGACAAAATAATTTAGTTTAATAAAAAACTAAATAGCACGCTTTTACCACGCAATAAAAATTATAAAATAATTATATTGACTTGTATTAGTTCTACTTTTTTAACCAATTAATAAATCAAAAAGCGTGGAACACTTTTTATAATCATAATAATCAAAATCATAAAGTTTATTTGTGAAACATAGGTATACAATAGGTCATATACATATATAAAATAGCACGCTATGTTTTGTCTTACGACATACAAATATGGTAACATGCAAAGTAAATATTCTAAAATAAGAAAATAATTAAAAAATGTTATTAATAAAAATAAAAACATTTCTATAGTCATTAAAAAAATCACAGATGTGAAAATATTAAATGTAGCATTAATGATTACAACTGTTTATCGTTTAAAAACTCGTCTATTGTATATAGTAGCATTTGTCAAGAAGAAGTTTCTGCAGTACGATTTTAAATTTTAACAATGGCAATACCTTTAGTTGTGTGTACTTTTATTTCATTTAAACAAAGCGCTCCACGGTTTTTTATTTAATATATAAAAGATATTATACAAGTCAATTTAATCTATACTTCTATAGTAATATTATAGATCCAAAATAACTCTGTCTGTATCCTTTTAATTATTAATTTGTTTGTTTAATTAATTAATTTGTTTAAGTCAAAGGCTGTAGTTGAAGATTTCCATGACTCCTTTGTCACAAACATATCCTGGGTACTTTAAGAAAAATACCAAGACACCCAGCCAAAAAATTGTGAGGCTCAGCATCACAGTGCCTTTTATTCGACCATAGGTAATTAATTTGTTACTAACAAAATATGGACCTTACCTAGCCGCTGGGACACTTTTGGTATGAAAAGCATACCAGACTTTTCTAACACTTAATTGTATTATGGTTTAAAAAACATGGTGTGTTAGTTCTTCACACGAAACATGAATAAAACCACTTACCACAGTACAATATTAATTATTTAAAAGCATCCAAAGTTGAGACTCACGACGGGTCGCTCGTTCAATGACAGCGAAAATGATATTTTTTAATGTCATAGACTAATTCCTTCTAGGGTTGTCATATCTCAAACGGTTCGGAAACAGATAACGTATGAAACTAAATCCATGGAATTGGAAAGTACTGGAAGTGGTGATACAAGGATGAAAGTAAAACCAAAAAAAATTGGCGTGACTTTCACACCATGGGCGCGGAACTTTGAGAACATTTTGGTTGGTTATTCATACCATGGGCGCATTGCGGTGACTTCACAACGTGGCCAAAAGCGTCGCAGCGGCTAGTCTGATTTTTTTTAATATCTTTTTTTAATTTTTAATGCCTGTACCACAGAATGGATTTCGATAAAATTTGGCAAGGAGATAAGTAGATGGCGTCTTGGGGAAGGACATATAGGCTATTTTTTGTCCAAGTAGCACGTTCCCGTGGGATAATTTCCGACGCCCACGCGGGCGAAGCCGCGGACAGAAGTTAGTATGAGTAAAAAATCGTTAAAAAAATATTGAATTATCTTTTTTCTACTCCCCATAAAACAGTGGTTTGTAAATTATACCGTCTAAATCTGTCTCAATATTTTATATCTGCGTCCCCTGTGTGTCATCCCCAGGGACCATAGACTAATAGCCACTCTGCATCCCCCTTACACTCGTCATAATCTAGTTTTTTGTCTATGGATCGGTGCATTTTTGACGTACGGAAAGTGATATTAAGGTCACTAATAAATTGAATTAGGTACTTAGTATTGTTATTTTTTCCAACATCTAAACATCTTTATTTATATTAGCATAATTATTAGTTTAAAGAGGTAAAAATAAAAATATGGGTTCCGTTTTTAGGGTTCCGTAGTCAATAAGGAACCCTTATAGTTTTGCCATGTCCGTCTGTCCGTCCGCAGCTTAACTTTGAAACTCTTAGTACTAAAAAGCTATAATTTGGCATGGGTATACATATTAATCACGCCGACAAGGTGAAAAACAAAATAAAAAAATGCGGGGCAGTGTTTGGGGGCTGCCGATAGAAGTGAAAACTAAGTAACTTGTGAATTGTATCGCCGAAGCGTGCGGTGACGATGACGCGAGTTTCACGCTTTTTGTTCACACAAAAAGTACACATATATCCACAGTATACATATAACTCATGGAAAGCGTTCGATGACGATGACGCGAGTTCCATGATTTTTGTTCACCCAAAAAGTGCTCAACGTGCCTAAAATTCCTGGAAAAAATTCGGTACCTCCTGTACTCGTAAAGCGGGGATGTTATTTGTTTTTCTTGTCTATCTCATGGTGTGGGGTATCGTCGAATAGGCCATTCAAAAATATTACAAGTCTGTGAAAACCATTGTTTGATTCAGGGAAGCGTTTGCGTAGAATTAAGCTTTATATTGCAAATTTTTGTTTGAGTCAAGTGTCCCCCGCCACCTAAATGGTTGCTTTTAGATTTACAAGTTTACGAGTAATAGTCGAGCAAGTTACATTTCCAGTTGGAACGTTTGGTAGAACATGTTTTTCAACTACAATGTTAAGTTTGTTCTTGGGATAAATTCATCTCAACTACGGAATCCTTTATTATGAGTGGTCCGACACGCCCTTAGCCGGTTTTGCTAATTGATCCTTAACAAGGAACACTTTGGATCAAGCAGGGCTATTCGTCAAATTCAAACGGAGTTTTGAGGTGTCAATCTGCGACGAATTACTTACTTTAAAAACAAATGAGTTCACTTCCGAAGTTTGAAGTTAACGTTACAGAATAGAACAGCAAAAATTCAAATTCAAAATATTCTATTTCACATCAACCTACATGGGCACTTATGAAACGTCAGGAGCTTGGTTCCAATTGGTCGTTTCTTATGGAGAGCCGGCAAGAAACTCCACGGTTACTATTTTAATAATAATTGGCTTTTACAATGTTTTCAAAAACAGTGTTAATAGGTATGGGAGGACAGTGTAGGCCTGTCAACTTACTACAACATAGAAAATGGTCAACGAATCGAAGCATCAATGAGTGCACAGCAGGCGTCTTTACGTTCTGGTTAACATCATACATTAAATCTCCTTACAATCAACATAGAACAACTATCTCTAAAGCCATCAGAAACCTGTTTCGGAATCAGAGATAAATGTACAGAACTATTTTAATTACGAGAACATACGATATGGACGGTATTGAGTCATTAAAACTACTAATAATAAGCTGTAATTATTGCCTTACCTTTGATTGGTCTTTGAGAAAGAATTACATGACATAAGCATAAACTCACACCTTCTTCCCATTGGGTGTAGGCAGAATCTACAGAACACCACCTGCTACGATCCCTCGTTTACGTTAATACATCTGGTCATACACGCACGCCGGTTGCGAGTACTACGCACCTGACCTTTCTGAAGAACATCACCAATAAAGTCACTATAAGAAATCCTCCTAGGGCGCCCCCTCCCGGCGTTTCCACTCACATCTGCCTTGTAAATACCTTATGTTAGTCGCCTTTCATTCATCCTGTCAACACGACCAAATCATCTATTAAGCATACTCTTTTCAACTTTTGTCACTACATGCCACGACTTGTTTTAATTTACTTAATTTAATATTTGAATTGTTTATGTATTTTTATTACGGACGCTTTTAACGTTCTGCATCGTTCTCAAATGCATAATTTCAACATGAATGATGTAACCAATATTTTGTTACCATATTTTGATTTAAAAGAGTGTCCATGGAGTTTCTTGCCCGTTCTTCTCCATAGGTACCTACCACGCTTTGCAATGGGCAACTAGCTTCATCTTTCTGACTGACCGACCCCTTGACAATTCAAAAGTGCCTGTGATTGGTTTATTTGAAATAAATGCTTTGAGTTTGAGTTTTTTGAGTTTGACATCTTCTTCTATCCGCACCATTCCTTATCACATCATTCCCATCACATTCATTACTTACATGTATTTTTTCTTTAATTGAAACTGTTTGTTGCTTATCCGTCACTAGTGTCCCTAAAGGTTCATTAGAAAACTAGCGTAAGAGACAGCATCTGGCAGCTGAAATGAATATTTTTGACGCAGCCTTGAGGGACACACTATTGTTGATAAAATATAAAATACCAGCTTCTGCCCGCGGCTTCGTCCATGTGGATGTCGAAAATGATCCCAAGGCTTGATACCGGTACAAAAAGGCCTATATCCTTCCCCAGGATGCCATCTGTCTCCTTGCCAAATTTTATCGAAATCCGTTCAGTGTTTTAGGCGTGAAAAAGTAACATACAGAGTTACTTTCCAATTAGTATACTTCGCCAGGTATAGCATTCCGATCACGGGGGTGACACAAGCCTACGTCATCACCGGTGGTGTTACGAGTAGTGTGTAATAATAACTCCCCAATCGCCTTTATTACCTGTGCGAATCCGATAAAACAAAGAGGTTTTAACTAACAATTACATTGGTACATGTTTAAATTGAATTGTTTCGTTTGATTAGAAAAATGAAACGACAATTTAAATGTTTTATATATATTTTTTTAACAGAATGGTGCCTAAAATTGTTTCCATAATTCGTGTTATGTTGCAATAAAGTGGCAACTGGATAGTGACGTAGGCATGTGTCACTCCCGGAATGCCAGACCTTGTTTTCTTAGACCATGATGGATACCAGCCTATTATTGTCTCCCTGCAGAACAAAGGCCTTTTCTCATACAGAGAAGGCACGAGCATTGATCACCACGCTTGCTCAAGACTTTTTTTATTTGAGTTTTATGTTTCACGAACTGGGTCCAAGACCAAATAAGCGATCTAAATATATTATTTATTTCTTCTTTGCGGCTTTGATGGGACGTAAGTTGTTTAGAGAAAAGTCATCATGTTCTGCCTAGCTTTTTCTCAACTATGTTATCACGTCAACGCCGGCTGTCACTGAAAACCAGCGCTGCGGAACTGTCTCGCATAGGGTCGTAGCATTATGCTGAGCGATTGCCGTTTTGCGTGGATGTGACGCTTAAATATCTTCCTTTTTTTCTTTTTTTTTTCCTAATTGGCAGCTCGTAGTTTTGACCACTGAGGTCTTGGCTACTTAACCGGGCAAGCCTGTGGGTGCCTTAAGCTACTAACTTGAAGCCTCCAGCCAGGGGCGAAATTCTTAAAAACTAGGTGACCGCACGCTAAGGGCACCCCCTGTGGGGTACGAACCTCGGCTTAGGGCGTCACTGAGGGGAGGGCAGCAAGGTGGGACAGGCTGGATCGAGATTATATTATTATTATCAGGGGAATTTAAAACTACAGGCTCAGCTACGGCGCGGGCTGGCGCGTCGTCGAGCAAGGGTCGGGGGGGGGGGGGGGGGGGGGTTAAATATCTTCCCCCGACTCTTTTGTATTTGTGTGTTTTTCTGTGCGTCATGTTTACCTCAAATGAACGTATTTTCTTTCTTTCTTTGTTTGTTTATTTGTTAGGCTCGACTTGCATTGTCAGTTTCAATTTCGGGCTTCTGACTATGACTAGCCGTGTAATCATCAAAAATCTTGTTTTATTAAATTTTTCTAATTTCGTCATGGTATATCCAATAACATTGCCAAATTCAGGGCCATCTAAGCCTGGAACCAATTTTCAGTAATTGCGTTTGCGAAATAATGCAATCTACTAATTTTTGATGTACAACACGGATATTGGTGTTCGACAACTTTTCACCCTTAGCAATAAAGTATAAAAGTGGTCAATCGCCTTTTTTCCACGGTGTTCCATATGAATGTCAACTGGACATTGACGTCTGTCTGTCAAAATAAGGTTTTTCTCTTTTCTTAATCGGACCCGTTTTTGAAATAAGAACCTAACGGAAATTGAAATACAGTTCTTTCACAAAACTAACTACTTAGTCCGGTCTTAGGTTGTCAATTTTGTATTATGAACTTTACTGAAGTTGACATAAAGTTCGAAATACAAAAACTGGCTCGAAGGTTTACGGTCGGGGTAAAGTTAGATCGTGTTTTGTAAGTAATAAGACGGAATGTCCAATGTTAATTGTATAGAAGCAGTAAGGTATCAAAATATAGTTTCAAGTTAATTAAACATGGTTGAGGTGTGTCGGTAGTTAAGGTGTAATAAAAACTAACGTTGATCTAGTCCCGATACGAAAATAATAGTTATCTGAAGATATTGAACTTTCAAATAAAATTTCTGGTTTGTTTAAGGGCTTTAAGTAACTAAGCATAAAACATTAGTTTTTCCGGAACGTAGTAAATACTACTAGAGATAATAGAGGATTGAGGATTAATGGTCAAGAAAGGACCAAGAGTCAGGGACGTAGTACTCGCAATCGGCGTGCGTGTATGACCAGATGTATGAACGTAAACGAGGCGAAAGGAGTATGTAAGGATCGTAGCATGTGGCGTTCTGTGGTTTCTGCCTACCCCCATGGAAAGAAGACATGATTTTATGTATGTGAGGATTAATGAAAGGCGGCTTAGGAAAGGTATTTACAAGGCAGACGCGACTGGAAAAGCCGGGAAGGGACGCTTTAGGAGGACATATAGTGACCTTCTTGGTGATGATCTTCAGAAAGGTCAGGTGTGTAGTACTCGCGCGTGCCTGTATGACCAGATATATGAACATAAACGAGGCAAAAGGAGTACCTATGTAAGGGTCATAGCAGATGGCGTTCTGTAGTCTCTGCCGGGTCCATGAGAACTATAAACTCACGCCGTTTATGTATATGTAATAAATACTACCTTGATGTAAAATGTGAAATGTAATATTCGTCAAGAGGATAGGCTTCAACGACCTCCCACGTTGTAATTCATCATCTGCCCAGCCACCATACCAAACGCATGCAGCTGAAGTATTTTACATGGAGGACTGCCTATCTGACCTCTGAAACCCAGTTTCAGACCTACTGGGTAGCACGATACCCCTTACCCTATGTTGTAATTAATTATTGTTATTATCATGGGATTCATCATCACTCTACATCAGCTGTGTTAAGACACATAGCTTCAGCTGTCATTTGGTGCTCTTCGAGTCAGTTCAAATGGTTATGTGTAATCCGTAAATTAACATTAGTTTTTTCTCTTTGTTACAGACTCGGCCTAAAACTCCGTCAGCTGACAGATGGCAGCAATCTTGTCCAAGTGATTTACACACAAAATGGCGACATCCAAGACTGTGAATACGTAACGCAAGGAAAATCAGCAAGAAACTTCCTAAAAACACTAAGAAAAGAATTAAAATTAGCATTAGATGAAGAAATATATAGGATAGTAAATAAACAACCAAAAAATGTTGAAGACGAAAAGTTTTACCGCCATTTTGGAAACGTCACTTTTAGAATACTAAAAGATGGCGACCGGTTGCCGCCAGATATTTCGAACTGGTTGGACTATGATAAATTGAAAATGGAATGCCTGAAAAGGCATGAAGAACTACAATATATGATGGAGCATAAAAACAAAGTTGGAGAAAGCTCTCTGGCTAGGTAGTTGTTATATTTTTACCAAGCAAAACTTTATTATTCAAATAAAACGAATTTACAGACAGATTTGTGTTCCAAGTTTATTATTTAAATAGTGACTACGAAAGTCTGTTAAATTCATTTTATTTATTGTAAATTCATTTTACTGAGGGAACAGTATATTGCTTCTCAAAAGGGTTATCTGTTCAAAATGTCTTGAATTGAACTCTTTAAAAATATTTACGCCGAATACTTTAAAAAAGTTATATTTTATCGATTCAAGACATTTAAATACGGAATGCAATACAACCGCACGACGCTCATCTCCTTTCGATTTTCCACCAATTTTCGAATTTCGAAATCATGCCGAACCGCCAGTCCATGGAATGACCTCTTCACTTTATTACCGATATTCTGACTCCAGCAGCATTTTGACACATATGTATTATACCTACCACAACTATATTTTACACGTATACAAAACTACGCAATATTATCGCTATGTCTTTAAACAGGGACTAGGTACTGCTTTTTGCTACAATATATCCTTATTGATTCCTACTTAACTCATTCTCATCATTTAATCAAATGCTCTTCATCTACGAAATCATTCACTTATAACCTATGCATTCTGTTCAAAATGGTCATAGATATCAGCTAAACTTTAAAGTTCAGTACTGTTTGGTCTAGAGCCGTAATATATAACAGGTGTAAAAAGACACTTAACGAAGCCGAGAGTCACTTGTATCCTCTTTATTGTATTTTTTTTTTTTGTACTGGGTCATACCTGGGAACCGTGACCAAAAGGCTACGGAGATATTGAAGGTTAAAATTCCAACTTTGAATTCAAGAAAGGGAAGAAACGAAACGTCAGTATTTCGTTTCTTCCCTTTCTTGAATTCAAATTATCTATAAACTTTAAATCTCCCAAAAGTCTACAAAATCTGATTATTCCCCCTCCCGTTGTGTCACCCTATGTAAAATTTCTACTTTTATATCTGTAATTTTTATGGTGAACATAAACAAGACTTCTATTTTGTACAGGAACAACAAATTCATTAAATCATCAGTCAATCCTTCATTCTCATCGTTCTTATCATCATATCATTCAAAATTAACAGTGGCATTATGTAAAATATCTCACTATTAATTTTAAGTTCTATAATTATTAATATTTTCAAGTGTCAAATATTCATCTTACGCTATTGGTTTCGGTTTAAACGTGTTTTTGTTCAGACAGACGCAAGTACAAAGATAAACTTAATAGCATAATTTAGAAACGTATTTCTTTGAAATGAAAACCTGGTGTCGTTAAATTGTGAGGTTTTGATACGATTCAGACTGTGTATCCTTTCATATGACCATCATCAATAAACTTTTTCTCTTCTCTCGTATTAGTATGAACTATATGACAATAAATCATGCCGTGGTTAATCTATTAGCTGATCGGCAAAGTAGTAGCGAGGCTGATTGTCCAGGGTGGGTCCAACATACAATTAAGTAACGCCAGTTGCGAGGCTATTTTAATACAATTCTGCTAAATTTCCAAACTGCTAAATATAAGAGCGAACTGACGAAGATACGTACAGACGGTCGCAGCCTTGCTACAAACCTTGTTGACAGACCAATCTGTTAACGACTGGATGAGCTAGATTCTCGTGCCGATACAAAATAAGATGTAAGCAATCTTGCTAAAGCCACACTCTAGCTAAAAGAATGAGTGTTTGTACTGCAAGAATGTGTTTTCGTACAAGAGCAAACAGTTTAACCATGCTCTAAAAATCTTTCCTAGAAAGAATTTATCTAGTTCTTTGGAGAAATCCATTCAGACATCATTGTTTCTTGCACTGGGCAACCCACACGGAACAGGTGGACCACTCCCTCGCTATAGAGGAGGCCTGAGTCCCAGCAGTGGGAGCCTTATAACTAATATATTTGCGACATCAGGTTTTCATTGAAAATTTCGTCTTTACCGATGTATCATAAATATTTGACCACACAGATCACGCAGTTTCGCTTACAAAAAGACTAACATAAGATGAAAACGAAAACAGGTCTCGAAGATCACTCAGGGAGAATTTCATAGTGCCTGGGACCAAATGGTGCGGGGCTGGACACGTCGCAGCGAAGTATGGGGAGCTAGGCGCCGACGCAGCCGAAGACCGATGCTGTCGGTCGCACGACCATTGCCGAATCAACATCGGAATGTTCAAACGGAGATTCGGTTATTTCAACTATAGACCGTATACTATATCTCACTGCAGATGTGATAGGAGGTTAGTTCTTTTTTTAATTTCAAGGACAAGGTTTTTTTTTTGTTTTTTTTTTGTGTGTCGGTTGGGAAAGGTGTTTTTGAATTTCTAATGGGATCCTGGTTTTTGTACATATGTTTTATAGCAAGGATAAACACACTTGGGAGTAGTAGGGGTTGCACACACCGCACATGATTGACCAAACAACAGTTGACAAAACAGGGATGTTAAAAGACAGATATTTCCGACATCGGAAGCAAAATTATTCGTCACAATGTTATAGGCAGAGGAAAATACTTACTAAAGCTAGGGACAGCCCTTAATTATATTGTATACATGCATATATATTTATAATAATGTCCTGGTATACCGCGGACAATACCGCATCTGCAATAAGTCTAACGGAATTGTAATAAAATTTTCGCAGACAATCGAACGCCAACGGCTGTAACTTAAATTCACACAAGGCGTAGGTCATGCACATATAGCATAACTTTCTCACGGTATCCTAAGATGTTAGGATGCAAATGTAAGCATGACGAACTGACTGACCTCGTCTAGAATGAGTCGCCTACCTGTAGATGAAGTTTTAGTAATAGTAGAGCACTTAGAAAGTCCTTCAGACATGCTTCTGCCGCAGCCAAGCTTGGCTATGGTCCAGTTTAAAGGATATGGAGGCCGCAAGTGTAATGCGGCAAAGTAAACCCAGGCAGGAAGATTACTTTTATAAATAATTTCATCACGACTGCTCTCAAAACGGTGAAGGAAAACATTGTGAGGAAACCGGCATGTCCTGGAATAACAAAATCGAAGACATGTGACATCTACCAACACGCACTGGGGCCGCGTGGTGGATTATTGCCCACTCCGTCTAACAGAGAGGAGCCCTGTGTCCCTTCAGTGGGAACGTTATAGGCTGATTAAGCTAAGTGTAAAGACAGGCACATGAAACCTTACAGTTTTGACTTTGTGGTAGAAACGCATCTGCAATGCGTCAATAGGCGCCGGTGACCAAGCATGCGTGCTAGGTTACTAAAACTCAATAACACTTAAAAAGTTGAGCTAAAGCTACGGTTTCCCAGATAAGCAGTGACCGAGCAGTGACCAGGAGCCGCAGTGACGGCTGACGGCTGTCATGAATATGATGACAGCGGCAAAGATTTAAATCGTTAAATACGCCCTACTTCGTCAAAAGATAATCGCGATTCTGTTGTTTCCTTTTGACACCTCTCGCCACACAATGACCCAGTGTCTTGACTTGATAGTCATGGAATCGCTATACAACTCACTCTTCTCAGTATGGACACTTTTTCGCGTGATAAGTACGGTGATACGGGTATATCGATGACTTTACGTTGTCGAAAACGCTCTCTAACTAACTTACTTTCATAAATACTTAACATTTCAGTGACGTCATTCACCGGTAAATTGCTGACGCTATTTGGACGGTCACTGATCTTGTAGGAAAATAGCTTAAGTCACAAGAGAATAGGTAACATCTAGGCAAACGTGAACCATCGTCGAACGCATGATCGCTAACATCATCAGGTAAGATATTGGTCTATTGCGAGTCTATTGCAATACTTATATAAAAAACCACTGTAGGAACGGTTGTGGTGGTGTTCTTCTTTTTAATTATGTGGTGAGTGGTGATGGTGCTTTCTGTAAATTGCCAACGTTTTCACTTGTAAATATATGCTTCTTTTTTGATGAAGGACTATGAGGTAAACCCCAGATTTTTGATCGCCTGATTTAGGGTCACTACGCGACGTTGATGTGCGTAAAGCATTCGAAGTTTCCGTACAGTTAGTTCCTAATACGTACATTTTTCTTTTTTGAAAGATCTAATCATACGAGATGAACGTGAATCAAGCCTAAACCGTTCTCCAAAATTTGTAATACCGTCCTATTAACTGAGAATTTGGTTCCGACTTTGGAAGTTCAGTAAGAATTTCTAACTTTCTTAAGAAATCAAAGGATCAATAAAAAAAAAAATACGTATACCTCAAAACAGAAAAAACTTAGGTATCGTCACTAAAACAGAAATAAAAAAATATCATATTACATCAATTAGTAGCATCCTTTCACAAAAAAAAAACTATTCACTAAAGATTAAACAATACTTTACACTTGCACCTGATCCATTGCTCTGATTGTCTCTGAAGATTTTCAAACTTTATAATCCACAAACGCAATGGAGTTTGAAACATCGAAAGAAACAATGTCAAACTTTTTAATAGTAACAGTTTGACGTCCAAGGACCTTAATAATGTTCTTATATCATAAAGTTTATGTCCCATTTCAGTAAAAATCTCAAGATTTAAACCCATTACCGTCCTAATTAAGATTAGATGAGGACTGTCGAGATTATTACGTTATTTATTTTAATGTTTTCGTTTATATGGATATGGATAAATGTCTTATCAAACTAGTTTTGGACGTTTGTCCCGCTGTGATCAAGATGGCCACTGTCTATGGTTACTAGATGTAATTTTTTATAATCTGTGAGATCAAATCCCTCCAAAAATTAAACTTTCATGAATCTCATACATGGGTTTGAGTACGAAGTAAATATGTTTTGAGCAATCAAAGGAGCCGATAGAAAAAAAGAACCCAAGCCCGGAGCAAAAATTATGTATCTCCAATGTAAGAGTAAAAATATTAGTTTATTTCTGTAGTTATTCTTCAATGATAGATAGAGATATAGCAATGGTGATAGTTTATATATTATTACCCTTCTTTCTTCTAAACTGGGATACAAATCATTGGCGCCGGAGCTGGGTTCACTTTGAAACGTCTCCGTTCATTTCAAGCAATAAGCCTCTGCCCTTTCATTCAATTTTTATTATGGATATTATTACGATTAGTTAAAATATGAACCGGGCATGGTCACTGCAATAATTCTCGTACCTTTGTTTAGCCAGGGTTCAAAACTACCTTGTTATAACGCATAACGAGTTAACGTTTCGATACTATTTCGTAACCAAACATTTATTTCGAGCAATTAATTTTACTCTAACACTACACGAGGCAATAAAGCAATAAAACATGTGGTGATCTATAGATCATTCATGCGTTGGCAACGATTTATCGGTCTTTATAGCTCTTCGTGATCTATAAAGGATTTACAGCGACTATCCCCAAGTTATTTACGGATATTTTTTAATATCATAAACACGTTGGTGGTCCATACTATATTTGAAGTCGTAGGCTGTTTGTAAAATTAAAAAGTAGGAAGAGGTCATTATGGTTTGGCATTTGACAGTGAACTTGTCAGTGCTCAAAATTAAAAACTAAAAGAGATGGGCATCGTAAACGTAGACAATCGAATCTTATAGAGCGAATGGTTTAACGATAATCAAAGAAAGTATGTGCAAATCGATTTGAAATTATTGTTTTATGATTCAGTGATTTGTTCATTTAGTACAGGTGAATGGTCTGTAGATTGATTCTTTATTCGCAATTGTTGATGGTCGTTGATACATAGACAATTCAAATTGCCTACGGTAAAATAATTATTTGTTTACAATGTTAGTAGGTATAGTGGTACTTTTTAATCACTCTGCATAGCTCATCGGGGATTACAGGTGATGTTATGTTATTGAGTGGGTTGACTGTCTTGTTATATTTGTGTATTTTCACTCTAGAAACTATAAAATGTTTTTTTTTTGTTGTTAAGTATCAGAAATGCAACCTACAAAAGAGACTCATAACATTATGTCATGCCTGTATTCCCGGAAGGTTAGGCAGATGTGAAGCTTAGTGCCAAAAGTTCATTTTTAATTAATTGGAAGATTCAATAATAGAAAAATTCGAATCGATTCACCATTCAATATCTAATAAAACCATTCGTTCTACTATCACCAACAAATCGATCCCCATCAGAACAAAACGCGATACGATGGAGTTACTCCGGGTTCCTGGCACGAAATGGTGCGGCAAGGGGTTCACAGCCACCCGGTACTCTCAGCTCGGTGGCCACACGAGGACTGACCGCTGCTGCAGAGTCCACGACCTAAGGTGCCCCTTCTGGATCGGCGGAATGGAGAAGAAGTATGGAATTTACAATTGGAGAGTGAACACGCTCATGCACTGCCGATGCGATGAAAGGTAGGCTGTATGCGTCGATGTCGTTGCTTGAATGTGCGCTGCTGTGTTTTTTTTTTGAGCTGTCATTGTTGTCTATGGTAGATTTGGCGCGTTTTTGACTGTCATTTACGTTATTTTGTTTGGCAGTTTTAATACGTCGCGTCGCACGCAAAGCTTTTTTGGCGAAGCATCGCCTTCGTTACTTGCAGAACTCGTTAAAGTAAATTATGTTACTGAATGATGTTGATGTGATGTACAATATTTTAGTGAAAACTTAGTTAGCTCTATTCTGAATCTATTCTATCAAAGGTCGTTAAAGTAATTATATTTAAAATATCGAATTGTTACATAGATCGACTTGCTTGTATTGATGTTGTCTTGTATGTTTTACAAAATATTATAAAATAAGCGCTATTAAAGTGTTTCAATCTATTTACACGCAATAATTGGTTTTATATTTGCATGATTGTGAACTGGGGAAGGTTCTTTTTTTGTATAATAGGGAGGCAGGAACAACGCACAACTTGTTAAGGGGACTACATGACCTAAACGCAAATTTATAATGCCTAAAAATATATGATCCACTGCAGTAATCAAAATCAGAAAAATATATGATATTCTGCTGGATATATGCTAATTAGATAGTGTGTTGAAAACATAATACAATTAACTTGATATGATAGAAAAAAATCACGAAGATACCTCTATAATTTTTTTTAACGAATAAAAACCATACTAATATACATACAAACATTCACATTTTTTGTCAGATTATTCTACAAGTAACATACTAACGTAATAGTGTTTTACTTACTTATTATTTACTTATTTAAAAATTTGCTGAGCCCGACAGGGTCCATAATTGTTTCTATTATATTCTATTTACCACCTGTAAGTGTACATTATGGATTGCAATAAACGATTTGAGATTTGGGATTTAGTTTTTTAGTCCAATGAATCGGTTTCTTGTAAATCCTTAATTGCTTTATATTTTGCAATAAATTACCAGCGTTGTGTCATCGCGCGTCTCTTTCTTTTCTATGCAATCTGACAGTGACCGCGCTTTAGCTTTTGTAAGCCTCCTAAGCGCAACGCACAACATGATTCTTGACCCCCTAGCGAAGAAACTTTTCGTCAGTTAAAAAAAAAAACTGCTGTTTCATAGAAAAGAGCAATACCTACGCGGTCACAATGTATGACAGAGCAATTTTTATTCTAATAACCTACAGATAATTTCAACGCAGGCGGGTTCAGAATCATGTAGTATTGAATCCATGGTAACAGGTTGCACGTCGTTGTCCTTGCCATCCTGTATTTAGATTTATTTAAGTTTTTAATTTTACTTACTGTACTGCTCTGTATCACAATTTTATTAAGTAAATTCTAAAAAAAAACTATCAATTTTTGACGTAAACACGATGATTATTATGATGGATATGCAATAATACATAAAACACAAAATTCTAAACTTAATTCACATAATATTTGTAAACCAATCAAGTAAATATTAAATTAAAAAGGCCATTGAACAAAATATCACGTAATTATTACTACAAAAACTGAACATTAAAATTAATTTACGTTCATAATGACTAACCTCCGTGCTGGCATCCCTTTTTTTTATTAAAATGTCCCCAAATGGTCGAGGAACATTAATAGAGCCATTTCCTTGACCCAAAATCCTAGTACCGGACAGAATTGATGCGTTATAATGAAATAAAAATAAAATAAGAAAAAACGTGAACGTGGTGAGATAGAGCGGGAAAGGAGAACAGAGACATGCGTAGAGACTAGTCACATTTTTTTTTCTTAAATCTTCCAGCGTTCCTAAAAGGACTTGGGAAGGCCTTTGCCCTGCAGTGGACCAGAATAAGTAATTTAAAAAAAACAGCTGTTTGTCTATGGGGATATTATAAGCCACCTATTGATTTTTAAAGTCCAATAAAAATCCTGAACAGATTCATTCAAAATCGAAATCAAAATATTTATTTCACATAAACCTACATGGGCACTTATGAAACGTCAGAAGCTAGGCGCAAGGTTCCAATTGGTTGTTTCCTATGGAGAAGAGTCGGAAAGAAACTCCACGGTTACTTTTTTAAAAATAAGGGTCTTACAATGTTACAAATTACAGTGTTGATAGGTATGGGAGGACAGTGTAGGCCTGTACAGGACTGAACAGAATAGAAAAGGTCTACAAATCTACAGTCTACAAGTTAGGCCTACAACGTTCTCACATTCATAATGTATAGAAGAACAAAAATATTAAATGTATGAATTAAAACGGTAACATTAATTAACAAGTTTAGTTGCAATATGCTTACTCTCCTATTGCAGGTATGCTGGAAGAGATTTCTTTAAGAAATAAGCATCACCTTCGTACGTATTTTTCTGTTCCTATCTTCCCGTCTGTTTATATGTGTATAAATGTGTATAAAACCTATCAGTCGGCAATAAATTATGTTCAACTCGCAACATGTAAAATCGCAACAAAATGCAAATCGGAGCAAAAGAGTAGCTTCACAAAAAAATGCTCAAATTAACCAGATTAGCTAATGCAACAAAACATAAAAAGGCGCGAAAACACAAACACACAGATAAAACATGACCATGGACAATCCACTCCACATTGCTCTATCCCACAAAAGAGGTTCAGATTTTATCTCACACCTTCTAATTGGTGGTCATAAATAAATATCAGTTCTCAATATCTCTGACAGTCTGCCTGTTTGTTTGTATGTGTAGTGATAAAATGCGGGATTATAACTTAATTATTATATAATAAGGAGAGTTTAAATACTGAAATTGTGTCGTTAAGTTCAAAGACTACGTTAAAATTCCTAAAACAAAGCCTTGCTACTCACGTATGTAAGTATATACTAAGCATAAAATTTTCAGTACATTAGCAAAAAACAAAAATGCCCAAAAAATAGCGTGGCTTGGTTTTGACTGGCAGCAATCATCAGAAAATAAAATAAGACAACGTCCATTTCTTTATTTAAATAAGAAATTCTGTTAAATTAAAGAGATACAGAACCTTTAAAAATAGATCTCAATAATTTATTCAACGTATTATTAGTACAAAAAGGACAATCAGAACAATTTTAACTAGGTGTTTATGGTCTCCAATTGTCAAAAACGATCCTTTTTTACGTTCCGGACAGGGGCAAAGGAAAAAATCCTACACAGCCCTTTATCCGATAGATCGAATCAGAGATGGGTTAGATCGATAACATTCGTGTTACTTTTGTCTGCTACAATAAAATATCAGTTTTAGGATACCGTAACCGATTCATTTAAAGAGTTCTCGTATAAGAACATCACAAAATTGTTAAAACTACTATAGTTGTCGCATTATAGCATGGCAATACCGGTCATTGCCTTTTCCCTAATATCTCTCCGTAGGAACCCAAACAATAAACTACTCGTATGTTTGATTTTTTGTTATTAGAACATGTTGAAGATCACGATAGGTATTAATTCCGGACGTTAACGGACTGTATTCCAGTTTTTTAACGCTGTTGCCATACTAAAACACGACAACTATAGTGTATTGCGAAGACTAGAGTCAAGAGCAAACTCATCTAAAATAAAAATAAGAAAGTATTGTCTACTAGAAATTGCTGTGGCTAGGTTCTTTAACAAATATCCTCAGGGTAATACAAGCTCGCTTCTAGACGTATCAAATCTTACAACAAAATGCGTGCAATACTTCGCTAACCTAATTTAAACACACTGTTTTATTTTTCGTTAAAATTTATAATCAATGAAAAAGTTTAATGAGGAATACTAAATTAACATAAACACAACAAAGACATTTCATTTCGGTCCCTATCGATTTTTTCCACGTTTTTGCACGCAAACCGTTTACGTCAACTTGACGCGCGATGGCGCCATTTTCTCCGTTCGAAATTCGAAAATCGCGCGCGGCTCAATGGGCGGGTAATGGCGCGGAAAGCATAGACTAAACAGGTGTCCGCTTCCCCTGTTCCAAGTTTATTTTCAGTCTGTGCTAAAATTGAAAATGTTGCGAACTGTGTGGTTATTTACTGTATAAAGGAAGCCATTGTTAATTTATTTGTAACTGGCAAGATAAGAATAGAACTTGAGTGACTTTTACATTGTTTTGCACACCGCATTCTAGATTATTTAGCTGTTCGCAACACGGTAGTTAGTGATTTCTCGATAGTAACGATAAGCAATTAATTACTTTTTATGTGATTGGTTTAGGAACCTATAAAAACTACAAGGTACCTAACCTACCTGTTTTTACAAGCTTTTTTTTAATGTAAATTATTTTCAAACTAGGTATCGCAAAAAGGCAAAATTGAATATACTAAAGCTCTTTTCTCTAAACAATAAAAAAGCATAATTCAAAATCCACAAAAAGAACCCTCACTTTTTCGCGCCAAAACCGCTGTCAAAAAACTGTCAACGGCGCCATCTTAGCGTTTATGGTCGCGTTCCGTTATCGCCACGCTCCGCAGGATTTATAATGTGTGAATAATACGCCTGGAGGTTAAATATGCTGGCTGACAATACATAAATTATTAGAGAGGGGCGTCCTCTGGCGGCTAGGTGAGATAACTATATTCTTGTTTAGCGGCCTGGAAAGGTTTCTTAGTCGGGGACAACAACAATGGGTATCTATTTGTTACGTCATTTATTTGGATGTATTTATAAAAGTTGGTTTTAGGCATTTTTTGAGATAGGTATAGTGACCGATTCTTTGAAGTCAGTCTTTCCTAGGATTTTTGGGGTAATCTATTATTTAAGTTCTTTGGTCTGAAAAAGAGGCTCAACGCCTAAACCTCATTTTAATATATCCCGCGTTTCATTTTTGGACCATATCCGAATTCCATAGTTTCGGTCGAAATCGAAACAATTATTTTATGTCAATCAGTAGCAGGACCCGATACAACTGTCTCAGGTGAAGATCGAAAGATCTCAAATCTCATCATCTAACAAAAAAACACAACTATACCTAAGCATATTTTCATTCACACATTCTCGTAGCATACCTAGTGCTATTCTGTAAAGTTCACTTCAAAACTCACTCAAGTGACCACTTTAAAATCGCAAACGAACTCATTTGTTTTTAAACAAAAAAATCGGGTATTCAAACCTCGACACTGTTCGAATTTCGATATGATACATAGAGAATAAGTTGGTCTTGAAATGTCAGCTTGTAACAGGCTGCCTAGCACCGCTACCTGTGCGTGAAATTATGCTTAAAATAGTTCACAAGTCACAACTAACTAGCTATTACGGTATGTCATTTGTCTACACTAAGTACCTACTCACGTGGCGTCTAAAACTAAAAATAGGAAACATCAGCAATGTGGTTTTATTTAGAACTTACAAAAAATCAGTATGTAGGTCCTATGGCAAAATTTAATGTTTAGATATTTTGTTTGATTATTTCTTAAAACTCCTGAAAATCTCACCGTGAAAACGTTGGTGAAGTGCGCTGTCAATGGGAAAGGCAACTGTCAAAATGGCGCTGTCGTAGCTAGTTCCCAACACAAGCTAATAATATATGGCGTGAGGTGGTTTTATTTTATTTTTGCGAAAATGACGCGTTGTTGTGTTCTTAAGTACTCCAAATTGGAATCCACCTTTTCCCGAAAGATCCTAAAATTAGAAGACTGTGGCTTAAAGCTATTCATAGAGATTTTTTTAAATTAAACAGGTTTCGAGGTTCTGTCGAAATCATTTTGAAGAAAATGTTTACGAAGACATATTTAAGGTTTAAAATTCTGACACTGGCCATGTCAAATACTTGATTTTAAATATTGAAATCACCGAAAATAACGAAATATTGAAATAAAACCAAACTCATGAATGAACCCGAAATGGAACGAATGAACGAAATGTCAAATTTATTGCAGGCCGTAGGGACCTAGCTATGATCACTCCCTCTACAATTAGCTTTGCCCGACCTTCCCCACAGACGGTCACAGTTTCAGTGTTCTACAGTGTCATTCCTTAAAACCAGGTGGAATGACAGCTCAATTCGAGCTCACTTCAACTATGTTTTTACGGTGAGATTATATTGAATAGACCGGCTAATCTAGATATAATTCAAAGTAAAATACGTTAATTATTAGAATTAGGTATAGTAGCTTTTCCTGTTCTCTTGAGTCTGTTTTCCGGAAACGTCAAACCGAAAAAAGCCGCTTAAGAGATTAGCAATAGATTGACAGCAGACGCCATTGCACCGGTCTGCTTACAATAAACTGCCAATTAGAGTATTTACTATGTTGGGGTAAGTTCGGCGGTGGGATAAACTACCGTAGGTACGAGTAAAATGCCCACTAATGTGCCAATGTTGTTTTTTATGCTGACAACATTGTGTTCTGACAGACACCAGAGAGTCGGGGCATTTTTTTTTTTTGTTGTAAAATCTGTTATAATATGGCATAGCCTTATTCAGGAATCAACATAGCTAAATGTCAATTCTATTCAAGAAAAAAACTGCGAGCTTTCGTTCAGAAACTATAATTAACAATATATATATTATAAATAATAATAATAATAATATATATATATATATATATTTAATTATTAGGCAAAGAAAAGAAGAAATATTGTTACGATATTTATGATAAATGCAAAAAAAAAACCAAGAAATGGAAATTAATAAATACTCTTGCTAAAAATAAAATCGACTGTGCTACCCAAGTTAATTGTAAATAACAATGTCATCAAATGGTACAGAAATTTGTAACATTTTTTAAATATTACTTTGCGACGATCAGCTAAGTACTGAAAGAAATCAACCATGGCACAAACTCTCAAAACTCAAACTCAAAGCATTTATTTCAAGTAAACCAATTACAGGCACTTTTGAATTGTCAAGGAGTCAGTCAGTCAGAAAGATGAAGCTAGTTGCCCATTCCAAAGCGTAGTAGGTACCTATGGAGAAGAACGAGCAAGAAACTCCATGGACACTCTTTTAAATCAAATTATGGTTACAAAATATTGATTATATCGTTCATGTTGAAATTATACATGTGAGAACGATGCAGAACGTTAATTACAAATTATTTACATAATTATCTAAAATATCCTAAGAGTGAACAACTAAAATCAAAACTAACAGCTGTAGAAGAAAAAGTGAATACGACTATTTAGGCAAAGAAAAGAAGAAATATTGTTACGATATTTATGATAAATGCAAAAAAAACCCAAGAAATGGAAATTAATAAATACTCTTGCTAAAAATAAAATCGACTGTGCTACCCAAGTTAATTGTAAATAACAATGTCATCAAATGGTACAGAAATTTGTAACATTTTTTAAATATTACTTTGCGACGATCAGCTATATTTGCTCATAAAATACAATCAAACCAACCTAACGCTACACACACACAACCTATACATACAGCTAAGGATAGCCAAGGCTCTAATCTATCGGAACTGCACCCTTGTTCAAAAGACGAAATCAAAATAATTATAGATAACTTAGATAATAATACCAGTAGCGGCATAGACGGTATAACCACTAAGGCTATAAAGTGTATCAGAAACCAAAAAGGTGGTTTCCTAGTCAGCCTTAAGATAGCCAAGGTGATCCCTATTTATAAGCTGGAACTAAAACTGATCCCGGCAACTATCGGCCTATTTCAGTATTGCCTATAATTTCTAAAATAGTTGAAAGGTATTATACACACGCTTATTTGATTATTTAAACACAATAGACTTTCTATATGAACATCAATACTGATTTAGACCACATTCTAATACACTCGCAGCAACAATCGATTGAGTAACCAAAATAAAAATAATATAGATAAAAAGCAACTTGTTCTAGATATTTTCATCGATCTTAAAATAGCATTAGATACAATAAGTCATTCTATACCATTAGAAAAGCTAAAAAGCATTGGAATCACTGCCCAAGCTAACAACATATTCGAATCTTATCTTGCAAACAGACGTCAGATAGTAAAAATTGGCAACTTTGAAAGTATATCTGCTGAAATAATATGCGGAGTTCCGCAGTGCTCAGTTTTAGGACCACTACTTTTCTTAATTCAAATAAATAATATAAGTGATATTGGGTTAGTGGAACATATCATATTGTGGGTGGTTATTTCTACTTTTATATCTGTAATTTTTATGGTGTACATAATAAAGAGTATTCTATTCTATTCTATTCATATCTCACTGTACGCAGATGATACGTGTATTTTTAGTTTCGCCACACCATGCTTAGCGTTATTACTGAAGCACAGCAACACTTTAATATCCTAAATACGTGGCAAAACTTACTGACTACGAATGTTAACAAAACTAATTACATATTATTTTCACCGAAGAATGAAAAGATTCCTGATTTCCCTCTTACGGTAGATGGCGAACAGATTTTAAGATTGAACCATGAGTAATACTTGGGCCTGATCTTGGACAGTAGACTGACATTTAGACCACACGTTGAATACTTTAGAAGCAGATTGATTCCGTTAACTGGAGCTCTGTGGAATATTGCTAAATGTGTGCCATTTGAATAACACAATCTATAATGCACTAGTCAAACAGCATCTTGAGTATTTAATCCAAATATGAGGACAGGCCGCTATAACACATTTTTATGACCTACCAATAACGCAAAATAAAGCAATCAAAGTTCTGTTGAATTTACAATTACTTAACACCTATGAAAACAATTAACGCTAAAATCTAACTATTTAACCTTCAAAAACTATATATTTATCACACATACATATTTATAAAGAAAATTTTAACAAACAAAAAACACTCACAAATCACTTACAAGCATAAAATTTAGCACTACTACACTAGAAATAGGGATAGGAGGAGTATAGAACTGCCTTCAGTCAGGATTTTGTACAGAAGAAGAATTATTCAGTTGGAGGGAGCACAGCTTTATAATAAGTTGCCGAAAGAAATAAGAGATTCTAGATAAGATAAGATAATATTTATTTGCATATACATGTGTCTTACATACTAGAAAAGACATGCATATAGGATGGTAACAACATGCAAAAGTCAAGAAATATTATTAATTAAAACATTCTCTTAAAATAACAATGTCAGGGGAAAAAATAGGTTAAAGTTGTATTTGGCTAACCAACAATATTAAATCATTACTCACTGTATGCACTCGATAGATCGAACGACAAGTATGTTTATTACTTAAGATTATTAGGAGTCACAGACAGTCCACTGTGCAGGGACTTTTTTTTTTTTTGGATGGGAAATCATCAAATGACCTCTCCCGCTCTGGGCGGAGCGGAAGGGCGTGTCAGACTCTTACTGACTAAAACCCACCCGTGTTCCTTCAGTTGCCTGTGCGCCTGGGCCACGGTAACTCTTTCGAACAATCCGCGACCCCGGCAGGCTGTGCAGGGCCTCCATGGAGGATGACGAAATAGCAGCTCATGTGCTGCTAAACTGCCCGGTGGTCGCCACGTACAGGGCAAAGTACTTCGGTAACCCAGGTACCCTCAGTGAGATTGTCAGTAACACCAAGGCGTTGCAGGCATTCCTCGAGGAGCTGGGGTGGATCGAATAATCGTTTTTCCCACCCGTACGCAAAATACGCGCAATGACGAGGAGTTGCAGACACCAGCCCGTATTACCTATTACCTACTTAAGATTATTTTGTTTTTCTCATATTTACGTGAACTATGATGTACTTTTTGAGAGAGACTGCGTCACACCATCTATAACGCACCACACACACCTTCTATATCTATCGAGTTGAAATTTGAGGCAGTGCGCCCAAGACGAAGCTAGCAAGTCTCCAAGTTGCACAAAACAAAATAGTAAAAATGATTTTTAATTACTCATACTTAAACATCAACATGCATTTATGAAGAAACCAAATAATGAACATTAGATGAGCCGTTTCGGAGGAGTGCGACCACAAACACCGTGACAAGAGATTTTTATACTTATATATTAGATTTTAAGCATTGTTCTAATGTAAGTGACTTTTTGTCTTTTTTGAGAATAAAATATCTTTAAACCTAATTAAGCCACTATAAACCGAAATCGTTAGTTTTCTCTAAAGTTTCGAAGTTTTCAAGCTAGGACACAGCAAGTGACTACTAAAATCCTGTGCAAACTAGCTGGGCTGACATAAATTGGTATTTCTCTACTATTATCGAGTCGTATTGTGGACAGCGATCAGCCATTGCCGTATTATTTTAGTAATCGGTACAGGAGTGCTGTTATTTGTAACCGCGTTTCGTACTAACCGTTATCAGGGCTGGTAGGCAGACACTCAGAAAAAATTAAAATAATGAGAATTAAATTTTGAGCTAATTGCTTTTTTTCATAGACTGTGGTTCAAATTGAAAATAAGGTATTTTTTTTTAATATTTTTATTTTTAAATGCGTATTCCTTAGAGATTTTTAAGCCTTTACTAAACTCAGGAGAACTCAGGAGGCAATCAGGCACAAGAGTCAGTCAGTTAGTCAGAAAATTGACGCTAGTTGCCTGTTACAAAAAGTAGGTCTCTATGGAGAAAATTGGCCAAGAAACTCCATGGACACTGTTTTAAATCAAGATATTACAAAATCCTGCATAAATTACCTTTGTTGCTAAGTTGGGCTTCTATCAATTCGATCTATTAGTACTATCAAATATTTTTTGAAAGCTCAAAAAAATCTGCTGTTTGTCAAATCTCTAACTAAGCATATAAAATTTAAGTAATTAAGGCTGATTATATAAAATCACTGTAATTTTACATACTAATAATAATAGCCGATGCTAAAAGATACTTACTACTCTGAACTCTCTTTGTTAGTTAGTCTGCAAACTAAATAAAGAACAAAACAAACTCAATAGTAGTAAAAATCATTTCGGAAAGTTCTATCTGGCTTCCCTAAATGTAGTTCTTATGTAGGCGTGCATCTAGCCGTGCAGTGAATACTGAATACAGATCACAAGCTCAGATAATAGACAATAATCTCTATACCACATTGACATCTGTCAAAATTTTGCGCGCCAAAATAGACTGTATAATGTAGTAGTAGAACTTTGTGTTGTAAAATAAGTGTTAAAAAGGTAAAACTGTAAATACTTAGTAGTAGTAACGGAAAATTGCAATAAAAAAGCTAGATAAATACTTCGTGACTTTCTTAAATATATGACTAGAATAATACTACATTTCTGCCCAAAATATAGGTCTCTTTGACTAGGTACCTTTTTTTACTACTTTCGTCGTCAAAACGTCGTGAGTGTTGGGTGTGGCAAAAGAAGCATGAAAGTAGAATAAATGCTGTGGAAATGCGTTCCTTGCGAAGCATGTGTGGTGTAACTATGAATGATAGACTGAAGAATGATGTGATAAGGCAACGGTGCGGTTTAAAAGAAGATGTAGTGACAAAAATTGAAAAGAGTATGCTAAGATGGTTTGGTCATGTTGAGAGGATGAATGAAGGGCGACTAACAAAAGGTATTTACAAGGCAGAAGTGAGTGGAAACGCCGGGAGGCGACGCCCTAGGAAGACATATAGTGAACTTATTGGTGATGTTCTTCAGAAAGGTCAGGTGCGTAGTATTCACAACCGGCGTGCGTGTATCACCAGATGTATGAACGTAAACGAGGCAAAAGGAGTATGTAAAGATCGTAGCAGGTGGCGTTCTGTAGTTTCTGCCTACCCCCATGGGAAGAAGGCGTGAGTTTTAGTTATGTATGTGTACGTCTACAAAATCAGTTCACATTGTGAGGCAATCCATAAAAATATGACACAATGTGACAACTTTGAAACCGCAAGTAACAAAACTTCTAAGCACTAGAAATATAGGGGTTACAAAAGATTTCTAACTTACATCGACTTCAAACCCGTATGATACTTGAAAGAAAATGCTTAAAGTAATAAGAATGAGCAATCTAGTTTTTAAATAAAAAACATTGTAAACACACATTCCCAATTAAACCTACCTACTTAATTACTTTGTAAGATACAGCTTTACACACGACTATATTCTCCGAAGGGGTATGCAGAGGTGTCAAGTAAGAAAAAAAAATACGTTTATTCTTCACAGAAATACGTGTACCTATACAAAAAAGATAATTAGCTCTAACTAATAAAGAAAAATAAAAACAAAATAATCACGAGCACAAAGCAGGAACAGTTGACAGCTGCACGTCATGACTGTGACAAGAAGGCTTCCACTCAGCATGATGCTGTGCTATGGGGGATCCACAGCACAGCGCTGATTTTCAGTTGTTAAACAAAAAGGACATGCTATGTCACCCACATCGGGCATAATTGCTGACTGCTACTAAGAAAACTCTGCCTGACCCAGAGATCGAAACCAGGACTCCACGCTTAGCAGTCGCCCTGGTTAATCTACGGTTTCCTAGAAGAGCGTTGGCCGTCATTTTATAACGACCGTCATGAAAATCTATAATTTTCACCAGTATTTGACATTAAGGTGTCAAAAATCAGTCTGTATTTGGAGAGCCGTTATAGTGTGACCGTTCACCGCTTTCTTAGGATATCAAAGCTCAACGAAACGGTTTTTATTCATCAACACCAGAAAACAAATTCCTTAGTGATAAAATAAACTTCAGTGAACAACTTTTTTCATACATTAGCGCCAACAAAACAGCCAGACAGCCATCAAACAGCATTCCTTTTTCAAATTCCAATACCCTAAAATAACAATCGCAAAACACACATTCGTTCATGATCAAAGTTAAAAACAAATGCAGCCACAAAGCATTGTAGTTATGCGGGCGAAAAAATCGTACATTTGCGCTGACCAACCAATACTGGCAACACTAACGACCAAAGACTAACAAGTCTTTGTTTTTTTTTTTCACTAATTCTTTTCGGGCGGTCAAGGAAAGGCGTAATCCTTCTTTTGTTCTTACGTTGCCCGCATTGATTCGGTATTTGGTGGTGCTTGTAGTATAACTAAGCCACTTATGGCTTACGGGGTGGTTTAGGGATGGGAATCAGTCGATGGTTTGTTGAGCTTTTCAATTTTCACGTCCGGAAAGTTTTTGTTTAATATTGACACGAATAGGTTTCGTTGGCGTCGTTTTAAAAGATGTTTTATGAACAGTATTATCATCAAGATTGACTTAGTTCGGCCAATGTCTGTATATCCGTTTCTGAACATAAGCCTCATCTTTTATTTATTATGAACTCCAATTTCATTTCTACACTTTTAGCTGGCCTATTCTAAACGGATCTTTGCCCTGCATAGCTTTTTACAACCGTTCGTTACGCTTCCGTGCAGATTCGAACATCAATCAATGTTATCAAAGGAGTCCTCGTCAGGCTGTTCACAAATCCAAAACCCAAAAATTTTGACAGTTTAAATAAAATAGACAATCGCCACTCTTCCGACAGCTATTTGCTGTCGGCGGCAAGGTAATTCAATCATTGAAATGGTGAAATGTTCGATGCGACAACCTGGTTGTTATAATTATATTCAATGGGTGTGAATCGCTATGCTGGACATCATCTGTTACATAACAGTAGTTTTCGATTTTTTCTATATATCCGGCTTAAAATATACATCAGCATTGAAACTATCGACACGGTCACATCACTAACGGTGGCCGGCAGTTTGACCAGAACTTTGGCAAATGAAGCGGGAGAAAGCGCGACAACCTCGCGCGAGGAATGACCACAGAGTAGTGAAAATACAGAGATTCAGAGGCATTGTTTTAACACTTTTTATTAAATTAATGGGGTCGTGGCTAAATGATGCCAGCCAAACGGGTCAATCGAAGGTTAAGTTACGCTTGTCGCGGTCGGTTCATGGATGGACGGCCATCCATTACTCATCAGACCCCTCCATGCCTCAAAAGCACGCTAAGCCGTTAGTCCCGGCTGTCATTCGTAGATCTTTGACAATCGTTTTAGCCACTGTAAATCCAGCAAATAATTCAAATCTTAAATCTGCACTATACTACTCGCGAAGTTGCTTCGACGAAGTGCTGGTCGAAATTGAACGAAGTCCGAAGTATGTGACTATACACTCATACTAAGAACTAACGGAGGCTTCGAGTCCTTTGACTCGGGCGTAAAAACTGACAACGATCGGAAGTCGCCCGAGGCGAGCCGAGGATTTACGAAGCCAAGCGAAGTGCCCTTATACACTATTACTTCGCGAGTAGTGTAGTACATGTTTTACAGTCTACTTTAATAAATAAATCGCATTTATCGCTTACTACCCTATCTAAATAGTTACTCTTTGCGGTGATTCCCGCTCTACACCCCATAAACGATTACTAACCGTACCAGTTGAGGGGAAAGAGCTCGTTAAATAAGAAATGGCCGCGTATGCGTCCGCTTTCACTAATCCGTTTTTTGATACACCGAAACTAACGTTTACCTTATAATTGCTTTAAGGAGGACACAATTATACGGTGTGTATTAAATAGAGGATAACTTAACATGATAACGAACATGAGGCTTATTTTAATTTAATTTGAAATTTGAATTGTTTTTGTATTTATATTACAGACGCTTTTAACGTTCTGCATCGTTCTCACATGTATAATTTCAACATGAACGATGTAACCAATATACTGTAACCATATTTTGATTTAAAAGAGTGTCCATGGAGTTTCTTGCCCGTTCTTCTCCATAGGTACCTACTACGCTTTGGAATGGGCAACTAGCTTCATCTTTCTGACTGACCAACCCCTTGACATTTCAAAGTGCCTGTAATTGGTTTATTTGAAATAAATGCTTTGAGTTTGAGTTTGATAGAGTAAGTTAAAGATAAAAGAAGCAAGTTATAAGGTACTGCTTATTTCTTAAGGAAATTCTTCCAGCAGACCTGCGAAAGCAGAAATGAAACGAAATGTAGGCTATTGTCTACAGAACAAGAAGAAAAAAATATGAATAAGTATGTGACGTCTTAAACTAAAATATTAAAGATAACCTACACACTAAGTGTGATTCCCTAAACCTCACTTAGAAATTCGATCGGTGTCGAGGTGTGAATCTACAATAATTCACTTATAAATAAATGAGTGTGCTTTCGAATAGTGTGCGGTCATTCAAGTAAGGTATGAAGAACAAGGTGTAAAGCTTAGTCATACCTCCGTAGAAAAGGGAGGATCCTCCGACGAGACGGGTGTTGTGTCTGGTGGGCAACTGCCAGACGTTTGATGTCGGGACGTTGTATATATGCTAGTTGCGCGGTAAACTCTGCTTGCGCGATGCAGGATTTTGCGTGACGTCAGTGTGACTTGTAGCTCGCATGTGGCGATGTAGATACCGCTACAGAGGCATGAAGTTAGTGGAGCTGCGGCCCAGCCGCGGTGACTTTGGCCAGCAGTTTTGTCTTAAATTAAAATGTGTGGTGAAAGCAACACAATTTTTTTTTATTGTTGCAAGGAGAAATCAAGTACCTACAACCATTTTGTGCTAGTCCTTTAAGTGTATATTCTTCCACCACTACTGCAAAGAGGCATTTCTATTTCTTTCTTCTCTAAATCTGTGCATTATCCTCTGCCGTGTACTTTATTTTCCACGTGTTATATTGATGTATTCTCTGAACCCACGCTTACTCTGTGGTCGCAGCATAAGTGCATAAGATGTAAGGTCTCGTTAAGTGCAAATGCTTTGTCAGCCCTCTTTAATCTGTACATTACAATTTAACATTTGCTCAGAAGGGCAACTGAGTATACAGCATGGATTGCTGCTTATTTTTTTTTGCCCACATTAGCGTGTGTACATTTTTATTTTCTAAAGTATCAAACCCAATCTCAATGCATTTATTTCAAATAAACCAATTAAGGGCACTTTTCAACTGTCAAGGGGTCGGTCAGACAGAAAGATGAAGCTAGTTGCCCATTCCAAAGCGTAATAGGTACCTATGGAGAAGAACATGCAAGAAACTCCACCGACAGTCTTTTATATCAAAATATTGTTACAAAAACTTGATTACGTCATTCATGTTAAAATTATACATGTGAAAACGTTGTAGTAAGACGTCCACGTTAAAAGCGTCCGTAATAAAAAAGTTGAAAAAAAAAACAATTCAGAAATTAAAAATAAGCCGTGGCAGCTAAGAGATGACCAGTCCCTACTCAGAGCGCCCGTTCACGAACATGACGTATGGATCAGCACCATTCAGCTCAACCATTTTGAAGGTAATAATGATCCAACGCACAAATCTTACATCTCACAAATCAATCAAAGGCTCACTTTTCTTAAGCAGGTTTTCACATACAGAATTATATTTTTTGCAATTAGAGTAACTCATTTGTGACCTTAGACGAGCAAAATCTAAATCGAGGATATTTTTAATAACATAAGTACTTAGGCAAACTACATACATTTTAATACGATGTTTTTTTTTGCTAGGCATTGGTTAAAAGGTTTGACCTCCCTAAGCTAAGCCTTCGTTAAGTGTGTAACGACCATAGCTTTGTGAGCGGTCAGTAAGCCGCTATTCTCCGTCCAAGATAAAATGTTCTTCAACGCAACACCTAAGAAAACTTGCCTAGAAAAATACTTCTTACATTAAAGGCTTTTAACTTAATCGCTTTAAACCAACTGACGAGAAACTCTATAGGAAAACGAATGCCTGAAGTTACTTAATTCTGTGTAAAAAGACTTAAAATAACTAACTGTTTTTTTCCCGTTACGTACTGTACCGCCACCAAGTCCTTCCTGAAATTCATTTTTCAAACAAAACAAAATAAAATAAAATCTTAAAAATATCACTGCAAGATGTAAGAATCCCTTGTTCTTGGCATAGGCGGGCACTTTATCCGAATATATTACTGGATGCACCGATAAGTACCCTCGTAGTGGTATCTGAACGTGTGCGTTTGACAGCTCAGAGCTGGACGTAATGGCGTTTCGCGCCATTTGTTACCGCCTTTTTTGTTTTGATGGCAGCATTGTACATTTTGACGTCGTTATGTCAAAAATGCTGATCGGTTTGTTTAGAATAGAGATGTGCCTTCGTAAGGCCGAAAAATGATTGGTGAATCATTTTGATTTCATATATTTTTGTGTGTAGTGAAGATTGAAGATCGAAGTCTCATTTATTCAAACTTGCTTACGTCGACACATTTTCTTTACCCTTAAATTCTTGTTCAAATCCCCTAATATTTCCAACAAAACTTATGACAGTAAAGTTAATAAAAAGCATATAGCAAGGCAGTACATTAAGTCTTACTTACTTCCTCATATACTGAAACATACTAATATATTTTGGCACCATAGAAATCAAAATTAAACGTCAAACGAATAAAACCTCATTGTCTATTAATTCCCGTTCGACCGTGCAATAAAATGCAATTCGCTGATGTAACACAATAAAATGGCCGATGTCTGATAAAGAGGTTCTAAACTCGTGGGCAATAAAGATAGATGCTGGTCTTCATTTTAATATCGAGTGTGGACGTAAATGTTGCGATAAAATGACACAAAATGAGGGCTAAAGCTTTAGTTTCCTAGGAAAGCGGTTACGTCATATTATTATAACGGCCGCCATGAAAATTTTCACCAGTATTTGCCATTAAGATGTCGAAAAAGCGCTTCGTATTTAGCCAACCGTTATTGTGTCACCATTGTCCGCTTTGTTAGAACACCAAAGTTTAAGTAAGCGTAGGTTTTAATTGATTTGTACGTGCTAAGAACATAGTGAGGACAAAAGAGGTTTTTGTTAGAATTTTCCTACATTCAAACATATATAAATAAAAATAGCTTTTACTTCGTCTGACTCTTTGTACATACATAAGCAAGTTCTTATTTATAAATTAATAACATTTAGTCATGTTATAGTTTCTGTTAATTAACCCTATATTAGCAAATTAGCTATTATCAATAAACAGGTCAGGCTGTTTTTGTGACATAGGCGTCCTCTATTTCTCTAAACTTATTCCAGTCCAGAGCTATTCTTCGCCAACCTCTTGGCAGATTATCCTCCCACCTTTTCACCTGTTTTCCTCTACGTCTTTTTCTATTCCTTAGGTACCATTGTGTGACCTTTTTGGTTATTTTTTCCGTCTTAGCTATCTTCATAATATGACCGGTCCATTTCCATATGTGTTCTTGTTTTTACTCTAACGTCTGCCACTATGGTGATGTTCCTAATTTTCGTGGCGTTCCATTTGGTAGCAGTCTCAGATTCATCTTGCTCCTCTCTATTCCACACAGACTGTGTTAATTCTTCTAAGATAATGGCGAGGTCTGATAACCGTACTTGTAGAATTTAAGGCGTACGCCATTTTTTTTTTTTTTACTTTAACATTATATCCATAGTTACACCAGTAGCCAGACTTTCAGATTTATATTATGACTATACTTTGTATATTATTACCAATTTAAAATCCAACGATGTCATTGTTCTTCAAATGTACCACAACAAAATGCAACTTCTCGCATCGCCAGGCATGGAAATCTATCCATAATCTTTAGACTATAAATCAAAAGTTATTATGGCCATAATATCGACATTACAGTCAACGAATCGGACTCAGTATTAACTTTTAACACTCCCATCTTTAATATGAAGATTTACAGCTTATTATAATGGCGCCTGTCAAACTGTCAGTTTATGACGGTCGCGCCATAAATTGGCGGGAGTGCATTCGCCATCTTGAATTTTACGAATGTGGACGCATGTTGAGGCAATTATCGTAGATGCTTTGTTTTGATGCTCCCCGTTTAGGCTGTAGTACATAGTAGGTACATGTTGGAAGATATATTTATAGAACTTCCTTGTTTTATTTTTTAACCATGATTGCTTTGGCTAAGTACTCGTGGCTAAATAATAACAGCCGTACGGTTCCATCGAAGGTTAAGCTATACTTCCCGCGGTCGATTCGCAGATAGGTGACCATCCATTACATATCGAGACTCATCCATGTCTCGGAAAGCACGTTACGCCGGTTGTCCTGACTGTCATTAGTAGATCTTTGACAACCAGTCTTAACAACGGACATCGTGCTACGCAGTAACTGGGTTGTGGAGGTCAGATAGGCATTCGCTCCATGTAAAATAATGATATTCAGCTGCATCCGGTTAGACTGGCAGCCGACCCCAACATATTTGGGTAAAAGTTCGGCAGTTTGTTTTGAAGGCTTTGACAAAGTTTAAAGTCGCAATGCAAAACATGGGAGTCCTGCAGCGAGGTAATTGCGTAACACACTAACAGTAGGAATAGCTTTCATTTTGACAGTTCAACAACATTCATTGCGTTATTTACGTTGTTGAGCAGACACACTTTTCGAACATATGAAGCAATGGATTAGCAGTATCCTTCAAAATTATTCAGATTATGATTGAAATTGTGTTACGAATTCGGGTGCTGGTCTAGCTGAAGCGATCAACAATATGACGCCTGTTTTAGCATCATATTTTGAGCACAACACGAAGAAATGTCTGTTGAAGGGTTACCTTATTCATTGCGCGATTATTGCGCCTGACAAACAGATTAGTTATTACAGTATGTACTTAGATAAGATTCCTTTGTCATCCTAAAGGACTACCATTAAGAGAGGGGCAAGAGGCAGTTATATGAAAAAGAAATAATATGTAAAAGTCTCCACTCCACATAAGGAAAATCTTAACATACTGCCAACCTCCTTAATTATTCTCCCTTGTGTTTACAGGTTCCGTGCATGTCTTAAGCTAGCCGACACATCAGTATCCAACATGGTGGGGAAGCTGTTCTTCAACGTCGTCCAAACGAAATGCTTCATCCTCAAGCCTGTCAAGTTGTGCACGCAACGCTCCTGGTGGGGCAAATGCCAACGAAGAGGTTACACGAAACAAGCCTACATGAGGGACAACCTACCCTACTAGCCAGTTTAGGGCCTTACCTTTGCCATTTAAAAGTAGGCTGTACAAGGCCTTACCTTCGCCTAAAAAAAATCATTGACAATTGATATTGTCGATGACAATTTTATTCAATGTTGCCAATGTTACCAGTTTAATTTTAGGGTGATTCCCTAAAGTGTGGGTAAATGTTAAGAAATATGACAACGTTGAATTCCTGAGTACATAAAAACGTTCTTAATAATATTTATTTCTGTGATCGTATGAGTAACTTAATGTATTTTTAAATGTTACTATAGATGGGTTCCGTTTCTCATAGAAATTAAATGTGTATCGAATACGGGTTTTCGAATTTTAAAATGTTTGTCTGTATTGCTGGTCTTATGAGTTATTATAATATTTTGTTGTTATTTACACTAGAATATTATTTCTATCTTTCAAATTGGTACCTCATAAAAACGACAAAATCGTATTTTTTCTGCCGAAAAGAAATAAATTTTGGTCGACGTTGAAGCAACGGATTCAGCAATTTTTTTCACTTTTGGACTTGTTTTAAAACCTCACGAGACCAGTATTTATTTATTTCTGAATCCGTACTTTACATATTCCTTACTCACTGCCATTTTAATATATTCCGTCTGCCAGTTTTGCCAAGCGAAAATATTCTTTATACTCAGGTTATTTCACTTTCCGCTGGATTTTAAATATTCACTGAATTTATTCTTATTAGTTGTTAATATATATAAAGTATAAATTATACAATGGGAAGATGACTATACGACAATTAATGAAAACACTGGCAATACTAATGCTTATCTAGGAGTATTTTGAAAACTATCAAATAAATACTAACATATAAATTAAAAAAGTGATTATATAGAACAAACTAAATAGTAGTGATGTGCCGACTATGGGTTTTGCCAATCTTTGACTAGATATAGTGACTAAACTATTGGATATATATCCAATAGTTTAGTCACTATATCATATTTGATAGAATTTTTGTATGCAGACTGGGAACGTTATAAGATATAAGCCCCTTTATTTATAAACGTTGCTTAAAGTTAAGTAATGATTAGCGACTGTTTAACCATACATTTTAGATGTTTAAGCGCCTCTTAACTTTAAGCAACGTTTATAAATAAACCCTAAGAAGTTCAATTATTGTCGTATTTTCAGCATACAGTTGATATTTTTTCTTTGTAAAACACTAGTTTTTCTTGTAAAACACTATTTTCGCTTAGCTTACAATTGGGACGTTCAGATTATTGTTTTTTTTTTTATTGTAAATATGTAATTATACAAAACAAATTGACTCTATTTATATGTTTACGATAGTTAACCATAAAATAAGGAAATTAATAAAAAAAAAGTCTGTTGTAAAAAAAAAATTTCCGAATTTCAAAATTGTAGAGCTAAATAAAAGTAATGCAAAAGGGTGATATGGGCAAATGTTGCCAGGATTTAAAAAGAAATCATTGAAAATAACAAAAAAAAAAACTGTAAATTTTTGTCTATGTCATCCAAATATTTGGCAATAAAACTTACTAGATTTAGCAGACTTGTAGATATTATAGTAATATCTCAGGTGAATCCGGGAATAGACTTGTATTTAAAAAAAAACAGGCTTGAGAACTATTTCTGTCAAAAAAGGAAATGTTTGTTTTTGCATATTCTCACAATAAAATGAATATAGTAAATATAGAGACTTTGACAGATTTTAGTTCTTTAGTCATTAATAAACTAACTCGGTCTAATCTTAATAATACTGTATAAAGTATAATTATTAAAATAAAAAAGTAATATAACTAATTTAAATTATTTACCGCTAAAAACTTTATTTTTATTGAAAATACCGTTCACAACAATAAATGTATTTTTTTACAGTCAAAGGTTAGGGCTTCACTTACTATGTCCACTTTTCCCAGGCATATGTATAGTCCTATGCCCTTACTATCCCTGCAGCGCCCCTAGTGGTGTGAATTGTAACTATTGCTCTATCAAACTCCTTTCAAAGACTAATTTTGTGCCAAAAATAATCCAGATATTCCAATATTATATTTTCATATCCCATACGTTTTTAGCGGCTTATAGTTGTAAGAAAGGCGTGCGAAGTTCCTCTATTCGACAATATGGATGTTTAGTCAAATAAGTATTTTGTGATTCTCACATGTAGATGTTTTAAATGTGTAGATTAATTAAGTAGATCAAGCAATAATTTCAAGAAATAAATAAAAATAAAATTGAAGAGCCTGTAGATGACTACTTACTAATGAAATGTTGTAGAAATAAATGCAAAGTTATATATTGTTTCTGAATTTAATCTTTCGAGATTGTCTAAAAGTTTTGGACTCAACGATAGGTCTTACTGTAGGTAAACAATAACAATATAAGATACCATGTGGAGACGACAATACGACAATAAATGATAATGCATAAGAGTATTTTGAAACTATCAAATGAGTCATTTAGATTCAAAGGCAGCAACGTCCAATTTTTCAAATATAGCAACTTTTAATGCAATCTGTCAATGTCACATCAGCTTCTGCATTAATTTATAACCAAAAATATTGTTTACCGCCATTTTGTTTTTTCTGGATGTGAGGATGGACCTTTGCATCTATATGACACAAATAATGCCTACCGTACCATCGAAATTAAAAAAGTGATATTTTAACTCAACTAAACAGTAGTGATGATCAGACTATGGGTTTTGCCAATTTTTGACTAGCTATAGTGACTATTAGATACATTTGATTGAATTTTTTTATGCAGACTAGGAACGTCATTAGTTAAACGCAGTTCAATTTATTGTCATAATGTCTCCACCTCGTATGTGTCTAGCGAAAGTTGGACCTATGTATAGTCGATCTGAGTAATTGTATACAAAAAATGCACGGGGGTAATTTGAGACAGAACTTGCAACACCAGTCAGTGAACATTTTCCTTTGCTGTTGAAAACAATGCCTACCCCAGATTATAGTCAAAATCAAATATCAAAATCACGTCATTTATTCAAACTAGACTGAACATCAGCACTTTTTGAAAGTCAAAATTACATAAGACAGCCCCCAACACGCCAGCCCTTCACCACATCCTAGTGCTTTATTTAGTACATACCATGGTATAATAATATACTTCGCCATGCATAGCATTCCGGTCACGGGGGCCACACAAGCCTACGTCATCATCGCTGTTTTACCAGTAGTGTGTAATAATAACTCCCCAATCGCCTTTATTACCCGTGCGAATCCGATAAAAGGAAAAGGTTTTAACTAACAATTACGTTGGTACATGTTTAAATTGAAGTGTTTCGTTTGATTAGAAAAATGAAACAACAATTTAAATGGTTTATATTTTTTTTAACAGAATGGTGACTGAAAATGTTTCCGTAATTCGTATTTTGTTGCAATAAAGTGGCAACTGGATAGTGTCGTAAGCATGTGTCACTCCCGGAATGCCAGACCTTGTTTTTTTAGACCATGGTACATAGTTATTCCATGCCCCCGATTCAAATCTGAAAATCACAATGATTTTTTTTAACAAAACATTCGCTTAGTATACTCCGAAGCTGGTCACACGTAATGTGTGATTTATCTTAAGTTATTAAGGCGGAACCGTAACGGAAGCCCGCGAAATTCAAATTTTGTTACGTTTTTTGCAATTTGCAGGTCACTGTCAGGTTGCATTTTGATTAAAATATGATTCGCGACCGTAACAAATATGGCTTTACAGAATTATAATCATTAGAATCAGTAATACATCTCTATAAGTTCATATTACCCTATTGAATGACTATTTCATGAAATCATGACATTTGAGGGCAATTCTAACTTAAGGAGTTGTATTATCATGATTGAATTATAACCCGAATTGATTGTCAAAGTCTAAGTTAACGCGAGCGAAGCCGCGGGCAAAAGCTAGTTAATATTATAAATTCGAAAGTAACTCTGTCTGTATGTTACCTTTTCATGCCTAAACCACTGAACAGATTTCGATACAATTTGGTAAGGAGGTAGATGGCATCCTGGGGAAGGACATAGACTACTTCTTGTCCCGGTAGCACGTTCCTGACATCCACGCAGGCGATGCCGAAGGCAGAAGCTAGCAATTGGTAATCGAGTCGGTTTTTAATCAAACAAATTTTTATCGGAGGGAGGGTTTTGTTCGCATTATTTAAATCGTTTCCAATAGCCCGGACTTTACCAATGTATGTAAAATGTAAATAATAATGTATGTAGTATGAAATGCATGCTAGATTATGTGCGAAATCGTTTTAATATTATAGAGAACTTTTATTTTTGTTCCGATTAATGTAACTGATGAAATAAATAAAAAATATCTTGGAAATAATTTTTTGTTGTTTTGATTCGCCTCCTACATCACGATCATGATTCATGACCCAATGAAAAAGGCTAGGATATAATATTCGTTCGAAGACAAAAAGTCGTCGTCATGTAAAATTCACGCTATTTATGCCCGTTTACTAAAACTAGGCAACAGCTAGGAAATAAATGCCTAAATAAAAAAGCGCTTTTGGGTTTTCAACTTTCGGCACATGGAGTCTACTCTCTAAGTCCGTCAACGAAGATACGGGCCTGTACGAAAGTAGCTGTTCCGTCGAAACAAGTCACAAATTAATTTTTTTGGACAGGCAGAAACAATTCGAGCGTAAGGACAACTGCCAAATCGTGTTGTCTTCCATTATTAGTTCGGAGCCCGAAGTAATATTACGTCCGTAAGTGTTACGGCGTGGGAAACGTCCGTAACTTCGGCTGAAAAAACGGATATTGTGCTTAGAGAGTACACCTGGTAAGTACACGCCCTGAACCGAGCGTTTAAAATCCAAAAGCGCGTCAGAAAACGGGCATTTGTCAGTGGGACCAGTTGCCTTACTATGACGTGCTAATACCATCATGGTTCCATGGAAAAAAGGGATAGTGCTATCGGTCATATATAGCTCCGTCTCTCTTTCACGCTGGAACAATGATAGCTTTAACACGTCATAGTACGGCTACAGCGCGCTGTAGAACTTCGAGCATAACAGCTACGTCGTAGACGATCTACGAGATTACCTACTATGACAATAATGAAATTAGGTCTTTTAATTAAAAAACTGTCCCTAAAAAGGGTTGGATCTTATATCGAATTTGAGGAGAATTCGAGGCCTGAATTTGAGGAGTCTATTACTGTGGGTGGGTCAAGAGAGTTTATCTCAAGCGCCCCCATGCAACGATGAATGTTGTTGAAAAAAGCTCAAAATTAAAAACATTCAAAGAGTCACACCTACTTATTTGCATAATTGCAACTTGTCTGGATGGTGCGTAGGTACCTAATAAAATAACACACCTCGCCACTCCTTTAAAAAAATATTATCTCGTAACTGAGAAGGAATTTTGAAAAACGGCGCAATAAGCGACCTCGGTGTGTCTAGAATTTTCTAATACCTTATAAAAACATTCATATTGAGACACGAAGCAATAAAATACGAGCTAAATTAATGTGGCCGCTTTTGTTTAGATCAAATTTTGTTGCTTCGTGTCTCAATATGAAAGTTTATAAAAGGTATTAGAAAATTCTAGACACACTTACCGAGGTCGCTTATTGAGCCGTTTTTCAAAATTCCTTCTCAGTCACGACATAATATTTTTTTAAAGGAGTGGTGCTAGTGGACCCGTGTATGTGCTCTTAAGGATCTACGTAACATAATACACATTCATGTTTTTCGATATGACGCAGTCGTCGTAAAACTCAAAAGTAAGTAGGTTGTACCTACACGCTGTACACGTCAAAACAAAGGTTCTTGCTGTTAATATAGGTTAGTATCCACGATTTTTTTTACTTTTCTACACGAATCAATGACAGCACTAGTCAAACATAAAGACTGATATATCTACTTCTTCACTTACCTAAAGTAGGTAGGTACTGCACGCACATGACAGTGGCTGTCAGGAGCAGTTGCAGGTTCGCGGCAACTCAAATTCTGGAACAAAAATACCTCCCATAAATCTGACACTATTCCAAGGCAGTTTGGTTTCAATACCTTTGCCTGTCTGAATTCAAATTACAACAACATATTTTTGACAGTCGTGACGGCCTGACGTGTGAGATAGATAAAAAATACTTTTGGCCGCAAAACCACGTTACGTGTTTTGATACTTTTCTTCGTGTTTTTATTTTTATTAGATAAATCCACTAAAATTGAGAATTACTTACCGAGGACTTCTTATCAATTTCGGTAGTCGATAAATCAAGTATTCTTTTTTTACACACACACTTCACTTCATACTCTAGTACGTCTGATCTACCAACACGGCGCGATTTCGACGTTCGTTTAATATACAACCACTAATACATCATCGACCAGGGTCAGTACACACGACGACATTTATCAAGCTATACATTTCCAGTTTTAGTTGCCCACGCATTGTATAGGCATTTCGTACAATGCGAAGTCAGCTTATACTGGAAATGTATAGCTTGATAATTATATCGTCGTGCGTACCTGGCATAATTTGGTCAAACATTTAGTTCATTTGCAATCTTGAGACACACTCACACACAATACGATTAATTATCACATTACCGCGTTCGCGCCGGTTCGCGTAATTTTCGCGCGCGTAGGTACTGTCATGTTCGTTTTCGTTCGTTCGTTGATTTTCCGTCGGTCATTTCTGTCATTTTTTTTTCTGGACTTTATGGTGTGTATACACTAGAGTATTTGCTCGGGCATTTCCGTGTAATTTAACGTTCTTACTAACGGTACTTACAATACAACCAAAAGCTCGCTTTACAAAAAGCATTTCTATGTAATGTAGGTAACCTTCTGCGAATGCTCGACACGGTGTTCGAAGTAATGCTCACGGCGAGTGTGAACCTCACAGATTTACCTGTAACATTCCTTTCTATTTTGCGTTGACCCTTCGTTGAAATGTCAGATCTACAGGCTCTATGAAATATTACACAAATTCGCTCGTTTTTTTAGAAAATCACGCTGGAGTGTAGCCTCAGGGGTGCTATCCGCGCTATGGAGCGAGGACTTATAAAAAACAAACGATTTTTTTTTTCGGAAATGTACCTATTTTTTTGCAGTACTTATCTGGTTACCTTTGTCTATAGAAAGCTTTTAGCTTTTGAGAAGCATGGTCCTACGACGCATCGTTTCCGAGAAAAAGGCTTTCGAAAATTTTTATAACTTTGGTACTGAGGAAAAAAGAATTTTATAAACAAAAAAAAAATTATTTCGCAAATCGTTAGTTTCTCGATTCTATCGTAAAGAACACCTAAGTATACCTAAGGCTAAAGCATCTTCGTGTTTTTTTGTCTAAGACTAGCCGTTTTTCGTAAAAATTATGACGAAGGGATCCTTCTAGAACTTAAGATGCAATAGCGAAGCGAAGCGAGCTCGGGACTTGGGGCACCCCGACTCGGACAGGTTAGGTTCGAAGGTATTTTCTTTTAAACCATTCAGAAGTAGGAGCACCGCGTAGCGGGCCCGGGACCCCGTCGACTACGCCTGCGTGCGTCCTAGGGCCATGTTTCTCAGAACCTAGCGTGCGTCCTAGGGCCATGTTTCTCAGAACCTAAATGGTTTCTATGGTCAAGGTTAACCCGATATTACAATAAAATTGATAGATTTCAGAAATAATTAGAAAAGACCCAATAAATAGTTTTTTTTTTTTTTTTGTGTACTCCTTACAATATTGTATATTAATGCGTATACTGCAACTCCTACTGCTCCGCCTCTAAGACGACCACTGACCAGGGCAGTCGTTGTGTACCGTAGGTACCCGAATAGGTACAATCATTGCACTGTATCCAGATATTTCTTACTTCTTGTTTAGACCGATTCTGTTACCATATCCAAGCAAGCTATCATTTTTATTAACAGGAAGGGTAAGGAGGTAGGTGCATCAAATGGCAATAAACCAACAGCTGGGAACTCCTCTAAGACGCTGTCCTATTTGAATGCGATCGTCACGATCTTTTGTTCGGATTCGCGACATGGTCAGTATACATCCGCCCTTGCCTTTGGGCTATTGCCGCTTTCAACGGTGATAACACCGCCATCTAGCGGTCGACGGAGCTTTTGACTTCAGGATTTATAGCTGACTGAACTGTATTCTAACTAATCTGGAGTCTTTTTGTAGTTTATAAAACACGTAGACGTAAACGTCGTCACTCGTAATTTACATAGCGCGCAGTTTGTTATAAAACTACTACCGCTACTCGCCGCCAGATGGCAATTATTAAAACGACTACGTAGGTAAAAAGTATTTATTACATTTAGATCGATAGATTCACACCATATACACATCACCGTCTTGATGTTTTAACAATAAAACATTTTCTCCGTCCTTCAATTCATACTCGACCTCTTTTAAAATATCTATTTTACCGCCATCTGTCTCCGTAACCTGAACTATTAAGTTCTGTTCGACGCTTTTGCTTTTAGCCTGTTTGCCGTGTTTCGCCGCTAGATGGCGACGCAATCCTCTCACTCTCGTATAGGTGGCGCTACAGTGCTCACAAGGGTGCGATTCTGAACGGACGTGTGTTGACGAAATATGCTCTTCTAGACTTATTTTGTAGCCGAATTTCTTGGAGCAGATTGTGCACTGAAAATAAACAAATGTATGGATTAATCTATAGTTTTATTTGCCCTCTGCTCCAGTGAAAATAGACAATATTAAAGCAAGTTTTTCAAAGCTTATCATTAACTACATACCTCATATTTCTTAACGCCGAGATGTCTCCTGCGATGTGCACGTAGATTTGAGCTGGAAATACATCTTTGTGGGCACATGTCACAACTGTAAGGTCGTTCACCTGTATGTTTTCTGCAACACAAGAATAGAATGCGTTACTAGTCACTACAGTCGTTGGTCACGGGATGGCCGATGTGGTCGAAAAGTTCAATAGTGACGGCCGTGTGTGCCGTAGGGCGCAATTCCACTCAAACCTATTCAAATCATTGTTTCCAATTGATTTTAATTGAAAATTAACAAATTACAAAAACAACAATAAAAAATTGGGTCGCCAGTATAGAGGTATGAGGAACAGGGTGTAAAGTTCACTCATCCGCCATAGAAAAGACAGGACCCTCCGACCAGACGGGTGTTGGGTCTGGTGAGCTACTGCTCGACGATTGTTTTTTTTTTTTTTTTCCTAATTGGCAGCTCGTAGTTGTGACCACTAAGGTCCTGGCTACTTAACCGGGCAAACCTGTGGGTGCCTTAAGCTACTAACTTAAAGCCTCCAGCCAGGGGCGAAAAATACTTAAAAATTAGGTGACCGCACGCTAAGGGCACCCCCTGTGGGGTACGAACCTCGGCTTAGGGCGTCACTGAGGGGAGGGCAGCAAGATGGGACAGGCTGGATCTAAATTATATTATTATTAACTGGGGAATTTAAAACTACAGGCTCAGCTACGGCGCGGGCTGGCGCGTCGTCGAGCAAGGGTCGGGGGGGTCGACGATTGATCTCGGAGTGTTGTTTATATACATAAACTAGTTGCGCTGGAAACTCTGCTTGCGCGATGCAAGCTTTTGCGTGACGTCAGTATGTTGCCATGTTCGCATGTGGCGTTGTAGATGCCGCCACAGAGGTATTAAAGTAATTTTCCCAAATAGGCATTTTTGTTTACATGTCCAGAAACTAAATTGTAAACACAATTTACAAGGTGGAACAACGAAATGGTGATGACTGCGGGAATCCGCTGATACAAGAAGCACAGGCTCGGTCATGGCCGCGGTCGCGAAGCTATAAATCAAGTAATGCCATTACCTAATGTGAACTGTCAGTGAAGATCGCTGTGTAGCTCTAAACTCGCAGTGTGGACATTGATGACTCTTGGTACCTGTGTGTGTTAACTTGTGTTTGTGCAAGTAATCCTGACGAGTGAACACGCGCCCGCATACCTAAGGAATAAACAAAAGGGAACTGTTTTAATTTGTTTGTCTAGTTTCTTTGTTTTTCTTTGTTTAGTTCCGACAACTCCATCATGTTGTGGTGACCTTCCAGTCTGACCAGATGCAGCTGAGTACCGGTATTTTACATGGAGCAACTGTCTATCTGACCTCAACAACCCAGTTACTGGATAATACCCTCCCCCCCTCCCTTGATAAAACTGATTGTAGTTCTAACGACTATAACACACCAAATACTTGCTCTGTAGTGGAGTTGCAAATACTCACTCTGTAGTGGAGTTGCAAATAATATTGCAACCATACCATATTTGTATACCGCCATGTACAGCCGGACTATAATTACTTATCTGGCATATAATTTTAAACTTGATATAGAGAAGTCAGAAATCAATTGTAGTCTGGATTTGTGCCCGGTTGATGGCAATAGGCTCGCCCCCTATTACATGGGAAATGAACAAAACTGGGAGTAATGCGGCCGTCCATCACTTCAGGGAAACAAGGCGTGATGTTATGTTATATTATAAAAAAATCCTTGAATAAATTTTGAGGATTGGTAAATATAGCATAGGGCAGAGTTCAGAAGAAGAAAAAAAAGGATTGTTTGGTTTTATGAAACCACGGTAAAAGTGAAACTTTTTTTCACATTATAGACATTTAACTAAAAACCTCCTTCCTTTCACTTTATCCCTACTCCGCGGCCGACCGTCACGCGACATGCAACACACAGACGAAACAGTTTGAGACGATGTAATAAAAGTTTCACTTTAAAAACAAGATGTAAGATGAAGACAGATGAGCAATTGGGGGAGTCCTTTGTCTAGCAGTGGACCGTAATAAGCAGACAGGCTAAAGAAAGATTGAACATGCAGTTCCTACTTGAAAATAGGACAACTCTTACATCACAAACAAAATTCTTCTCCTTTCCATGTTCAGTCATATGCAGTTTCAACAATTCCTTAGTCTTAAACAATTTTATACACTTGCCACACTTAAAGATATGCTCGGGCAACTCCGTCAAAGTGTTGTGTCTATGGTCTCGCATGTGATACTCATACATGCACCTTTTTGGAAGATAGCGGTCACATATTGTACACTTATATCCACCTTTTAATCCTTTACAGAAATTTAATTCATGGCTTATTCTTGTTTTTCGACTTTTAAAACGTTTTTCACAACCAAAACATTTGAAGAGTGTTCCATTGTTTTCTATGCCATGTAAATCTGCATTATGGTGAGACAGAAGATCTATAGTTTCAAGATCTATGCAGCAAATATTGCAGTAAGTCGGTGAGCGTTTGTGTAAATACTTTTTTCGGACTTTTGAATTGGTTTTCAATTTCTTTTCTGTCTCTGGTTCTTCGTACTCTAAATTATCATCAAAATAAGTATCTATTCCACCAATTTTATCGTAGACATCGTCTATATCTTCACTTTTTATCACATCACACGATAGTTCTTTAATTTTAGATTCTTCATACCCCTTCTGGAGTATTAGTCGTAACTTGGCATCAGTCTCCTGGCAAAACGTTTTGTAAAAGTAAAATCGCTTAATTTCATTGTAACAATTGACGCAAACCTTATTAAAGTGGATATCATCTACTATGTGTAAACAGTCTTTTATTATATCCGAGCAAGTTTCTTCGGAATTTTCTGAAAGTTGGAGTAGTATTTCGATGTCTGCATTGTTGCTCCAGCATAATCTGCAAATATCATCATGGGAAAAATATTCGTAATTATACAATTCACTATCGGTCGAAATCTGGCACCAGTGCATGATCTACAATTTATTTTTTAGAGATATCACGCCAAATAAACCAAATAAACAGAAACAACTGGCTTTGTTGTTAATTTTAATTTGGACCTGACTGTCAGTGTCAATCTGAAATTCTGAAGTTTGCTAGTCTCTAGAGATGAAGCGTATATACTAGAACAGATCCAGGGACTAGGTATTTAATGAGACTAGGTTGCACCTATTCCAACTTTACAAAATACTCGATCCACCTAGTCTCTATCTTTAGTCTCACTGTGCCTAGGCGACGCACGGCCGGCATCCCCCACCCCCGCGCTCCTCTCATGGCCCACTCGAGTCGAAGTACCGGCGCGGGGAAGCGAGATAGCAAGTCTACTTTGCCTAAATTATTCGTATGTCAGTCATTTGATTTGAACCATATTTCAATGGTCATAAAAGTAATGCAACGCGTATTCTTGTTTGCCTATTTTGTACACTAGGTACTTGTAAATACTCGATGCGAATGAAGATTTTATACTGAGATGCAATGCAGTCGAGAATCAAGTACGGACTCATACAAATATGATCTCGGTGGACGCGGGCTCGCCGTATTGATACCTACTGGACGTCGCAATCGGATACGCGTATCGGACGTATTTTGCAATCGGTTTTGTTTCGAAGTTTGTTGTGGTAGAATTTTTGATTTTATTTTTATTAAGACTATAAAGTATCTCCCAAAGGCAGTAGTGTCGCTTGGGATCATTTTACGGACAACAAATAGCTGAGTGTTACATTTGTAAAATACAACTGAGTAATAAAAGTTCTATATCAAACCTTACAAAGCACATAAAACGTAAACATCCATTCGTAAGTTTAGCTAAAAGAAACGATCCAGCTCCAGTGATAGCAGCCCAGACTAACCAACAACCACCACCATCAGACATTCAGACCAATCGCAATCACCATCCAGTACTCAAACTGCAGAAATAGTTTATAAAAATATGACAGGCGCCTAAAAAAAAAAAAAAAAGGCAAATATATGATTACTCTGAAAAAAAAACATGAATTGAAATCTTTTAAATACGCCAGAAATCTACAATGTAGATAAATCTTTACGTTGACAGTCCTAAGCCTGTGCAAAGTATGGAGGGAAGATTACAATTAATTACTGGGTACGTAGGTACTGTGTACCTACACGTACCCGTACCGGTGGTACGCATAGACTAAGCTTACTTTAAAGTCTGCGTTCTTCGTGGACTAGGTGGAACAGGTATTTGGATCGAGTATTTGTACGGAATTGGACTAGGTGCACCTAGTATAAAATTTACCTAGTACGACTCATCTCTACTAGTCTCACAGTCCACAGACTACATATGCTAGTTTTTTCCTTTTGACTTCGCACGGTTTTCACGTTTAGTTTCATTATTATGAAGAAAACAAAGTTAGGAAAATGAAAATATTATTAAGTGTAAGACTGTTAAATGTATAGGATTAGTAATTATAACAGTGATATCATAGTGTATAATGAGCTAAATACAATAACGAAAAATTATAAAATATTATTTAAAGTAATGAATGAGACTATGCATATAAATACAGGAAAGCTATTTGTATGTAGCTACGAATAATTATTATTCGTAGGTACAAAGTAAAGAAAGTATTGAGGTAGGAAAAGGAGTACGGAGGGACAAGTGGCTTTGTCACTGCTGTCATTCAACGGGAATCCTGCCATCACGGATAACGGGATAAGAAAAAAAAGAACACCGCGCCACGCGTATCGAATCGAAAGTGAAGCACTTTAAGTATGCCGGGACCGTTTGTACAAACATGTCTCACCACTACGGCGTCATTGTAGGTACTGTTTACGTCAAGTAATAAAATAAAATAATGCCTTCTTGTGTTGTGAAACGGTGTAAAAATAATTCTACATCCCAGAAAAAGTGTCAAGGAATAACATATCACAAGTAAGACACAATTAACTTCTTGATTTATAAATTTAATTTAATTTTTCGCTTTTTTTTGTGGGTCGGTTTGTAATTTATCTAAATTACTATAGCCTAATGTCAACTGCTCATCACCTTTTACAAAATATGGCTTTTCCGGATGCAGGGACTTAGTGTATTTTAGACATTTTAAAATAATTAATTATGGAACACAAAACCTCAAAAGACGTAGTGTTGTCGGCAAATAAATGGGTAATTTTCCCGAGAGATTGGGTAATCCATTTTTTGTGATCTTTGTAATTTTTTGCAATTATTGAATATGATTATTTTTATAGATTTCCTACAGCAAATCAACCATGGAATAACGATTGGATTAAAATAATCAGAAATTGCAGAGCTGAAGAACATTGGATTCCGTCGAAAACAAGCGTGATATGTAGTATACATTTTGATGCACACGATTTGTATACTACGAAAAATGGACTACGTCGAGTTGTAACCTATGCAGTTCCAAACAGAGTAAGATAATAAGGAATATTTTTCTAATAAATGCATTCGTAGAGAATCAGGAATGTTGTAGGTACCAAATTTAACTTGCATGATGGTAATTATTCATAATTATGGAGAGGTCCACATTCATACACAGTATCGAAATTATTGTACACTCAGCAATTTAATTTAATGAGTTTTAAGAGGGTATAGTGATAGTGTTCATACTGTTTGTATTTGCTTTCAGCTCTTGTTTGAGCTACCAAACATGGAAGAACAGCCTGTAGAGCCAGGAAATACTATTTCATTACAAAGAGCACACCAGTTGTCATCACATGAGACATCAATTTTTCTTCCTTCACCGTCTCCATCATTAACACAAGTATGTACATAATTATGTGGCCAGTGCAATAAAATATAGCAAAAATATTCTATATTATATGGTTATTGTATTTTCCTTTTTTTCAGCGATCAGCGATAGTAGCAGATGATTTCAAGCAGCCGCCGTCACCCAAAACCTCTACCTCCTTAAGCCTAGGCTTATCTTCATCTGAAGTATGTAGATACATGCGTCGTGCTCTACTACGTAATACTCAGCTCGTCGCGTCGGCGGTCGTGTAATACTTAGCTGTAATTTATTATTCAATTATTTTAATCCATTCTTTTTCTTATAGCTACCACTGATACTTGAAACAGTAGCAACTGATTCCCAGAAGCCATTACCATCTGAACCCTCCGTTTCCTTGAGATTGGGTTTATCTTTATCACAAGTATGTATATACATGCACCTTGGTATTATATTATAGGTTATTAGTTATCACTAATGACCTATTATAACTACTCTTTTGTTTTAGCTACCTTCAATCGGTGGTCCGTCATCGCCATCTACAGCCTCTAATTTTAAAGAAGCGCTAGTACCCGACACACTCAGGAAACGCATTTTAAAGGAAAAGTTAAAAAAGAAACAAGCATTTATTGCAAAAAATAAAAAAAGAATAAAAATATTGAATCAAAAAGTTAGGCGTCTCCAACATCGAAATAAATCTTTAAAGGACATATTAAAAAGAATTAAGAAGCAAAACTACGTGAACATAGATCATAGATTAAAACAAAACACTGCTGCTGCGGATTTGTTCAAGAATTATATTCAAAAAAAAACAAAAAAACGTATTAAGTACTCTGTTGCTACAAAAAAGTTTTGTCTGACGTTGAATCTTCATTCTCCGACAGCTTACGATTACATTAGACAAACGTTTGATACATGTCTTCCGCATCGCAAAACGCTGGCTAAATGGTATGGTCACGTAAAAGGTGATCCAGGGTTTACCGAAGAAGTTTTTCAAGCTTTAGAAGCTAAGTCACAGGTGAGCCCCAATTGATAAGAAAGCCGTGTGGGTTAGTGAGTGTATGTGGGTGTTGTAAAGATTGTGATTATATCTTTTAAGTAAATATTTTTGTTTTATTTTCTATTAGCTGACCCGATAGACGTTGTCCTGTTCACATTTCAACAATTCATACAAAAAATCAGGTCTAGCCTACCCTACATACCCCATCCACCCTATCTTCTATATAAGTAATTTGCCCACATTAATACAGAACACAATCAATTGAATTACGTGCCTACTGCGGCAGCGTTTTTCTTGTCATTCATACAAAATAAATACTTTATTTTAAGTTTTAACTAAGTATATGTTTGTAATTTCAATTAAATAATTTGAGTGGACTTCTTATATCGCTTTATCTAAATAAATGAATAAACTGTCAAAATATTAAAAATAGAGTAAAGTTTCATTCATCTGGTATCCCTCAAATCACGCACACTTAGATCGGTACAGTGCTTGAGGTGCTTCACTTTCGATATGCGTAGCGCGGACCGCGGGGCGCGGAATAGTTCTTTTTTTTCTAGTCCATGGCTGCCACATTAACAATAAAATTATCATCGGTTGCAATTTTTAATAACCAAAGAACTTTTGTGCGTTACGCCAGCAAAATAATGTCGAAAATAGTCTTTTAAATGTTATAGATAATTAGTTGCCCAGCTTCTGTAATTGTTTCGCACATTTTTAAATTTGTTGCTTATATGTATACCATAGATTTTTTGTTATTTCACAAAAACATTTCCTGCTGGGGTAACGTTACCGCAGCCAGACATTTTCTTTTTTAATGGGAATATTGAAATAAATATTAGCTACCTAATTAAGTAGTTGTCTTAAACGAGGTAAATTATTTCTTACAACTCATTTTGTATGTGTTCCTTCTTCGGCTGCGAAGTTATTCGAGATCCTGCTGGAGTAACGTTTGTGGTTTTGCTGGATCTCTGAAACGGTTAAGCGGATTCTTATCATCTTTTGTGTATGACTTCATAAGAATTAGATCCAATTAGTTGTGCAATAACAAAACAAAAATAATGCACCGTTCAAAGGTTATTTAATTAAATATAAAAATACTTCAATAGGTCCGAACACTTTGACTAAGAGCTCTAAAGACTTGCTTTAAACGTTATTTTGTTACAAGCTACAAAATAACGTTTAAAGTAAGTCTAAGTAATTTTTATCCGTGATTGTTATTAAGTTTAATTCATATTTTAAAAGTTCTACCTATTGAAATAATTATTTTACCTGTAAATAAAAAATCTTTATGAAACGTAGAGAGAGACAATGTCTGGCTGCGGTAACGTTACCGCAGCAGCAAGTTTTTGTGAATGAAATAACTTAAAAATTATAAGTGCAACTAATTTAAAAATGTGCGCAAAAATTTCAGAAGCTGGCCAACTAATCATCATAGCATTTAAATGACTATATTCGACATTATTTTGCTGGGGTAACCTGGGGTAACGCACACGCCAGAGGTAACATAGTTTATGTAACTATCGAACGGCGATCGAAATCGAACTGATGTTGAATTGAAACACAATTGAACGTGTAACGTTGCAAATTAGTAGAATCGGCCCCCTGATTTTTTGTCAGATTATTCTACAAGCAACTTATTAACGTAATAGTGTTTTAATTTTTTAATCCAATCAATAGAGTTTTTGTAGGTAAGTAAATAGTTTTTTTTTTCATATTTTGCAATAAATTAGGTACTAGCGTTGTTATCACGCTTCTCGTTCTTTTGTATACAGACCGACAGTGACCGCGTTTTAGAAGTTGCCAGCAGAGAAGATTCTTAGCAAACCTACACTTTTTTTTGTGATTCGTTTCTCGTAGGTTAACATAAGAGGATGTCGGCTGCTTAACTGGACATGCCTGTGGTTGCCCTAATAAATTAAGGCCCCCAGCCAACAACTTACAAACTATGCAACAACACGCTTAGGGCACCCCCTGCGGAGTCCCTACGAGCCTCGACTTAGGGCGTCGCTGGGAGATTCCGATCCAGCCTGTCCCTTGCTGCCCAGCAAGGGACAGGCTGGATCGGAATTATTATTATTATGGGAAGAATTTAAAGCTACAGCTACAGGCTCAGCGGCGCGGGAGGACGGCGGTCGGTGTTTATGTATATTTAAGGTATTGGTGGGTTTACTACTCCTGTAGGAAAGTAGTGGCGTCCTCGGGCAAGCCTACACAATTCGCCAATCACTTTTTCAAGTCCCATGTAGGTCGTAGGCTCCGGTCTGCTACTGAGCTATTCCTGGTAAAAAAAGCTCCATAACACTGCCTAGTCCCGGAATCAATCCCTAGACTCCTCGGCACTTCAGCATTTACGCTTGAGACCACTGAATCAACGAGGCAGTCAAGATTTATAAGGCAGGCCACACACGTAACGATATACTTGCGTAAAACTTGGACTTGCTTGCACAAGTAGGTATTTACGTGTGGGCTGATTTAGCCCTAGTAAGTATTCAATGAGCCATTTCTGTATAAAACGGCGTCATCCAGTCTTGTGAATGTACATAGTTTCGTGTGGTCTAAATTAGAGATTGTAAGGGTAAATAGTGCTGAAGTCCACTAAAATACGGTTTTGCGAAACTCATACCCTGATTGTCTAATATTGAAGTGAAACTTCTATTGGAAATAACACAAGTAGGTGGAGGATTACGGCCCACTACCTCTCACAGACGCCTATATCCCAGCAGTGGGAATATTATACGCTAATCAGGTGACTAACATCTAGTTTGAAATGAGAACATCAGTAATTAGTGCATAGATTTAATGTTGATAATCAACAAACTGTTTAACGTAACTTATAACTATACTATAAACATTTAGAACTTAATTCTAAGTAACATATTAAGCTATTCTTAGATGCCTACACAAAAAGTTTAAACCATTTTAAAGCGCTGAATCTTGCAAGTAAATGCCAGCAAGATTTATGTCGATAAAACTTGCAGCAAGGTTACTTGCAGCGTGGTAATTTGCAGCAAGCTAACTTGTAGCATGGCATGCAATAAGATAGGCAACTTGCAGCAAGTCAACTTGCTGTAAATGTTTCCATATTGCAAGTAGTTTGCACAATTAAACCACTTAAGTAGTGGACTCAGCACTTTAGATACGTTTTAAGTTGCATTGCTTATTTTAATAGGTTTATAAGTTGCGGGCGCAGCTTAAAAAAAAACAGTAACTGTCTTGATATCAATGTTACATGGGCGATGAAGCAACAAGTTGGAATTAATTATTTATTAATTTATTTCAAGCGATGACCTTTGACCTTCTGTAAATGGCTCATGCAAGTAAATATAAAAAATACACATCGTATTTTAGTGTCCCCTATTTCATTAAAAATCTTTCTGTTGATTGTCCGTCATTCAATAATTTAGTTTTGAATTTTACGACAAACATCGAGATATCTTTATTACATGAAGGTTTAAAATTAATGTATTATACACATAATCCTTCCGGAATAAATTCCCTATATGTTAGTGAATATCGCATCAAAATCCGTTACGTAGTTTAGAAGAACCACGCGGTCACACGCACACGGAAAGCGACTTTAGTCAGGCCCCAGGTGGCCCGCTAGAGGGCCATAACAATAGAAAATCAATTGACTCATTAGCGATGCTTAGTGAGTTAATTTATACCTAAAAATGTATAGAAGAAAAGTTTAATCAAGATATAATGGCATCCAGGACCGGTATGCATCTACATCAATAAGGCAAATCAATTTGTACATGTTGATAAGTATTTAAACTCTCAAGGCAAATATTATAGCATTCTATTATATCATTCTTTAGACGTAGTACGTAATTATGTAATTTTTTTTTTATTTGTAAGTATATTTGAACAATAAGTATCTGGCTGAAAAAAGTTTCGACTCCACTATTGGCGCCAAACCGAAAAGTTAAAAACGGCACATAATTAAGAATTTTACAATAATACAGGACAGTAGCTAGTCTAAATGGCTGAACATGAAAAAACCCGTATTAAAAATATAAAAAATATGCGAAAACTTACTTTTTATTCAACGACCATAGACTTAATTAATCTAGCGTAACCTATTTAGTTATAAAGACTTTATGGAGGCAATTGATTAAGTAGTTTCTATCCCTTAAAACAGGCAGCATAGGTTATTAATATTCACATCATTTCAACGGCACATTAATGATAGAAGAAAAGACCCAAAAAAAAAACATGGAAAACAGAAATCTTAATAAATCTAACAGAAAAAAAAAAATGCTAATTATTTACTAACTATTGCTAGAGCATTGAGACAATAACAAAATATATATTTAATACAAGAAAATGTGTCACTGGCATAGTTTGTTTTATTATATGTACTCAAATAAAGCTAATTTGTCTATTTACTTCTGCAACTGGACTTTAAAAATTACAAAGCAACTGACATGAAATACCGTTTCGTTTATATGCTCCGTTCTTTTTTTTTTTCGCAAAATACGAAACGTCACACAACAAACCATAAATATAAAGAAAAAACGCGCGAAACTCGTTATCATTCTCAACGTATCGACCCGCTCGAAATATAAATTGTTTTATTTCTATCTAGTTCAGCTTATTTAAAATTCTCAACTTATATTCTAAATTATGGTACAGGTTTTTGTTATTCGTCCGCCCTCTCCTGGTCTCGGTCCTTCTTTTTCTTCTTCTTCTTTTCTTTGCGAACTGATGTATCAGCCTCTGTTGTTGTTTCAGCTTCCATGGTGGCGTCACCAGAGCCGTCCTCCGCTCTGCAGAAAAGAAATAAAATCATAATGAAAAAATGTCACAAAAAGTAGTTTGTGATTCCATAGAATCAAAGTAAATCCAGTAAAACCCTTTCAAGAAAAATAAAGCTAGATGCATACTAGCTTCTGCCTGCAACTTCGTAAGCGATTTTTTTTTTGTTTTAACTTATACATAAATTAAAACAAAAAAGTAGCTGTAGCTTCCTATTACTTACTGAAAGAATTTTTGGAATCGGATCATCAGTTCTGAAGATTATCCCTAATAATCTTGCAGGTTTGAAACAAGCTGCTTTCAGTTACGATGTTTCAATTGAATACAGTGCCTACCAAACTCACAAATTATACATCTTTACAATATTAGTATCTATAGATAAATTCGAGCCTTTTTCTCGTAGAAAGATTACACTATGCTTTTATACTAATTACTATTGTATCTTGTCGGCACACATTCAATCACACGCGCCATTGTTTAGTATACCTACTGTAAATGTTTTTAACAAAAATCACCACATGCTAGTGTTTGTCAAGACAACTGGCATAAAATTAATGATGCATTTAACTTTTCTGAAATTGCTTTTACAACCAAGTCAGTAGACTTTAGCCCTTATAGCTCTACTGTCTTCAGATTCAGACGTTTTTATTCAAGTTTGTTTCAGTATGATGAAAATGTCAACAAACATAAAAATGTAACTATGGATGCCAATTTCTAGTGCCACTTACAAATTGAGTGCTTTGATTTGTTTATAAATAATTAAATCAGAAATTATAATTTTAAATCACCTTGAAGATGTTTCTCATTTGACAAATTGAGGTTAAATATATTACCTCAATTTTCGTCAATGATTTTACAATAGAAGAATAGAATAATACTCTTTCAAGAAAGAATAGTATTATTTTTAGAATACTTTTTCTCTTTTTCTTTCTTTTCGTTCTTAATTACAATTTAATTAATGAAAATTATGAATATGTTACTAATTCCCTTCAGTGAGTGATTGCGAAAGAATTTAACCTGAACAGGGTTTTCTTACACTTTCATCAGATATATTTTTAGAGAGACCCTAACTGCCAATAGGTACTCCTTTATTACCAACTAGCTTTTGACTGCGGCCTCGCCCGCGTGGGGTTCGGAAATTATCCCATACGAAAATACTACTGGGACAAAAAGTATCCACATGTTAATCCGGGTTATAAACTGAGTTTCAATTCCATCCAAATCCGTCCAGTACTTTTTGCGTGAAAGCGTAACAAACTCCATCCCTCCTCACAAACTTTCACATTTACAATATTAGTAGGAAGTAGGATATCTGTTCTACATAAGTGTGCTAGTTTGAAGATAATAATAGAAATTGATAATAATAAATAACACAACACATTATTGTGTGAACTATAATCTGTAGTATGTGGGATGTGCAAACTGGAGTCACAACTACTTGGTAATAAATACTTAACTGTTTGGCTGACAGATGCCGAATTAAAATTAAAAACACATGGTTACTCTACAAAGCATAGACATAAATCCATACATACATAAAATCACACCTACTCCATTGGGAGTAGGCAGAAACTAAAGAATGCCACCTGCTACCATCCTTACATACTCCTTTTGCTTCATTTCAATTCTACATGATTCGTAGTCTGAACGGGTATGTACAAAAGGTTTTTTACTGAGATCACTCAAATCTAAAACTGTAATTTTTCCCTGCTGCAAGTTTACTTAACTATACTTGCAGGAAGTATGCAAGTAGTTTGCATGTCATTATACCATAACAACTTCTGAATGGGGAATGTCACTGGCATGCAAGCTACTTGCAAACTCTTGCACAAGTAACAGTCATGTGTTTTAGTTTTGTCCTAGACAAGTTTTACTTTAAAATAAGAAATATATACTTACACAGCCTCAGGCGCTTCACTGTCTCTCTTCTTTTTCTTCTTCTTCTTCTCCGATTTGACTTCTACGGAGTTATTTGGGTCATCCGCATTTGCTGTGCTGGCCGTCCTCTTTCTACCAACCTCATCAGACTCCGCTTCTCCATTCTCATTCTTGCTCTTAAAATCTACATAACTGTTCAGCCATTCTGATGGAGTATTTTCATTCGGTTTGCCAAATTTGTCCAATTTTCCTTGTGAAATCAGCTGTTTCTTGTGTGAAGCTTTCGGTCCTAGGCCCCACTTTCTTGGGTAAGTATCTCTTTCCATGATTACTCTTTTCAGCTTAGCTGCTACGCCGTGATCACAGGACGCCATGGTTGACGTTGTCATTAATGCGATTGCTAATGCAACCGCTTCTCCTTTAGTTGTTACTATGACTATTTCTTGATCTATTTCAATACCATCTTCGTACCTCAGGATACCGGGAAGTAGGACCTTAGCTCCGTAACAGACGGCATTAACAGCACTGTCTTTGATAAATATTCTCTTGTGAGCAATTAGTAAACCTTCCAAAGGTTTGATTACTCTTCGCAGATAAGTCTCATCCTTATGGTTTTCGTATGCCCATTGCGCGTCCAAGATGTCATGCATAGTAACCATGCCTTCTTGTTCTCCCTGGATACCGGAGCGGACTCTTCTGAGCTCAATCATCTGTCCACCGACTCCAAGCATTAATCCTAAGTGTACGCACATGGTACGGATGTATGACCCAGCCTCACAGCTGACCCAGAACACACCAATGTTGCGTTCCTTGTCAAAATCGAGAAGTTTGCTGTCATACACTGAACGGACACGAAGCTGACGTTTGACAGCTGAAATAAGAGGCGGACGTTGGAACAGCGCCCCTCGCAATTTCTCAAGTCCTTGAGTAACTTTCTGTACATTTTCGACGGCTGAATGTAAGCTGAAGACTGCGACGTACTCCTTACCAGCGTTCTGCTGAGATTTGACGAGTCTCGTCGCACGGTCTATGCACACGATCAAACAACCTGTCACTTTAGGGTCCAACGTGCCCGAATGACCAGTTTTCTCGACTTTCAAGATGCGTTTAATCCACGAAACTACCTCGTGCGAGCTTGGGTTGCTGGGTTTATCGACGTTGATGAAGCCAGCCTTCACGTACTCCGCTATCGGGCGCTTCAGTGGCGAGTGGCCGAATGGCAGTGGCGTGTAGTGGTTTGTGCGCACATTGAGACGATCAAAATTCTTCAATAACAATGGCCAATATGCTGTATCTAACTTTGTTACCGCCTGTGTTGGCTCGATTTTGAAGTCCCCTAGCTTCTGGAATGTGCCTAGGGATACTTGATCCTTGACTTTTTTCTTTTTCTTCTCCGAAAACACTTCTGCGCCGGGTTGCAGAACCTCCGTCATTTTCGATTAGTGACTTATTTCTTTCGTGATTACGCACTGTACTCGTTCAACACGATACTTGGGTCAGCCCCGCGTGCCAACTGTTACTATTGTTTGTAAATTTTATTGTAATGCGCACAAACAAAGAGCCGACACGTGCAATGTTAATTTTTAGGTTAGCTTCAGCTTCACCTTCAAAGCAAGCTCGCTGCTCGAGGTTTTACGTTTATTTTGGAAATAAGTTCACCAGCAGGTGGCGCTCGGTTCGAGTAGTATGGTGGAGCTGCCAACTGATAAACAATTTTATTCGGATACATTTAAGTTCTAGACTTTTTAGTTCTAATGTCTATAAAATTTAGTTACAGCCGCAACTTTGTTCGCGTGTGTTTCGTACAATTTCCTACAAATTCCAACATTCCCTTCCACCTCTATAAAAGGTTCGAAAATGAATGTTTTAACTAGATAAGTATTCGGGCCAATTTTCAAGTTCTTAGATCAAAGGAATAAGATTTTTTACATAAAACGTATCCCTTTAAACTAAACAACCCTTTATCGCCCCGTTAGGGGTCGATTTTCTAAAAATTGTTTTGGAAATTTCCATTATTTTCTTCGATCAATAAATCGAAGATTGTTTGACTTAAATATCGTTTATACCAATTTTTGAGTTAATCAAGCCATGCAGTAAAATCCTCCCCTAAAAACTTAATAACCTCCTTGTATCCAGTTAGGGGTTGATTTTTGAAAAACCCAAAAAAGTGTTATACTAAAATTTCTGTCAAAAGTATTAATACTTACCGAGTTTGGTCAGTTGTTGGTTTAAATTCTCACGGCACATTAAAATTCTTCCAAAGAAACTTTAAGCCCCTAATAGGGTAAGTAGTTTTGAAAAACTAATAATTTACTTTTATATAATTTAATTAAATACGTACCACGACGATCGAATAAGAGTTTTCATACAAACGAAATCCCCCTTTTCAACCCCTTAAAGATTTAATTTTCATAACCCCTTCTGAATGCTCCCTTATACTATAAAAGAAAGCCTTGTGCAAAGCAGTGCCCTTACTTCTGCGCTACTTGCTTAATATTTATGATTTTTCTTGTGATACAGAAATTTTCTTTTTTGTGATTGTTTTGCAACGCGACCGACTATCCGAATTTACAACAACAACATGGTCAGTTCTACCAATGTACCAACTTATAGAAAATATCTGTCATGTTGTGAGTCAAGCTTTGGTACTAGAAGCGTGTTATTATTTTAATTTTCCAGTTTTTTTTAGATAAAAATCAAATTAAATACAAAAATGGCAGGCGTATTATTCGAGGACATATTTAATGTAAAAGATATAGACCCTGAAGGAAAGAAATTCGATCGATGTAGCCGTTTACATTGCGAATCAGAATCGTTTAAGATGGACCTTATTTTGGACATAAATTCGTGGATTTACCCAATGGAACTGGGTGATAAGTTTAGATTAGTGCTTGCTACAACTCTCAGGGAGAACGGTTATCCTGATGGTGGAGAATGGAACCCTCTGGAAACAGAGGGAAACCGCGCCGACAGTTTCGAGTATGTCATGTCAGGGAAGGTTTACAGGTTAGTTTGATCAACAAAGTGTTTTAAAACTTAGTATTAACAGTGGTTGGATTATTTGGTCCTTTAAAGGATGGTTATTTATGTTATTCTCCATATTTTGTTTTTACGAAGGAGTCTAGAGGTATTGAAATAGTTTTCAAATATTGGGCAGCATAAGTTTAAAACGGATAACAGGAACAGGCTTAGATAGAGCCAATGGTAATTTAGGGCATTGATTAACAGTATCACATTCACAATATACGTAGTTGTGACAAAAAAAACTATAAATTGACACACACACATAACATAACATCACGCCTGTATTCCCAGAAGGGTTAGGCAGAGATGTACCTATAGCACACCAACATTTCGCCAGTTATGTTTAAGTCCCATGTAATAGGGGGCGAGCCTATTGTCATCAACCTGGCACAAATCCAGACTCCGGGCTGCTACCGAGAAATTCTAGATGGAAAAACCCAATAACACTTTGCCCGACCCCGGAATCCAGGACCTCATGCTCAGCAGTAGCGCTTGCGACCACTAGACCAACGAGGCAGCCCTCTCTCACTACACACACAAACTCTCATGGGACTCTATAAATTCAATTGTATAAATCTAAATAACATGATTTGTTACGCTGTACCTTGAACCTTTCACAGGTGAAAGGTACGCGCAGGTGCTCTTTTGCAGTGTACTCTTGGCAACCTAATTCTGATCAGCGATCACCTGTCCGCTGTATGGTTGACTCTTATAATAGTCTTTCGAAAATATTGACATCTTCAATTGTCCAATGAGTAGATGAAAATCCTGACACGCTCCTTTTTATTAAATAAAACCCATTTGTGTAGTCTTTCTAAAAATCATCAAACTCACTAAGGTCATATTTTATATTAAGTAATCTTTATCTAAATTTTAATTTGATTAGTGCTCATTATACAATTAATTACTGCAAGAATAACTGCAAGAATAACTGCTTCTAAAACTCCTAGCACCTAAATATTTTTTCAAAACTTTTGTCTAACTGTGGACAGCGATGTGGGTTATATTGTTACTTAAATTGTTTTTGTTAAATTAGTTGTAAGTTCTTATAATGTAACTGTTTAGTGTTCCTTTCAATCCATATTAATATTATAAATTCTAAAGTAACTGTCTGTATGTTACCTTGTCACGCCTAAGCCATTGAACGGATTTCGATAAAATTGGGCAAGGAGATAGATGGCATCCTGGGGAAGGACATAGGATTCTTTTAGACCCGGTAGCACGTTCCCGTGGTAAAAATTTCTGACATACACATTGGCAAAGCCGCGGGCAGAAGCTACTAATAAATAAAATAAAAATATCTCCCAACTTTGATTGTTTATAACTTATAAGCAATCATAATAATTTGGTATAACAGCACAGAGACATTATGCTACCCAAGTGCCCATCAATTGGACATAACTGTTTCTATCTAGGCACAAGAGTTTAATAAAAAAGCCTATCACATACATCTTGAGCAAATGTGGTGATCAATGGTTGTGCATTCTCAAAAAGAGAAGATGCTGTTGCCTTGCAGTGCTTACCTTGTTCACGTCAACGCCGGCTGTCGCTGAAAACCAGCGCTGGGGTTCTGACTCGCATAGGGTTGTAGCATTATGCTGAGCGATTGCCGTTTTGAGTGGATGTGGCGCATATTTTCCCGCAACTCGTTCTTTTTTGTATTTGTGTGTTTTTCTCTACGTCATGTTTACCGCAAATAAACGTCTTTTCTTGCTTTCAGTGAGACAATTTAAGGCTGGTATAATTATGATACTGTGTTAAGTTGAAAATCATGAAAATAATGTTATTGGTTTTTTGTTCTCAGGATAGAAGGTGATGAAGGAGCAATGGAACCAGCATCGCGATTAGCAGCATACGTCTCATTCGGAGGCCTACTAATGCGTCTTCAAGGAGACGCAAACAACTTGCACGGTTTTGAAATTGACCAGCACATGTATTTGCTCATGAAGAAATTAGCTTTCTAAACTATCCGTTAATTATATTAATTACTTTGTAAGCGTATTTTCTAAGAATAAATTGTATATTTTATAGGATTAGTTTGTTTTATTTTTCATGCAAATATTACGCTACTGAGTTCAGTTTTAAAAACAGCGCCATCTGGTGTTACATAAAGCAATGAGTGATAATTTTAGTTGGTGCTATTCGCCGATAGATAGCGCTTCAAAGAACCCTAGTCTAGTATCATTATTAAACCTCTATTCGATACTAGATGGCAGTTGCATTGTGAAAACAAGGAATACCTTTGTAATTTTACGCCAGTATCCTCTAAAACAGTAAGCAGAGGTGTCTAGTTAACCCACATTTAACCGCTTAGAAGTTTCAACCCGTGCACTAATTACATGGAATGTTAATCGCCTTTCATTCAACCCTCTCCAATAGACCAAACGATCTAAGAATCATCCCCACTCATACAAAACTCATTAAAATATCGAATTCACAAGCCTGTATCTATAATTCACATATCACAAGCTTCAATTATCTCGACCGTATGTCACCCCGGGGCATTTTATAATAGCGAGTGGGTTCCATTTAGTATTGTTCACAGCGATGGCGCCTGCGACCAACCACTGCGATATTTACCGCCTTTGCAGATGGCCAGAGGCGGTGTGCAGGGAGTATTTAAATATTTGTTTGAAATACGGTAGTAGTATGTGAGTTTGTCAATTTCTTTTGTAGAACGGACGAGCAAAAAAAGTCGGACGGAATTCCGCTAAGACAAAACTGAGTTCCGTTTATGTGTGAATATATTCATGTGTGAGCCCACGTTCGCGCGGATGTAAAAATATTGCGCACTGGATTTTCAACTCTCGGTGTTGAGCCGAACGTTGAGAATCTAAAACAGGGTGCATCCCAGCGCATTGAAAAAACACACTGTTGGATTTTAAACTCTCCACGCTAAGCAGAGCGTTGAAAATCCATGAAGTGGCGATAAAATTCCGGCGCAATATTTTTACGTCAACGAGAACCGACTAAGTTTTGAGGCCATCAATGTTTTACAAACAAGAAAACATATTAAAACTATTTCCCGAAGGGATGGCAGTGGTGTTTAGTAGACCCATATTTAGCCCTGTACAGTTGACAGCACATCAAGTTACCACAAACTGTCATATTTTCTCATTCGATTTTGAACTTAATTATAACACTCTAAGGTTTAAAATCGTTTGGAGAAATTTGACAGTTTCGTGTAGCTTGACCTGCTAGTGACTGTACATGGCTAAATGTTCGTTTACGTCCCAGTAACAGGGTGCGAGCCTAAGTGGGAATCGAAACTAAGACCCCCACGCTCAGTAGTCCCAGCTTTAGCAATCGGTAACTAGACTTATGCAATGAGGCAAGTTTACTTTCTACTTCCATACCTTGTAATTCTTTTTTCTTACTATGAGACTCTATTTTCAAAATACCCAAAAATACAGCACAGTGTTCTCAATCAATGCTACCAACTTCATAACAAAAAAAAGTGTCACGACACGACTGATGAAGTCTCGTTCACACGGGTAACATCACACGGCGCGACACGTGCCGGTAACAAGGATCGTGTGCCAAGACCTTTATGTGCTTTGTTTTATATTTTAGCTTTACTGATCATTAGTACTGCAGAGTCAATGGTTTAGAAAAATTGTTTATCGTTGATTTTTGAGGGGTCTTTACTCTTTGACAAATCATAACAATTATGCGGTTCCATTTATAAAAGTAGGTATTGTGATGTAGCTCATCTGAGAAGTCTACCACCATCCATATTATTCTAGCTATAGTACCTACCCTACTACTGCCCCGTTGGTCGTGTGGTTGCAAGCGCGACTACTGAACGTGGGTTTCTGTGTTCGATTCCCAGGTCGGGCAAAGTGTTATTGGGTTTTTCTCAGTAGGTAACAGGCCGGAGTTTGGAAGTTGGCGGTGTGTTACCCCGTGCATCGGAAAGTACGTAAAGCCGTTGGTCCTGCGTCTGATCTCTCTCCGGTCGTGATAGATTACGTGCCGTTCCATCGGACTATTAGAGTGAGAGAAGGAAGAGTGCACCTGTGTCTGCGCATACATTTGTGCACTTTAATATTCCACGCGGTGAAGGCTAATCTCCGTTGAGTTGGCCGCCATGGCGAAATACGGTCCAGAGGAGGACTATCATTATAGTACTATACTTACTATTTAAAAAATAAGAGTGAGATAAAAGTGAGAGTAATTCTATCGGCGAGTCACACAGCCAGCCAGCACCCAAGGCTTCAACGGGTATCCTGACCACCAGTATGCAGCGACCGCGCATAACTGGTCACCACCCTCAGCCTCATCAGCAACCTTGGCACAGCACACTGCACTCTCAGCCGGTCCACAAGCAGAGCCTTCAAACCCTCCTGGTCTCCTGGTCGACGCCAGCAGTCAGCCTCAACCCAGCGCTGTACCACCACATCCGACGCACTGGAGCATAACGCAGCGCCACCCCGACTAACTGGGGAACCTTCGCAGAAAGTTCCGACTCACCGCGAACTATGCGACACCCGGTTCCGACTCACTGGAACCTCAACAGGCCCTGGCAAGCATCGCAAGATACAGGACTCAGCCCAGTATCGACCTCCGGTCTCCGGGGGGGAGTGATGTAGCGGTATCTACACCGCCACATGCGAGCTACACGTCACACTGACGTCACACAAATCCTGCATCGCGCAAGCAGAGTTTACCGCGCAACTAGCATATATACAACGTCCCGACATCAATCGTAGGGCAGTTGCCCACCAGATACACCACCCGTCTGGTCGGAGGATCCTCCCTTTTCTATGGAGGATGAGTGATCTTTACACCCTGTTCCTCATACCTCTATAGGTCTTTTACCTTTTCACGCCTAACGGCTCAACGGATTTCGACGAAATTTGGCACACACCTTATCCTGGGATAATTTTCGACCTCCACGCGGTAACGCCACTATAAATTAGTCGAAACATGGTTGAACGGCAGCGTCGACAGGCGAACAGATTCTCGATAACAAAACACTGTGTCACCTAAAGGCTTCTTCAAACAGGTGTGACACGCGACGCGACACAAAGGCACCGTCTGTTTCGCGAGGAGCAGTGCCTTCGCGTCGCGTGTCGCGCCTGTTTGAAGGACCCAGCTCGCTGTATGTATAGGCCGCTGTACGCACACATTCACAATTTGTCGGCCGACGAAAGGTTGGCCATTGCGCGCGCAAACGGCAACACTCACACATAAACAGGACTCAGTTTTGTCTTAGCGGAGTTCCGTCCGACTTTTTTTGTTCGGCCATAACTTTAAAGTCTAATAAAGTTGTGATAGTCTGGGATTAACAGCAGTAGTGATCAGTGCTCATGCCTTCTCTATAGGTAGAAGAAGAGAAGTGCCTTGCCCTGGAGTTGAACAGTACACATAGTTTAATACACATAGTATAATCAACGTTGCAGCTTCGTAACTCCTTATTAAGGGGACTTTAAGACCTAAACGCAAATTTATAATGCCTAAAAATATATGATCGACTGCAGTAACCAAAATCAGAAAAATATATATGATATTCTGCAGGATATATGCTAGTTAGATAGTGTGTTGAAAACATAATACAATTAACTTGATATGATAGAAAAAAATCACGAAGATACCTCTAAAAATATTTTTTAACGATTAAAAGTCATACTAATATACATGCAAACATTCAGATTTTTTGTCAGATTATTCTACAAGCAACATACTAACGTAATAGTATTTAAATTTTTTAGTCCAATGAATAGATTTTTTGTAAATCCATAATTCCGTCATATTTTGCAATAAATTACCAGCGTTGTGTGATCGCGCGTCTCTTTCTTTTCTATGCAATCCGACAGAGACCGCGCTTTAGCTCTTGTAAGCCCCTTCACGACTAGCTGCGCCCCGCGTTTTCACCCGCCTAAGTATCGATCCCGTAAGAAGATCGGGATAAAATATCCTATATCCTAATCCAGGTCATGGTCTATCCATATGCCAAATTTCTTCCAAATCCGTGCAGCCGTTTTAGCGTGAAAGCGTGACAAACAAACATATAAAAAACCTAATCTTTTCTCTTTATAATATGTATTAGTTTAAACATAGCTAGTAATAGCTAAACGCAGTAGTAGTGTTCTCTGTGTTTTAATAGGTAATAATAATAATAATAAATGTGTAATGTGTGTGTGTGTAAGTGTGTAAGTGTGTAATGTGTGTGTGTGTGTGTGTAAGTGTGTAATGTGTGTGTAAGTGTGTGTGTGTGGGTGTGTGTGTGTATGTGTGTGTGTGTGTGGTGTGTGTGTATGTGTGTAATGTGTGTGTAAGTGTGTAAAGTGTGTGTGTGTGGGTGTGTGTGTGTATGTGTGTGTGTGTGTGGTGTGTGTGTATGTGTGTGTGTGTGTGTGTAGGTGTAATAATTTTTATTACTCATTTTCGAAATTGCATCTAGCACAGTTTGTCTGCATCAGTCACCCTAAGATTGTCTCGTAGGAAATGCCTATCGCATTAATACTCAATACTCAATTCTTTATTGCATTCCATAGGTGGTCTAACAAAGTAAAAGATCAATATGGACCCTGTCGGGCACAGCAAGGTTAGGAGAGAGGAAGAGGGTTAAGCAGCAATTCAAGCAATTCAATGTTATTAAAAATTATTAGATGAGTTTAATTGGGTGTATAATTATGTATATTTAAGTATTATTAGGTTTGTGTATAGTGTATTAGTTATTTTTATTTTATGTATTGCACAATAATAATATAGGTAATTATTATGAAATTCTTTAAAGTATTTTTATTATTATTATATTATGCTATTATTTTTTATTCATATTTTCATATGTCACTTGATTTTCTATATTCATATTATTTTATATATTTTTTTATAATGTTTGGTGAATAAGAGGGAATAATTGAAGAATTAAGTCTGCTGCTATACATTTGTGTGCTTGAAGCATTAAATAAATAAGTTCTACCACAATTCATATTTGTCAATTGTCACACAGCGATAAGTGCGATGGCGATGGAGCCGAAAAGTTCTCAAGTAGCGACCGCGTGCCGGATGGCGGCGGCGTAGCGCTACGAAAAATTCGTAGGCGTAGGCTACCGAATTACGCCTACGAATTTTTCGTAGTGCTACGCCAATTTCGGGCTACATAAGCTGCGTAGCGTAGTCTAGTCTCGCTCCGAGTTAAATATTAATTTTCAAACTACAATGGAAACCAACCTTACCTATTTGTGACTCAGGCCACAGGGCTAAATGTATACCTAATGGATGAGTGTCAACTCTACAGTCCTCCAGACCGTATTTCGGCCATGGCGGCCAATCTCAACTCAACGGAAACTAGCCTTCGGCGCGGGAGATTTATAGTGCAGGCGTGTGTGCGCAGACACAGGTGCACTCTCCCTTCCCTCACTGTCATAGTCTGATGGGACGGCAATCCGACACGACAGAAAAGAGATCGGGCGCAGGACTAATGGCCTAACGTGCATTCCGAGGCACAGGGGAGGGGTATCACACACCCATCTTCCAAACTCCGGGACGTCCGGAGTGTCAACTAGAAATAAATTAAGGTTATACTGAACTAGTCTTAAGTCAAGATTTGCAGACCCCACTTTGTCTTTACTTTGTTATGAAATGAAATGATATTTCATTTAAATTAAAATTTTATACGATTAAAATTAAAGTTCGTATGAAACCAAGAATAAATCAAAGTGCGCTCTATGAATTTTGCATTTAAAACAATACCCCGAGGTCCTATCTAGTAGGTCAAACTCGAATCTAAATTGTATTTTTACATTTAAAACCAAATTCTGACTATCAATAAACGAAAGTTACGTAAAAACAGCTTTAAAACAAACTCACTTTTATCTCCCTATCACCCAACAACTTGGTAGTCGGAGGCCGTCACCCCTACGAAGGGGATGGGGAAGAGCTGTCAAATTAGTCCAATTTGTAACAAAATGGCGCTGGCTAACGACGCGTTCGTAATTATGAACGCAACTTGTTCATTGTTACAATGTCTAAGTTTAATTACAGATTTGTCTTTAATGATGGTCTACGTTGCAGTTAAATAAAGATGTGATGGATGATGTATACCCACACATGTGTAGGTACCCACATATCATCGGAAATCTAGATTTAATTAGAAGAACTTAAAATTGTTGGATTGCTTCATATAGTTCAGTTTAGTTCGTAGGCAAGCGTAGTGTGGGACGCCTCGCAGCTAGATGGACCGACGACACTAAAGAGGTGGCTGAGACAGACTGGATGCGGAAGGCGGAGGACAGGGTGTTGTGGTGCAGCCTGGGAGAGGCCTATGTCCAGCAGTGGACTGCGATAGACTGAGTTGATTGAAAGCCCGACCTAAGTAATATTTAGTAATAGCCAATTATTTTTAAAATGAGTAACCGTGGAGTTTCTTGCCAGCTTCACCATAGTAAACGACAAATTGGAACCGTGCACCTAGCTTCTGACGTTTCATAAGTGCCCATGTAAGTTTATGTGAAATATTTAAAAAATTTGATTTGTTTTTTAGTAGTTTGACGTGAATAACGCGAAACTGATCTAGTATTTTTATCTCACGAAGCGACGCGCGCTTTACTTGTGGTTACCAAGTGTACAAACACGCTGTGAATGTGTGTGTAAGCGCAGGAGCTCTCGGTACCGTCCGAGACAATGGCGAACTCGGAAATGCGTGTGTGTGTTATGTGCTGACGCTACTCGTCTTCACACACACATTCACAACGTGTTTGTACACTTGGTTACCACAAGTAAAGCGCGCGTCGTTTCGTGAGATAAAAATATTGTAGCTATTCTACTTTTTCACCGACTTAAAAAAAGGAGGTGCTCAATTAAACTCTGTGTGTTTTTTATTTATGTACAGTGATATCTTCGCAAAATAAAAAATTGGAAAATCCAAAAGTGCACGACTCATAATGCTCATTTAATTATGAAATATAAAAAAATAAAAAATAAACTTAAGTCGTTCAAAATTAATTGCCGAAAAAACAGCTGTAGTAGGAAGAAGGTACTGCACAAGCGCCCCTGGTGGAATAAATGTACATAATATCTATAGATATCACCATCTATATGTAAATTTTCTATGGATATAAATAGATGTACAGTCTTGTAGTTTTCGTTTTTTATTAATAATAATTAAACGACACTGAATTAATTAGCCATTCGCATTCAGTGACCTACAATCGTCGATTAGAATTAAAAAAAAAAAAAAATAACTCACATAATGGATTTTTTCACAAGTTACAGTGTTTCCGGGTTCCACACATGACGGACAGGATTTTTTTTTGACCTATTTTGGTGTTTTTTTCCAATTCTATTGCAGTAAATCAATTTTTAAAAAGTATGAAATTAATCTCCATTAAATTATCTAGACAATAGTATGCAAAATATCTTGATTCCGTGAACTAACAAGACTATAATAATAAAAATAGCCGCCAAAATGAGGCGAAAAAATTTTTTCGATCGTAAAGCACTCTCTGATGCTTCGCATCATGAGTCGTGCCAAAACATTAAAATCGGTTCAATTGTGAAACGATTTTGATGATTCTTTTTTATAGAGAACTTTTTATGACGATGGCAAGAATAGTTGAAAGTTCTTGCTCAGAAAGTACTTCCACAATACTTATTTCTACCATTGAGCAACGACGATGGTCCGTTTAGCAGCCATGGCTCGTAATTAAATAATTAGGGAAGGTACATGCTCATGAGACTTTTCTACACACCTCTGTGCCGTAAATCCCTTTGTATTGATAATGTCGATTGCAGCCTTGGTGTCATAGCCGGCTGTTACCGGTCTTTTTGTGAGGTAACAGTGCCCCGTAATGGTGACTGCGGGGTGGTTTTGATATGCTCCTCAGTCCCCGGTCTTATCCCCAAAGAACGGGCAACTTTCGACGGATTCCAGTTGAAAAAAAAATTTTTTGGTGCTATCAACTGGGCTCAGATTTCACAGGTACCTGGGTAGGTACCTACTGTAGGCAGGTATCCTCTAATGAGAGACATGATCAGCATGGTGCCTTTTATAGACAGGACTATTTAAAATAAAATTAATTGTTGCGAAAGAAATGAACTCAGATGTGAGTGGAAATGTCGGGAGGGGACACCCTAGGAGGAAATATAGTGGCCTTATTGGTGATGTTATTCAGAAAGGTCAGGTGCGTAGTACTCGCAACCGGCGCGCGGCGTGCGTGTACCTATGACCAGATTTGTATGAACGTAAACGAGACAAAAGGAGTACCTATGTAAGGATCGTAGTAGTAGGTGGCGTTCCATCGTTTCTGTCAACCCCCATGGGAAGAAGGCGTGAGTTTGTATATGTAATTTTTTCTTACGCCGATGATACTTCCATTGTCTTTTATGGGGATAACTGGTCCGAAATAAAGCTCAAAACTGAAATAGGTATGGCTCAAATTGCAAATTGGCTTAATGAAAATCTTCTTACGCTAAACGCAACCAAGACCAATTATATATGTTTTACAATTAGAAATCGCTCACAACCAGATCAAGACTTAAATATAAAAATACATTCCTGTAAACGAGCCATGAATTATGCCTGTACATGTCCTGTAATTAATAAAGTATCACAGACAAAATATTTAGGGGTTATAATTGACCAGCACTTAAGTTGGTACTCCCACCTCGAACATGTTGCTGGTAGAATACGAAAGTTGGGATGGATATTTAAATCATTGAGATACGTAATCCCTGCAGGTGTAGCCACAAAGGGGGGCGTCAAAAGAAATCTTTTAAATGAAATCTACACAGCCCTTGCACAATCTGTGATAGTCTACTGTATACCTGTATGGGGTGGGGCAGCAAAATCAAAATTTATGGACGTGGAACGTGCGCAAAGAGGTCTGATAAAAATAATGTATTTTAAGAAACGGAGATTCCCCACTGAAAGTCTATATGAGATCAGCGGCCTGCTATCTGCTAGGAAACTAAAAAACTGTGCCGTGATCTTAAAAAAACATAAGACACTTACATATGATAAAAACATAACATTAAAAAGGAGAAAGGATATTATTGCTCAAGTCACACAAACTAAAACCAATTTTGCTGCTACGCAATATAATAATCAATCATCACAGTTATATAATAAAATAAATAAGGACATATACATTTACACTGAATATCTTCATAAAGTTAAGAAAATGTTAATAGAATGGTTAAAATCGCGCACTTATGCAGATATTGAATTTTTGTTATAATAAGTGGAAATTAGTTAATACTGGTACCGCCACTCCCACACGCACATCATCCCTCATACACACAAACACACCAACCACACAACTCTCGCACCTTACATACCTCAAACATATCACACACCACACTCGCTCTACACACCACACACTCCGCACACCCAACACACCCACATTAATGTATTTTTAGGAAAATAGTAAAAATAATTCTGTAAGTAGTACAAACAGCCAAAGCTATGGAAGGGCGGAGTCTCCTAACACAGGCGTCATCATGCTTAAAAGGAGGCTCCAATCATAAACTAATGTATACTAGTTGGTACAGAAATAAACATTTTGTATTTGTATTTTGTATTTGTATTTGTATTTGTATGTATGATTTTTGCAAAGTTACAAAATTATTTTGTAATGAGTACATAATAGGTTTCTGAAATGGGGTTATTATATACGGGATTTATTTATGATAGTAGGGGTATTTAAATGCGTCGCGACGCCAAGCAGAGTTGTAAAAGCGCAGCAAAAATCTCGTGAATAATCATTTAGTAAAAACGTCAAAATTAATCATTGCACAGCCCATAAATAACAGACAACAAAAGAATGAACGCAGTCAAAAAAAAAAATTAAGTCAATTCAAATTAAAAATCACCGGACATTCATATAATAGAACAGTCTTCCTCCACGCTGGTTGGGCATCCGCCAACCAATCAGCGCGCACGACGCACGGAGGCGGGAAGTGGCAAACGTCAAATGCAAACGAGTTGAAAAAAAAGAAAACCTGTTTCCCGCGCTCGTTTTGTTTAGTCTGTGGTCGAGTAATGGTTTCGTCTGAGTTATGACAAACACAGCTTTTTATGGAAACATAATGTCGTTTTCACGGAAAATGAGCTTTTAGCGATTGAATATTTTAATAAAATGAGTTTTCGAGACTAAATAAACAGGAGTATAGGCTAGGCTACGTTCTCTTATGCTTATTTTATTGGATTTGGGTTACCTGCATTGCAGCTTTTTACCTATGTAGTGACGTAGATGTAAGTTGCGTGCGGCGACGGTGACATTTCCATGCTTTTTTTCACAAAGTCTTGTGATTCAATCTATTAAGACTGATTTATATGAACTGAGCAACTAGAATCTTTTTGGAATAACCATCCAATAAAGCTGAATATTGCTTATCCATGACCTCCTTTGATAGTCTCTATGACTTGGCCTTAGCTAACATTTAAAAACAGTAATGTTAAAAAAAAAACATCAAAATAGGCCTACTATTTTTCATACAAAAGCTTTTCATTAGGTAGGGAGGCACAGGCATCCCTCCCATCTTCCAATACAGCCTATTCTTAATACCTTTTACAAAAATTCGTGTCAAAATACTTCATGCTGTTATCGCTCACCTCAGCCTCAGCCGGGATTACCCCCCCTCCCGTCGCCCTCTCGCCCCCTATCCCTCTGGATGTGAGGGAGCGGGACACGGCATCGCCTGTCAGTCAACCGGCGACGATCGCCTCGAGATAACGTTCTGAACTTTAAAAAAATAATTAGTTATGATTAAAATTGTAATCATTAATTAAAATGACATTTTAAAATTCAATTTTTAAGTTTAGAATGTTTTTTTAGTAGAAAAAGTGCTGTTTCCGGATATGGTAGTGACGTGGTGACGTTTTGGTTTTTCGAAATTTGAAAAATAACAATGGCGTGGCGGTGATTTGGTGTTTTTTTGTTTTGGTATTATTGTGCTGTGTGTTAATCTGATAATGTTTAGTAATGATCATTGCTGGTTTGCTGCTCTTATTGGATTCCTGTAAGGTAAATGTTATTTTAATAAAATATAATATTTTATTTAGGCTTTAAAGGTTTTGTAGTAAGTAGGTACATGCGGGACTTACAAAATAGGTGTACATTATGAACGCTTCTTTCTCCCTAGCTAGATCACTGAGTAATCTGTTTAAAAGATAGAATATCTTATTTAGTCTAATTTGTAAACCCAATCTCATCGCGTTTCTAAGATTGTTTTTTGATGATGGAAAAACTCTTTTCACAAAACGCTCCTGAACTATAAAACGGTTATTTAAAAAAACCTCGTATCGTATAACAAACGCATAATATCTACGGCATTTTGATTAAACATATTATAACACCTAGCAAATCTACCACTGAAAATATTTAAAATTTAATTTAATTATAACGCGGGAGTAGCTACAAGATGTTTCGGATTTTTCACTATGGCGGCGTTAAGGTTTGGCTGTCCAAATACAGAGCGTTTTTTGACAAATTTTGGTGGAAATGACAGATCTTCGTAACAGCGGCGGTTATAATATCGCACACCTAGATAAAGGGTGGAACAACTCAAAATAATCCATAATCGAGTTATTGCGATTGTCGGAATCTTTATGATGTTGTATATTATTTTACTAAGATATTAATTGAGAAAAATAATATCTTAGTTAACTAATATACAATATCATACAATAATAATTTAAATCGGTCAAATAGAAAATAAGTAAAACGTTTTTTTGCTGTTCCTGAAAAAAGAGGTAGGTACTTTGCCGAAACAGGTCTAGGGTGAGGAGCCAGACCAAGAGAGATACAGAAACCCGCAGGGCAGCATGTGGCGAGCTGTTGGGCAGTAGCGACCCCACGGATCCTGTCTACCGGGAGAAGTCATGTTCCTCACCTCTGGCTTGCCTTTATTGGCCGGCTGGAGTGAACAATGACGAGGAACAGAGCTCCCACCTCTTTCTTGCCTTTATTGGCCGGCTTGAGTGGAGATTCGCAAGAGAAAACGTGCTCGGAGGAAGGAATTATTCCAGTAAGATGCTGGTAGGGATCTTGACCGTACTTCCGGGATTGTCCTGATAGCCGTGGGTTACCTTTCCACTCCTCAAAAGCACCTCAGGACATGTTGCCCCTTTGTCGCTACGACAATAGTGTCGTAGCGACACTCAATAATGGGCCCCCGAAAACGGTCACTAACACATAGTATGTGTTAGAGACCGTTTTGGGGGGCCCATTATTGAGTGTGCAAGTCACCCCTTGCCATTTTATCTGTGTATTGTATAAATGAAACATTGGTCAGGCAGGGGATAGTCATTCCATAGTCCTAGATAACCAGTCCACTAAAGCTACCCAAATCCATAGGTATTTTGAGTTGTGCTACTCTTTATCTGTGCTTTAGGTGTGCGATATGACAGAAAGGCTTTCCTAGGATACTAACCCTTTACCCTCAGGTGAAAATTACAAGTCTTGCAACTCTTCTATCTAATGATAGGGGTATTTTCATGCAATTTGTAACACGAAAAGGTATCACGATGCAGAAGATGAAACCTATACAGTCAACCGTATCAGTGGTAACACTTGCACTCCAAAAACCACCCTTGCTGCTACGACTTAATTGGGCTGTCACTGGAGAATTGTCACTATTGATGTGCGGTTACTGTACCTACATTACATTTAATTCAAAAATGTCCAAAAATTACCTCAGACCAAATAAAAAAATCAAGTCATAGCGCTGTCAAGAGTGATTTGAGGCCGGTTTCGTAAACATGTGTGCACTTAGTGAGGTGCAGTTGGCTTGTAAATTGGATTGTAAATGTGTGCGTGCGAGCGTGTATGCACAGAACAAGGTGTAGTTTTGCATGCTTCACTGTATTGTTCGCAGCGCTATGTCGTGATTTTTTATTTTGGTCTAAGGGTAATACGAGCCAGGTAGATTTAAAACAGCCTCTATGAAAATGACGCTACTTGCAGTCGTTCGATGCACTCTCTGGGCGGTCAAGTCGCCGATAGCAACAACGACCTTGCTGACGTGCATATTTTTTATCACGGAATTTGCTGTTCTAGTACCTTCTGCTCAATACTCAACGGTATGTTATGAGATGTACCTATATAAAAATAAAAGTTAGTAAAAACTAAAACCTAACTACGGCAAAAACAACGCAAAGACATCGCTCATCGCGCGACAGACGGTGCTTTTGTGTGGCGTGCGATTCGCTTCGCATGTCGCGCCTTTACACGTAAAGTGTTCGATTTATGCCTTAATTACATGACTTGTGACTCCGGATTTTTAATTTGTCTGTCTTTACAATTTTTTTTAGTTTTTAGTTTTTACTAATTTTTATTTCAATTATTTTGGGGTTTGGGATCATTGAGGGTAGGTACCGATCCACTTCTTTGGTTTGCGAAAATTCAACAGTAAAATTTGGGATTTACGTATGACAAGCTGACCCGACAGACGTTGTCCTGTCTTAACTATGAATGTTATATGTCGTTTAGTTTTAGTTTTGACTATTGACTAAAATTAAAACTATCGACTCATTTATCAACCGATCCATCTGTGTTAAACGATATTTGCAGCGCGCATTCTGTCAATCGCTGACAGTTATTTCAAACAGCTGACAGTTATATAAAATTAATATTGGCGTTAAGTTTTCTTTAATTTTGTAACGTTCTGATCAACTTCCTTATTTTTTTAACCGACTTCACAAAAAGGAGGAGGTTCTCAATTCGTCTGTATGTTTTTTTTTTTTTTTTTTTTTTTTTTTTTTTTTTTTTTTTTTATGTGTGTTAGCTCATAACTTTTTTCTGGGTGAACCGATTTGGATGATTCTTTTTTTATTTGATAGGTGGTGCTTCACATGTGGTCCCATTTAAATTTGATCAAGGTCTGACCAGTAGTTTTTGAGTTATCCTTAATACTGCAGATTTTTTCCACTTAGTTTATATGGATGATGTGTTAATAATTTCCTGTCACTGTTATTTACACACCAAGTAGTGGTATACGAATTTGTGTGGGGTAGGTACCGCAACTAAAAACTGAGAAATAAAAACTTTTTTACAAAAAAACAACCGACTTCCAAAAAAAACACTAAAAGACGTGAAAAATAACTTTAATTTCGGAAGTCGGTGGCCAAACACGAAAATACAAAACCAAAGGCACCGACTTCCGAAATTAAAGTTATTTTTCACGTCTTTTAGTGTTTTTTTTGGAAGTCGGTTGTTTTTTTGTTATTTCATAAGATCCTTCTCCTGACAATAACAAACACAACAAACAAAAAATTAGTGAAATCGGTCCAGCCGTTCACGCGTGATGGCGTGACCAAGGGAAATAGGGATTCATTTTTATATATATTTATGTATGATTATAGATAATCAATATATTTTGAGAAAGTACTCCTTAGGATCTTTTATTAGATACCAAACACGATTAAGAATCCGAAGCAAAAGCGCCTTCAATCAATGTTTGCACGAATTGCAAAAAATATATACTTTTTTTTTTAAATGGATTTTGACGAGCTGTCACTGTCATTTTTAATAAACAACTTATTCCGAAAGGTTTTTTTTTCAAGTCGTTAGAACCTTGCGAAGCAGTCGCCAGTTGTAAATAAGATTTCTAGAAAAAAAAAAACTACATTAAGCTCAGTGATTGTCGTTTGGCGCGGATGGGATGCATAGATCCCCCAACTTGTTCTTTTTTGTTTTCGGTGTTTTTCTCTGCGTCATGTTTACCGCAAATAAACGTATTTTCTTTCTTTCTTTCTTCTTACATTGCATGGCAGTAAACGTAGGCTACACAGGCTTGCAACTGCAACCCTTGTTGACGCGCCAGCTTCCCTTTCTTTGATATCGTCATGTTGTTGAAGAGACATATCAACCGGTTTATTCTGTTGAAATCTCATCGTGCAAACTTAGGTGATGTGAGCTGCTGTCAATAGAGTCAATCTCTAGGTGGAATGACAGCTCACTTCAAATATAAAAAAAAAAATAGACTGCCATAATAGCATGCACTAATGAGCTTGAGCTCCTTAAGTTCTGAGTTGAGCTCCACGATTAGTGACAAATGCGTGCACTGACTGGACAGGTTCACTCACTCTGTGTGGTTTTTCCTCAAAAGACCATTTCAGACATAAATCTACATGGTCTTCACATGATCTGACCAAGATTATGTCTGGACTTTAAAAGAGACTGTGACCTCTGAGTTTGTTTCGGCCCTTCTTCTCAGAGTAGTCAGATAGGTAACGCCGACCTCATCTAGTTTTAAAAATATGATTGACGTGTAAAAGTGTTTGTATAAACCTACTTACAGAAATAAAATCATTTATCATTTATTAATGAAACGGAAGTTCCTACGGCGGCGGCGGCGGCGGCGTTTCCTATCTGACTACTTTCAGTCTCTTTTATAGCAGACATAATCTTGGTCAGGTCATGTGAACACCATGTAGATTGGTGTCTGAAATGGTCTTTTGAGGAAAGAACCACAAAGAAAGATTGATTGGATCTGTCCAGTCAGTGCACGCATTTGTCAGTAATCGTGCAGCTCAACTCTAAACTTAAGGAGCTCAACGATTCGACGAACAATACCAAAGAAAGGAAATTATAGGCCGCATAAATTAATCAAACAGCCAGATCATGATTAAAACTAACTGAGAAATAAAAATGCAATGACCCACATAGTCCTCACATTCACAATAATTAAAATAATTGCAAGCGTTTTGTTTTAAGATGGCTAAGTTCTATTAAACTTATTGAGCTGCGATAGATTGAAGAATCCGTTACCCTTTTAAGATTTAGGATAAGACTATACTCAAAACGTAGTCTGGTAATTAGAAGATAAACGAAGATGAAACGAATGAGCTATTTTTAACTAACTTAAAAAGGAGGAGGTTCTCAATTCATCTGTATGCTCTTTTTAGTATGTTAGTCACGCGATATTTCGCGAATTGTAGATCGATTTTGAAAAATCTTTTTTTAATGGATAGGGTTTGCCTCGGTACGTCCCATATAAATTTTATTAACTTTGCTTAGATAGTTTTTCAGTTAGCTTCAATTTCAATAATACGTATTTTTTCCACTTAGTGTATATTGATGATGTTATAATAACTTTCTGTCACTGTTATTTACATAGCAAGTAGTAGTATACGAATTTGTGTGGGGTAGGTAACACAACTAAAAAGCGGAAAAAAAATACATAAAAAAACAACCGACTTCCAAAACAAAACATTACAGAGTGAAAAATAACTTTAAATAATTTCCGAAGTCGGTGGCGAAAGATGAAAATACAAAACCAAAGACACCGACTTCCCAAATTAATTAAAGTTATTTTACACTTTGTAGTATATTTTTTTTGGAAGTCGGTTGTTTTTCCGTCGGTACTTAACGGCTATTCAACTTTTGATAGGTATCATTCTTTTAAGTCCTCATCGGTCTAGTGTTCGCGCTACTGCTGAGCATGAGGACCTTGAGGGTTCGATTCCCAGGTCGGGCAAGGTGTTATATTGAATTTTTACCACCAGGATTTTTTCAGTAGCAGCCCTGGATCTGAATTTGTGCCCGGTTGATGGCAATAGGCTGGCCCCCTATTACATGGGACTTAAAGATATCTGGCGAAATGTGGGTGTACTATAGGTATAGGTCTTACACCTCTGGCTAACCCCACGGGGATTACAGGCTTGATGTTATGACGTTATGTAATTTTATCTCTTTATAATAAACTAGCTGCGCCCCGCGGTTTTATCTGCATAAGTCTCGATCCCGTGGGAGTATCGGAATAATAAGTACCCTTTATCCTTCCCCAGGTCATGGTCTACCCATGTGCCAAATTTCATCGAAATCCAGTCAGCCGTTTGAGCGTGAAAGCGTAACAAACAAACTTAATTTCGTATTTGTAGTATTAGTAAAATATTGACTGCCTCGTTGGTCTAGTGGTCGCTAGCGCTACTGCTGAGCATGAGGTCCTGGGTTCGATTCCCGTAGCAGCCCGGAGTTTGGATTTGTGCCCGGTTGATGGCAATGGGCTCGCCCCCTATTACATGGGACTTAAACATAACAGGCGAAATGTGGGTGTACTATAGGTGTACCTCTGCCTAACCGTTCGGAGAATACAGGCGTGATGTTATGTGTGTTGAAATATTAGTTATGATAGTTTAGTGTCCCCGAAGCTCTTAAGGGAATACCACCGGCAAAAATTTACGAACTTCTTTCTCCTATCAAGTAAACTAAAACTATTTGTCTTTCTTTTCTTTTATATTTAATCCCTTTAGGGGAAGAATTTTCAAAAATCCTGACTAGACTCAGCGGATAAGGCAGAGCGTTGTCTGTCAGAGAATTAATGAATGAATTTAAGATTTCTTTAGATTATGTTACCATAGATGGTGTTCTTGGATACATGTTTGCTATTTATTCATTTGACTTTATTCTATCAACGCAAATTCCTTCTATCTTAATACTTCTCTTCCTATATTTATATACAGGGTCATATGGAAAAGTGAAAAGTCTTGACAAAAAGCCTGATTTCTATAGAAAAGCCCTGAGATTTTGTCGCAAACGTAATTAACGACGACGCATTTTTTGTTCACATAAGTATGTGAAAAAAATGCGTTGTACTGTGATACTATCGAAAGAAGATTATATTTTTGTTTATGTTGATTGTAACTTACCAAAAAAAAAACACTGTAAATCTAGATAGATACTTTATTTTATAAAAAAATCGCAAAATCCTGAGATTCTCGAGATTTGCCTCAATCCGGCCGCAATCCTGTTAGGAGCCAAAATATTCCTAAGTAACCCTTGTTGCATGGGACATCAACGCGCAAACTGAAACCATGAGGTCAGCACATGATACTAGACCCCCTAGCGCAGAAACTTTTCCTCAGTTATCAAAAAAAGAAAGAAAGTTGTTTCATAGATAGAAAAGTGCAATACCTACGCTGTCAAAATGTATGGCGGGGCAATTCTTTTTTTAAATAACCGACGGAAAATTTCAACGCAGTGGTTTTCAGAATCATGTACCTACTGAATCCATGGTAACAGTATGTGCGTTGATGTCACTGGCACCTTGAATACAGTGGCATAATAATGATGTGCCTTGTCCTAGATCTGTCAAGTAGTCGGAGTACTTGTGTGAATTATGTGAAATTAACCCAAAAAAACATGGTATTGTCCTTTGTCATTATGCCAAATGGCCTAACTCTAAATCAGTGTTTCCCATTTGCCGGGGCGCGACCCTGTACCTGGCCATCAAAATAAAATACCGGGTCGCAATCGCAACATTCCCGCCTTGTTTTAAAAATAATACCTGCTATCGATCGACGCATCGTAAATACTACTATTAATAAATGTGTATTATTTTACCTAATGGAACCAGGGCCGGCAGTCTCGACTAGATAGCGATGATGTCGCAAACTACCGATCGCTAAATGTTAAGGTGAATCCTCAGTTTTAGCCCGCAAAATTCGAATTTTTCATAATTTTTTGCAATTTGTAACTCTGTTTTACGTCGTATGTTGATCAAAATGCAATTCTCGACTGTGGTAGTTATATATTTATCGAATAATAATCATCAATTTCATATCAATCGTCAAATTCAAAGAAAATTTGAATTTGGCGGGCTATAACTGAGGTTTCACCTTAATATTTAGCGATCGGTAGTTGGCGACAGGGTCGCTATCTATGTCGAGACAGCCGGCTGTGAGAATTACCGGGCCATGGCAGAACAATGTTTGGGAAACACTGCTCTAAATGATTATGTGTGAGCTACTGCTTAGAAACCATCATCGCAATCATAAGTAACAATAAGCATCTGTTTCTGTTTAGTACTTCAAAACCATAAACAAGAATACTCGTGACCAGTTACTTATTATTGATCGCTCATAAGACCCAGAGAGCGATAATAATAATTTTTCAAAAATGGAACACTGGAACGTCAAAACAGTTTCGAATGTCGAACTGAAATAAAAAAATAAAGCTTTGTTCGTTTGTGAGTGTTCGATATTCGAATAGCTTTTGTTCTTTGTTCGGTTAACGCGACCGTTAATAATATGTGACGGGTCGAATTATTAGCGGGTCGGAGGACCAAAATGTCGTATCGTAAAGTACTTTTGAAATTTTGATGTGTTAAGGTTTATTTGGTCCTTCGATACGGATACTTCAGTCATCCTACCATTGTCTTCCAAATGGCTTCAGTTCAGCATACTCTGTCCTTCGCCTTTTCATCCAGTCTAACCCTATACTTTGTTAACTAACCTGATCCTGAAAGATTTCTTCATCTCAAACTCAAAATCAATTTTTTTTTTTCAATTAAACCATTTACAGGCACTTTTGAATTGTCAAGGAGTCGGTCAGTCAGAAATATGAAGCTAGTTGCCCATTCCAAAGCGTAGTAGGTATCTATGGAGCAGAACGGGCAAGAAACTATGGACACTCTTTTAAATTATATTGTTACAAAAATATATGTTAAATCATGAATGTTGAACTAATAATTATATGTGAAAACAATGTAAATAAAGTAGACATACACGTTAAAAGCGTCCAGAGTACAACAAGTACACAATCCAAAAATAAAATAATTAAAATAAGCCGTGGTAGCTAACATATGATCAGTCCCAACTCACGGCAACAGGTCACGAACATGACGCATTGATCAACACCATTGAGCTCAACCATTTTGAAGGGAGCTAAATTAATGATCCAACCCACGCGCCACCGTTAGCGAGACATTCGATCAGCCGCCAGGGCACATTCAAGTCAATGAAAGACATATTACCCGGTAAATGGTAGCTCTATAGTACATAGTACTCACGCCATTTATTTCTGTAACAATGTCTTCTAACGCTTCTGGATTAGGTTACCCAACGCTATGATAAATGGTGAATAATATATTATAATAATATAGTTTTTGATAGAAATTTGTTTTACAATACGGTTCCGGTTACAGCAATAGGTACGAACTTCAATGGCAACATGAAGGAGGTTTTGGGTCAAAGGTGTTGTTGACTTCTCAATAGGAGTACCTACTATAGAGGTATGAGGAACAGGGTGTAAAGCTCACTCACACCTCCATAGAAAAGGGAGGATCCTCCGACCAGACGGGTGTTGTGTCTGGTGGGCAACTGCCCGACGGTTTATGTCGGGACGTTGTATATATGCTAGTCGCGCGGTAAACTCTGCTTGCGCGATGCAGGATTTGCGTGACGTCAGTATGACGTGTAGCTCGCATGTGGCGATGTTGATACCGCTACACAACTTTTCTTCATAAACATCTAGATGATAGAGGCAGAATATTGATTAACTGGGGATGAAAGAGAAGAAATGAGCTGCAACCCCAAATAAATTAGAAAAAAGGCTGAAGGACGGTCGGTGACTCATTTTTCATTAGTGTGTGTTTATAAGTAAGTAAAGTACGTCGATCTTAGGCGAACTGTTAAGACTTATAACCAGTGGCAAATTTATTCTGAATATGTAAATGAATATCAATTCCCTGAAAAATAATGGCTTCCCCAATTTCGGGGAAATGCAATAGTGAAAACGTCTGTGTGGTAAGTTTGGTGTCAATTTCTTAAATATTTCATGGCAGAGCAGAGGACCAAGTAAAGATATGTAAAGGGGAGTTTGTTGCTGCCTAGGAGGACATATAGTGACCTTATTGGTGATGTTCTTCAGAAAGGACAGGTGCGTAGTACTCGCAACCGGCGTGCGTGTATGACCAGATGTATGAACGTAAACGAAGCAAAAGGAGTATGTAAGGATCGTAGCAGGTGGCGTTCTGTAGTTTTTGCCTACCCCCATGGGAAGAAAGCGTGAGTTTATGTATGTGTGTGTATGTATTTGTTGCTGCACTTCTTCTCCCCAGCTAAAGCACTAGGAAGTGGTGAAGGGCGAGCGTTTTGGGGGACTGTCCTATATAACTTTGACGTTACAAAAGTGCTGATTCTCAGCCTAGTTTTAATAAATGAGTTTTGATTTCGATATGTTTTTAACTTAGAAGGGTAAATGCGGGAAATATAGTAAATGGTGCTACACATGCAATTGTGACCAACCAGTTGATGTCCAAAAAAGCACGACTAGCTGTTCACAACGGTGTGCTGGTGCCTACGCTTATGTATGGAAGTGAGTGTTGGGTGTGGCAAAAGAAGCATGAAAGTAGAATAAATGCTGTGGAAATGCGTTCCTTGCGAAGCATGTGTGGTGTGACTATGAATGATAGACTGAAGAGTGATGTGATAAGGCAACGGTGCGGTTTAAAAGAAGATGTAGTGACAAAAATTGAAAAGAGTATGCTTTGTATGGTTTGGTCATGTTGAGAGGATGAATGAAGGGCGATTAACAAAAGGTATATAAAAGGCAGATGTGAGTGGAAACGCCGGGAGGGGACGCCCTAGGAAGACACATAGTGACCTTATTGGTGATATTCTTCAGAAAGGTCAGGTGCGTAGTACTCACAACCGGCGTGCGTGTATGACCAGATGTATGAACGTAAACGAGGCAAAAGAAGTATGTAAGGATCGTAGCAGGTGGCGTTCTGTAGTTTCTGCCTACCCCCATGGGAAGAAGGCGTGAGTTTATGTATGTATGTTTTTAACTTCAATCTATTCAAGCTGTAAGGCTCCGGCCAATACAACCTTCATAACAATGACCTTTCATTCATTACCATAACGTAAGTAGCACCATATTACAATTACCGCCACACGATACCCGATCCACACAAAAGCCTATAAACCACTTCCAGCCCTCATTTTAAAAAACGAACATCAATTAAATTGACAAACAGCGTAAAATGCAGCGCAAACACAACCTTACGGCCCTTAAATCCTGAAGGGCGCCGAAGTGAGATAGGGCACGTTCGCGGGAAGCGTTCTGATTGGCTGCCGGCCCTCGCCACCACCCTCGAGCCGTCCAATCGCGTGCGCGCGCTGCCACCCCCGACCAATCGAGAACGGAGGATGGAGGGGTTCTATTAAAAAAAAAATGTTTGTCTTTTTAAAACGTTTGACAGAGAAAGTACATCGTTGTTTGAATTTCGAAGGAAAAAATTGATTTGTAAACAGCGGTGGTTTTAGATATGCGCTGAATGATGTCGGTTCCTTTTTATGTTCGTATTTCAGCATTCAGGTTATCGTAACGGACATCCTGATGTCAATCGTGGGAGTCATTTACTGTACAATCTTTCGAAGACATGTAGACCACTTTGTTGAGGTGACCGGAATAAAGGGCAGGACTCGTAACCTTATATACATACAGCTTTTTGTTCTTTGGAGCAAAATTAGATCTGACATCCACTTTAGATTAGCGATTGGAGAAAAGTTTAGTTAAACCAGAATCTGTGTCAATCAATCAACTCAGCCTATCGCAGTCCACTGCTGGACATAGGCCTCTCCCAGGCCGTGCCACAACACCCTGTCTTCCGCCTTCCGCATTCAGTCTATCCCAGTCACCTTTTTGAGGTCGTCGATCCATCTAGCTGGGCTGCGTACCACACTACGCTTGCCGATACGCGGTTGCCACTCCAGGACTTGTCTGCTCCATCGGCCATCGGTCCTTCGACAGACATGGTCAGCCCACTGCCACTTCAGCTTGCTTACTCTGCAAGCTATGTCGGTAACACCGGTTCTTTTCCAGATAACTTCCTTTTTTTATTTTATTCTTCAAAGAAACCCCGAGCCTAACCCGCTCCATAGCGCGCTGAGCAAGCTTAAATTTGTAGACCAGCCCGAATCTATGTAATTTGGTCAAAGCAACATACGGATCCTGAGAGGTCTTATTGGAATTGGATTTTCCATGCCGGTCAACAGTTACATTAATTTGATTAAGTTGGGTGGGATACATCAACTGGTTCTCTGGTTTCGCGTAATTGCGTAACACACTAACAGCAGAAATAGCTTTCATTTTGACAGTTCAACAACATTCATTGTGTTATTTATATTGTTGAGCAGACAAATTTTTCGAACATATGAAGCAATGGATTAGCAATAGGCTTCAGAATGTGATTGATAGTGTGTTTCGTAATTAGTGTGCTGGGCTGACTTTACAACCTTCTCCTGGTCTTGTGGCTAGCGAGAATGTGTTTGAGGCCGGTAGGACAGTTATTTGATCGTTCCCAAAAATTATGTTTGAGGATTCCGGCCAAGAAGGACTTATATTTACCCTTATTCCTCAGCTATTTGAACTCCCTGATTCCGCAATAAAGCGTATAACGGTAATAACATTTAATGAAGTACCTAATGTTTATGACTCAATTAATAAAGTAGTAGGTATAATGAACAACAAGTGCTGCTGTCATACAGCTATAAGAAACGTAATAGGGAACTGAATATCATGTAATCAAAAGTTCTCATAAATACAAATTAATCAAGCCCAAACACAAGGTACCTGCTGTAAATCATTGAGGAATTCCCTCGACTGTCTTTCGGCTCCATCATCAGATCGATTCCAGACCTTCATTAAATTGTAGTTCTTTAAAATACTTAATGAAAAAAAACTTTTTTACAAAAAAAACAACCGACTTCCAAAAAAAACACTAAAAGACGTGAAAAATAACTTTAATTTCGGAAGTCGGTGTCTTTGGTTTTGTATTTTCGTTTTTGGCCACCGACTTCCGAAATTAAAGTTATTTTTCACGTCTTTTAGTGTTTTTTTTGGAAGTCGGTTGTTTTTTTTGTAAAAAAGTTTTTATTTTTCACTTTTTAGTTGCCGTACCTACCCCACACAAATTCGTATACCACTACTTGGTGTGTAAATAACAGTGACTGGAAATTATTAACACATCATCCATATAAACTAAGTGGAAAAAATATGCATTATTAAAGATAACTCAAAAAGTACTGGTCAGACCATGATCAAACTTAAATGGGACCACATGTGAAGCACCACCTATCAAATATAAAAAGAATCATCCAAATCGGTTCACCCAGAAAAAAGTTATGAGCTAACACACATAAAAAAAAAAAAAAAACATACAGACGAATTGAGAACCTCCTCCTTTTGGTGAAGTCGGTTAAAAATTAACAAACGCACTAGGCGCTCCTACGATTTTCGAAGGTTCCCCTCGATTTCTCCGAGATTATCATGGGACCACCCTTGAGGTATGTCCATTCTAACAAAAAAAGAATCATCCAAATCGGTTCACCCAGGAAAGAGTACTGAGCTAACACACATAAAAAAAAAAAAAAAACCATACAGGCGAATTGAGAACCTCCTCCTTTTTTTGAAGTCGGTTAAAAATCAAGACATTTGTTCAAATTAGGCTGAGAGTCAGCACTTTTTGAACGTCAAAATTACATAACACAGTCCTCCTAAACGCCCCCCTTTCACTACTTCCTAGTGCTTTAGCTGGGGAGAAGAAGTGGCGTAACAAATTCGTCAGCAGCACAGCTGTCTGTTCAGTTAAAAGAACTAGATTCTAAATAAACAAAAAACAACCGACTTCCAAAAAAAACACTAAAAGACGTGAAAAATAACTTTAATTTCTGAAGTCGGTGCCTTTGGTTTTGTATTTTCGTGTTTGGCCACCGACTTCCGAAATTAAAGTTATTTTTCACGTCTTTTAGTGTTTTTTTTGGAAGTCGGTTGTTTTTTTTGTAAAAAAGTTTTTATTTTTCACTTTTTAGTTGCGGTACCTACCCCACACAAATTCGTATACCACTACTTGGTGTGTAAATAACAGTGACAGGAAATTATTAACACATCATCCATATAAACTAAGTGGAAAAAATCTGCAGTATTAAGGATAACTCAAAAACTACTGGTCAGACCTTGATCAAATTTAAATGGAACCACATGTGAAGCACCAGCTATCAAATAAAAAAAGAATCATCCAAATCGGTCCACCCAGAAAAAAGTTATGAGATAACACACATTAAAAAAAAAAAAAAACATACAGACGAATTGAGAACCTCCTCCTTTTTGTGAAGTCGGTTAACAATATAATTATAGTTCATACAGCTCACATGTCCCGGAATTAACGCACGCCATCAAACACCCTAATTAGAATATTATGTTATAATCACAATAATAACACTGAATTTTTACTAATATGTATAAAACATTGTTTATTTATTATATTAGCTATATTGATTGTGAGAGAAAATTGTTGTCACATTACAAATCTAGAGTAGTAGGTACTTCGTCCATTTTGGTTTGTTTTGACTGTACAGCGGAATTTTAGGGATAAAATATTACTTATATATAAAAATGACAGAAATCGATTCAGTAAACGTTCTGAACAAACTACTTTCATAATGTGCATTAATTTGGTTACACAATATTCTCTTTGCAAAAAGTGTTAAAGCTTCGTCAATATTTTGTAATCTCATGTTGTTAAATGTAGATACTCTACATTAGTGAGGTATTATTTATTATTCAGTTTAACATTTGGTAACTAGATATTAAGTTTAACGCCTAGCATGTCATGTTGTATAATATGTTACTTACCTTCAATGTTTTTGCATTAAGTTTTCATAGATATTTTCTATATTTATTGTTAGCGTCTTTAAGGGCCTTGTAGCGGTATCTACAACGCCACATAAGACCTACGCGTCACACTGACGTCACGCAAAATCCTGCATCGCGCAAGCAGAGTTTACCGCGCCACTAGCATATATTTAAACAACGTCCCGACATAAATCGTTGCAATGGGCAGTTGCCCACCAGACACGACACCCGTCTTGTCGGAGGATCCTCCCTTTTATATGGAAGTATGAGTGAACTTTACACCCTGTTTCTCATTATTAGCATTATTGCATATATTGGATTAATTAACATCATCATTTGAGAAGAGGGACTCGTGGCTAAATAAAAACAGCCGCACGGGTCGATCGATGGTTAAACTGTGCTTGCCGCTTGGATGGGTGACCATCCATGACATAACGAGACCCCTCCATGCCTAGGAAAGCACGTTAAGCCGTTGCTCCTGGCTGTCATTCGTAGATCTTTGACAGTCGTTACGGGTAGTCAGAAGCCCAAACGTTGGAAAACCAGTCTTAGCAAGAGGTATCCTGTTACCCAGTAACAGGGTTGTGGACGTCAGATAGGCAATCACTCCATGTAAAATACTGATATTCCGCTGCATCTGGTTAGACTAAAAGTCGACCCCAACATCGTTAGCAAAAGGCGAAGCAGATTGAACGTCATCAGTTCAGTCGAAAACCGGTTTTGAGTATGAATGTTGCTGTTCGCTGCTGCTATAATGAAGCAAAAGAGTAAGAACGCTGCCCGTTCCCGAAGAGAGAAAGTGAACGTAGAACTCAAACTAAACTCAAAGAATTTGTTTCAAATAAACCAATTACAGGCACTTTTGAATTGTCAAGGGGTCGGTCAGTCAGAAAGATGAAGCTAGTTGCCCATTCCAAAGCGTTAGTAGGTACCTATGGAGAAGAACAGGTAAGAAACTCCATAGACACTCTTATAGATCAACATAAAGTTACAAAAAAATTTGGTTACATCATTCATGTTGAAATTATACATGTGAGAACGATGTAGAAAGACGTGCACGTTAAAAGCATCCGTAATAAAAAAGACAAAAACAAAAAATAAGTCGTGGCAGCCAAGAGATGACCAGTCCCTACTGACGGCGCCCGTTCACGAACATGACACATGGACCAGCACCATTCTGCTCAACCATTTTGAAGGGAACTTAATGATCCAACACACACGCCACCACCAGCGAGACGATTGAGTGAGCATGACATACTCTCAGCCGCCAGGGCACATTCAAGTCAAGAAAACCGAGCAGAGTTTCTGGTTGAAGTTTCCTTAGGATCCATTGATTTTAACAAATCTTAAATACAATATACAAGCTCACACTGAAATGTATATAGTATGTACAAGTATATATAACAAAAATTGGGCATGAAAAAATTCGTCCGCATTGCTGTCAATAGGAAAAGTGCCCAAAAGGCTGGCAGCATTGCCACGTTGTATGGCAATGCTGATACTTTAGGCTACAAATAGCCCAGCCCCCCTGGTCACGTGAAGAGTCGACCAACCACTTGGCGATGTCCCGAAATACTCGAGGAGCACTCGGACCCTACGGCCCTATATGTTTCAACCCCAAAAGACTCGTACTGTATAATCATCATAGGCATACATTGATCTGCGCGTTCAGTACAATAACGCATTCAGGGTGCTTTTGGGGCTGCCGTGGCGTTGTAGCGCGTCAGGGATGTTCGCGGAAGCGTGTGTTGACGGGTTCGCCGCGATTATGCGGAAGCGATGCGCTTCCATGATGGCGCGCTTGTTGATGCATGGTTATTTAATAATATGTACTGTTTGTTTTATTATATTTTGTGACGTAGATGTAGTACCAATCATTACACCTGACATGGTCTCCGTACGTCCTTTTTGGGTAACCACTGAAAACCAGCGCCGTGCTGTGGGTCCCCTATAGCACAGCATCATGCTGAGTGGAAGCCTTCTTGTCACAGTCATGATGTGCAGCTGTCGACTATTTCTGTTTTGTGCTCGTGATTGAAGATCTACTTTATTTGTTTCTTTTTATTTACATTGTTACCTGAGCTAATTTTTTTTTTTTGTATGCACGTGTTTCTGTGACAAATAAACCAATTTTTCTTTCTTTTTTCTTTCTTTCAATGGCATCCTGAATGTGTTTTCAGACCTGTGGGACTCTCCCCTCTTACGAAGGTGTCAAATAATCATAGAGTACCATTGGACGAACAGTTCAATGGTTCATTGGTTGTTTATTATTATTATTAATTTAATCTAATTGTAACATTAGGTTAAGTTATATGGAAGTTTATCTGAAATAAAATATTTGAATTTGAATATCTCCCAATATTAACATGACTGTGTCTAGTTATTAAGTTTGCTATATTTTCGTCTATGAGAATCAGCTGATATTTCAATCTTACGTAATACGATTTGTGTTCATAACCCACTGACATTGGCACTACAAACCCATTTATTTAGTTTTGTCGTATTTGGTGTATCGTGTGTACTTACCTACTTATTGTCAAGTAACAGTCATGTTTTGAATTTAGGATCTTTTTATTCTACCCATCAATTTGATGAAATTTGTTGTTTTGCTATATCTTTTTCGTCACTACAGTGTATTACATTTTGTTGGCCAAAAACTTTGCAACTTCCACGGCATCGTCGTTGGCAGTGCAGAGGTCGCTATGACTGCATCTTTTGGGACACAGAGAACAGGATAGGAAGCTAATTAATTAATTATTTTGCAAATTAATAGAGCACACTTGTGTACATTTAAAAGTTATGTTGGTTCGTCTTCGTCGCAGGTATCCTTATTGGTTTCAATATTGTGCTAACTCTATCAGGTTATATGCGACAAACACTATAATACCTTCACTATGATGACTTGGAAATCTAACTTTACTGTTTTTAAAAGCATTTTATTCATGAAACTCAAACCATTAATTGGTGAAACTCTTAATATTTAATCTTCGTGACTGAATGAATCTTATAATCTTCTTTTGCACTGCAAAAAATCTATAGAACTTTTTTAGTTTTTTCGTCTCAGTTTAGAAAGACTTCAATAACCCCAAATTCGTTCAGTTCCTACAACACGAATGATTTTCTTCAACTCCGCTATATATTCAGGTCACCGGTTTACATTACTTGAGTAATTACATACTTGCTAATACTTGTAATGCGGCATTGATTCTTATTTAACGAGGTCACACATAACTATTTTATTTTTTACGCACACGAGGCTTTGAGTCATATGGTCTTTTAACCATTTCGGACTTTGGTTTTATTTATTATGAGGGATGCCACACAACTGTAGGAGCTAGGCCGCCTTTTGGAAGACCTACCCACGATGCGGCTTCTAGTACGCAATCGCCACTCCAGAACCTTTCGGCCCCATCGGCCTTCATAGAATCAACTTCTTCTTACAGAACAGACAGCTGTGCTACTGGGGAGTTTGTTACGCCACTTCTTCCCAGTTAAAGCACTACGAAGTTGTGAAGAGCGGCCATTTTGGAGGACTATCTTATGTAATATTGACGTTCAAAAAGTGGTGATTCTGAGCCTAGTTTGAATAAATGACTTTTGATTTTAGATTTTGATCTTGGCAATTCTTCGGGTTATGTCGGTTACCCTGGTTCTCTTGCGGATCTCCATAACAGGAATTCAATACTATCCATTCACTCTTGCTAAAAAGGATCTTGAAAACTTTCTCGTTTCATCGTAGATCTCAACCATTACTTTCAACCACGACGAAATCAACGAAATGGAAACCAGATGGGACGCCTTTTTTTAACTAGACTCAACTGTAGGGATTTCAGTTCCTGGACAAAGGCTTGCCCCTATTCCTACGATTTCTCTTGATTCGTCTCGTGAATTCATGAGGAAGCCATCCCAAGCGTCCCGCCATCTTGTTGTCGGTCTGTGGGTGTGTCAGGGCTCCAGTATTGCGATATACAGGCACACTGCTTGGCAGCAGTAAAAAATAAAAACCTTTGTTCTGTGTCCATCGTTTGGAGCTGGCAGACGAAAAGCTGACAAACAAACTCAGAGGTCACAGTCTTTTTTATTTTAATGTCCAGACATAATTTTGGTCAGATCATGTGAAGGCCATGTAGATTTGTGTCTGAAATGTCCTTTTGAGGAAAAACCACACAGAATGAGTGGACCTATCAGTCAGTGCACGCATTTGTCAATAACCGTGCAGCTCAACTCAAAACTTAAGGAGCTCAACGATTCGACGAACAATACCAAAGAAAGGTCATTAATTTGGGTAGGCCGTTTATACTACTTAAACTGCCAGACCATGATTAAAACTGAAACAATGATCCACATAGTCCACACATTCACAATAATAAAAATAATATAATACTTTTTACATCAAATATTCATGTTTAATATAGTTAGCAAAATAAAATAAAAAATCAACATTCACTGTGTAAATTGGAGCAGCTCAAACCAAAGCATATTTTTAAAGTGAAACTTTTATTACATCGTCTCAAACTTTTTCGTCTGTGTGTTGCATGTCGCATGACGGTCGGCCGTGGAGTAGGGATAAAGTGAAAGGAAGGAGGCTTTTAGTTAAATGTCTATAATGTGAAAAATGTTTCACTTTTACCGTGGTTTCATAAAACCACACAATCCTTTTTAAAGTGAAACTTTTATTACATTGTCTCAAACTTTTTCGTCTCTGTGTTGCATGTCGCGTGACGATCGGCCACGGAGTAGGGAAAATGTTTCACTTTTACCGTGGTTTCATAAAACCACACAATCCTTTTTAAAGTGAAACTTTTATTACATTGTCTCAAACTTTTTCGTCTCTGTGTTGCATGTCGCGTGACGATCGGCCGCGGAGTAGGGAAAAAGTTTCACTTTTACCGTGGTTTCATAAAACCACACAATCCTTTTTTTTTGGTATGGTTTGGTTTTTTTTGTTAAGCCTTTTTTGGTTAGATTCGATTATATCTGATGCACGTGAGGGGGGAAGTTTTGAATATGAATGTGGATGGCTATATGAGAAGGCATCGTTGTAACCGATTTCACTAAAAGGAGGAGGTTCTCAATTCGACGGTATGTTTTTTTTAAATGTGTTAGCTCAGAACTCTTTTCTACGTGAACCGATTTGGATGATTCTTTTTTTTATTTGAAAGCTGGTGCTTCTCGTGTGGTCCTATATAAATTTGATCAAGTTCTGAGCAGTACTTTTTGAGTTATCCTTAATATTGCCTATTCTTTCCATTTAGTTTATATTGATGATGTTTTAATAATTTCCTGTCACTGTTATTTACATATATCAAATAGTGGTATACGAATTTGTTTGGGGCCACCCTAAAAAGTATAAATAAAAACGTTTTTACAAAAAAACAACCGACTTCCAAAAAAAAACACAAAAAAAGTGAAAAATAACTTTAATTTCGGAAGTCGGTGTCGTTGGTTTTGTATTTTCGTTTTTTGCCACCGGCTTCCGAAATTAAAATTTTCACGTATTTTGTGGTTTTTTATGGAAGTCGGTTGTTTTTTTTGTAAAAAGTTTATGACACCAAATAAGGATAGAAAATGTGTGAAAAATTGCTCAAGAAATGTCGTGAATATTGAGATGACGGTTACGACGCTGCGTGCCGGCTGTCGCGTCATGTTTACCGCAAATAAAAGTATTTATTTTTCTTTCTTTTTAAAAGATATGAACAAGAATGCTTCGCCGACCCCAAATATATGGAATAAAAGCAGGAGAATTTTATTATCAACATCGTCTATCTAGCTTTTTCCCTGCTATGTTGGGGTCGACTTTAAGAAGCAGCTGACCAGCAGTATTTTACATGGAGCGATTGCCTATCTGACCTCCAGAACCCAGTTACTGGGTACCGACAACAGGAGAATGATGCCGATTATTAAATCTGCCAACATTTAATTTTTCATTCTTAGTAAGTAATTAAGTACATGATTCGATATTCGAATCGCCGCCCCTGTTAGTATAGATTTAAAAGAAATCCCATTTGAAATATGGAACTGCTAATAAAAATAGAGGGCGTAGGTACTGCCCACAAATCCGTTGAAGCACAGATTAAACAACACTTAAATTTGCTTAATCCATGCTCAAGTGTGCGCGTGCGACGTACAGAAAGACAAACATGTTATGATAGTAATTCTAAAAATAATAGAGTACTCGTACACACGTTGTTCCTCTTTTTTGAGTAGGTAATCTGTTTATTTGATTTATTTTGCTGAGTTTCGAGCAGTTGTTCGGGAAAGAGATTTCTCTGACTAAAATGATGAAATTCTTCTTCATCTTTATCGTGTTCACTGGCACGACAGTATTTCAGATTATGTTAGCTGTAAACTTCGGTTGGCGGCCTTGGGGCCACAATTTTTTTTTTTTTTAATGTTTTTTTTCCAATTATATTGCAGTATCGAGTTGACCTTGACCCTAGAAACCATTTAGGTTCTGAAAAGCATGGCCCTACGACGCACCGTTTCCGAGTTAGGAGCTTTTGATTTTATTTTTATACTTATAACGCTCTAAATACCATTTCAAAACGGTAGCTCGGATGAAACTCTTTTCTGGTAGGAAATTGTTGCTCTGGTTGAAAACCATGAGATGATGTAAAATACCAGCGAAAAATTTACGTTGTTCAGCAGACGAATTTTTCAAAAATAATGCAGCAATTTTGACATTGAAACTAAAGTAACGATTAGGTACATAATTAATAATAATATTCATTAAAAATGGAAATATTGTAAATCACAAATCTTAAAATGAAATGTACATAGTTATTTAAGAATGACATTCGATTACTTATTTGTACACCTGTTGCAGTAGAATGAATAGAACTTAAAAAAATATTAACACCATACTATTTAAAACTATATTACCTAACTATATTCTTACAGATAAATATATTCTAATTCTAATGGATTATCAATTTCCTTCAAAATCTTACGGATTGTGAATAAAAGTGTGTAAATAATAATCAAAAAGAAGCAAGTAAAGCAAGCAAGTGATAACATTTAACTGATCCTCAAAAAAATTATGATCTAATGATGAACACTTAAAAAAAATGAACCTCTAAAAACTTTTTGCGCAATGACGTACGCTATTTTTAAAAGAATTGAGCCTCTTTTTAACTTTCTGGTCTTTTCTCACAGTAACGCAGTGGTCGCAGTACTTCACTAAGGTAACCCTCAACCAAACAGGTTAGGTTAGTTTGGAGCTTTGACCAACTGCGCTACATCCAAGTTGGTTACATTTACTTGAATATTTAGTACTATTGAACCCCAAAATAGGAATTATTTGAGGTTCACAAAAAGAGGCGCAATCATTATATTAGAGGGTCAATAATATTTTTAGGGCCGCAAAACGTAATTATTTGAGGTCTGTTTACGCAATTAGGGTGCGTAGCCTTACAGTTTAAAAACACCACCGGTCCGTAACTTAACCGTCCCGTGGCTACACTTTTCACACCTCTTTATATCCAATAGAATAATTCATTTCCGACCTTCGACATTAATCTCGCAACTCAAAGTAATTAATTTTCCAGATTGATGGCCTACGAAACAAAAGGCATCAAATAATACTTGAACAAGTCCTCCATTATAGAATTTGCTATAAACTCAACGGGCTCTTAATTCTGTCAGGGTTGCCAACCATAAATATAAAAAACTACCTACTTTATTTTCCCCTACTGTAAAATTTAAATGATGTGCGTATCTAATATACTATTTCTGATAAACATTTGTAGTCAGCTGCCTTGCTTTTTCTCAACTAACCAGATCCTGATCCCTGATCCAGAACCAGGTCTAGAATTATGTGCTGATTTTATGGTTACAGCTTGCGCGTCGTTGTCCTTAACACCCTGTATATTTACCTACTCACTTAGTTTCGCAAAAGCTCTAAAAACTAAGTAGGTACGTCAATGAAAACAAAACCAGTAGATATAAGCTGGTCTCTCATTTATTATTTACTAGCTTTCGCCCGCGGCTTCGCCCGCGTGGAGGTCGGAAATGATCCCACGGGAACGTATTACCGGGACAAAAAGTATCCTATGTGTTAATCCAGGTTATAAACTATCTGTTTTCCAAATTTCATCCAAATCCGTTCAGTAGATTTTGCTTGAAAGAGTTACAAACATCCATCCATCCACACAAACTTTCACATTTGTAATATTAGTAAGAAGGATTTATTTAAACTTCTTGCACATAATAACGTACAAAGGCGGACTTAATGCATAAGGCATTCTCTACCAGTCAACCAAGGGTGGTGTAAAGATGTCAGGTGCTTTGTTTAACTGCCATTAAAAAAAATTACATAATGTAATTAATTATGTATAATTAAAGTAGGTATACATTCATCATTATCATCATACATCATTCGTTCATTTCATTGTAACTCCGTTTTATGCTAGGCCCGCTCAAAGTCAACGTGTAACCGAACGTGCGGTTTAATATACTAATTTAATTTAAAAAAAAAAGGTTTTTTTCCCTAAAATACTGCTCATATTCTATTGTTTTGGTAAAAAAAAGTTGGCAACCCTAAATACAGTATCGTATTGGCGATGGCGCGGGCGTAGGTAGACAGACGAAGTTATAATTTATACTAAAGCGGGCGGAGCGTTCAGAGACCGCCCACTACGCCCCGAAGACAGAGCGATACTGTGATAGCTCTATCTATTTTTATACATAATATAAAATTTGGTATGTCGCGACGAGGCAAAGGTAAGCATGTGGACGGTCAACTTGGAATAAAATATGCGATCTTTTTGGTGGTGTTTTTGGATAGATTAAAGTAACTTAACCTATTGACCGTTTGGATTTATATTAATTGCTATGCCCCCAGCGCCCAGCTCATACATCGACAAATAAATACTTAAGACGAATAGGGTCGTGCAATGACAAAAACTTTTTTTACAAAAAAACAACCGACTTCCAAGAAAACACTATAAAACGTGAAAAATAACTATAATTTCGGAAGTCGGTGGCCAAAAACGAAAATACAAAACCAAAGACGCCGACTTCCGAAATTATAGTTATTTTTCACGTTTTATAGTGTTTTTCTCGGAAGTCGGTGGTTTTTTTTGTAAAAAAGCTTTTATTTTTCACTTTTTAGTTGTGTTACCTACACCACACAAGTTCGTATACCACTACTTGATATGTAAATAACAGTGACAGGAAATTATTAACACATCATCAATATAAACTAAGTGGAAAATATACGCACATGTGGTCCCATATAAATCAAATTTATACGGGACCACATGTGAAGCACCAGCATTAAGATAAAAAGAATCATCCAAATCGTTTCACCTTTCCTCCTCCTTGTTTTGAAGTCGGTTAAAAAACAAAAAGACTCACATATGTTCTCAGTTGTATAAATACAACTGAGACGGCACGGGCACGTTAATTCCGATCCAGCCTGTCCCTTGCTGCCCTCTCTCAGCGACGCCCTAAGCCGAGGACTGTACCCCGCAGGGGGTGCTCTTAACGTGTTGTCGCCTAGTTTGTAAGTTTTTAAGCTCTGGCTGGGGGCCTTAATTTATTAGGGCAACCACAGGCATGTCCGGTTAAGCAGCCGACAACTTCCTTATTTTTTTTTTGTTCCGGGGTGGAAAATCCTCATGGATGTCCTTCGGCCTGGGGGGGCGGAGGGGTCTTTCAGACTCTTACTGACTAAAAACCACCCCGGTGTTCCCTTCCCACACTTGCACCGGGGATCATGGGAACTTGTGCGCCTTCCACGATCCCCGGCTAGTGCCGGCCCGCCACTGCGGGCCTCCTCAAGTCCGCGGGGGGAGCCGACAACCTCCTAGGTTGACCAGCGAGAAGCCAACCACAAAAAAAAAAAACACGTGCACAAAGCATTTGTCGTATTAATCCGACTGGGGCGGTCAATAGGGGTAGTGATCTTGGCATGGTGGATGGTAGGTGGGTGAGGGTAGCCGAGATTCGAGCTATGGTGTGCAAAAGGAGTGGCCTATCAGCCCATGTCCACCTACAGTGCACTGCTAAGTGCACCTATTCTAATATGTAACTTTTTATTTCTCTTTCATTCAACATATAAACGATTAGGTGTTCATACTCGTATACTGTAAGTTTATTTAAATAAATAAATATGCTGATGAGAACTTCAGATAGGATAAAACCTTATATTGTGAAAAAAAGCTAGAAATCCCAGAAGGTCCAGAAAAGAAAATGTATTTCAGGGACTACTTTTAATTTCCAGAAAAGGATCTGCGGGGTAATTGCATAACACTTGTAGAAATGGCTTTCCTTTTGACAGTTCAACAACATTCATTGCTTTATTTACGTTGCTGAGCAGACAAAATTTTTGAACATATGAAGCATTGGATTAGCAATAGGCTTCAAAATGATTCACATTGTGATAGATAGTGTAGTACGTAATTAGGGGGCTGTACTTAGGTATTAAGTAGTCCTCCTGTACGAAATACTCATATTACAGTTAAAATCAAAAACTTCACCGAATAGGTACTCAATACTCTATATATGTATTGCTTCCAAAATGTGAACTTTGGTGGTAGGTTTAACGAAGACATGATCTTAGTAGACATACTACTTATGTCTCACTAATATCTATGTTCTTCATACGCTAAGAATCTGCGTTCTTCCAACAATCTTCTCCTTCTCTGTCCTTCTCATACTTCTGATTTTATTCATTCTTCCTTTCATATTCAGTCCATTCTTCTCTGGCTTGCGCTTCCTCTTGAAATCAGGACGGCTACCAGTCGGTATGCATTTAAGCGGAAATTGCAGAGTTATTTTCAAAATAAATAGCGTGGAGTCATCTCAATTACCTCCTTCCCTTTTTGTGTATATATATAGTATATGTATAATGTAGATATTTATTATAGTAAATATGTATTTATATGTATTATAAGTTTATATTCTGTTTAGGTACTTGTATACCTATTTTATTTATAAATACTTATGTTATCTTTTAAATATTTTATTATTATTATTAGTAACGTCTGTTATACAGAGCACCTGCCATCTTATCTCTTCACCACCCTTGGTTGACTGGTTGAGAATGCCTAAGGCATTAAGTCCGCCTTTGTATACTATTGTGTGCGAGAAGTTCTAATAAATAAATAAATAATACATATATATACAAGGAAACGAAAACTGCGCTTTTCTAATCCCGTTCCCAGTCTACATACGAAAATTCAATCAAATATATCCAATAGTTTTGTCACAGGTAGTCAAAGATTGGCAGAATCCATAGTCGGCCCATAACCACTATTTAGTTAAAAAAAAAAACACTTTTTTAATTTCGATGCTAGAATTTATTTAATAGTTCCATAATACTCCTATGCCATTGTTTTCATTTATCGTCGTATTTTTATTATCTCCACATTGTATATTGCACATATAACTAAAGGCCTTTTCTTCATTTATTATAGTAGCCATTTTAAATCACACCTACCTTTTATACACCCATTCGAAATTCAAACCTCATTCTTCGAAATTACAAATCTGTTCACATCCTAATTTTAACCCTATTCCAAAATGAGTAAGACCCTTTGTTTATTGGTGACAGAAATTGGTCCTTTCTAGTACGTGACAGGACAATGCAAACGTAGAAGTTGGTCCTTCGGTACTTGTCAATGTAATGATCCTTTTCCCACGCAGGACGAACATTTCGGGAATTCTAATGAGCAATTTTTCTTGTATAGTTTTGTGAAGCCTGGTGGGCGGCCTTTAGTGAATGGACAGGAGAAAATAATAATGAATGACGTGTTATTACGGTCCAGACTAGGCTGTGTGTATGAATATTTATTGAAAGAAACGACTTTCTCCGTTAAAAGGTGAACCACGAGTCACGACTAGAAGTTCAAAGCAACCGATTTTGTCATCTTCAATAGTCAAGCTCGCTCTGCCTTGATTAGAAAATACCAATCCATTCATGGACTAATATTATTAACATAATTATCATAACATCACGCGTTTATTTTTACTCCCTGAACTACACAAATTGTAAGAGAATTCTCAAGGAGGCGCTCCAAAGTATGTCTTACGAAGATACAGAGAATTTATTAACTGTGTTAAAGTAATTAAGTATACTCCCCTATTTTAGAAACTAAGAGTTAAGCTACTCAACATAAGTGTAATTTATTTGTTTAATGTCAACTTGTAGATTATTTATTAATTTTATAAGACTATTTTAGCACTTTTCGCCTGAAACAGGATTACCTAGTTCAGGCACGTAAGTCTTAGGGATATAATTTTATATTATTATTACCGGAAGCGTTAGGCAGAGGTGTACCTATAGTACACCCACATTTCGCCAGTTATGTTTAAGTCCCATGTAATAGGGGGCGAGCCTATTGCCATCAACCGGGCACAAATCCAGACTCCGGGTTGCTAATGAGAAATTAAAAACACTAATATTATAAATATGAAAGTAACTCGGTCTTTCTGCTACCTTTACACGCTTTAACTATTGAATATGGCATACAGATAGACTAGGACCTGGATTATGGCATAGGATGGTTTTTATCCCGGTACTTCGTTCCCGTGGGATACTATCAGATCTACACGCAAAAGAAACTGCGGGTGAAAGCATAATGATGATGGGACAGGCCTCTCTGGGAGAGGGAGGGGGCCGTAATCCACCGGACACAGTGCGGGTTGGAGCCTTAACGAATAAAACATGTTTTCCGCAATCTTCTTAATCATTTTGTAACAGCATCTAAAATGCCACATGCAAGCTGCGCGTCACACTGACGTCACGCAAAATCCTGCATCGCGCAAGCAGAGTTTACCGCGCAACTAGCATATATACAACGTCCCGACATCAATCGTCGGGCAGTTGCCCACCAGACACGACACCCGTCTGGTCGGAGGATCCTCCCTTTTCCATAGAGTATGAGTGAACTTTACACACTGTTCCTCATCCATCTATAATTTCATCCCCAATTCTAGTTCAGGGGATGAAGTTTCAAAAATCCTTCATTACCTATACAGTATGGAAACCACATATTCTAATCATGTTTTATATAATCCATGCTACTCGTAATATTATAAATTCGAAACTAACTGTGTCTGTATGTTACCCTTTCACGCCTAAACCACTGACCGAATTTCAATAAAATTTGGCATAGAGGTAGATGTCATCCTGGAAAAGGACATAGGCTACTTTTCGTACCGGTAGCACTTTCCCGTGGGATAATTTCCAACATCCACGCGGGCGAAGCCCATGCGAAAACATGGTTGTTTGTTTACGCTTTTACGCTAAAACGGCTCCACGAATTTTGATGAAATTTGGCACATGGGTAGACCATGAACTGGATTAGGACTTAGGGTACTTTTTATCCTGATATTCCCACGGGATCGAGGTTTATGTGGGTGAAACCGCTGGACGCAGCTGGTATGCAATAAATGAAACCACAAGAAATACTAGTCCACAGAAGTATAGTAAAATAAATATGAAATTAAAAACTGTTAACTAAAAAAGTGAAATTTTCAAAATAAACTCAGTAAAAGTAAACACTCTGTTTAGACAACGTACCTTCGTACCTCGTCGTTTAGGAGTGCCGATTTTACATTTTAGGCAAATGTGTAGAATACGTAACAGCGTCTTGATAGTTTGCACTGCATGGAAACGTCGCTTTTCAACGTTCAAGGATTCAAGTTCATTGAACCATTGACCTACACGGATTCAACTCTACAGATTGTTAAAATGTTCTCAAAATTCAAACTCTACTTTTTGACCTTATTACTGGACCGATTTCGGTCATTTTTTGCCGACGCGCGACGTCAGAAAAATGAGGATGTTTTTTTTTCTTTTTGTGTGTTAGCTCAGAACTATTTTCTGGATGAACCGATTTGGATGATTATTTTTTTTATTTGATAGGTGGTGCTTCACATGTGGTCCCATTTAAATTTGATTAAGGTCTGGCCAGTACTTTTTGAGTTATCCTTAGTACTGCATATTTTTCCACTTAGTTTATATGGATGATGTGTTAATAATTTCCTGTCACTGTTATTTACACACCAAGTAATGGTATACGAATTTGTGTGGGGTAGGTACCGCAACTAAAAAGTGAAAAATAAAAACTTTTTTACAAAAAAACAACCGACTTCCAAAACATACACTAAGACGTGAAAAATAACATTCATTTCGGAAGTCGGTGGCCAAAAACGAAAATACAAAACCAAAGACACCGACTTCCGAAATAAATGTTATTTTTCACGTCATTTAGTGTTTTTTTTTGGAAGTCGGTTGTTTTTTGTAAAAAAGTTTTTTGTATATTATATCGTCAGCAAAGGCGATAACAATTATGTGGTTTCATTTATTGCAGATAATATGTGGTTTCGATACTGTACAAGGAACTCATATGTAACATGTCATGATTCTAAACCCAACGGTTTCAGCTGTCCGCCATCAGTTGGGACTGATCATCTCTTAGCTGCCACGGTTTATTTTAATTATTTTATTTTTGGGTTGTTTTTTTAATTTCTTCTATTTGCTGTACTCTGGACGCTATTAACGTTCACTTTTTTTTTTTACATCATTCTCACATATAATTATAAGATCAACATTAATGATGTAGACAGTGTTGGGCGTTAATCAATTAATTTTTCAATCAACTCGTTAATTAACTAAAACAGTAATTGCGATTAAATTAATTGCAATTGAATTAATCGCAATTAAACGTTCAATTGCCTATTGCAATTAAATTATTTGGATTAATGTACTTATGTTAATCGTAACTCGCAATTAAAATAATTGCAATTGTTCTATGAAACAATTAACTTACTTACCTTTACCAAAATCAGGTTTAATTAAAATCATTAATATCAGTGTTTTATTTGTAACTAACATGCAATTTCAGTATCTTATTTACACATTTTGTTATGATACCAGTCCACGCACCAGGCCCGTACAGTAGTCCTTTTGAATTGTTAGTTTTTATTTAAATTCATAAAACAATTGAAAATTAAGTAATTGTTAAATGTAGTAATTCACGCTTGACAGTTTATTAATTGTTAATTGCTACCACTACAATTAACAATCAATAAATTGTTAATTGTAATTTTCCACAATTACAGTTGATCAATTGTTAATTGTAATTTTCCACAATTACAGTTGATCAATTGTTAATTGTAATTTTCCACAATTACAGTTGATCAATTGTTAGTTGTTATGGTGACAATTAACAATTAATCGACTGTTAATCTTTAATTGAGTTTACAATTAAAATTTGCCCAACACTGGATGTAGGTACCTAACTAATATTTTTGTAACAATATAATTTAAAAGAGTGTCCGTGGAGTTTCTTGCCCGTTCTTCTCCATAGGTACCTACTACGCTTTGGAATGGGCAACTAGCTTCATCTTTCTGACTGACCGACTCGTTGACAATTTAAAAGTGCCTGTAAATGGTTAATGTGGAATAAATGCTTTAAAATTGAGTTTGAGTCTGTCAGTGAATTTAAGATAAGTTAATTTTAAATTTACTGAAACTCAACTTACTCTTTTGTTTTTTGAAAATCCGTAAATTTTAATGTTAGAAACGTGGAAGTTGATACGCGTGGCGCGTTGAAGTGTGCTCCTTCCAACAGGAGGGACGACACGCGACGCGAATCGCACGCGACACAAAGGCAACGCTCGTCGCGCGACACGCGGTGCCTCTGTGTGGCGTCGCATGTCGCACCTGTTTGAAGGAGCCGTTAGCCTTCTGTTTATAAGTAAACGTAAGGAGTATCATAATTTTTTGGAAATTCATCCCCTCTTTTAAGAAGTTGTCGATCGGAAATCTCATCACACGGCTTGTAAAGTCACAAATTTTAACATACCTCTCAAACAATGTGGCATGTGCGATGTCTCTTTTCACATAAGAGAAACATTTAAAGCCATTGGGAATTATATTCGGGGAATTAGCGATACCAAATTACCAATACGTGACTTTCTTTCAAATGCATTACTCTCGATTCGAACACATTAATAAGGATTAAAATGTTTAGGATAAGCTGAATATAAATACTTTTTATTTAATCAATCTAAATAGATTACAAATTTAGAATATACAAGCTAAAACTAAAATATATATATCTACTATTTACAAGTGAATAATTAAAAAAGCTATTTTACAAAAAAGACGACCGACTTCAAAAAAAAACACTACAAAGTGAAAAATAACTTTAATTTCGGATGTCGGTGTCTTTGTATCTGTATTTTGTTTTGTGCCTCCGACTTCCGAAATTAAAGTTATTTTTCACTTTGTAGTGGTTTTTTTTTATGTCGGTTGTTTTTTTTGTAAAATAGTTTTTATTTTTCACTTTTTAGTGAGTCAATTACTAATAAATCTAACTTACAATAGCTTAATGTCAACTGCTCATCACCTTTAACAAAATATTCCTTTTCCCGACGCAGGGACGTTAATTGTTGAGGAGTTCTCCTGTTAAGAACCAAAATCACTGGAGCTGATGATGAAGCTACCATCAGCTCCATTTCACCATATGCATTGTGATGAGCATAAATTGCTTAGCAACCATATCAAAATCGAATAGCAACCCGTGAAATACTTATTGTTGAGAAGTTCCGGTGGCCACCTCTGGTCTTCATCATCAGTTCCACTTCACCGAATGGTGCTTTCCAAGAGCAAATGCACGAGTTAATATAAAAAATACCCAAATCGCTATAGGTGTGCCTATAAAATTTGAGGGTTTCCCTCGATTTCCATGCAGTCCCCTCATCAGATTCTGACTTGGTGACAATGGGACCACCTCGAGAGCATACCCTTTCAAACAAAAAAAAGAATTTTCCAAATCGGTCCACAATTGACGGAGAAATCGGATAACATACATAAAAAAAAAACATACATACAGTCGAACATATAACCTCCTCCTTTTTGGAAGTCGGTTAATAAATAAAAAACAGGGGAGAGCTTTAATAGGACATGAACAAAATTCGATCGCTGTCAATGGGATAAGTGCCCAAAAGGCTGGCAGCATTGCCACGTTGGATGGCAATACTGAATCTTTGGGCTAAAAATAGGCAAGCCCTCTGGTCGTGTGAAGAGTCGACCAATCGCTTGGGTTTGGCAGAGTTTTCGCCAGACGCCAGTTATTAAAGTCCCATGTAATAGGGGGTGAGCATATTGCCATCAACCGGGCACAAATCCTGACTCCGAGCTGCTACTGAGAAATTCTTGATGGAAAACTCAATAACACTTTTTCCGATCTGGGAATCAAACCCAGGACCTCATGGTCAGCTGTATAGCGTTTGCGACCACTAGACCAATGAAGCAGAAAATAATATGTTTAAACGCAATAGAATTGAAAGTGAAAAAATACTTGTTCCATTAAACAAATTAAATGAAAATATTTGTCAAAAAATCAAAATCAAAAGTCATTTATTCAAATTAGGCTGAGAATCGGTAGTTTTCGAACGTCAAAATTACATGAGACAGTCCCCCAAAACGCTCGCTCTTGAAACTCCCCGTAATCTGAAAGTTAATAAGGATGTGGATAAGTAAATTCGAATCTCCCATTTCGTCAGATTTAGGTACTTACTACAAAAATTACAAACCAACTAAAATTATTTGTTTGTTACTACAAATAACAACAATAAACATGAAAACTACAACCATCAGCTGTCCGCCCCACCGAAAACCGACAGGCGGGAAAAATATCGTCATCGAATCACGTCGTAATACGGCAAAGGCATTCACCGTCACGAACCTAACAATCAATACTCATGTCCGACCTCTTTGTGTGGGATCTTTATTTATTATACTCTGTTGTTACATTTAAATAAAATGAATATAAGCGGATGTCAGGGAGGGACATTATGGTAATCGTTTGGCGGAATAGTGTGATGCTGTGGATTTTATTTTGGAAGTGGTAGTGGTACCGTGGTATTGCGTGTTATTCAGGGTTGCGGAGGTCAGATAGGCAGACGCTCCATTTAAAATACCTACTGGTAGTCAGCTGCATCCGGTTAGACTTGAAGCTGACCCCGACATAGTTGAAAAAACGCTAGGTACTGTCGCCAGCACATCAAGTTACCACAAACTGTCAGATTTCCTCATTCGATTTTAAACTTAACTATGAACATTTTAAGGTTTAATATCGTTTGGAGAAATTTTGGCAGTTTCGTGTAGCTTGACCTGCTGGCGACTGTACCTAGATGATGAATATGTTGGTCTTGTGATCACAAGCGTGCCTCCTGAACGAAATCTTTGGTTTGATCACTAAACCACCACCACAATTGCGTTACGAAATTACACTCACAATCCGAAGGATTTTGAAGGAATTTTCTAATCTATTTCTTCATTTGTTTGCAAAATTCATCTGTTTGACAACGTAAATAACGCAATGAATATTGTCGAACTGTCAAATTGAACGGCATTGCCATCATTAGTGTGTTTCGAAATTAAGACGCGGGCTTTTGGGTTTTCCATTGGTTTCTCAGTAGCAGCCTAGTCTGTTTTTTTTTTCTGGAAAACAAACAAACACATTAAGAATTACAAAAGGATAGAATACAGAAATTATACAAATGTAAATTCAACCACGTTCTCTGTGGAGAACAACATAAAGCTGTAAATAGTGTCGCATAAGTAGACCAACAGTGTCACATTAGTTTTTCATATGTTAAGTAACTTGAGTAAAATTATGCGGATCAAAGAGGGAGTCGCTCCATTTAAAATACTGGTATAAAGCTGCATCGAGTTAGACTGGAATCCGATCCAAACCTAGTTGGGATAAGGCTAGACAGATAATGTGATGAGGTCAGAGTCCGGATTCGTGTCTGGTTTAAAGGCATAGGGCTTGAGAATTAAACGTAACTGGCAAAATATGGGTGTACTATACATCCTTGCCTTCCCCTTTGGCGAATATAGGCCCATTGTTATGTAGTGCTGGGCTTATTGTGTTTCTAATTCAGTTCCGCGTTTACAGGTTTACTGCTTTATGGCTTGTCCCAATCGTATTGTATTTGGCATGGAAATTGCAATTACAAAGTAATTGTACGTTTGAAGTACTATATTGGTATGTGAGTGTAATAGATGCAGGTGATGAAATTATAGATCTTTATGAAGGGCCAGTGAGGAAACTGACGTCAGGAAAGTTTTCAGTATGAATGTAGATGGCTATACGAATAGGGAAGCCCAGAGAAACGATGCGATGGATGGACTGTGTGAAAGATGAAATGGCTAGAAAGGAAGTGACTACCGAGATAACGACTAATAGAGAAGTATGAAAGAACAAGATATGACCCCAATTAAATGGGGTTAAGAGCAGGAGAATGATGACGACGGGGACAGAATTCTAAGGAGACCTAAAGATGAGATTGTCTAAATTAGCACAATAAGAATTGAAATACATTATTAAAATTAGGAAGCAGTATTAAACATTTATCACTGTAGGTAGATACCAATAACGCTTCCTTATGGTATTCCAGCATGTTGTAATGCTTGGGGTATTCATTTCGCGATGTAATAAGTTTTAATTTTATTTCTACACATATTTTCAGTTATAAACTTTGACGTGTTACGAAATTGAATTGAAGAATAGGATAATTTAACTGTTTATTAAGGTATTAACAATATCAAATGCTTGGTTAAAATCTATCTAATTATATATGTTAATAACAATATTATAATATATTGCCAAAGATCTTTACAGTCGTACTTCGACACTGAAACTCTAAAAACTCTCAAATTATTCTTAAATTCAGATATTTTTTTTTTTTTTTTGTTCACTTTGTAAACTTTGACAATAAGTATATAGAATGGTAAAAAAAATTGAGTACAAAAGGTAGGTAGAGGTCGAAAGTCCTATAAAATAGGTATCCTGTCCCCAAACTAGGAAAATCCGGTATCTTTGGCGGTAAAACCACCTAGGTATTATGTTTGTTTTTTTCTTATTTATTTGGTATTCGGGTTAACTTATCTTTTTAAATGCGCTTGTTTCTGTTTCTGTGACAAATAAACCTATTTGTCTTTCTTTCTTTTCTTTAAATATTTTAAAATACTTTCATGAACAGATAATAATATTATAAATTACAATCCTTACCCGACGCAAATGACATTCGCGCCCAATAAAAATCTCTAGTCATAATTTGACAGGTTATCGTCATCGATCGGCGTTCGGACAAAGGCATTGAGTTATTCAGCCGCACGTAAGGGCTGTTAGCTTCGATACTCCTTTGTTCTTTTGTGGCTTGTTCGTCGTTTTAATGGCCGTCGCGTAAGTAAACGATTATTATTTTATTATAATAGTAATTTACTTTTATTTGTGGCAGTTGATTGCTGCAGCTTAATTTCTTTAGAAATTTTAAATGACGGAAGTTATTTTTGATGTTATTTTAGTACGAAATAAACTTATCTAGTTGTTGTTTATGAAAACTTCACTCTTGAATTGATCCTTGTTCTTATATCTAATATTTTTTTATAAATGATTCAGCGACCCGCCCCTGCTACGCACGGTTTTACGCCTCGCCAAAACCGAGATTTCTTTATATACATGTATTTTTGATATTAATGTATTATCAACTTAACCTTCCGGAATAAATTGTCTAAATGATCGTGGAAACCGTATCAAAACCCGTTACGTAGTTTAGAAGAACAATGCGGTCACAAAGGCAGCCACAAAAAGCGACTTTAATTTATAATTATTATGTATGTATAGAAAAAAACGTGCACTCTTAATTCTGTAGCGATCTTCGAACATCACTCGAGTAAATTCGAAATCAAACTCACTCGTTTTTATTAAAAAGTCATTCTCTTCACGAGACGTCGCCGTTTGAATTTCGAAGTGATGTTTCTATAGAGAATTTAAGTTTTGCTTAATAATAGGTAAAATAAAATAAAAAACCCGACACAAAAAAGAGCTGATGACCTTGAAACGGCTGAACCGATTTAGATGAAACATTATAGAGGTATATGAGGAACAGGGTGTAAAGTTCACTCGTACTCTATAGAAAAGGGAGGATCCTCCGACCAGACGGGTGTCGTGTCTGGTGGGCAACTGCCCGACGTTTGATGTCGGGACGTTGCATATATGCTAGTCGCGTGGTATAACTCTGCTTGCGCGATGCAGGTTTTGCGTGACGTCAGTGTGACGTGTAGCTCGCATGTTGCGGTGTAGTAGAATCACAGCTAGAATACCTGCTTTCAAATAAAAAAACCGCATCCAAATCGGTTCACCCGTTTAGGAGCTACAGCGCCACAGGCAGACACACAGATAGACACACACACATAGCGGTCAAACATAAAACACCCCTTTTTTTGCGTCGGGGGTTAAAAATGGTTTAATCAAAGATATTTTACATAACGTGCCTCAGAAGCCGTTGCCGTGTTGGTCCCGGCTGCCATTCTTGCATCTTTGACAGTCGTTACGGGTAGCTAGAAGCCCGAAAGTCTGACAACCAGTCTTACCAGTAACTGGGTTGTGAAGGTCAGATAGGCAGTCGCTCTATGTTACATACTAGTTGTTATGTATGTAGTTGTATATAGCTATATGTTGTGGCTGCGACACATTAAGCGCAGGCGTCGAATACAGCATTTAGCAGCCTCGTTGTAAAATTTGACGTATCCAGTGAAGTCGTGTTGTGTCTTAGCACCTGCTTCTTTGTGCCACTCGATCCAAAGATGCCTCAGCTCATCAGGATCTTGACTCTTTGCAAACAGCTCAGTGATATCTGGTTCCAAAGCCAAATTACACTTGGACGGATTCCTGAAGTCACAAATCTTTGCTGTCAAGTAGTTGCACTCCATCCCGTTAAACAGGACAGGAAGACCCTAATATAGTTGGGAAGAAGGATGAAGTCTAGGCAGAAGGATATTTTACATAAGAAACACCTTACATTCGTCGGTTTATTTACTTAATAAATGACGACAACGGATAAGTTTCTAAACGTATTCTATCTATATTTTTATAATGATTTATTAACTCATCACTTTAAATGGAAATTCACTTGGCATGTATGCAATGCATAATACCTACAGGAACAAAATATATAGATTGGTTTTAAATAATTACGGAAGATTTTTTCTTTAATGGCATCTCGCAAGTCTACCTAGGAGGTTGTCGGCTGCTTAAACGGCCTATCCTGTTGATAGATTAATAAATTTAGTTCTTCAGCCGGGACATAAACTTATAAACGAGCGTCGCTGGGGACAGCAACAAGGGACAAGCTTGATCGGATCAATTACGGTAGCTTGTAAACCTCATGAGTCACAAAGAGAAATTCCAAGTTTAGCTCTCTCCTGCATTGCCCTTTCGGTGACTTTCAGCCTTCTAAATTCTAATGCGGCAGGTCTTCACTGGCAACACGCACTGGTCAAAACCTTTCGTCGTAGCGTTGGAAGGCTTCCCACAAACTGGACTGACGACCTTGTGGAGGCCGCAGGAATCTTCTGGCTGCGAGAGGTACAGAACCGGTCGAAGTGGCGATGCTTGGAGGAAGCATAAGTCCACCATTGGACGTCTGTCGGCTGAAGTGATGAGTCACAAAGCGACCTTCGCCACTCAGAAAATTACACCATCATTATGACAATTATAACATTTTATTGTAAAATATACTTAATACTTAACGTAAACACAATCGTAAATGAGGCCACTGCATTACACATGTGCAGTGTACACGGCCAACTTCGTCGAAATGCTGAATCGACTAAACTTTGACATTGATTTTTAACAAATAATTTAAACAAGGAAGTAAATGCAATTGTCTTTGATACAAGAAATGTGTTCTTCATTCAAACATGGTACTGTATTCAGAGAGTTGATATCGCGCGCTTTTCCGTTATTAAAAAAAAAAAGTTCGTTTTCTGTTCGTATTTTGAATAGTGAAAAGTTTTGTGCTTGTGTTATTTATGTGGTTTTTGTTTTTGAAAAAGAGAATTCATTAAATATTGTGTGAAAATGTCAGGTGAGCTTTAAAACTACACACTACTTCTATTTCTACAACTGTAAAATATGTATTGAATGCAAATGCAGACGTTGCTTTATTGCACAAAAGCTGATACCGAATTTTAAACAAGGTTACTGATACAATCGTTAAACTTCAGTACCTACAAACAGGCCTATTTATTTCTGTCTCAAGAGTTATTCCAATCTGTACCCTAATTGCGTAACGCACTTTCAATCAAAATCCGATGGTTTTCAAGGAAATCCCTGAACCAGTGCTTCATAGTTTTGAAAAATTCATCTGCTCAACTACGCAATAACGCAATGGTAGCAGAACTGTTAAAATGAAAGGCACTGTGATCTATTCCCATTTAATGTGTGTTACGTAATTACCCTGCGATTGAATTAAATCGGATCAACTGCTAAGTAATTTCTACATGTGGATGAGAAACAACGGGTGTACAAAGACACATAACGAAGCCGAGAATAATTTGTACTCCCCGCCATTATATATTTTTTTTTGTACTGGAGACACCTGGGAACCTTCTGGTTACGGAGATATTGAAGGCCAATACTCCATCTTAAACTGAGGTTATTTTACGAAAACAAGTTTTTAATATTTTAACACAACTTGAAATACCCCCACGACCCCTGTACCGTTGCATGCACTACCGTAAACAGCGATTTTTCACACCAAAAATAATATTCGTTTCCCAGCAATTATTTTTGTGCTGTTACTTAGTTTGTTGTACAGAATGCTTAGTTGACGGCTCTGTGATGGGTCTTTTTACACCCTGTATGACTATACAGGGTGGAGGACTCTCCAGACTGAATTTCAGTTATGGCGGCCACTTTCAGCGGAGATTAGTCATAGGCGCGGGACATATTATAGTGCAGGCGTGTGTGCGCAGACGCAGGAGCATTCTTCCTTCACTCACTCTTATAGTCCGATGGGACGGCAACACTACCAAGCAAACGGCATTCATTATCATCGTCATTCTCCTGCACCATAATTACTTCACACATTATTTGACATTATCAATCGCAATCTGAATCATTTTGAGGCCTATTGCTAATCTATTGCTTCATATGTTCGAAAAATTTGTCTGCTCAACAACGTAAATAACGCAATGAATGTTGTTGAACTGTCAAAATGAAAGCTATTCCTACTGTTAGTGTGTTACGCAAATACCCCGCTGTTTTTATGTCAATTTATTAAGATTAGGGAGTGGCGCAGCATCTTCTATTTCCATACTTACTCTACTATCAGCTTTCATCTCACTAGTGACCCTCTTTTTCACACCCAATCCAATCCAATCCAATTTACAAGGTTGTCAACTACTCTGTTCTTGTTCATGTACTTCATTACTGACGGTCGTGTCCCTGAAAGGTCTTCGTGGCTTTAAGAATGACTGTCCATCTAGCTTCTGCGCGTGGATGTCGGAAATTATCCCACGAGAACGTGCTACCGGGACAAAAAGTAGCCTATGACCTTCCCCAGGATGCCATCTATCTCCTTGGCAAATTTTCTTTAAATCCGTTCAGTGGTTTAGGCGTGAAAAGGTAACATACAGACAGAGTTACTTTCGAATTTATAATATTAGTGAAAGGTCTTCCACTTCTTTCGATTCTCAGTTTCTTTCTGGGCGGTAGTAACAGAAAGTCCAATGAGGGCACTTACTTGGTCTGCCTAGCGGTTAGGTGACCGGCCACGAGGTCTTTTCTCTTCTACCTTGCCGATCACCATCAACTTTTCAAAGTTATGTGGTTTCCTACGGCCAAAGTACTCGTGAATCTTTTGGTAACAGAAGGTATACTCCCTAAGATCAAAATCCGTAGTTTCAGCCGAGGTTACGGCCGATTCCTACCCCGTAACACCTACGGATACAAGATGAGTTTGGGGCCTGACCTAAGAATGAATGACATCACGATTTGACAGCTGTCCCTACTCCCGATGTGTTTTTACCCGTCCGAAACAGTTAATTAAGTAATCGGGTGTAGGGTTCAGAAAAAAAATACGTTCATTTGCGGTAAACATGACGCAGAGAAAAACACACAAATACAAAAAAGAACGAGTTGGGGGAAAATATGCGTCACATCCACGCAAAACGGCAATCGCTCAGCATAATGCTACGACTCTACGCGAGACAGAGCCCCAGCGCTGGTTTTCAGCAGCAGCCGGCGGTTGGCATTCACTGTAATGTTTCGAATTATTTTCGGACGGGCCCTTAACTTCATTGACACAAAGAAAGTAGGCACCCACATCGTGGATAATCTTTTCTCTTGTGTAGCTGTTCGGGGAAAGATTTGTTCGTTCTCTTGGCGGTCCATGGCATGCGGAGTATTCTTCGCCAACACCACATCTTGAAAGCATCTAGCTTCTACCTACAACTAAGTACCTACTCCATTATTTCTTGCTATCGGCGTTAGACATTTGTTTTGCTTACGATAGCCTTGTGCGTAAGCTGGAATTTATTGTTAGAATTCTAATCATAATTATCCTTTGCCCTATCATAGAAGTACCTATTGCTATTTGTTTTACATTGGTCATAACTTATTATTGGATTGGATTATTGGACTTAGTTGTAGCGATGTCTAAATCGCCACATGAACAGAACATCACCAATAAGGTCACTATATGTCCTCCTAGGCAGCAACAAACTCCCCTTTACATATCTTTACTTGGTCCTCTGCTCTGCCATGAAATATTTAAGAAATTGACACCAAACTTACCACACAGACGTTTTCACTATTGCATTTCCCCGAAATTGGGGAAGCCATTATTTTTCAGGGAATTGATATTCATTTACATATTCAGAATAAATTTGCCACTGGTTATAAGCAGTGATCGGAGTAGGTAGATTGAACTGGGGTCATTGATCCGAAACGTATATATTACTATGGACATTCCTCCGGAATTGGTGGATTATTAAAAAAAAACCGGAACTTATGTAGGAATTGTATTCTGCCAGAGTGGAAGGAGTCATTTGATGATTTGCCATCCTCAAAAAAAAGGTAGGAATTGTAATAAAATGAGCAATTTTATTCTTTATTATTCTTCCTATTTTTTTTTTTGTCACGATTTGACAAAACCCAACGACCAATCAGAACAAATCTTTAATTAAGCTTTAAATTTTGAATTGAGTAGTAATAATATCACTACCAACATTAACAATATTTATTTGAATCCGGAAATACCGGAATTACTTTCCGGAAAAATGGCTTATCCATGTTATTCCTTCTGTGTGCATTTATGATACAAGTACTAAAAATCAATCTACCTACTCCGATCACTGGTTATAAGTCTTAACAGTTCGCCAAAGATCGACGTACTTTACTTACTTATAAACACACACTAATGAAAAATGAGTCACCGACCGTCCTTCAGCCTTTTTTCTAATTTATTTGGGGTCGCAGCTCATGTCTTCTTTTCAGATAGGTACTTCTCTTTCATCCCCAGTTAGTCAATATTCTGCCCCTATCATCTTGATGTTGATGAAGAAAAGTTGTGTAGCGGTATCAACATCGCCACATGCGAGCTACACGTCATACTGACGTCACGCAAAATCCTGCATCGCGCAAGCAGAGTTTACCGCGTAACTAGCATTCATACAACGTCCGACATCCAACTTCGGGCAGTTGCTCACCAGACACGAGACGCGTCTGGTCGGAGGATCCTCCCTTTTCTATAGAGGATGAGTGAACTTTACACCCTGTTCCTCATGCCTCTGTACTTCTTTATTTACCTCTATGTAGTCATTCAATACTCTATCATTTATTGAATTTTAACGATTTGTACTTAGGGTCCATAATGATCAGCACTCTAATTGCGTTACACACTATCAATCAGAATGTGAATCATTTTGAAGGATATGGGTAATCCATTGCTTCATGTATTCGAGGAATTTGTCTGTTCAACAACGTGAATAACGCAATGCATGTTGTTGAACTGTCAAAATGAAAGCCATTCCTACTGTTAGTGTGTTACCCAATTATTCCGCTGATCTAAGTGAGGCAACTTAAAATTTTATGAGATCATTATATACACGGGTGTAAAAATACACTTAACGAAGCCGAGATCCACTTGTACTCCCCGTCATTGTATTTTTTTTTTTTGTAGTGGGCCATACCTGGGAACCTTCTGGTTACGGAGATATTGAAGGTCAAAATTCAAATTTTTACTGAGATTTTTTTCCGAAAACAAGTTTTTCATATTGTAACACAACTTGAAATTGTGTTATATGGATGATATGAAAAATAATAAAAAAATATTATATGAAGAGTGTTTAATGTAAAGAATGCGTAGTTGACGGCTATATGTGATGGGTCTTTTTACACCTTGTTTAATGTTATTAGGGTATTACATTATCTTTTGTAACACTACAACCACACTGTTCGGGTTGGCCTGTTAAGTGCAACATTACATAGATCCATCCAATTATTTTGGAAAGCACGTTAAGTCATAGGTTCCGGCTGTCATTCGTAGATCTTTGAGAGTCACCACGGGTAGTCAGAAGCCGGAGAGTATCACAATCAGTCTTGCCAAGGAGAATCGTGTTCGTGTGTCAGTAACTGGGTTTTGGTCAGATAAGCAGCTGCTTCCGGTCAGACTGGACGCTGACGCCAGCATAGTTGGGAAAAAGCGAGGCAGATGATGAGTTATTGCCGTTAACTTCATTTCGGACTGGATTTTATTTGGCATTCTTTTGGAGTTAGAAGCAGTGGTTCGGGATTGCGTTTCAAGAATTAGAAAGAAGTTTTGAGAATTCTGATATAATTTAGACGAAAAAAACTCGTTCAATAGTAGATTGTTACACAAGGGGTTAAAATTACCCATTTTAAAGGAAGTAGTTTTACTCCCGAGGTTTAGCAAGCAAGGGAGTAAATAGAAACCGAGTTATAATGGGTTTTTAGCACCGTGTTTTACACTAATAAAATAGAAAATAGAATAATCCAATACAATATTAAATAGTTCACTTTTTTTTTATTTCTTCTGTAGCCGCAAGGCAATGCACGCGCATTCCATCGAAGAGATCGCCGCTGTGTTCAAAAATAAAATGTTCTTCTTTTTTTAATGAACGAATAAGTCGATTCTTTAATCATGATTACGAGTATTCTACTTGTGTATTAAAAAAGACTTTTTAATTTTTATAGGCTCGTTGGTAACAGACAAAAATGAAACTTTTTCCCCTAGAGGGAAAAAATATTCCCGGTCTGCTAGCTACAATGACGGACTTTTTAATCTAGAGGAGTGAAATTTATTTTATACTTAAACGTTCTTTCTGAACCAAACGTATCAAAACATATCAACTATCTATCTATCAAAAACTTATTTGTTAATAAACTTTCATATCTCTATGTGCGTCTGATTTCAGCCACTTATCGATGGAGCCTCCTGATTGGCTAATGATAATAATAGATAAGATTACGTAATAAAAACCTACTTATCATAATATTGAGTCAACCTCTCTATTGGCAACACGTGCGCCATATTGAACTTATCGCTTTTTTTTTTATAGACAGTGAATCCATACTCGTGGCTAAAAGGCTCCCGTAGACAGGGGCGACGCGATTCTGATTGAACAATTTTCATGAAGTTTTCATTGAAATTGTTCTACAAAAATAGAATGCGTAGGTGATGGCTATGGTGATGTCTTTTTACACACTTTTTTTTTTTTTGGGTGGTGATCATCAAATGACCTCTCCCGCTCTGGGCGGAGCGGAAGGGCGTGTCAGACTCTTACTGACTAAACCCCACCCGTGTTCCTTCAGTTGCCTGTGCGCCAGGGCCACGGTAACTCTTTCGAACAATCCGCGACCCCGGCAGGCATCGGCCCTATCGGACTCCGTCAATGATGCTGACATCTCTTAGAGGCGCGCGTGGAACACAACGCGCCGTCGACCCGGGCCTGGTCCTTACCGGACGGCGAGCTGGTCTTTTTACACCCTGGACCTACATCAGACGTCATCATACTGAAAGCTCGCCTCGATTTTCACAACAATTTTGCTTAAAAGGCAAAAATTTACATTCCATCACAATATTTATCAACAATAAACTACCAAGAAATTGTTATTTTAAACCTTAAGCTTAAGAAAATAAAGTTCAAATTGAGATGCGTATGCGCATTTGACATATAGGGCGACGGTCCACGCACGGCAAGGTTTACAAACCATTTCTTTCAATTAGCACTAAGATCACAATTGATGACTGACGGTTTTTGGGTACCGTATGGAAGAAAACCTTAAAAAAACTTTACTAGCAACGGTTCTATTCAAATTAATTACATAATAATTATTATAATCATAAAATTTGGCCTAGTTTAATGTGTAGGTAAAGGCGAAATAATTAAATGTATACTAACAATACAAGATGTTATTGTGATGGTCTCTAAGATATTTTTTTTCTTAAATTCTTAAAAAAAGTTGTTATTTTTTAAAATAAATTTTATCTTTCGTGATAAAAAGTTGGTTATATTTTTGGTACTAGGGCATACTTATCTTCAAAATACGCTATGAGTTTTCCCCGGGAAATTTTAAGTGTTAATGTTAACTAGTGTTATTATTTCTTCCATCCACGCCAATACAACGAGCATTTATTGTCCAACCATTGGTCCCTCGAGCCGGATTCGTAATTCGAAAGCAATTATTATCCTAAAGTGAAGTAAAATGGGTTTCCGAATGTCATTGTCACCAGACTTGCTTTCGTATTACAATTTGGGATATTGGGATAGCTTCGAAGCAATAAATAGAATAATTTTGTATCTATATATATTTATTGTTTGTTCAGTTTTTCCTTACTTTCCTTACATTTTTTATGCCGATTCCCTGTCCCACCTGCGTCAGCGCGTTTGCGCTTATACATAATTAAAGCATAAAAATTGAGAATTTACCTTAAGTCACGAACACATTACTGTGTCGTGTTGAGTAGTGACGCGGGATACACCAATCAAACTAATCTGTTCAGGACTACGTCAAATCACAGCGAGTTTTGATTGGCTAACACTGCGTCAGATTGCGTCACGACACGACACAACACAGTAATATGAATCCAGCTTTATTTAGAATTTGTGGTAACTTTAGAAACACCTACCTTGTTGTGTTGTAATTCCTTAATTAAATCACGAAAAAAGATACGTTATTTAAAAGAAACGGAACATCAATGTAGGATATTTATAAAATCTTTAATAAACGTATTCTAACAAAAGAAAATTATTCGGCCTCTACATTCAACGAAAGCTGTTTTCTCCAATGCAAGATAAAGAAACAATACAATATTACAAGCTAAATTAAACACCGCTACAAGAAACACCACTTAACTATAATAAATAATTTATTATCATATCTAGTCAACTCACAATACACATGTCTGCCACTCTACGGGGCCCTCCAAGATTGTCCATTACCTCAGAAACCAGTCCACAATAAAACGTTTGTTTGAATAAAGAACGCGCGGTAGCCATCTTGTATGTAAACAGAACAAAATGGCCGCCAGTGGAACCTCCTTTCTGGGAATAATGAGGTTTTTTACCTTTTTTGGTATACGATCTCTTTGCATGGTTTAATGTTTGTAAATTTCGTATAATGAGGTAACTGCATATGGTACAGATAGCATGACGGTTGTATTTCTGTAATGGGTAGGCAGAAGGGTAAATACCACCTTAGTTTTCCACCAGAAAAACTTAGTAATGCATTTGTTTTGGAATTGTTGCTATGGTGACGAGAAACAAAAATAGTTGTTTCGATTGTAGCCAACCTAGGCTTGGCTGAAGCCATTACTTGCAGACTATCTCACATAAAATAATCCTACTAATATTATACATGTGAAAGTTTGTGAGGATGGATGGATGGATGGATGGATGTATGGATGTTTGTTACTCTTTCACGCAAAAACTACTCAACGGATTTGGGTGAAATTTGGCACACAGATCGACCATAACCTAGATAAGAACATAGTCTACTTTTCATCCTGGATCGCGGACGAAGTCGCGGGCAACAGCTAGTACTTAACATAAATAAAAAAAAACAAATTTCTACATTTATATCTGTAATTTTTATGGTGTAGTTACATAATAAAGAGTATTCTATTCTATAAAAAATAAATTTAAATATGAATTGAAGATCCTATACCTACGTCAGTTTCTCAATACTTACGACTAGGGTTGCCAGGCCCAAACATAGAAAAGCCGGACACAAATTACTATTTAGCCGGACTTTTTTCCCTGAAACTCTGAAAAATATGTTTTTAAGGCTGCTCTCTCGAAAAAAGCTTGAAAAAAGCATGCAGTTGAAGCGACTTTTCGTCGGCATTTACAGAGAAATTACATCTGAATTTTTTTATCAGTAATCTACATGATATAATACGTAATTTGGTTTAGCCATAATTTTCATATCGGTATAAAATAATTAAAAAAAAAAACACCAAATCACCTCCAAATAATGGTTTTGAAACCATTTTACTCCTTCATTTTTGATCAAAAGAGTATTAAAAAAAATATCAACTGCTTTGCAATACAAAGGAAAATAATTAGGTTTTGTTACTTTTTTAAATATGTGTTATTTTTATTATAATAAATTAAAAAGGCGTCCGATTAAGGACTGCGCCTACATCACCCCCGCACTCGTCCATAAATTCAGTGCGGGGCGCATCGTGTTGCTAGGTGGACGTATGTCGCGTTGCGAGAGCTCAGCATTACGAAATAAAATCGTAAAATATTACTGCAGAAATTGAATTTTGTAAATAGTGGAGTAGGTTTTTTCTGATTCTTGTAAATAAGTAGTGTTTTATAGTTACATTAATTGTACAGTTTTATTAGTTTTTAAAACATGGGGAATAAGCAGAAACGAACGAAGGGGGGTCTAAAAAAATATTACAAACAAAAGGGTATACATTTATCAAGGTAAATTTAAAGTTTTATCTACATTTTCATTACACACTATAGCTTTACTTATCTTTCTTAGAAGTAGATAGCACAGAGTAAACGGACAGACGGTAAGCTTCATACAACCGCGCTGTGATAGGTACACTACTACAAGCAAGCCGCGTGTGTGCGCTTCGCCTGAACGAGGCAACTGGCTGAGCCAATATGAACCTGCGGGGTAGTTACGTAACACACTAATAGTAGGAATGAGTTTCATTTTGACAGTTCAACAACATTCATTGCGTTATTTACGTTGTTGAGCAGTCACATTTTTCGAACATATGAAGCAATGGAATAGCAATATGCTTCAAAATTATTCAGATGGTGATAGATAGTGTGTTACGTAATTAGGGTGCGGTGTCTCTTCGCACGGACGAAGCCGCCAGTGGACGCGCCTCATGCTTGTAGTAGTGTACCTATCATAGCGCGGTTGTATGAGGGCTCCCGCAGACAGGCGCGACGAGACAGCGCGACACAAAGGCGCCGCTCGTCGCGCGACGAGCGGTGCCTTTGTGTCGAACGCGATTCGCGTCGCGTACTGTTTATAAAATACCTACCTCATTCAAACAAAGTCGTAACTACAACGCTTCTGTGTCATATAGTAGTGAACGATCACAGAAGGTCCACGTCCACGCAATGACTTTCAGCCAATATTACAAATTTTACTTTTCGCTACCTAAGTAATTCTGATTCGTTGCGATTATTTGTGACATATTTTATTATTTTTCATGTCTAGTTTACGAGTAGATACAACTACAGACGAAAACTTTGCCAAAACTGAAAATGCTCCTGAAGTAGGTATTAATTATGATTATAGGTTAAGTAGGTAGGAAGATTATAGGTTAGGTACTTGCTAATAATTTGTTAGTTTATTGATTACTGGCGTAATTATTTTCAATTATATTTATACAGGGTGGAATTTTTTAACCTCACCGGGAGAGAAAGTACTCTAAATACTGAATACGAATAGGTATTAAATATGTATTACTGTGTGTTGCGTTTTTTTTTACTTTTGTCGTAAGAATGGCGGTTATCGTCGATTTTGCTAACAGACGTGAAATATATGCAGATTTTAGTACAAAAGTAAACCGTTTCTGACGGTAGTAACATCTACCCTCAATACAGAACGGTTGAACTTTAAGATACTTTTCATAATACTAGTAGGATCATGAATAGCTCAGTTGGCAGATCGGCTATATCCAGTAGGTTTAATGTCGAATACTTTTTATTCGACTTCTATCGGGGGTGATATCAATCAATCAATTAAATCAGCCTATCGCAATCCGCTGGTGGCACAAACTAGATACAATAAGAAAAAAAAAATGGCAATCATGTTTTTATTATAATTATCACTTTCATTATTATCCATGCGGGCTAAAGCGGGGCAATAATATTTAACTAATCATATTTTTTTTTTAGGAATGTTTTGTTGAGTTAAATCAAATAAAAAATTCACTACCCATACTCAGTGAATCAGATAGTTCTATCAGAGAAGTTGAAGGTGATTCTGTTGATTTGGATGTGAATGTCAGTAATTACTTTTTTTTACAAATTATGAACATTTTTTATAAATTTTACTTGTAAATTATGTAGAACTGCATTCATTTTAGGAACAAGATGATTTGGGCAGTCAAAAACTACGTTCTCTACCGGATGACATGTTGACTCACAAGCATCTTGTAAGGTCTGTCGAGGAACTTGAAAATTAGTTTAATATTAAAAAAAAAAACTGAATTGGTCCAGGCATTCTTGAGTTTTGCGCTTAGCAGCCCATTTAGCCATTAATTTTAGTTAAAAAGATACATCAAGTTGTTTACCTCATCTTGCAAGCCAGGCTGATTTATACTAAAGGTAAAGCTTTTACTCACGGCCTCGAAAGCTTTTAACAATTTTATTCGTAATCATAGCCCGAAAAGTACATCCCTATCAATAAATAATAAATAAAAGCAAAATTGGACTACTTTATATGCGGTTCACATATAAAATAATTTAACTTTCATGATGACTTGACCTTCTGTTATTTCGTTACTCTGTGACGAGACTAGGCGAGGCAACGCGTGGCGGCGCGCGGGCCGCGCCGCACGTTTTCTGTTGCATGCGGGTAGCGGAGTGGCGCGGAGAGGGGTCGTTAGCTCCGCCCAGATGCTCAAGGTTATTGGCATTATTACAGGCCTTAAAAGAAAAAAGAAAATTATACTTTTATAGCGCCGCCTGCGACTCATGCGAGATCGCGAGTCACGCGGCATCTTTGCATCTTTTGTCGGGGCGGGGTTGACCAATATCCTAATAAAAGCCGGACAGGCCGGACTTGTCTATATTTAGCCGGACACGATTGTAAAAAGCCGGACACCTGGCAACCCTACTTAAGAGAATCACACAAATGGAATAAAAGCGCAATCAAATTGATTTTGAAATCAATTTAAGTGCAACTTTTACCGAAACTTGTAATCACAATTGCTTTCATTTCCACAATCATTATCATTTCAGCCGAAAAACGTCCACTGCTGGACATAGGACTCTCCCAAGCACCGCCATTTCAACTATGACAATTCACAATAGAATTGTTATAGTGTCAAAATGAAAGCAATTGCAATTGATGTGGTCGCAATTAACGTGCTGATTTCCGTCAGAAAGAAAGGGATATGCACTTCATAGCAATCAAGAAACTGAAAAGAGTTAAGGATAAATCAATGAGCAGTTTTTATTATTATTTGTTATTAGGGAGAGCTTACTGACAAGAGAGATATCATACAAAAATCGGTTTTGATCTCATTCGATAGCAGAAAATGCAAATCTTGTTTGATCAATCATTCTTCAAGAACAATAATTTTATAGGAACATAATTTAAAATCAGATAAGAATTACTAACTAACAAAGTAAGTAATTTTGACAGATGACGGGTAGGGAAAATTTTAGACCCGACTAGCTGCGCCCCGCAGTTTCACTTACATAAATCTCAATCCCGTAAGAATATCGAGATAAAAAGTATCCTATGTCCTAACCCAGGTAATGTTCTACCCATGTGCCAAATTTCATCCAAATCTGTTCAGCGGTTTTAGCGTGAAAGCGTAACAAACAAACTTACTTTCGCATTTACTAGAATCCTAACTAAAATGTTAGGATTCTGGTTTTGAAATTGACATAAAGAAAAGTTGGCAACAAGTTCCAACGAAAAATGCAAATATGTTACCGTGAAAATGAAAACCATAAACAGCAGTGCTTTTCTGTAAAGTTCGCTTCAAACCTTACTGAAGTGACCGCTCACAGTCCGAAAGCGAACGCGTTTCTTTTTAAATCGCGGATTCACACCTCGACACCGTTCGAAATTCAAAGTGATGTTTAGAGGACAACACTATTGATTAGGGCACTCCATTTATCTTACTTACTCCAATTGTAAGCCATTCATTCATCTGCTCCTAATTTAAAACGCATACCCCGAATATTTTCACGTCCAAATTGAAAAGTACGCACCAATTTGTTTGCACCGTAAAAATCTACGCACCTCGCACCGGATCAGTCTAATGGCAAATTCGTGACTTCCAGAATGCATTCCGGTGCAATAAAAACAAATTTAGTTTCAAAAACAACAAATAAAATAAAAAAAATTGAAAAAGTGCAGCCATATTTGAGTTCGTCGTATGCACGTTCCACGTCGCCGAAATCTTTATAGATAGGTTTCGTGCGTGAGGTAACAGAGTTTCGGTGCGATCGACTTTTTTTTCTTGTCTATGATATGTTTACGAGAGGCGTTTTTTTTTTAAAGTCAACTCGTTCATTCAAGTTTTTATTTGACGTTTGATGTTGCGTGCGGTTTATGTATGTACTTATTCGGTTTTTTTTTTGTCTATTTTGTAAAGGTTTGTGTAATTTTTTTTCAATGTTTTTGAATAGGACATATTGACATTTATGGGATAATAGAAAAACTGCAGTTGGAAAAGCTGTGGTGTTAGTCACTGGATGCATTTTGATAAACTCTGGTCACCAGTGCAAGGACTATTCAAAATCAGGTAGGTCCAAAGTTTAGTTCCTACCTGTCTTTTTAGTCCTTACTTCTTCAACATGCTTTTATCTGGAAGTAAACCTTATAATAAGTCAAGTTAATTCTAAGTGCGATATTTCAATACTCTTGTTCTTTACATTTAAGCACCAGACAAGAGTCTCACACATCGAGTTCGGTCTAAGTGCAGTGTTTAAGCAGTGTTTTTAATTTATCATCGAGCGCAGTGCCGGTTTTTTTTTTTTTTAAATGAATCAAGCGTGCATCGCCTCCTAAGCTCTGGTACTCCTTTCCACCTTAATCCAAAATTCTGTAGCAGGAATGGATACAAAATCAAATATTCATACACATACATACATAAAATCACGCCTGTATTCCCCGAAGGGTTAGGCAGAGGTATACCTATAGCACACCCACATTTCGCCAGTTATGTTTAAGTCCCATGTAATAGGGGGCGAGCCTATTGCCATCAACCGGGCACAAATCTAGACTCCGGGCTGCTAGCGAGAAATTTCAGATGGAAAAACCCGATAACACTTTGCCCGACTCGGGAATCGAACCCAGGACCTCATCCTCAGCAGTAGCGCTTGCCACTAGACCAACGATATTCAGTACTGAAAATATCTGTTGGTACAATGCATGGGGTCAGATGGGCCAGCACACTAATTGCGTAGATAACACACTATCTATCACAGTCTGAAACATTTAGAAGCCTATTACTAATCCATTGCTTCATATGTTCGAAAAAATTGTCTGGTCAACAACGTAAATAACGCAATGAATGTTGTTGAACTGTCAAAATGAAAGCCATTCCTACTGTTAGTGTGTTACGCAATTACCCCGCTGGACTTTATACTTAGGTCTATTATAAAATCTAGCAAAAATGGTTGACTCCCCAGTCCAACCAACTGCTCTTCTTATATTATCAATATTAACCCTCTTACTGTAAGCTGCTGATGTTGTTGCATGGCGGGTACTGCGCGTTGAAAATGAGCTAATGTCAATAACACTCTCTTCCATAGATATTTCTTTTTTTTTTATTGTACTGAAGCTGACAGTTTTATAGGGCTTTTTAGTTGATATAAATCAATTAGTACAGTCTCGCAGACTTTTCGTTAACTCTAAATAATTAAGCACAGCTGAAGCTGGGCATACTTCTAGTCTAGTACTGACAATGTCATAGTAAGTCTACGAGCGAGTGGTGCTTCAAGACCGGTGTCGTCATCGAAGCAAGCCTAGGAATCGCTGGCTTGAAGATTTAGAATTCTTGATGGTTAGATAGAAAAGGCAAGTGAGGCCACCTGCAGTGGAACCAAATAGAAGATTTGTTTTTAAACACAAAAACTGAGTGTATGATCGCCGCAGTTTATCGCACCACTCTCAGTGTGTAAACCCCCTTACACCAAGCATCGCCCAACCAATACGGCTGAGGCCTCATTAGTGCGTTGCATTGCGTCGTCGTAACGGATCAACGCATTGTATACGACGACGCAAGATGTCGCAACGCAAGAGGGCGACGCACGCTACCGCAGCGCAACATCCCAGTGTGCATTTCAGTCTTCTATCCGTCGTTGCACCGGAGCTGCGACAGCGCAGCGCATCACCCTCCCCCCGCTTCGTCTCTCGTCCGTCGATCCGTTGAAACGTCGCGTGTGAGGACGCAACGCATAATGTGGCATGTCACTTAAAAATATACTTAACAAGCTGACCCGACAGACGTTGTCCTGTCTTAACTATGAATGTCATATGTCGTTTAGTTTTAGTTTTGATTATTGACTAAAACTAAACTGTCGACTCATTTATCAACCGATCCATCTGTGTCTAACGATATTTGCAGTGCGCATTCTGTCAATCGCTGACAGTTATTTCAAACAACTGACAGTTATGTAAAATTAATATTGGCGTTAAGTTTTCTTAAATTTTGTAACGTTCCGTTCAACTTCCTTATTTTTTTTATTTCTTAAGATCCTTCTCCTGACAATAACGAACACAACAAAAAAAAAAAGTGAAATCGGTCCAGCCGTTCAAGCGTGATGGCGTGACCAAGGGAAATATGGATTCATTTTTATATATATAGATTATGTAAAACGACGCAGCGTTGACGCTACAATGACGCAACGCAATGCACTAATGAGGCCTCAGCCTAAGAAATTAACCCACAACAGTTTTCCTTCTACGAACTACCTAATACAAAATTACGTAGCCCCAAGCAACCGTATCATCGCGCAACTATGCACAACACTGTTGCTGTACGTGTTGTTAACGTAAATAACGCGTACGTCGGCTAACAAGCACGTTCCTGCAACTGTTCACCGGTTAGCGGTTGATAATAGCCGCTACAAAGTTGTAACTGCTACTTTGTTGTTATTGCACTTGTTTTGAGGTAATTGGCGATTGTTTTTGGAATATAATGCATTGTAATTAGTAATTTGTCGAAAAAATGGTCCAAAAATGTTAAAGTATTTGTTGTTTTAACATAATATACATGTATCATATCGAACTCGGCAATTAGCTTTAATAATATTAAGTGTTGAAACATAGATAAGAGTTACGGCGCGGCGCGGCGTTAACATCACACCAAAATAAAGAAATAATTAACCTGCAACTTTAACTGCACAATACAAGCGTAATCAATTCACTATTGCCTTAATTTGAACCACACAAGACAACATAAAACTGATCGATTGCTCCATAATGTTGAAATAATTGTCTAGATCAACGCAATTTTCACTCAACCAATGGGTAGCGATTGTTAAATTCCAATCACATTACGTAATAAGGATACTTCGAAACAACGAAACTATATTACCAATAGCAAAACTATTCATACCTACATACTTTCCTAATGTCTATCTACCCTTAAAAACTCGCCAGCTATTAACAGAATTGGTCCAGATGTTAGCAACGGATTACCAGCCCCCGCACAACTAGTCATAATAATCCTATAATCCCAGGAACAGTTTGTGTAAAAAATATGGAAGCCACGTTGATTTATTTCCTCTTCCTGTGATTTACGCTGTGTTTTCTCACCTTTGGATGCCAGTATTTTGTTTAAAAATAAAGGGGAAGTGATTTAGTTCGATTTAGAGATGTTTTCGCAAAATAAACTTCTCAATAACAAGTGTAATTCTCTCTATACATCACTTTGAAATTCGGACGCGGACGGTGCGTTATCGAGTGATGATTTACTTTTAAAACTCTTCAACAGTTGGATAATTCTAAGTTAATTATGGATAAAGTACCTACTACTTATCGACATAAATTAAAATGCAAAAAATTACGAACAAAACTGAAAAAAAACTGAGTATCCCGCCGAAAACAAAAGCTTCCTGCCAATTCCGAACTGTCAAAAGTGTTGCATAGACAAGAATACTTTTTAAAATGCAAAGGCAATCTTGTCTTCTTGTTATAAGACCTTTTTTGAAGTGAAGCGTAAAATTAAACTTGTAAAGAGGCTCTATTGTCTAATACATAATTCAATTGTTTAGCTGTATATAAGAATAACGTGGGAAAGGAGCGTTTGTGAATGAAGTTGTACAGTTGTTCAGAACCTTATATTTTAAACTTTGTCGCTCAGAGTGTGGTCTACGCAACAGTACCTAATAATGAGAAGTGTATTCATGAACAATAAGAATTTCCTACTTCATTCAGAAATCAATGGGTGAAATAATTGTGGTGTACCGATGTGTATTTTGCCATTCCCGGTGCTTTTCTGGATTTCCTTAAACACTAAGGCGGATCACACACTGCAACGCATCACGCGGCGCGGCGCAGCGGGGCGCAGGAAACGGAGACAAATTCCCCGCGCGGAAGCTCGTTTTCATTGAATTTGTATGAAAAAGTATTACGCGCGGGGGCGCGTTACTGCGCCCTACCGCGTGATGCGTTGCAGTGTGATGCGCCTTAGTGTTTAAGGCGGTACCCCGACCAAAACCTTGTCAAAGTGCGTTATTCAGAGGCTATTAACTCATTCACTATGGGTAATAAACTACATCTAAAAGCACATTATTAATGTTCGATATCCTATCATCACATTGCACGTTCTTATTTGTTTTTATGTGTTATAAATTCATCTGAATCTCCTTCTAAAAAAGTGACTAAAATTATTGATTGCATGCATCTCTTGCTAAAGGTGACGTTCTATTCATTTGAGGATTACACTAATGGATAGATAATTTAAAAATCTAAATAATACACGTTTTATTTTATTTTAAAACTTCCCTTGTCTTTTTTTATTCAAGTAATTTCATTATTTTTGTGAATTTTATGATAAATGAGCGTGCGGAGGGAGCGAGACAGCGAGACTCAGCGACGGGACAGAGAAGGACCGAACGCTCAAGGTCGTTTGGTCAGGGAAGCGCCTTAAGGAAAAAGTTGTCTTATCTGTAGGTGTTCTCTGCAACATACAAAGGCTTATCAAAATTAAAGGCATGTAAACACTGGCGCGACGCGACAGCGCGACACAAAGGCACCGCCTGGTGCGCGACGAGCGGTCCCTTTGTGTCACTCGTCGCGTCGCGCCAGTGTACACGAGCCTTTAATCTACAGTTTGTGTAGTTCTTCACTGTTCTATAACCATCTCACCATTCTCATCCGTCACTTTAAAATGTCTATGTTTTTTACACACCCGGTGGAAGTAAGCTTCTATCCAAACATTTCGCATGAAATTACACAGTTTCACATTTCCAAAGACAATTGTGTCGACAAACAAAAGCAGGACACCTTACACCAGCCAGTTCCCACGTACAGACGCAAATTACTGCACGATTACTACACCAACTCGTGAATGACTCCGCAGGTGTCTATACTACGTTCAAAAAAATGAAACAAGTAAACAAAAACGCAGTAAAACCTGTCATAGACACGTGCGTCCTTTGCGGCCAGAAACAATGGTACAATCGGCTGTCCTTTGCTTGTGAAAAAAAATTGAACAAAACCATAGACTTTTGGCGCGTATTTTATTGACTTGTTACTTGTTCCCAGGCGTTCGTAGTAAGATTTCGGACGTTTAGGGTTCCATAAAACTGGAATGCTCATTCATCTTCGTCATAATTTTAGGACACTTGCTGTAACGAAAAAAATAAAGTGAACAAATACTTTCTATTGATGAAAAGTTGAAATTAATTAAGTAGTGAAAGCATGTTTTCTTTGATCCAATCATTTGATGATAAGGTAAATAGTACGAAATGTAACTATGATGCGACAATTCATCGGTCGTTGCTTTATCTTACCAGTCAAACATATTTTTTGAGTTTGTCTTAGACTAAAATGGAATGTATGAACTGTAATTTAAGCATAATTCGAAATCATAATAATTTTCATTTTACAATTTAATGACATTGCGTCTAGTTGCTATATGATAAATGATTTTATTTCTGTACCTAAGTAAGGTTTGTACAAACACTTTTACACGTCAATCATACTATTTAAAAAATTGGATGAGGTCGGCGTTTCCTATCTGACGAAGTACTCTGAGAAGAAAGGCTGAACAATTGCTTTGCCGAAGTGAAAGCAATTCTTATTACGAAAGAGTTTCGCAATATGGGTGTTGGTTTGGCTTAAGAAAAACTAGATTATTCGGAAAACCTGCACTCGAATTACATAACACACATTGAATCACAATCCTAAAGATTTTGAAGGAAATTGCTTATCCATTGCTTGAAATGTTTGACCAACACTTATGGCAAATAAAATTGATTTGATTTGATTTGAAAAATTCGTCTGCTCAGCAACACAAACAACGCAATGAATGTTATTGAAGTGTCAAAATGAAAGGCATTGCTACTGTAACGTGTGTTACACAATTACCCCGCAGGTTTCGCGTAGGAAAAACTAGGTAATTCGAAAAAAACTGGTCGGGCCAGTACGCTAAACTATATTGATATTATTAAAAAAAAACAGCAACCACAAAAATCATACCATAAAGATTTTTGTCTATAGTTTTACGGTTTTACCTCCCGGCGGAACCACAGATATCTAAAGAGGCTTACCTACGTCAAACCTCGTTTCTAATCATCTTCCGGTACATAATCTTTTAATACCTTACAGGTGGATGATTATCCAATTTTAAAGGATTACAACTAAGTTATGATTGGCACATCTGTGTTGCCATAAATGAGGTAACTTTTTTTGTAGAAGAAAGTGTTTTGGCATAGTGATGTTTGCTTGAGTAGGAATAATTATCGGATTAACACTATTATGAAACATGTGGGCAATATTCATATTCATATTCATTTATTGCATTTCATGTTGTTTACAGGTTGTTACATTATGATAGTTCCAAACAATGAACCCTGCTAGGGCACAGCAATGTATAGGCGACAGGTTTTAATTAATTTAACATGCTATCATTATTCATTATTTATACAATTTGTTGATATAGATTAATTTAAAAATTATTAATTATTATTATACATTATGTCATTCTTATAAACTAATTAAATAAATTATCATTTTCTGACTGATGTCTTATAGAGTACCTAGTTATGTATGTGTAATGTGTTCGAGTTGATAGTAATTTATTTATTTCTCAGTTAAAAATTCTTTTAGGCTATAATATGATTTTAAGTTTAAGTAGTTTTGTAGGTCATTTTTGAATTTGTTGTCATACTCTGTATCCTTAACTGAATTCGGGAGTTTATTATAGATTTTAACGCACATGGCCAGAGGCCCAGAACGAAACATAGCTAGTCTTGAAGTTGGTACCGCTAATTCGTTTAGATATCGGTTTCTAAGACTGCGTTGCTGTGGGCGTTGCTGTTTTGCTAGCGGAAAAAACGATGGGTATTTTCTCACAAATTTACTAGCTTCTAGGATATAAATACCTGTTAGCGTAAGAATTTTATGTTCTTTAAAGTATTTTTTGCAACTTTCCGTACGTTCTATATTTACTAGGATTCGAACGCATTTTTTTTGTAAAATAAATAGTCGCTCTATATCTACACAATAAAGTTATGTATTACCTACCTAATAACTTTACCTTTCGGAAATATTCATATCTGGACAGCTTTTAAAGGCTCGTGCATACTGGCGCGACGCGACAACGCGACACAAAGGCACCGCGTGTCGCGCTACGAGCGGTGCCTAGATAGAGTATTTCAGCCACTTGTGGGATGGGTCAGCAAAATACCAGCTTGCAGCACTAAACTCTATGGAACGCAGAGCAAAAACGCTTAAAGGCGACGAGATGTTGGTGACTAGGCTTAACAGTCTGGCTCATCGGCGTATTGTTGCTTGCCTGTCGGTCTTCTACAGACTGTACTTCGGAGAGTGTGCACAGGAGCTCCACGACCTGACCCCACGCTTTTTTACTACGGGAATACCAGACGTACTTCAGGGTACCATCCGCACTTGGTTTATATCCTGGCCAGTCGTCTGACTCAGCGCTTCTCCTCCACATTTATTATGCGCACAATCAAATGGTGGAAACCTTTGCCAGCGTCTGTGTTCCTTTCCACATATACTTAACCCGTCTACCTTCAAAGCAGGAGTGAACAGGATCACCAGGGCCTATTATGATGGAACGAGCGAGCCCAGGAGAAGTCAGCTAATATTGGTGTATAATATAATTCCATCATAACATTCATTATATAATGCGCCATGTTTAGAACATTTATTACGTAATCAATAAGTCAAAATGTCAAACCTATAGTTTTATGACAGCGGCACGCACAGATTATTCAAGTTCAAGTTATTTATTTCATAACAAAAATACATTTGTGTCGAAATATTTGCACAGTAGGTACACAAAAAGAAGCAACATAAACAATTATAATATAAGTTACCTCGTTCCTCACCCATCATGGAAGTTAGAACGTCTATCCACATTCAAAACACTAACTTTACAAACATTAACATTCTTATTGATCATACAGAACAAAGTCTCTAACAAAATGCTACAAAATACATTTAATGTCGAAATATTAAGAATAAAAAAAAATAACATTTATAGCAAAGTCAATGAGCAATGAGGTCACATTAGTTAGTTATATTTAATTTAATTTTAATTTAATACTACTTTTAAGATTTTTGTCATTACAAAATTCGTCAATGCTGTAATACGCTTTATTGATTATCAAAGCCCTGAGTTTATTTTTAAAAATGTTCACATTCTGAATATTCTTTAATTCTGCTGATAATTTGTTAAACAGATTGCATATTAAAGCCCGGCTGCGCATGAGTCGTTGCACGGAATGTTACCACTTTATAAATATTATGTTTATATACATTTAGAACTATATAAGTAGGTGTAGTGTATTTATTTTATTTCTTATTTTTTGTTTATTTTTAGTTTTCGTATGCTGCATTGATTTTGACGTCATCACGTCAACGCCGGCTATCGCTGAAAACAGCGCTGCGGCTCTGTCTCGCATAGGGTCGTAGCATTATGCTGAACGATTGCCGTTGATGTGACGCATATTTTCCCCCAATTTGTTTTTTTTTTTGTGTTTTTTCTTTGCATCATGTTTACCGCAAATAAACGTATTTTCTTTATTTTTCTTTCTATATTGGAAATATAATATCGCTGGCCCCGGGCAATAAAGCGGTAATATCAAAAATCGAATTTTACAGGAGAAATTGAATAAGCTAATTTTTGTTTATAGTGCAGCGTACAGTCATCCAAAACAGGCGTTCAAAATGTCAAATGAAAACAATTTTTTTTTACCAATTTAACCTTTTAAAAATAATTGTAATAGTATAAATATTACTGTTACTCTTTGATTAGAAATTTAGTGTAAAGATGTTCACCGGTTTTTGTGTAATGTTTCTTATAGTAATGCAATAATATATAACTTAGTCGTAAGAGAATTTTCCATGCAATAAAGCTGTTAATGTAATTTTTTCTACAGAAATATTATTTAAAAAAAACTGTAAAAAATAACAGTGATAGACTGATACTCAGAGAAGCCAAAAATCAAATAACATTAAAAAGGGCGTAACCGGTGTTTACCGCTATATTGCCCGGGGCCAGCGATATATAGCTTGGTATGTCGTCGTGCGGACCTATGTGTCTGTACTTCTGTTGCCAATGCTTTCTCTACGATTTATTTTTATTTTACAGGTAAACTTCAATGTTCAAGTATCTAATTTACTAAGATCAAACTCAAAATCAAAGCATTTATTTCCATTAAACCATTTACAGGCACTTTTGAATTGTCAAAGAGTCGGTCAGTTAGTAAGAAAGTTGAAGCTAGTTGCCCATTCCAAAACGTAGATCGTTATGGAGAAGAACGGGCAAGAAACTCCAAGGACACTCTTTTAAATCAAGATATTACAAAATCCTGGGTACATTATTCTTGTTGCTTCTCTATGTGAGAACAATGTAAAAAAAAATGAAGAAACAATTCTATGGATGGTTTTTATTACTTTGGTTAACCATTCAACTGAAAACACAAAGAAGGCTCTCACTTTTTCAGAAACTTGAAGAGATTGGACAATTACTTACTTAGTATTACTTCTTTTTTCTTCATTTTTGGGGTTCCGTACCCAAAGGGTAAAACGGGACCCTATTACTAAGACTCCGCTGACCCCGTCCGTCCGTCTATCTGTCTGTCCGTCTGTCACCAGGCTGTATCTTATGACCCGTGATAGTTAGACAATAGAAACTTTCACTGATGATGTATTTCTGTTGCCGCTATAACAACGAATACTAAAAAAACAGAATAAAATAAATATTTAAGAGCGCTCCCATACAACAAACGTAATTTTTTTGCCGCTTTGATGTGCCCCTTCGTGCGCGAGTCCAACTCGCACTTGGCCGGTTTTTTAATGTATGCTACCGTTCTGAAACAATAAATCCTCCTAACATAATCTACTAACAATCTCACTAAAACCTTTAATCTTGCACAAAAACGTCCCCTCCACCAATAGCTCACTTCACTCCATACAATCTACAAAATAAATCTCTAACTAAAATAATAACACATTAACGTTACGCGACGCCAGACCACCGCGCGCGGTGCCATGCCCGGATCCTGCACTCACACGTGTGCTTATAATACGGTGGAAGCTGACATATCGAGTTACATCGACGTTTTGTTATGCGTTTATAGTAAGTAGGTATATTATGGTAGTGTAATAATTTTTTATCGGTTGACATTACTTAATTAAAATTTACTTTTTGTTAGGTTTTTCGTTTTACGTAAAATATTTTAAGTTTGTTGTCGAAACTTTACAAGATGCGCATTGAGCACGTCAACAGCGTGGCTTCTGTACTGGCCAACCCACTGGAACGCCGTCTACTGAAAAGACAGCGTAGATTGGAAATACCTTGATCTAGTCAAACCAGAGGGCCTAGACAAAGTAACATTCGATTAGCGATGACGCTAGTAGAAAGCAAAAAAATGTATGGAATTGACATAAGCTATCGAAATGTCACGTGATCATAGGTTAACGAATAGAAATTAGCTAGACAATGTTAACATCATTCGATTCTATGAAACGAAACGACAGCGTCGAACGATTATTTCCATAGAGATGCGTAGCCAAGTGACACTTTTTGACAAGTGTTATCGCTAGTTTTCGATTCGCATGATGCCAAATATTAGCATAAGCGGTAGCGATTGTAGAAATAGAATCGCTCCGAACCGTTCGCAGCACGAAGCGCGTTTGCACCTTACTTTATTATTTGACTCAATTTCTGCGGGTCATACGTAAAAATAAATAATACAAGTAAGTACGAGTACATTGAATTTACTCGGAATGGGATAGTTAATAGAGCCTCGACGAGTTATACCCATTTTAAAAGCATATCTATCTGACGGGTCCCAGACAATCAGCTGCGCTAGTAACCTTGCAGGCTAGCTAATCCACTTAACTGAGCTAAGGTAAGCATACTACCTTCAGCTCGTACCTACTAACAGTATTAACACGTCGTAAGAAAACTTGCCAATATTGGGATGCGAAAAGTTTTCCTCTTCAGTTACCACTGCCTTAGATATCAAAAATGTAGCCGTTGCTGCTTTTAATGCACACATTAGGTCTCTTAATAGTCTGTGGTTCTATTAATCTACAAATTGTCCAACTGGATATTAAAACAAGCGGAATAACATTCTCCTTTTCTCTTTTATAAATATGAAACAAAAAAAAAACCTTTTAATCTATTCCAACGTCAACAGAACATCTCGAGGACACTCGAGGATTCAAATTTCGAATTGTCATTTTTTTTTTTCACCAGCATCAAATTGCGACTTTGGCCTTTTGGTGAATGAAAGAAGATGGCGCGAGATATGCAAATTGTATTCATCGAGAATTTTATTGATTTTCATCCTTTTCAACCGCGATATGAAGTGTGCGTGCGCATAATGAGTTGTTTTGTTAAATGATAGCCGTAACGATCGTTTTGAATAAATAAAGATAATGTGTTACTTTGGTTTGTTATTTCGCACATGAGATGATTATTGAGATCGATAAAATAAAATATATTTAAGCATTATTAAATAGAGTTTCGGACACACACGGTCCCTCTTATCAACAAACTCCAAGGAAAGCTGAGTTTTGCTTAGCTACTGATCAGCGGCGTAATTAAGTACGTAACACACATAAAACGGCAATCGATCGGAATGCCTTTCATTTTGACAGTTTAGCCACGTTCATTGCGTTATTAACGTTGTTGCGCAGACGAAACTTTCAAACCTATGACGCATTACATGTCCAAATGAAAAGAATTACGATCGATCGCCATTGTACATATGAGTGTTCACAATTACGGAATTACCGGTGTTACAGGTGTTTCTAAACGCAACAAATACTTACAAATACGCAAGGCATTCACTTTCTTTTGGAGACCTAGGTATTCAATAAAATGTTGATTATTTTGGTGGACTACGACAGATTGATTAAGGTGAAACCTCAGCTATAGTCCGCCAAATTCAAATTATCTTTGGTTTTTTTGCAAATGGCCGCTCTGTTTTACGTCATATTCTGCTTGCAATTCGCCGCTGTAAGAATGATATATTTACTGAATAATAATCACCAATTTCATACCAGTCGTGAAACTTTGGAAATTTGTTCCGCATCTATTTTATGGAGCTTCCCCGACCAAACGACCTTGAGCGTTCGGTCCTTCTGTGCCCCGTCGCTGAGTCTCGCTCTGTCTCGCTCCCTGCGCACGCTCATTTATCATAGAATATACAAAAAAAATGAAATTATTTTAATAAAAAGAGACATGCGATGTTTTGAACTAATATAAAACGTGAATTATTTAGATTTATAAATTATCTATCCATTAGTGTAATCCTCAAATTAATAGTACGTCACCTTTAGCAAAAGATGCATGCAATCAATAATTTTAGTCACTTTTTTACAAAGAGATTTTGAATGTATTTATAACACATAAAAACAAATAAGAACGTGCAATGTGATGATAGGATATCGAACCTTAATAATGTGCTTTTAGATGTAGTTTATTACCCATAGTGAATGAGTTAATAGCCTCTGAATAACGCACTAAGGCAAGGTTTTGGTCGGGGTACCGCCTTAAAAGTAATTTTCGAGGCTCTTCAGCAAAACGGTTTATGATGTCTCCCGTGAAAGAATCGCACATCTGTTTATAGCATTTTATGTACACTGAGCATACAACCTGTAGGTACGTAGGCATACAAGATCCAGCCTACCCCCCTTCTGTGTACGACCATGTTTCGGGCTTGTGACGACCCGTAACGACTGTCAAAGATCTACGAATAACAGCCGGGACCAACGGTTTAGCGTGCTTACTGAGGCACGGAGGGGTCTCGATATGTAATGGATGATCAACCATCCACGAACCGACCGCGGCAACCGTACCTTAACCTTCGACCGCCCCGTGTAGCTAGCTATCATTTAGCCGAGCGTTTTTTGGTCAAAATCAAACAGTGCAATAATAGTTAAGCGTTCATTTGGATGTTGCAGTGAGAACGAGTATTAATTGGCATCAAAACAGCAATTTCTGTTTTTTCCCTCAACGAAGCTGAGTCTAGATAATCTGGAGGACCGCAGCCCGCACATAATAACTACCAATCCAACTCGGTTTCATCCACTTGTAAACGCATTAGAACAGCTGGTAAAGTTCGCGCAAAACTTTATGAGCTCTCGGAAGTTGCAGCGAGTGGATGCGCAGTATTTTAGGTGTCCGAGTGAACTCTCTCACTCAACTGTACCATGCGCGGTTTCGTTCTTGGGCCTACGTTCAGAGGGCTCATAAAGTTTTGCGCGAACTGAAACTGTATTAATCTGTAAAAATCTTACTGTGAAAACTTAAGTGAAGTCAGCTTCAAGTGAGCTGTCATTCGACTAGGGATTAACACTATTGACAGCTCCCTTTAAGCTTACTTCACTTAAGTTTCAAAAGTGAGATTTTTACAAAATAGACCGCCAGATAATCTTTTACAACAACACTATCAACACACAATGCGTATCAATCGAATATTTTCAAAACTATACGGGCTCAACGGTGTCTTCATATTTGGTTGCATACTTAGGTTACACCACGTTGTACCAGAATAACCATAGTGCCGAAAGTTTTTGGTACCTAATTAAATGAACAAAAAATATATGCGATGCGGAGTTTAAATGGTGTTGCGTAACACACCTATAATGACAATTTTATTGATCGCAACGCCTTTCATTTTGAAAGTTTAGCCACGTTTATTGCGTTATTTACGTTGTTGAGTAGACGAATTTTTCAAACTTATGAAGCAAATGATTGGGAATTTCCTTAAAACGCTCGAATTATGGATGAGAGTGTGTTTACTAGGGTGCTTGGTAACGCAAAAGGTATAGATGTTGGTAAAATTGACGATAATACTATGAAAAACTTACCAGAAGTTACGTGATGCTCAAGCCAAAGACTTCGTCTGAAGAGTGACGATGAAAAAGCAACAAGAACAAGTAGTCATAAAATTTGTATCAACAAGTTCTACAATGTAAGATAATGCGCAGTTTTAGTGTTTTCCTTGTTTTATCTTCGCTGAAAGACACTTGAAAACAATTACACACTCGTTGCAAAGGAGATCTCCTACTTCATTTCATTTTTGAAGTCATTACAATTAGACCAGCAATATAAATGGAACGAAAAAAAGCTCCTGCATAAAGTTATGATTTCCTAGATAATAACCGCTCTTCCTAATTTTATTGCCCGCCCCTATACAACGACCTGTCCTTAAGAATGACGTCTGATGACGTAATACAACAGTGTCTTTTATTGTCAATGTATTTGCCCGTGCTATTGTTAGTACCTGCCATTTAGTTTTTTTTATTTCGGAAACGGACATATGAAAGAAGGTGGATGCTGCCAGTATCGATTTGAACCTGTTCGCGTAAAGTGCAGTTTTATTATTTTATTTTCCACTATTGTGCGTTGCAAAGTCGAGTGTTTTTTGTTTTATGGTTGTAATAGTGCGCTTTTACAAAGATATAATTTAGGGATTATTAAAGACTGATTGAGGACAGAATTTGGGTTTTTAGGGATTGGTAATTTGAGCTTTTTTACTTTTCTAAATGAAGTATCCGAGGAGGAAATTATTTTCAAAATGCGCATCTGAATATGATACGGGTTTATGTAAGTATATTTTAATGTTTTTCTTTTTATATTTATATATTTTTTAGATTGTTACGACAGTAATTAGGAGAATAAAATTAAAAAAATACACTAAACATTTTAACAATCCACAAAAGAAAACTTATTTTTTTTAATTTACACAATCGCGCCACATTTGCTAGCCATAAAACAAAAATATTCGCGCGCAAAATTCGTAAATGGAACGTACGGAATCCGATCGGGCGCTAGTTTATGGCACTATATAAATGACGGCCATGTGTCGTTTGACGCCAGTAGGGGTGGCATTCCTTTTACTTGAAGTATTGTGCACATGTAGTATGTCTTACAGTAAAAATCAGTAGAAGGCAAAGAAAAATCACAATAATTTGCCACGACGAAGATTCTGGATAACTTCAGTGTCCAATAATTTTGAAAATAATATTGTCATTAATACAATATTGTAAACATCCATACTTAGAAACTGGCTACAGAAACTGGAAAATCGGGAGTTGTGACGCAACTTGGGAGAAGCCTATTCGTATATCCAGCAGTGAACTGCGTTAGGCTGAGTTTTATTGCTAATGTGAACTTACGATAATGACCTGCGGCTTTCAGAGTTTACTAAGCTACAAGATTATATTTTCTGAATATCCCTGTTAATATCGGCCGGATATTATCATATATACATACATAAACTCACGCCTTCTTCCCATGGGTAGGCAGAAACTACAGAACGCCACCTGCTACGATCCATACATACTCCTTTTTCCTCGTTTACGTTCATACATCTGGTCATACACGCACGCCGGTTGTGAGTACTACGCACCTGACCTTTCTGAAGAACATCACCAATAAGGTCACTACATGTCTTCCTAGGGCGTCCCCTCCCGGCGTTTCCACTGACATCTGCCTTGTAAATACCTTTTGTCAATCGCCTTTCATTCATCCTCTCAACATGGCCAAACCATCGTAGCATACTCTTTTCAATTTTTGTCACTACATCTTCCTGTAAACCGCACCGTTGCCTTATCAAAACATTCTTCAGTCTATCATTCATAGTCACACCACACATGCTTCGCAAGGAACGCATTTCCACAGCATTTATTCTACTTTCATGCTTCTTTTGCCACACCCAACACTCACTTCCATACATAAGCGTAGGCACCAGCACACCATTGTGATATTATCATACATATGATATTATCATACCTTAGTAAAACAGAATAAGTGAATAGAAATTCAAACAATAATAAACTAGTGGCTCTGTAAGCTGTAGGCCTTGCGAGTCTGTCTTTGCATAGCTTAAAACTGAATAAATGATCACCGTGCACCTTAAAACAAAAAGCGCGCAATGAGCGCGAAATAGCTAAAATATGTTTTTTTTTACGTTTTCAACCCCCATATCTCCGCCATTTTGAAAAATTTCAAAAACTGATTCAACAAAAGAATGCCATGTAATTATCGAACCTGCTCACAAAATTTCACAAGAATCGATTGAGAAATGCGACCTGGGGGCCAAGTCTACTAATTTACAAACGTCACAATGGTGTCTGCATTGGTAGTTTTTGACAGATTTTGTATGGCAAATCTGTCAAAAACTCACAATGCAGAGACCATCATTGTGACGTTCGTAAATTAATAGACTTGGCCCCCTGTAGAGGAGAACAGCCGGATATCCGGACATACGAAAGCATTTTTGCCCAAGTTAAACTGAAACGCTTCGCACCCGCTCGGTCAATAATACCAGCCTATGACTGTCCGTCTCACTACAGGGCAAAGACAAATTCAAAATAAAAAAGCAAAAATTAGCACTAGAAAACGTCAAAACGTTTGGTAGGCAACCCTAAGCTAAGTCTAGCTAATAATACTCAAGGGAGTGGTTTATTTCGAATAACTGTGATTGAGTTTATTACACTATTGCTGTCGAACCTCATTACTATGCTTTGCACTTACCAATAAATACACTACTAAGAAATCAGAAATTCTCATGCCATGGAATATGGAATTTGAAGTGACGAATATTATGAAATATGGAATTAAATTGTATTTTTTTGTGAAATGAAGAACTCCTCGTGAAATAAGTGCATCGTCAAACTATTTTCTGTTGGAAAAATAAAGAAATACATTAAAAAATATAAATAAATTTATATAGGCACTGAAAATAAACTATACTGAATTAATGAGTTACGGAGGTCAGAGTCAGGAGGCAGAGGTAGCTCTAGATTTCCTGCGGACTAGTTGATACACAAACACACACACAACAATTGCAATTTCTTTCATTTTGACAATTCAACAACATTCATTGCGTTATTTACATTGTCGAGCAGACAATTTTTTTTAAACATGTAAAACTATGGATTAAATATTTCTTTTAAAATCCTCCGGAGTTAGAAAGTGTGTTACACAATTAGCGTGCTGGTCGCTCTTATGAGAAGAAAGTATAACAAAATCACACAAATAATTCCACTTACTTAGGAGTACACCCCAAAATATTACATGTAGACAGATACAAAATACTGCTAGATAAAATACCTCCAAACGTTTTGTATCCATCTCCGCGACACAGGCATCATTTGTAAGCATTAGCACTACGCTTCACTTGAATAATTCATCGCGATGTTGTTTTCCCGCCAAAACTCTATGGTATGTTTTTTTTTTCTGAAGCAAAGGCGTGGAGTGCCTTCAACCTCTATGCTGCTATAAATATGCATGCGATATCGTTAGCGCGGATGATAATTTTTTGAATGTATAATGGCGTCATTAATTTTGGCGTGGCGTAGGTCAGGGATGTTATTTTTACTTCAAGATCGCTGTGTGTGAGTAGTAAGTTTTCTTTTCATTTTTCAGTATTCGAAATTGATGTGATTTTCAAAATTATGTATTTTGTCATTCTTTCAAGATTAATATACATTCCATTAAATATTAATTACTGGACATTCTGTTGAAATTGCGATTGATTTTTCCTTTTTGGGAATACCTCGTCGGACTCAAACATACATACATAAACTCATGCGTTCTTCCCATGGGGGTAGGCAGAAACTACTATGTCGAACTCCTACCGACAAACCACATTGCGTGTGCCTTCTGATACTAAAAGATTGACGTTAAACTAAAGGCTCTAGAATTTAGAAATGATTGCAGAATACTTCTTAAACTTAAGATTATTTATTTAACCACTTATGTACACACATATATAAACAGACAAGAAGAAAGGAACAGAAAAATAGGTACAAAGGTGAAGCTTATTTCTTAAGAAATCTCTTCCAGCATACCTGCGATAGGAGAGTATATTAAAGAGATGAACACAACGTGTGTAAGAGTAGAAGGGAAAACAAAATATATAAAATCTAAAATAATCTTCCAATTTAAACATAAACATACAATAAGAGAATATACATAGGTACATACTTCTAAAATAAATATTACTAAAATACATAATAATATAATGTAATTTAAATAATAAATACATAAGCAACTATGACAAAGTGGAAAGATAGTGTTCTTTCTTTTTAATAACAAACAGGAAAATTTTAATTACAAGACGAACTATATTACAATTTTGCCCACTTACTTAAGAGTTTAAGTCCCGTATTACAGAACGTCACTCAATACTCAAGCATTACTTAAAACTAGTTTCAACCAATCAAATGGCTTGAATCTAGTTTTAAGTAATACTTGAGTATTGAGTGACGTTCTGTAATACGGGCCTTAGACTAAGACATCTATCTATCTATATATAAAAATGAATCCCTATTTCCCTTGGTCACGCCATCACGCGTGAACGTTTGGACCGATTTCACAAATTTTTATTTTGTTGTGTTCGTTATTGTCAGAAGGATCTTAAGAAATATAAACATATGGAAGTTAATCGGAACGTTACAAAATTTAAGAAAACTTAATGCCAATATTAATTTTACATAACTGTCAGTTGTTTGCAATAACTGTCAGCGATTGACAGAATGCGCGCTGCAAATATCGTTAAACACAGGTGGATCGGTGGATAAATGAGTCGATAGTTTTAGTTTTAGTCAATAGTCAAAACTAAAACTAAACGACATATGAGATTTATAGTTACGACAGGACAACGTCTGTCGGGTCAGCTTGTAAACAATATAAATTGAAATAAAAATGAGATCATAATGTTAACTATAGCTTCAAAAATAATGATAAATACTACCATGTCTACCGTCAACCAACGTTTCTGTATTCCGGTTTTAAAGGTGCCTGGGGTACCTAATGGAGTAATTACTGGCACTAAAGTCATTTCAGAGGGCCTACTCTCTGAGACCGTCAACGAAGACATGGGCCCGTCCGAAAGTCGTGTGAAACTTCGGAGTGAACCTTACATCTGATTAATTAACTTTTTTGGACGGGCAAAGACACATCGGGATAAGGGACAACTGTCAAATTGCGTTGTCATTCATTCTTAGTTCGGGCCCCAATCTAATCTTATGAGCGTAATTATTACGGACGGAGTAGGTTACGCCAGTAACTTCGGCCAAAACTACTGACGCCGTGCTTAGCGAGTAGACCCTTAATATGCGTAGGTGGGGGTCTAAACTTGAAGCTAGAAATCAAAAGATTCGGCCGAACTAGCGGGCGTATCATATAGTTCTACTCCTTATCACCTACGCTACGTACATAAGATTAGTTCGGGCCCCGAACTAAGAATGAATGGCCTCATGATTTTACAGTTGTCCTTACTCTCGATGTGTTATTGCCCGTCCGAAAAAATTAATTAATCGGCACCCTAATTACGTAACACACTATCAATCACAATCTGAATCATTTTGAAGCCTATTGCTAATCCATTGCTTCAATTGTTCGAAAAAATTATTCTGCTCAACAACCTTAATAACGTATTAATGAATGTTGTTGAACTGTCAAAATGAAAGGTATTCCTGCTGTTAGTGTGTTACGCAAAATTACCCCACAGGAGTAGAGTTCATTTCGAAGTATCGAACTACTTGCGGACGGGCCCGTTTTTTCGTTGACGCGTAGAGAGTAAGCCTTGTGATACGGAGTAGGAATCGCCCGTAACCTCGGCCGAAACTACGGGTATTGTGCGCTTAGGGAGTAGATTCCAGGTCTGTCTCTGAGCTGTCAACGATCTCCGACGTTAGAATAGCAGATGTCCATAAGGGATTAACTATAACCGTGGCAGAAGGCACAGATTGTTCGCCGTACATTGGAGTCGAACCGTCGCTCGAGCCCAGTCTCCTGTCCCTCGCACACTCTCTGCGCTCAACGCTCTCTTGGACGCTATGCCTCACTGTGATGTGTTTGCGGATGAATGGAAAAAGATATTGTCAACATGTCTGGAGTATTGTGAGATGAGCGTATGACTGTCGAGTAGCTGTATACTTTTGCTTTCTTTTTTTTTCTTTTTATACTTAAACGTGTTGTATCTTTAACTAATGTAATTGGCCTTTGGCCGTTTTATGTTAAAGTAAAAATAAATAAATAAATAAAAAGGGGCATGCGCCAAGCTAGCCCGCGAAATTCAAATTTTGTTACGTTTTTTGCAATTTGCAGGTCAGTATCAGGTTGTATGGTGATCTAAATAGGATTCACGGCCGTATCAAATATGGTTTCACAGAATTATAATCATTAGAGTCAGCAATACAACTCCTTAAGATAAAATTGCCCTCAAATGTCATGATTTCATGAAATAGTCATGATTTATGGTAATATGAACTTATAGAGATGTATTGCTGATTCTAATGATTCTATTGTTACGGTCGCGAATCATATTTTATTTAAAATACAACCTGGCAGTGACCTGCAAATTGCAAAAAACGTAACAAAATTTGAATTTCGCGGGCTACCCTGAAGGTTCCGCCTTAAGTGACGGAAGTAGTGACTGGTAGCCATTGAATAACATAAAAATACAACAACAACATAAGATCACGCCTGTAATACCTGTAGAGATAGGCAGAAGTGTACCAATTGTAAACACACATTTCGCCAATTATGTTTAAGGGGTTCGTAGCTAAATGATTACAACCACACGGGTCGATGTAAGTTTGAGTTACGCATGCTTTGGTCGGTTCATGGCTAACATCCATTACATATCGAGAACCCTCCGTGCCTCGGAGAACACGTTAAGCCGTTGGTCCTGGCTGTCATTCGTAGATCGTTGACAGTCAAAGTCAAATCATTTATTTCAAATCGGCACATAAAACTTTTGAACGTCAAAATTTAAGTACAAGAAAATAGAATTTGATTCTAGTTGCCCCTACCAAAAGGTAGTTTCGTATGGAGAAGAATGGGCCAAAAACTCCACCGTCACTCTTTTAAAACGTATTACAATATTTTGTAAATGTGAAGACGATGCACCTAGAATAAAGTAGTCGTCACGGGTAGATAGAAGCCCTAAAATCTGATAACCAGTCTAAGCAAGGGATATCGTGTTTCCCAGTAAGTGGGTTGTGGAGGTCATATAGGCAAACGTTCCCTGTAAAATACTTGTACAGCTGTATCCGGTTAGACCAGAAGCCAACGAAAACGTAGTTGAGAAAAGGCTATTTATTGATTGTAGAAGTCTCATGTAATAGGGGGTTAACGAGGTGAACCTAAAAAGAAATCTGCCTCATAAAACCTCTCTTGTTCCAGCCTGTCGTAAAGACAGCTCCCATCCTTTGGACGCAGCTGCCATCATGAAAGAAAAGAGCAAGAACGCTGCCCGTTCCCGAAGAGAGAAAGAGAACGCAGAGTTTCTGGAGCTAGCCAAGCTTCTCCCTCTGCCGTCGGCGATTACGTCACAGCTGGATAAGGCGTCCGTTATCAGACTGACGACGAGTTATCTGAAGATGAGGCAGGTTTTTCCTGACGGTGAGTTTTATTCTACTTAATAATATAAATGAGTCAGTTCGGATGCTCGTTTGTTTAGGTGTTTATGAGTATGTGGAGTGAGCTCGGATGTTGGTGACTTTGAACGTTTGTGACTTTGGGCTTTTGCGACATTGGGCGTTTGCAAGTTTGGCTGTTTGTGAGTTTGGATGTTTCTAATTTTAATTTTTAAGGCCAATGAATAGATTTTTTGTAAATCCATAATTGCTTCATATTTTGCAATAAATTACCAGGGTTGTGTCATCGCGCGTCTCTTTCTTTTATATGCAATCCGACAGTGACCGCGCTTTAGCTCTTGTAAGCCCCTTAACGGCAACAGAATTATTAGGAGTAAAACCAAAGGAAAGAGCAGCGATCACCGCGCTCTGGTCTAGCAGCAGCCAGTAGAGCTCCAGGTAAGTACTACACTGTTCCATTTTGAGGGTATAACGGGTGTAAAAAGAAACTTATCGAAGCCAAGACTTACTTGTACTTCCCGTCATTGTAATCAGTTTTTTGTACTGGACCATACCTGGGAACCTTCTGGTTACGGAGATATTGAAGGTCAAAATTCCAACAAAAGTTGGAACTTTTTTTTTTTTTACAAAAATCAGGTTAATGATAATTGATTTTATTTCTGTAAGTAGGTTTAAACAAACACTTTTACACGTCAATCATATTTTTAAAACTAGATGAAGTCGGCGTTTCCTATCTGACTACTCTGAGAAGAAATACCGAAACAAACTCAGAGGTCACAGTCTCTTTTAAAGTCCAGACATAATCTTGGTCAGATCGTGTGAAGACCATGTAGATTGGTATCTGAAATGGTCTTTTGAGGAAAGAACCACACAGATTGAGTGGACCTGTCCAGGCAGTGCACGCATTTGTCAGTAATCGTGCAGCTGTTTAATGTTATAATCAGTGATCGGAGTAGGTAGATTGAACTGGGGTCATTGATCCGAAACGTATATATTACTATGGACATTCCTCCGGAATTGGTGGATTATTAAAAAAAAACCGGAACTTATGTAGGAATTGTATTCTGCCAGAGTGGAAGGAGTCATTTGATGATTTGCCATCCTCAAAAAAAAGGTAGGAATTGTAATAAAATGAGCAATTTTATTCTTTATTATTCTTCCTATTTTTTTTTGTCACGATTTGACAAAACCCAACGACCAATCAGAACAAAGGATCATGGGTGGTACAATAACCGGTTATCAGAACAATGCGTACGCCCGCCGACGACATGCCAGGACGACATCCGGAAATACCGGAATTACTTTCCGGAAAAATGGCTTATCCATGTTGTTCTTTCTGTGTGCATTTATGATACAAGTACTAAAAATCAATCTACCTACTCCGATCACTGGTTATAATATAACACATCTTAACCCAGCCCTGAACCATTGCATGCACCCATAAGCACAATGTTTTGCTTGCGTTACGTTGCGCACTACCGTAAACAGCGATATTTCACACCAAAAATAAAATTCGTTTCCCAGCACTTATTTTTGTGCAGTGTTACTTAGTTCGATGAACAGAATGCGTAATTGACGGCTATGTGATGGGTCTTGCGCCCTGTACATGTGTCGGTGTAATTGAGGTACTTAAATAAGACATTTTAACTTTGTCCTCGGGATGGTAGTTCGTAGGTTTGAACCCAGACAGGCGCTTTACTTTGTGTAAATTATTTTATCACCACTGCTCTCGAAACGGCGACGGAAAACATTGTAAGGAAACCGGCATGTCCATGAACAAAAAATTCAATGACATGTGGTATCTACCTACCCGAACTGGGCCCGCGTGGTGGATTACGGCCCACTCCCTCTCACAGCGAACAGGCCTGTGTCCCAGCAGTGGGCAAATTATAGGGTTATTTTGCTTGGCATGTGCTAAAGCACTAGGAAGTGGTGAAGGGGGGGGCGTTTTGGGGGACTGTCTTATGTAATTTTGACGTTCGAAAAGTGCTGATTCTCGCAGCCTAGTTTGAATAAATGACTTTTGATTTTGTTTTGTTTTGATGGATGCCTCTGGGGCTCTAGTATCGCAGACATCCAAAGTCACTTACGATGTTCCTGGGATTGCATTCCTTGCCGCGGTAACTGCTTACCATCAGGTGGGCAGTCTTCTTGATCGCGACCAAAAACAGAAAAATAAAGAAACTTATTTTGTACCGCCTTGTTGATGTTGATCTGTCGCAAATGCAATTCCCGACCGTGCTTGGCTTCGATACCTAACTGTCAAAGGAAACTGTTCTATAAAGGAACTCACAGTAGCCGAGCGTAATCAGGATTTGAGACTGGACATGCAACTTTTAGACATGCCTTTAGTGGGGTTTTTTATACCTCTGCCACTTCAAGGAATACACATTACATTCCCTTCTTCCTCCAGGTCTCGGCGACGCATGGGGCGCCGCCCCACCTCCCCCACAGCCGCGAGAGCTTTCAATACGAGAGCTAGGCTCCCACCTGCTGCAGACTCTGGACGGCTTTATATTTGTGGTGGCCCCTGATGGCAAGATCATGTATATTAGCGAAACGGCGTCTGTACATCTTGGATTAAGTCAAGTAAGTAAGATTTTAACATAATGATAACACAAATAGAGCCTATTAAGGCGCTTCTCTGACCAAACGACCTTGAGCGTTCGGTCCTTCTCTGTCCCGTCACTGAGTCTCGCTCCCTGCGCACGCTCATTTACCATAAAATTCACAAAAATATTGAAATTGTTTTAATAAAAAAAAGCGATGTTTTGAAATAAAATAAAACGTGAATTATTTAGATTTTTAAATTATCTATCCATTAGTGTAATCCTCAAATTAATAGAACGTCAAAAACAATGAACGTCAAACACGTCGAATAAAAACAAATAAGAACGTGCAATGTGATGATAGGATATCGAACATTAATAATGTGCTTTTAGATGTAGTTTATTACCCATAGTGAATGAGTTAATAGCCTCTGAATAACGCACTATGGCAAGGTTTTGGTCGGGGTACCGCCTTAATGTTCCACTCCAGGCAAATACCTCTTCTCACACAGAGAAGGCACGAGCGTTGATCACCACGCTTGCTCAAGATGGATTTGCCTGGCCTCGATTTACATAGATTTATTATAACTTTGTTTAATTGCTAAAAAAAACACTACCAATTGAAAAAAAACTTTAATTTCGGAAGTCGGTGGCAAAAATCGAAAATAAAAAACCAAAGACACCGACTTCCGAAATTAAAGTTATTTTTCACTTGGTATTGTTTTTCTTTTTGGAAGTCGGTTGTTTTTTTTCGTAATCAAAATTAGGTAAATGACCGCTAGCTCGACGCGTCGCCATCTTGCTTCGTGTTGTGAACTTTGCGATGAATCGATTGCTCTTTGGGCGCGCACTAAAATTGATACTTTTTTTTTACTGGAAGACGTCTAATTCGTTCTACTTGAAGGCAATAATTTAGTTTGCAATATCTAAGACGATATTTACACGATTTTTTTCAAGAATTTATATTTGGGAAGTGACAATTTATATGATTATGTAACAGTTACTGAACCTCCTATTTCGAGATGGCGCAAGTTTTCAATTCCTTCCAGTAGAGGCGTCATGTTGTGACTTAACTAAATTACTGTCAGTCTAACTATCGTCTATATCCTACAGGTAGAACTAACAGGCAATTCGATATACGAGTACATCCATCAGTCAGACCACGAGGAGATGACGGCAGTGCTCAGTCTACAGCATGCCCACTCGTACCTACCACACCAATATCCTAGCCTCGGGTAAGTACAGTATCCTATTCTTTGGTATAACTATACCTACTCTGTTCAGTTTACCTAATCATTGGTATGACAGACCCTAAATGCTAATTTTGGAGTCATTCAAAGCTTTACATTATTTTCTAAGTACCTACATCAAAAAACGTTTTGGTAAGAAATTTTCTTCTTCTTGTGCTTTGCCAATTTCTGAAGGTAGGCGATGAACCATCAAATGGGGCGAATAGGGATGCAGGGGTAAATCGGGACGAAACTTTAAAAGGGATTTTAACATTGAAATAATATAGTTTGTTGCCAACAAGGGCACTTAATCGTTAATTATAATACAGTAAACACATAGGCGTCCTTTTTGGAAACAAACTATATTATTTCAATTTTAAAATCTCTTTTAAAGTTTCGTCTCGATTCACCCAAGCATTCCTATTCACCCCATTTGAAAGAACGCCAAATATTTCTCCTTATCCTGTGTGAGTTGGAACTTGATAAGAAATTAAGAATATGTTAAATCAATCAGCATAAAGTTATAATAAGTTAGACATTGTAATTATCTCGATAAAATATTATGAGAATTGGTACTTAAATAACTTTTGAAAACCAGAAGCAAAGTGATTTGCTATACACTCTTTAGATTGAAAATACGATCAATAAGTTATCGTTACAAAATACCTGTATCTACCTAAGAAACGTTATTTTTGGTTTTTACCTGTACCACCAGACGGGGTGAATAGGGATGCAGGGGTAAATCGGGACGAAACTTTAAAAAGGATTTTATCATTGAAATAGTATAGTCTGTTGATAAAAAGGACTCTTAATATGCTTACTATATTATTAACGATTAAGTGCCCATGTTGGCAACAAACTATGTCTATTATTTCAATGTTAAAATCTCTTTTAAAGTTTCGTCCCGATTCACACCTACATCCCTATTCAGCCCGTTTGTACAGTAACAATATTTTGGTGGTTTCGTTATCTCTCCAAACTTTAGACTTAGCTCAAATTAGTCTCCATTTTTAAACTCCTGATTGTTCCCGATTATGTGTCACCTGGACCCCAGTTTTCCAGACTTTAAAGTAATAATTAATCTTCGTCAGGTACCCGGTAGGAGGTACCTGGGGCCCAACGGTGGACATCGAGTGTGAACGAGTCTTCTTCATCAGAATGAAATGTGTTCTCGCCAAAAGAAACGCTGGTCTCACTACATCAGGGTATAAGGTAAGTGTTTTGCCTAATTCTTTAAATAAATGTTGTTTTACTAACTGCGCCCAGCGGTTTCACCCGCAGAAGTCTAGATCCCGTGGGAATATCGGGATAAAAAGTATCCTATATCCTAATCCAGTTCTTTGTCTAACCATGTGCCAAATTTCATCCAAATCAGTCCAGCCTTTTTAGCGTGAAAGCGTAACAAACATCCATCCATCTATCCTCACAAACTTTCACACTTATAATATTAGTAGGACTTCCCATTTTCAAATAATCCGAGTTTACCCTAGAGAAAATCCTCAATTACCCATGCCCATAGTTCTTTAAAACCCCTTCGATTAATACCAATACTAATAAACCCCATAGAACCCCGTGTCCCCATATTGTCCCCGCTAAATCCCCCATTCCGTATGTTAGTATAATTGAGTGTGTTGAACAATGCCCCCTTCAGCATGAATAATACAACGCGTGCCAGTATTGTTTTAAGCATTTGTTTTAAATTGAGCGAATAAATAAACTACGATCATAGTTTTAAGGGATTTTGACAGATTATCTTGACAGCAGTAGAAACTGGAGAAGGAAAAGAGGATGGCCAACATACACATCTATAAACTCACGCCTTCTTCCCATGGGGGTAGGCAGAAACTACAGAACGCCACCTGCTACGATCCTTACATACCCCTTTTGCCTCGTTTACGTTTATACATCTGGTCATACACGCACGCCGGTTCCGAGTACTACGCACCTGACCTTTCTGAAGAACATCACCAATAAGGTCACTATAATATGTCCTCAAAGAGCGTCCCCTCCCTGCGTTTCCACTCACATCTGCCTTGTAAATACCTTTTGTTAGTCGATGGGCAACATTCTATGAAATCTGATTAGATGAAGTTGTTTCCTCCGTTTTGTGGCTTGAAAGGAATGGGCAGTGGACACCGGCGTTATTAGGCAAATTAGATGCCTCATTAGCTTTGTCTCTAAGATGGCTGACAACACCGCGAAGTTACGATGCATCTGATATTGTAGATATTGTGAACTGCCCCGTTGTTCTCGTGGTCGCAAGCGCGACTGATAAGCGTGGGGTTCTGAGTTCGATTCCCAGGTCGCGTAAAATGTTATTGGGTTTTTCCATTAGGAATTTCTTTGTAACAGCCCGGAGTTTGGAAGTTGGCGGTGTGATACTCCCGTGCCTCGGAAAGCACGTGTCGCCGTTGGTCCTGCGCCTGATCTCTCTCCGGTCGTGTCGGATTGCCGTCCCATGGGACTATGAGAGTGAGGGAAGAGAGAGGACACCTGTGTCTGCGCACATACGCCTGCACTATAATATCTCCCGCGCCGAAGGCTAGTTTCCGTTGAGATTGGCCGCCATGGCCGAAATACGGTCTGGAGGACTATACACTGTAGATGTCCATAGATGGTGGTGATCACGTACCGTCAGATGGGCCTCACCTTATCATTATCATCTTCCTGACCTTCCCGTGTGACTTGTGGTCAGCGAAAGACGTTTCCTTCTTTCATTCTCCCCTGTCAATCATCACCAAAGATCGGATATTCGGATCCATATTCACCTAAAGTTGAGATGTTGGCTGATAAGGAATGTGCTTTTGTATCGAACAAATCCTGCTAACGTCAGATTTCAGTGAGCGAACCGGACCAAATCATAGCGATCGAAAGGCAGTGATTAAAATTGTTGTGGCCGAGTAATACTTACGTTGTAATATTTACGCCCAATCAGGATATAGTACCTAATTTTACAATAAAAAATATTTTAAATCAATGTTTTATGTTTTAACTAACACACACCACCCTACATACACATCATTATTTGCATCAGGGGTTAAACATTAATTTTAAATAAATATGCATCTGATTTTATCACAAAAAAAAATCAAGAATTCAAACTCCGTCCCTATCTCACCGATGTCATTAACTTCAGGTTATACACTGTTCGGGATACCTCCGAGCGCGACGCTTCGGTGAAGGTTCGGCTCCTCTCGGCCTCATCGCGGTCGGACACTCGCTGCCGCCGTCAGCTGTCACAGAGCTGAAGCTACACTCCAATATGTTCATGTTTAGAGCTTCACTGGACATGAGGCTGATATTCTTAGATGCCAGGTATGTGGAAACTCATTTTACGTGACATTTTCAGAACATCGAGTTATCGTACGTATCGGAGCAGTGGTGGCCCAGTGGTAACGATCACGACTTATGAGGTCTAGGTCGTAAGTTCGAACTCTGACAATCGCTTTACTTTGTGTACATTATTTCATCACCACTGCTCTCAAAAACGCTCATGGAAAACATCGTAAGGAAACGGCATATGCTAGAACCAGAATCCGAAGACATGTGACATCTACCAACCCGCACTCGGCCTGCATGGTGGATTACGGCCCACTCCCTCTCACCGAGAGGAGGCCTGTGTCCCAGCAGTAGAGCGATCGTACCTCATAAAAACGATTGCAGGTTTTGCATCTGGTAAGTACATAACCTTCTATTGTAACTCACATGCCATATTTATGAGGATATATCTACGTGCCATCTGGGCCCAAGGTCTCGCCATGGTTGGGTAAACTATTATTGTTGCTTAAATTCTGTACGAATTTATAGCTCAGGCGGCCCGGACTCCTAACTGCCCATTATAATACGACCTTTACATACATCCTACAGGTTAAGGCGCTTCCCCGACCAAACGACCTTGAGCGTTCGGTCCTTCTCTGTCCCGTCGCTGAGTCTCGCTCTGTCTCGTTCCCTGCGCACGCTCATTTATCAAAGAATTCACAAAAAACGTGAATTATTTAGATTTTTAAATTATCTATCCATTAGTGTAATCCTCAAATTAATAGAACGTCACCTTTAGCAAAAGATGCATGCAATCAAAAATTTTAGTCACTTTTTTACAAGGAGATTTTAAATGTATTTATAACACATAAATACAAATACGAACGTGCAATGTGATGATAGGATAACGAATATTAATAATGTGCTTTTAGATGTAGTTTATTACTCTTAATTAATGAGTTAATACCCGCTTAATAACGCACTATCGCAAGGTTTTGCTCGGGGTAGCGCCTTAAGTTTCTCGAAGAAAATGATCACAAAATTAATGTGAGAAATATTGTCAAGCGCGTAAATTGATGCGGTTGACTGTTTATAAATCATTCAACCAATTTGTCACATTAATTTTGCGATAATTTTCGTTCGAGAAACTGGCCTTATGGAACCATTGTTTCTTCGTCGTGAAATATTATCTATATATATAAAAATGAATCCCTATTTCTCTTGGTCACGCCATCACGCGTGAACGGCTGGACCGATTTCACTCATTTTTTGGTTGTTGTATTCGTTATTGTCAGGAGAAGGGTCTTATGAAATAAAAACATAAGGAAGTTGATCGGAACGTTACAAAATTTAAGAAAACTTAACGCCAATATTATTTTTACCTAACTGTCAGTTGTTTGAAATAACTGTCAGCGATTGACAGAATGCGCGCTGCAAATATCGTTTAACACAGATGGATCGGTTGATAAATGAGTCGATAGTTTTAGTTTTAGTCAATAGTCAAAACTAAAACTAAACGACATATGACATTCATAGTTAAGGCAGGACAACGTCTGTCGGGTCAGCTTGTTATTTAATAACTATCAAAGTTAAATTAGCAATCAGCACGTCAAAGTCCATAGCTGCGGGGTAATTACGTAACACACTAACAGTAGGAATGGCTTTTATTTTGACAGTTCAACAACATTCATTGCGTTATTTACGTTGTTGAGCAGACAAATTTTTCGAACATATGAAGCAATGGATTAGCAATAGGCTTCAAAATGATTCAGATTGTGATAGATAGTGTGTCACGTAATTAGAGTGCTGGACGTGCTATCTTAAGATTTATGAACTTAAAATAAGTTAAAATCCTAATCATCGGACCCACATCAAATCTAGTGCTGTAAAACTACTACACAAATACTATCGACAAATAAAAACCCAGAACAAGACCACAATTCAAGCAACAATAAACAATTTGATGCGAGTTAATAAAATCAGCAACGCCGTAACGGTGCGACGCCAAACGATTTCACAGCCGCGAGCCGTCGCGTCGTGGGTAATATCGATCGATATCTTTTGTCGATATTAGCACAACACTATTTAATTTTCTCGATGAGATCATTCTTGACAAGAATAAAGCCTAATAGAGACGTGCCGGCTTGACTGCTACAGAATTTTATTAATTATAAACCTGTCAGGAAATCCTTACACTAAACCAAATTCGGGGATTTGAATGCAAATGCTCAGTAGTATCGCTTGCCAGTACTAGACAAATGGGGCAGTCAAAAATGAAATAGGTACTAGAGAAATTATTTGTACTAAGCAAATTGACAACCTTCATCACTTTGCCACGTTATAGCCATTTCACAATGTGAAAAAGAGACAGTTGTGATTTGAATGTACGGACAATTTAAGGTGGTAGTCAAAAAACCAAAACAACACCAAAAAAACTAAATATTTATTTTATTGTAATTTATAATATTAATAACATATATACAAAAACTTAAATAAAATATGAATACCAGAAAAGCAAATGATACTATTTTTTTTTTTTTTTTTTTTTTTTCTTATCAAATAGCGCCTTCATCCTCTCTCCTATTAAAAATTAACTTTGCTGTGCCCGACAGGGTCAATAATTGATTCGATGTTTTAACATACCAACTGTTATTATGTACACATTATGGAATGCAATAAAGTATTGAGTATTGCTTTCCCTGAATTGTTCTTATCAAGTATTAAAAACTAAATAAAAAAAAGAGTGGGGTCGGGGGACCGCTGTCAGGAACATAGTTCCGATTTTTTTTATATCTTCGCAGTTGCCATCTTGGATTTTCGTTTTGACCTCACTATCGCCTTCAATACTCTCGAAAACCTTGAAAACTATCTTTCTCTCTCTCTCTCTGTCTCTTTCTATTATATGTAATTAAAAGTAGCATGGACGATTCTAGATTTGTTCTACAATTTTATTCATACCGCAAATTGCGATAAAGAACTACGTTCCAAAAGAACTAAGTATCTCCTTTGTCGCTACGGTCTCTCTCTACCAAGCAATTTCTAGTATTTCTACTCTAGTTCTTATACTACCATTTTTCTCAGGTCTTACTACAAGTTTATTCCATGTAAATCCATCAGATCCATCAAGTCCTTAGCCACAGAGTCCTGAGCAATTCTACGAACCGCTAACGCGAATTGTTGAGCAAGGTTTACGCGACCCTGATTGGCGTGAACTAATAAATGGTGAACTTGCGGCCACTGCGCTTGTCCAATGGTTACGAATGTTACGACACGTCGGAAATGAGACTGGAGTGATTTATTTTACAAGCGTGGGTCGATGTTGACATGTTGAATTGACATGTTGCTAGAGAATTCAAATTCGATGTATCTATTTTATTTCTTAGCATAGTTATGAAACGTAACAATTTAGATGCACGATTTCTATGTTATTTGTCAAGAAAGTCAGCTCTACAGTTCCTTCACAGTTAGTTTATATCACAGTGATCTTTATTCTCGTTTACATAAGGCTGTTGATGGGTAGCTGCCAGAGGTAAAATAGTTGTGAAAGGACGGAGCGTCTGCGATTAGTAAATCTTATGATTCGGTGACCAAAATAACAAACAACCAATAGTATGAATTGTCATGAGATATTAGGCACACAGAAACTTAATCAAAACATTGCCAAAAGAATTCCACCGCGGGTAAAACAAAGGTCGATATCTTTTACCTGATAATTATTGTAGAATTTACAAAATAAAAACCGCATGTCGACAGTTATGGAAAACACATAGGCCCTTGGCCTTGTTCCTTAGCCATTCAGTCTTATGAGTCGTTTGGTCACAGTCTCACAGTGACGGTCATTACGATTCACTCTGAATAAAATGCTAAGATAGTGATAGAATTGACTCAAAATGTGTCGAAACCATTAGTGAACATTGTTCTGAATAAAGAATCTATTTAAAATTTTGAGCATGGGTCGATTCAATCGGAAAAGCGGCGTTCAACATCATTAATTAGCGATGTAAGCTGTTACTTTTATGTTTACCATTGCTAAAGCAATTAGTAGCAATTAGAAGCAAGTAATTAGTTAAAATTTTCAAATGACTGTATTGTTTTCTCTCGTCTGAATAATAATAACAAACAAAAACAATTCGCTTGTAAATTAACTCCTGCTTAATTGTGATTATCGCAAAAATGCTTTTATTATTGTTATTAATTATTAAGTGTAAACGAAACCGAATAATTTTATCACAGAACCGATAATTTCGCAAATGGGTGGAAAAGTATGATTACATTTTTATCTAGTAACTTACAAAAAAAAAACGCGCAAAAATTGTTTCCAAAATATTTTACCGGTTATAAAATTCTTTTCACTCCCAATTAGTCAGTCAAAACCGAATACCTAAAACCTCTGTGTCGTTTCCAACGTGTCGACACCAATGGAGAACGTACCAAGTCCTGCATTGTGTTGACCAATACAGAGTTATGCCCTGTTTCTAAGAAGCGCGTGAGTTGCCGGCTGTATGGCTGTATCGGTGTGCGCGGTTATTTTCAACTATTAATTATTTCTGGCTTATTTCCATGCCCATCTGCGAATAAGTACGAGAAAAACGTTAGTGTTGGGAAAGTTGGTTTATCGATATCGATGTTTACGTTTTTAACGTAGGTCAAGCCTAAGTTAAAAATGTACCTAATCGTCTTATTTCAATGCCCACCTGCGAATAAGTACGAGAAACACATTAGCGTTGGGAAAGTTGGTTTATCGACATCGATGTTTACGTTTTTAACTTAGGTCCTGGGGTTTGATAGTCTTTTTTGTCAAGTACAATCTAATATGTACCTACTTGCAAATCACTTTTTTTTTAATTTTTAATCCCGATGGCTTTTGGCCCTATTGAAAAATTTTATTAATCGGGAGTAGGGTTTACTTCTAAGTATTGAAATACTTTCGGACGGGCCCATAGCTTCGTTGACGGAGTTAGAGATTAGACCCCCTGAAGTGCGCTACTCGGTGCGCAGTACCCCACCCCTCACCAACTCTGACAGGTGAATTTGTTACTGAGCACTTGAGCAGCGACTCGCCTCATGTTCTGAGCCGCCATAAAATTTGAATCGGGTTATCCGAGCTGACTAATCAATTTATTTTAATGTTAAAGCCAGCCCGTATGCCGTAACATATTGTCATCTATTGTCAACGCCGGCTATCGCTGAAAACCAGCGCTGCGGCTCTGTCTCGCATAGGGTCGTAGCATTATGCTGCGCGAATGCCGTTTTGCGTGGATGTGACGCATATTTTCCCCCAACTCGTTCTTATTTGTATTTGTGTGTTTTTCTTTGCGTCATGTTTACCGCAAATAAACGTTCTTTCTTTTTTTGTTATAGGGTTAAAACCTACGCCGCCTCTAATGAGAAGAGAAGGTTCATTTTCCAGGGTAATGGTAAATTCTAAACATGCCTTATTTTCAAATACAACTCTACCTTCCCCCTCGAAGATTACAAGCGTGATGTATAACATTATAATTTCACAAGCAAATCAATGCACCCAACTTCCAGGTACCAGGATAACATAACTTTATGGATATTAAATGTCAAAACATCACCACCTGGGCCACAGATGTTGCAACGCGACACCACAGATAACGTATTAGGTCAGATAGCAAAGCTTAGCTAAATCTATGGAGTTATGAGTTTATCTATGGGCTTCCCTTTTTTGTCTATGATGCGTCATGTACTTACACGGTGGGCCATACTGTATAACTATTTAGAAATCTCATTTTTGCTTAGTGCGAATAGAATGCTGCTGGCTCTCTTCCCGGGTCGGGCTATATGTAGGGATTGCAATCCCGCAAAACGGGATCACGCATTCCCGCGGGATCCCACTGCTTTTATTAATCTGCTGAATCCGCGACTCCGCAGATCCCGCAAATTAAAAATTCGCCGCTAAAACTTTCGCGTAAATCGCGAGTAGCAGGAGCGCGACGTTGCCGTTCCGCACATGAAAATGGTGCAATGAACTGGGTGTGACGGTAAATATAAATTCACTGCCACTTAAAATGATTTCTACAACATAATATTAAGATCTATTGAAAAAAGTACGGAAAGTGGTCAAGATTGAAGCTGAATCTAAGAAAACAGATTACTAATTACTTATACTTAACTAATAGAAAATAAATAATTTATGTTGCTTAATGTAAGAAATGTTTAATAAAAGTTGATTTTTACACAAAAATCTGTATTTTCAATTTGATTTTATAGCATAATTTCATAGATGCGTGATCCCGCGCGGGATTGAGTAATCCCGCATATCAATCCCGCGGGATTGCAATCCCTAGCTATATGTTAAAAATTGGGTTTTTGAAAATGCTTAGCGATATCTAAATGAATGCCGCCGACCTCATCTAGTTTTTAAAATATGATTGACGTGTAAAAGTGTTTGTACAAACCTATTTACAGAAATAAAATCATTTATCATTTATAATGGCGTAATATATAAAAACGCACTGTTGGATTTTCAACTTTCAGCGCTGAATTGAGCGTTCAAAATCCAATAGCGCCGAAAGTTGAAAATCCAACAGCGCGCTTTTACTAAGTGTTGCTTAGAGTAAGTCAAAACAGGCAATAATGTTAATAGGATTTCCCCCGTCGAAATATGTGTTAACTACACCTCTGCCTACCCGTTCGGAGAACAGCCTTGATGTTATGATAGTTTTATTTTAACAAACATCCTTATCAAATTGTAACCCAATATATTTTCACTTCTCAAAAACTTAAATAGATCTTAATCCTTAACCATAAAGTCTAATTTCATTCACCTTTACAAAAATCGAACGCACCAAGAATATTTTTTTACCACTTTCTATCCTTCCAAAAATCGTCCCTCACTCTTATGACAATACAATAAGGTTTAATTTCGCTTACCTTTGATAGCGATTAACTGCAAATATAAATAAGTATTTAGTACGTGCTGAAGTGTGCGAATGTAGGATCACTTCCGTACTGTCAGCAAATTATGAAGTTTGTTGTATCGACGATATTTTATTACTATAGCAAGGCAGGAAATATTTGAATTTGCTTACGGAGTTTTTTTTTATTTTTTTGTATTGGCTGCCTCGCGCTCGTTCTTCTAGTGGGCGTAAGTCGCAAGCGCGAATATTGAACATGCGGATCGTGTGTTCGTTTGCCAGGTCGGAAAATATGGGACAAGAACTAACTAAACAACAACAATTGGGTTTTTCTATAAGGAAACTCTTAGTAGAAGTCTGGATTTATGTCCGGTTAAGGCGACAATAAGTGCCAGCGACCTTGAGCGAGTGGGAGGAACTTGCGAAACTTTTAAGCCAATAAAATTGCATAGAGCGTTAGCGTCTACCGGGACATTGGTCAGCGATACACTGCCGCCCGTCGCCCGCAAGAGCCCCCGCTTCAACGCGCATCAAGGTTATTCGCAAAAACAACCCACCTTGATTTATCAAACACAATACAAATAAAAGCAGTTTACAAAAATTTGGGTTATTAAATTGTCTTTTAGATGGTGCAGATTTCATGAAAATACGCCCGATAGTTTTTGCGTGATTATCGTTTTTGTGTTCGCGTTAGACATTACTTTACAAATTAATTACACTATGTTATAAACATATAATTTCAAATATTCACATATCAAATTACGAAGAAAATAGTCTAGTTTATCATATTTTTTTTTCAAACAAATAAGACTATTCGTTTAGACGTGATATTCAATTTGAAATCATTAAAAGTCGTATATCTGCGCCTTAAGATAACTAGCGAAATCAGAGTGTACTTATCACTCTTCTTATCTTGTCTGTATTTATAATTTGATTAAAACAAATACATGAGCATTCAACTAAAATTATTGCACTTTCATTTGAGATCCACTCAAAAAAACATACGGTAAAAATGTCCAAAGAAAACAATACCAATATTTAGAATACGAAAAAAATCACGTCCCTTAAAACGCGAGGGGTTAAAACAAAAGCTCCCCAAGTGGGGTATAATTGACACCCGTTTGTACTACCCCCGGGGGACCAAGGTATTAATTGACACCAAAGTATCGGATGTCCGGTGGTAAACAATGATCAATTAACTAAAAAACTAAACAGCTCTGTGTAATGGGTAAATTTATAGGCCCTTACGATTTTTTTTTTATATAAACTTGTCTTTTTTTTCTTTTTTTTTTGTATTTCCTACTAGCTGGCAAATATAAGGCTTAATTAACATTAAAATAGATTTATTTTACTGCAAAAAGGGAACAGTTCCCTATATTCTGCTTATTTTATGATTATCCATATAGCGCGGTCAAGATCTGATACCGTTTTAAAACAAAAACGTTAACGTTAACTAACTTTCGATTGATTTATGTAAGTAAGTACCTAAGTCTTCCATGTACTAAAATAAATAAATAAATAGATATTACGCAACAGCTCTAAAATATCTAAGAGTCATACTATCAACCATCACAATATACAATCTACTATCACAATCTGAATCTTTTTGAAGCCTATTGCTAATCCATTGCTTCATACGTTCGAGAAATTTGCCTGCTCAACAACGTAAATAACGCAATGAATGTTGTTGAACTGTCAAAATGAAAGCCATTCCTACTGTTAGTGTGTTACGCAACTACCCCGCAGGTTATTGGTACATACTTAAAACTAGTTCTTATGTTGTAACCGTTATCTCTTATATGTCACAACGATAAAAGTTACAAGTTATACCGTTAATTATTACGTTATTTAAGTTATGCTCACAACGTTATCTGTCGTAACGGTTAAAAATTAACGTGTTAAAACCGATTACTTTATTTGAGAATTTGAAAAGGCTTCGTGTATTGTAATGTTAAAAGAATGAAGATAGATAAGTGTATTGACACATCAAACAAAGGTACAATGGGCCGCACGTCGTTGGTAACACTTTAACCTTGAGCGGGTCTAGCGTAGTACGGACTTTCCATAGAATAAGAGGCCAGCTTATATTGGTAATGTTACTACTGCCGTATGGAATAATGTACTTGTAAGCTTTGTAGGGACATCAATGGGGAAGGCAACTGTCAAAATGGCGCTGTCATAGCTAGTTCCCAAAACAAGCTAATAATGTAAGGCGTGAGATGGTTTTTATTTCGTTTTACGAAATGATTCGTTTTTGTGTTCCTCAATGCTCGGAAACTGGAGTCTACCATTTTCCGAAAAACCTAAACTTAGAAGATTGTGGCTTAAAGCTATTCGCAGATAATTATTATAACTAAACAGAATTTGAGGTTATATCGGAAACATTTTGAAGAAAGTGTGCAATATTTAAAGTTTTAAATTCTGACTCTTTTCATGTCGAATAAAAATTGATTTAAAATATTGAAGATACCGAGAATAACGGAATAGTGGAATAAAACCAAACTCATGAATGTACACGAAATGGAATGAATGAACAAAATGTCAAATTTATTGGTAGGCCGTCGGGAGTAGGGACCTAGCTCTGGATACACCATCTACAATTAGTTTTGCCCGACCTTCCCATTATAATGGTCAGTTTCTTACAGATTTGCTTGAGAAATACGATGTCGACTAAATAACTGTTTACTTTGATTTTGACATTTTGAAGCCTATTGCTAATCCATTGTTTCATATGTTCGAAAAAACTGTCTGCTCAACCACATAGATAACGCAATGAATATTGTTGTACTGTCAAAATGAAAACCATTCCTACTGTTAGTGTATTATACGATTACCCCGCTGATTTTGATTGATCACACGTGTAGCTTATCAAAAATCGAGAAAATCTGTATGTACCTATAGGTTTTTTACAATACATAAGCAACCAAAAATGTTGGCCACTTGTGTACTTATTATGTCACCCTCTCCAAGCCAATGTCTGAAAAAAAAACACTCTCTGAACAAAAATCCAATCAGCTTTTTATATCCAATCAAGCAAGCATATTGTTTTTCAAGCGTAAAACGCGTAAAAACTGTTGACGCTCTAAAAAATATTGCTAGTCACTTCCGGCAATTACCATTGCAAAAAACCAATGCGTATCAAAGGGACCGACCCCTGGTACTCCAGGTTTAAGGGTTAACTAATTACCGAGGGGACTGTTCTACAAGTAGAGGGTAAGTATCGGAGGCGTCCGTAGTTTGATTTCAGAGTTGTTCTTGTGAAATAAACACAGGAAGCGATTTTGTCTTTTGTGAAGTTTGATTTGGTAGGATTTAATGCTAAAGTGAGTTTAAACTGTTCATCCTTTTAGACTTTATTTTAGAAGCTTTACTTTCCATTATGATCGCATTTTATATAAATTTTTATTATATTTAGTTTATGTCTTTGTCTTAAGTAAGTGGGCAAAACTGCAATATTGTTCGTCTTCGTCTTGTAATTATATTTTCCTTTATAAACCGCCTTCGAGAAAAGGAGGTGGTCCTTAATTCGACTGATTTTTTATGTGTGTTACGTCAGAACTTTTTACTAGGTGAACCGATTTTGATGATTATTTTTTATTTGAAAGCTGGTGCCATATACATTTGATCAAGATCTGACTAGTAGTTTTGAGTTATCCTTAATAATGCGTACTTTTTCCACTTAGTATACTTATATATTGATGATATTTTAATAACTTCCTGTCACTGTTATTTATATATCAAGTAGTGGTATACGAATGTGTGGGGTAGGTAACGCTACTAAAAAGTGAAAAAAATTTTTTTTTTTACAAAAAAAAAATTACTTCAAAAAGAAACCCCAAAAACTGAAAAATAACTTTAATTTCGGAAGTCAGTGGCAAAAAACGAAAATACAAAACCAAAGATACCAACCTCCGAAATAAAAGTTATTTTACACTTTGTAGGGTTGTTTTTGGAAGTCGGTTGTTTTTTTTTGTAAAAAAGATTTTTTTATTACCTAATGTTAAAAGAAGTATTTTGCCGTAATTTCTAAATTCTAGAGCCTTTCGTTTTATTAATATTATGTGTTATCACCTATTTCTGAGATTGGCGGCTGTGTAAGTTCGAGACTATTGCTAACCTATAGTAGGTATTTAAGATATACACAGAAGCTGTTGGTGTAACTTTATTTAAAAAAAAAAACTGTGTCTCGGTTTTAATTAATTTGATTGTAATCAAATATATACCATACAGTGTTCCGTGTACCTATTTCTTCACAAAAATTAACCACCAGGATTCGTAGGAAAACCTGACAAGCGACTATCGTGTTAGGGGATAGCGGGATAACGTCTAAAGCAGCAGAGTTTATGCTAATAACTGTAGTGTCTAGGCAAAAATCTTCTTATTCTCGTATCGGCACGAGCCTAATGACTGTAGCCCACCATGACATGGTAAAGAGAGCCAGTCAGCAAGACTAGTACTAGGCCTTACTCTTACCATAATCAGCCTATAACGTTCCCACAGCTGAGACACAGGTCTCCTGTCTGTGAGAGGGAGTGGGCCGTAATCCACTACGCGGGCACAGTGCGTGTTGGTGGATGTCACATGTCTTCGAATGTTTGGTTCTACGACATGCAAGTTTCCTCACAATGTGTGTTTGTGTGAAGGTAGACCTTCACACCTACAACACTTACGCTGACGTTCGGATAACTATATTTTTAAGCATCATCTTTGGCGGTTGAGACTCTATTTATACACCCCAAAAATATCATAGTGATGCATAATTATTATTTATCTATTTCCAAAATACAGAGCCTATTTTACAGTTTGGCTTTAGTGAAACAACGAAAACCTCTCCAGATTTATCTGTATGCTGGCAAACTTAAAAAAAACTACAACAATGTTGATTACCGTAATGATGATAATAAATAAAAACTATAACGCAAACGTTTCTAACAGTTATTCCGTTATTTCCAGGGTGGCATCGTTAACGGGCTACGAGCCCCAGGACCTGATCGAGAAGACGCTCTACCACTACATACACGGCACCGATGTCTTACATATGAGGCACTCGCATTGTACGCGTAAGTATTAAGAACAACTACTGATACGAAGTTTATTTAGAATAATATTCAACAAAAGGAATCATCATTCTCATCCTCCTGCTCTTATATCGGTTCATTTGGACACCAAGCAGAATTTTATGTCTTTGCCTTCCAACACATCCTATCTGCCGTTGTCACTGTAGCATTCACCAATATCTACTATGCTTTTGTTCAACTATAAAAGTATTACATGAACATGAAACTACTCTAGTTCTGAAAGCATTGAACTACTCCATAATTGTGTAACACACTATCTATCACAATCTGAATCACTTTGAAGCCATTCCTTCATGTGGAAAAATTTGTCTGCTCGACAACGTAAATAACGCAATGGATGTTGTTGAACTGTCAAAATGAAAGCCATTCCTAGTGTGTTACGCAATTACCCCGCTGGTTAACGTTGGTGTAAAAAAAAAACAATATACTTAGATATTTTATTTGTTTAACTGAAATAACAGCCAATTGTGAATGAGTAATTCATTACCAAACGTAGGTAATGTTCTGACAACTGTGGGATCAGTGGGCAAACTATATGAGAGATTCGACTGTTTGCGATGAATATTTGGCGAACTTGTTTTGCCTTTTGTCTGGCTAGTCATTTATTGGATATATCCTTTACATATTATATTTCTGTTCCAGTTTTAACAAAAGGTCAAGTCACGTCTCGATACTACCGCTTCCTAACGAAGAGTGGAGGCTGGGTGTGGATGCAGAGCTACGCGACCATCGTGCACAACTCACGGTCTTCGAGACCACACTGCATTGTCTCTGTTAATTATGTGCTAAGGTAATTACTTGAACACGTTGTTATAAATGTCAATTTGGCATTTGAGGCAAAACGTTGAGAGTTGCCGTATTATCAGAAACTAAATTTCAATTGTTTAAATATGACATAATAAAACAAGTTTATTGTTCAAGTTTGTTTGACGGCAAGGTTGGCGCAGTGGTTAAGCGATTGACTGCTGCGCTGCGTGGCGCGGGTTCGATTCTCGCACGGAACAAATATTTGTATGACTTACAAGTAGTTGTTCCGGGTCTGGCTGTTTGTGTATGTGAGTTTGAATGTTTGTGAACGCACCCACGATACACGAGAAATTAAAAGTTCGATCGGCATCCTCAGGAGTTAAAGAAACCAGAAACTGCGGGGTAATTGCGTAACACAGTAACAGTAGGAATGGCTTTCATTTTGACGGTTCATCAACAATCATTGCGTCATTTGCGTTGTTGAGCAGGCAATGTTTTCGAACATATGAAGCAATGGATAAGCAATAGGCTTCAAAATGATTCAGATTGTGATAGATAGTGATACTTAGCTAGGGTGCAGAAAAATAGAAGTGCTAAACTAAAACATGTTTTCTAAATAGGAACCGATAACTAACCTCAATTAAATGTTTTATATTTTGTATGTGTAAAAATCTACCTCGCTGCAACACCCTATCAAAATCAAGCAATCTAAAAAAAAACTAACTCAACTCTTCTCTTCCAGTGACATTGAAGAGAAGCACCTAATCCTAAACATCAGCCAAGGCGCGCCGAAGCACGTGAACAACGTGGACTGCCAAACGCCGTCCCACGTCCCCCCCACCACTACGACGTCACCACAAATGCCCCACGTACGACACACAGAGAAAATCAACCCTGTACAGGTTCCTGAAAGCGAGTACAGTGATTCTAGTGGAGGATACACCTACCCTGAGTACATCCCTGTAATACCCCCTTATGAAACCCAAGAAGAATACCAACAGCAGAATGGCTCATACCAGGAAATCTTCTACGAAAATTACACAGACACTAACGAAATTTTACCAAATTATGTCAGCTACCCACAAAGTCAAAGACCATTTTCTGCCAGCTCGTCCTCCTGCAGCTCAATAGAAGGCTCAGAAATACCTAACCAGTATAATTACACGAATTTAATATCGTTTTACGGTCATAATCAGAATCAAAATGGAAGGCCTGTGGTTGAAAATTTTAACGGTAGCTTTGGTAAAATGACAGCCAGTCCAACGGTGCAAGAGGGGGGGTATACTACTGTCATTGTTGATAATACGCAACAATTTCATCACCATGGCGGGGGCGTCAACGAATTTGTTCATTGACAGACCGCTGGAGTGATCGTGTATATAAATACCGTAAAAATAAGTTTATAAAAATATTCTCTAAGTTTTCGATTTGGAAACGTATGCATGTAACGTATTATATCGGTTTGATTTGTATTGAAAATGGTTAATTTTCCAAAATTAACATTAAATTGTGATCTCTTGGAATGAATCCAAAGTTTTCCATCTATCTACCATATAAATAAAAATGAAATGCTATTCGTTGGTAAGCGCATCGCTTGAGAACGGCTGGACCGATATGGCTATGTTGTGTTTTAAAATTCTCGTTTTAGTCAGAATTAGGCTTTTAGGAAAGGAAAAAAAAAAATGTTTGGATAATCGGAAAAAAACTGAAAGTGCTGTTTTTCCATGGATTGAAATTTGGACATAACAACGTCTGTCAGGTCAGCAAATTTCAAATAAAAGTGGATTCTAAAATGTTACATTTAAATCATATTCAAAATACTTAACCTTAATTTTTTATTGATTTTAAAGACTGTATTTTCATTACTTCATGAACACGAGTAATTGAATTCGAATTCTCATTGTAGTTCTTAAGATAACGTTAAAACACCTTACTGATTAAATAACGGTTACCGGTAACCGTTACTGTATAGTGTATCGATACGAGAAAATATGACGATTGTAATATATTGTAAATAAATGAAAAATAAACTAGATTTAAGAATGATTATTGTAATATAATATTTATAAATATAATTCTGAAGTTATGAATGATTGACAAGATAAATTACAATTATTTTTCAAGGTAGCCATTTCTTTTCATTTTTATTTTCCCGCGCTGGATGTGGGTTTTTTTTTATATTTTCTCATTCTCATTTTGAATAATGTTGATAAAGTTGCAATCTTCAAAAAAAAAGTATTCTAGCTAGGTATACCAAACTGGCAAATATCAAAAACAAGTATTTTACTTCAGGCGTGGCGGCCAATGCCTCCGCCTTTTTAGCTACGCCCCGTATGACGTAACGCGCATAATTTTATCTTCACGATAGCGTTCAACCAATGGAAATACGAAAGGATTAAATTCTATTTGGCCTCGAAAGGCTTCATCTGCCTTAGCTAACAGATAAAATAAAATAAATTATCTATGATTATTATGCTTCGTCAAAAACTTCGTATTTTGATTTTTTGACGAATCCTTGCTAGTATGTATTCGCTAATAAGTCGACTCCTCACGTCGTTGTATATCAGAGAATAGACAATAATAGCTAGTAGTTCTTATTTATCTCTTTATACTTTATGGTAAATCTACTCTTTCCTGCATTTTTTACGTGGGTATAGTCGAATTTTTCAATAACACTTTTCAAAACAATTCCCACTACAGTTCGCGCCAAACTTAATGAGTTCTCGGAAGTTGCAGCGAATGGCTGCGCAGTATGCATAATATAGTGTGTCCCATCTCTCTCTCTCTCTCTCTCTTACTCTCACTGAACTGTACTATGCGCGGTTTCGTTCTCGGGCCTAACTTCAGAGGGCTCATAAAGTTTTGTGCGTACTGTACATTGAAACTTCACTAAAGTTGAAACGATATAACTGTCACATAGACAAATAGACCAGCTGATCTATTCTGTAAAAATCTCACCGTGAAAACTTAAGGATGATTTCCAACAAACGGCTTGCATCGCATCGGATCGGAAAGGATACGAACTGATGCGGCGACAGCCGATCCCGTCCGGCAGGATGTCGACGCATACGATCGGCTCCGTACCGTCGCTTGCGAACGTATCCGTTTCTGCGCCTAGTCAAATAGTTTCATTCTTACCATGTTGACGTGTTCTAATTCGGATGAATGTGTGATCTGATACGACAACAGGCGAACGGAGCCGATCGCGCGTCGCAGCATAGTTTCAGCTACGATCGCGTGTCGCGGATGACGCCCGTGGTCAAGCTGCTTTGCGCGGCTTGGTAATATAGACTTTAAATATTGTGTACACGATCTAATATCGTTTAAACATTGTAAAATCCGTTCCGATCCGATGCGTTGCGAGCCGTTTGGTGGAAATAATCCTTTAAGTGAAGTGAATTGTCAATAAGGTCAATCCCTAGCATCACGTGGAATGACAGGTCACTTCACATATGTTTTCACGCTGAGATTAATAAGAATAACAAAAAGGTATTAAGACGTTCAAAAAATTTCTAATAAATACTTTAAATGTCCCTTATTTGGTTACGACTAATTCAAAAAGAGTTCCCTGCACTTACCTACTTTTCCTCTCTTCGTTTTTGGCGGCCGTAGACACAGTGGTCACCAGGGAGACGACAAAGTTTTCTAATTCTAAGACGGTCTTAGTAGATAAGTCAGGAAAATGTATTGTTAAGCCAATTGACATGGCCATTGTGATTTGAATATACGAACAATTAAGGCTGGTAGTAATTTTTTTTATCTAATAATTTCCCTGACTTTGACGTGAGCTGGTCATCAAAGACTATACGAGTGACACTGCGTAGAGTTTATGTTATTAGGCTTTAGTTTCCTACGAAAGCGGTGTACGATCACACATTATCGGCTATTCAAATACAGAACGTTTTTGACACATTAATGTCAAATACTAATGAAAATGACAGATTTTCATGGCGTCCGTTTTAATTTGACGGAATGTGTCAACTCCAGCTAGGAAAGAGTAGACAACGAGGCTTTTTTTCAAATATAATCGTTTAGATAAAAGAAATGTAAAAAGACTTCGTGAATTAAGTGCCATTTAATTGGAATGTACTAGTCTGTAACTGTAAATATTAACCTCAGGGACTAGAAAAATAAGAAGGACTCCGCGCCACGCAAATCGAAAGAGAAGCACCGTACCGATCTATATGTGTGTGTGTGATAATGATAAATACAATCTTACTTGTGTGATGTTATTCCTTGACAATTTCTGGGATGTACTTAGAATTATTTTTACACCATTTCATAACACAAGAAGGCATTATTTTATTTTATTACTTAACCTAAACAGTACCTAATTTGACGCCGTATTGCCGCGTAATGGCGGCCGGTCGGCACCATATGATGTAAATGTGTGAGTGAGGCATGTTTGTACAAACTTTCAATACGTGTGGCGCGGAGTCCTTTTTTTTCTAGTCCGTGACCTACCTATAATAAATTACGTTGATTCGTATTAAAATACCGATAATGCTACAAGTTAAAAGATTAATGGTAAAAAAACTAAAAAAGGGTTTGTTAAGCTAAGGTTTCTTAGTAGAGCCGCGGCCGCAACATAACGGCCGCAATGACAGCTGTCATGAAAATGAACGCAGCGGGATTTTACGGTGTCAAAAAACGCTCTCTAAGCAAATACATCAACTTACTTTCATAATGTTTCAGTGACGTCATTCGCAGGTAAATTGCGGACGTTATGTAGCGGCCACCGTTCTAGAAAACCGCACATCAAGTTACCACAAACTGTCAGGTTTTCTCATTCGATTTTGAACTTAACTATCAACATTTTAATCGTTTGGCGAAAAGTGACAGTTTCTTATAGCTTGACCTGCTGGCGCCTGTACTAGTAGGTACCGTTCTCTAAATAACATTTTGAAATTCGACACCGTTCGAATTTCAAAATAAAACAAATGAGCTCGTTCGCTTCCAAAATGTGTGCGATCTTCGAGTGAGAGAGATGAACTAAAGCCACATTTACACGATGCAAATTTATTGCATGTGGCATAAAAAAACCGCTTCACTTGCCCGTGCTATTACTTCGTTTTCGCTTAGCGTTCTTTCTAACTTTTTGCAGTGAAAATTTCTTTAGACCTGTTGTGATTTGAAACTCGATGAAACGAAAGAGACGAACACATACATCTATAGGATTTAATGTGCGAGAGAATGAGTCAGAATACTTTTGAAGGTTTCACATCTATCGCGCTTAGAAAGAAAAAAAACATGTTTGCAGTCAAGTGCTTCTTTTTCTTTTTGCTCGGCTCGTAAGGGTCCTAGGGTGATGTTAAATAGCCTATAGCCTTCCTCAAGAATTGGGGTAACAATTCAAAAAGATTTTTTGAAATCCGACCGTTAATTCCAGATATTTCCCCCTCCATACAAACATAAAAACAAACAAATTTTACCTCTTTATAATATTAGTACAGATTATATCATCGTCTCCGTGTGTGGTAGCTCGCTATATTATTATATTATAATAGCTACGTCTGTGATGGACTTTATTGTTGCGTCAACTTATGGATACGCCTCAGGCAATTAAATCACACCTTGTAAATCGGGCTAAATGGTCCAAAGACAGAGTCTTTTTCTATAATATTTTATCCAAGCTTTATCGGTATAATAACGCGTGAATTACCTACCCGCTAGTGTTCTTTGTAAAACATAATACAATATTAATATTTATTTTTGTATTTAATAAAATAATTTCGATTATCTACTGTCTTATTCAGGCTATCTCTATCAACTATCTCTACTGCAATGGGTTCTTGACAGCCAAAATATCACTAAAATATGCTGTAAAAATCGCACTGTGAAAACTTTAAAGCGAAGTGAGCTGTCAATAGTGTCAATTCCTAGCATTATATGGAATGACAGCTCACTTCGCTTAAGGGGGATGCGCTAATGTAGCCCGCGAAATTAAAATTAACTTACGGTTTTTTTGCAATTTGCAGGTCATTGTCAGGTTGTATGTTGATTAAAATATGATTCGCGGCCGTAACAAATATGGCTTTACAGAATTATAATCATTACAATCAGCAATACAACTCCTTAAGTTAGAATTGGCCTCAAATGTCAAGATTTCATGAAATAGTCATTCAATAGGGTAATATAAACTTAGAGAGATGTATTGATGATTTTTATTATTGTGATTCTATAAATATATATTTGATACGGCCGCGAATCATATTTAGATCAACATACAACCTGATACTAACCTGCAAATTGCAAAAAAAAATAAGAAAATTTGAATTCCGCGGGCTACCTTAGCGCATCCCCTTAAGCGAAGTGAGCTGTCATTCCACCTTGTTAGGGATTGCCACTATTGACAGGTCACTTCACCTAAGTTTTCACGGTGAGATTTTTACAGAATAGGCCTTCTGGTAGCTTATAATCTGTCTGTAGCACATAATATTATAGAAGGCGTAACTTCCGGTTTTACTTCAGTTGAAGTATAATTTCTATGGTAACACCACACACACATGCTTCAAATAACTTTGCAATAACCGGAAGTCTTTATATTTTGTAAAATAACATATTTTCGCCCTAGTTTTAGTCATTATTTTAATAACATTGTACCTATAAAAATATTGTAACGCCTAGTTGATAGCTAAATATTTGGCGAGTAATGAACAAACAAATTGTGATATCCCAAACATATTAAGTACCTATTTATGATATGAAATAAAGCGCATTGAATATTCGTACTTAGTTGTAGTTTTGTTTTATTTTAGGCTGTTTTTTCCAACAGATACCTACCTATCTCCATTGCGCGGCTACACGAGGCTAGGTTTTCAAGCTAGGATAGCAAGCAAGTAATATCCTGGCTTACTTTCCTGGTTTGTCAGATCTAAGGCACACGTCTGTATAATTATATTGATATATAGGTATATTTTCATATGTATAAAAATATCAATACCTATAAATAAATAAAAAAATCGTTCAGTAATAAGGTCAATTCGATAAGTTATTTCAAAAGTACTTGATAAGTATTACGTTGCTAAGTACCTATTGCACAAAATGCACATGCAATAATTTTCATTTTGTTGGTCTTCTACGACTAGTGTCGCCATCTATTGTCGAATAGCACAACTAAAACCGCATATATTTTTCCTCGTATGGAGAAAGCGAATACAGTGCTTCTAGGATTTTTCGGCGCTTGAATGACGGGGGGCGTTATTGAAAACAATTTGTGAAATTGTATTGAAAAAACCAGATGGAAATAAGTTCCGATTAATGCCACGCGATGAAAGATGTCTGTAGGTAGATATATTTACAAATAAAAAGCGACATAAGTAAATCATTACAAATATGTACGGAGGGCAGACGACTGGAAACAAACGTTGCCAAAGAACGCAAGACGTGAGTAACAAACATGGTGGAGTCACTACTGGAGATCAGAAATCTCCTTATAGACTGAAATCGGCCCTCGTGTGGTTGTGTCGGCACGCTCTAACGTAGCCGTAAAGATTAATCTTCCAACGATCTTGTTTTGCGAATCGTCGTAAAGTCGCCAGCAGGTCAAGCTACATGAAACTGTCAAATTTCTCCAAACGATTTTAAACCTTAAATTGAATGAGTTAATCTGACACTTTGTGGTAAATTGATGTGCTGGCGACTGTACATGGCATTGGTTTATTAACAAAAAGGGTAAATCTGGTAATAAAGACGCAACGCATCCGCGATGTTTTGCCATCCCAGAGACAATGCTGAATTGTTTCATAATATGCCTGTTCTTACACCGGCAATATCAAATCGGAATCAACGACGCTACCTACTTGCTAAAGTTATGCTAAAATTGCCTATTAGGTTCTGCTAGTACAGGAACAAAATTCGATTAACACTTTAGTTTTTTTTTTTATGTTATAAGCATATTATTAAATCAAAATCAGAACAGAATTAACATTTAAAGAATGTTAACTCTTAGATTTTTTATGAAATGCTGAAAAATACTTTACCGAGGAATTTTGCGTTTAATGATGAGTAAACGAGACAGTGATAATGGATAGTTATATTGCTGACCGCTACCTATTTACTAAAATTCTGTAGTTTGTTTCTGGGTGTTAGTTGTTTTTTTTATAACCTAAACTTTTTAAAATATTTACTTACCCTATTTTTTTAAGGGTCCCCGAAACGATCAATTGATATTGTCAATGTTTACGTGATTTAAACACATTGATCGTCAACCAGAAGCCACTGTCTACCAGAATCTATATACCTTATATTTTTACAAGAAAACCGACTTTAACCCGCCTAATTTAATTACGAGCGAACGAAGCGAGCAAAATTTTGAAACTAGTGAGCGCAACCTACTGCGCTTCGCTCGCTCGTTCCGGCTCTACTAACTTTTGTTTGTGGAGAAGACTCCCTCCGTTCGCTTTCCTGGTGTGAAAGCTGACTCGTGGAGTAGGTGGGCTCGCTTGATTTAAGAATATGCTTGTGTGTTTCAGTCTTGGGATAGAACAACCTTGGCGTGATAGTGGCTGGCAAAACTAACGATGGATTATTTTGGGAACTTCTCTCACTGGGTTAGGTTACTGATGCCGCGCCGTGCCCTCATCTCAGGAGTAGGCAGTGACCTGTCGCTGCCGGCCGTAGTGAATGCTATGGTCGGCAGCGACGAGTCCTGGGACGCGGTGGTATCCTTCTGCGAAACGGTCATTTCACAGAAGGAGGCTGCGAAAAGGGAGCGAGAGATCTCATCCTCTCACCCGACCCGCAGCAGGCGCACCGGGCGTCGGCGAAGGGGGGACAACGCCCTCTTCCAGCCCCCCTAAATGGGTCCAGGGACGACGGACTTAGGGACGTCCGTCGCCCCCCATACATCAGGACCCGAGGCGGCGGTGCGTAGTGTTCCACGCGCGCCCATTTTAGACGTCGCGGGGGGAGTCAAACAACTCACTCCCCCCGCTCGACCAGACGGGGCCCGCATAGGCGGGCAGGCACCAGTCGGGGGTTGCGGAAGATTCGAACGTTCCCGTGACCCCCGGCGCAGGTGTGAGATGAATCACCGGGGTGGTTTTAAGTCAGTAAGAGTCTGACAGACCCCTCTGCCCCCCCCAGGGCGGGGGAAATCCATGAGGATTTTCCAAACCGGATCAAAAAAAAAAAAAGAAGGTTACTGATGCCAAACGTTTTAACGAAAACAAACGTTGCGGACTCGATCAGCGCCTACAAATACTTTTTTACTTTGAGGGTCGCGCCTAAATTGGCTATCAGGCCGCTTTTTCTTGACAATGCAGTCATCTAGTCGCAATGTTAGGTAAAAGAAAGCCTTCATCCTTCATACCGCTGCAGTTGATCACCATTGCTTGAGCCGTTGTTGCTGGTAACTTGGATAGTTTTTAATAAAATCGTAAGTGTATGAGTCGCCCAGTGTGAGTGAGTGGGTGTGTGTGAGAGGGTGTGTTTGTGGATGTGAGTATATCTCCCGCGTCGATGGCTGAGATTGACCGCCATTGACCACCCGCTGAGATTGGTCGCCATGACCGAAATTCGGTCTGGAGCACTATTATTATAGAAGTCGGTAGCTATAGATGGTGGCAGGGACATCGAGGCACAACCGGTTACCGTGCATTCAGTTCACGATTCTGAGTCCCTTTGCGTTGAAACTTTCCGACGGTTTAAACAAAAACAAAATGTGTTGTTCAGTACATTTTGAACGCGTAGGAAACCAGGAAACAGCAGTTTTTTTTTTAATTACCTGAATTCATGGTTACGGTTATCAAAAAGTTAATAGTAAACTTACAGTCATAAAAAAATATAATCTACATTGCAAAATGTTGCTCCACAGAAAGTAACTTCGGTGTGGATGTACTTTCAAGACTAGTTCATTGGTCTAGCAGCCGCTAGCGTGACGCGCAGGTCCTGGATTCGATTCCCAAGTCGGGCTGTGTTATTGTGTTTTTCCATCAGGGGACTCAATGGCAGCTCGGAGTCTGTACTTAGACTAGCCCTCAATATGTATTGCGACTTACCCAGTGATCAAATAGAAATCTATCGCCGTGTTCATTCTGGCCAACCCGAACGCCTAGTAGCGCCGATAGAGGGCGCCTGCCGGTTTCGCCGAACAAAATTTAATAATCGCGTATCCGCGCAATGACCGTTTTCTATTCTATTAGGTCAGCGCCTAGGCTTAACCCTGTCCTACCCGAAAACGCCTGTCGCGCAAATACGCGATCGTATACATGAATGATTACGTACGCACGACTACATATCAAGCTATACATTTCCAGTATAAGGTGACTTCTCATTGTACGAAAAGCATATACAATGTGAGGTCAGCGTAAACTGGAAATGTATAGCTTGATATGTAGCCGTGTGTACAAACGAAACTTACGAGGGCGCACACGGGTCCACTAGCGCCACTCCTTTAAAATAATATTATCTCGTGACTGAGAAGGAATCTTGAATAACGGCTCAATAAGCACCCTCGGTGTCTAGAATTTTCTAATACGTTTTATAAACTTTCATATTGAGACACGAAGCAACAGATTCGATCTAGAGAAATTTGGCCGCTTTTCTTTAGATCAATTTTTGTTGCTCCTGTTTGCTAGTCAAATACTTCCAGTCCTACCGTGTTGACGTGTTCTAATTTTTGAAAATGGTTGGTTCGTTTTAGTAGTATTGTTGGCTATTGCATTAAAAGAACGAACACAGACAACACACACCAAGGGCGGATCCAGGGGGGGGTCATGGGGGTCATGACCCCCCCCCCCCCCCCTGGGCTTGGTCCAGGACCTAGGTGAACCACTAATTAAAATTGTTAAACATAATGTGTTTACATTTTTTTTTTGTCACAATATAGATTTTATATAAGTACCTTCAATATTTAATTAATTTAAATAAAGTACTTTCATACATTAATAAAATACCTACTTTTTACTTGTATCTATGATTATAAAAAGTAAATTATAACTTCTTGTGACTTGACCACGACTATGTTACCCCCCCCTGGCACCAAAGCTGGATCCGCCCTTGACACACACACAGGCGAACGGAGCTGATCGCGCGTCGCAGCATACTTTCGGCTACGACCACGTGTCGCAGTGAAGACGCCCGCGGTCAAACTGCTGTGCACGGCTTGGTAATATAGACTTCAAATACGGTTTACACGATTTAATATCGTTTAAAGATGTATTAAATCCGTTCCGATCCGATGCGATGCGAGCCGTTTGGTGGGAATCATCCTTAAGTGTTCATCTCGGTAGTCTCCCCGTTTCTAACCATACATATCTTCTTTGGTTTTCCTCTACTGTTAAGAGTAAGGCCACACGAGGCGTTAACGGTGCGGTGCGGTGCCGCAACCTCATCCTACATACAAATAATATAAATATATCAACTAATAATAAAATGTATCATATTAAACCGCCAGTGTTCTTCGTCCTCTCTCCTACCTGATCTATGCTGTGCCCGACAGGGTCCATAATTGTGACTAGTATAATTATTTCCCTACCAACTGTATACATTATGGTACGCAATAAAGAATTGAGAATTGAGAAAAAAACACTATGCCATGTCACAAGATGCGTTGGGCCGCCGTGCGGCGTCGTACCGTAGGCGCGCCGCGCTTGTGATGTGCGAGACGAGGCGGGGAGGGGTGATGCGCTGCGGCGCCGGAGTGTATCGTGCCGCCACCGCAGTATCGTATCGTACGTTTCATTCGCTCCATAGTTGTTGACAGACTGAAGTGACCCTACACACAGTCACTGACGTTGCAGCGCAGCGCCGCACCGCGGTAAACAGCATTCTACTACGGCGCTGCACCGCCCGTGTGGGTATGCGTTACGCCAGCGGAATGTTGTTTCGGCTTGACAGATAATTAGTACCCCATCCCGTGTAAATGTGCCCGAAATTTAGAATTTGTGCGTCCAGCCGATCCAAAGATATTCACGAAAAACTGATTCCGCTGGAGTAACGTTACCCCAGCGGCATGTTTTTTAACCGGTGGTCGTAGCTGAGTACAAACTAGCTACTAATTGTGCCCAAAAAAATGAAATTTGTGCGTCTTGAGGTTTCAGAGTTATTCAAGATGCCGCTGGGGTAACGTTAACGCATTGTGTGGCCTCGCTTTTATATCCATCCACATCCTAGGGCAGAGTTAGTAATAAATTAAAACACAGACAAACTGATCAACACGTATATTTAATGCATTAGTCGAGCTCAAACTCAATGATGTCGCCGAGATCGATGTCGCCGTCTCCGTCACTGTCGCTGCTGTTCCCGTCCGCTGGCTGTTACGGACACACGTTAAATTTAAATTAGAATAGAATAGAATATAATACTCTTTATTATGTACAGTCACCAAAAGAGATAAGTAACCAGGGTCATCGGATATAGTTGAAGTTTAGTTAGAAACCAATGGATGTTATCGAATGAAATTTTATTTGATAAATGACCTGTTTGTTTTCTATTAATTAAATTAAATTTTATTCGAAATCATTTGTCGGTATCTTACTAAACTTCAACTCTATATTTGACGACCCTGGTTACTTATCAAATTGGTAACCGTATACCATAAAAATGACAGATATAAATGTAGAAATATTGTGTTGTTATTTATTTCAAGGATCATATAAATGACCGTCTCGTTTGTATAGCTGTCGCTACTGCTGAGCATAAGGTCCTGGATTCGATTCCCAGGTCGGGTAAAGTGTTATTGGGTTTTTCTATCTGGAATTTCTCAGTAGCAGCTCGGAGTCTGAATTTGTGCCCGGTTGATGGCTATAGGCTTGTCTCTTATTACATGGGACTTAAGGGGGGTGCGCTCAGGTATCCCACGAAATTCAAAAATACTTACGTTTTTTGCAATTTGCAGGTCAGTGTCAGGTTGTATGTTGATTACAATGTGATTTGAGGCCGTAACAAATATGGCTTTACAGAATTATAATCATTAAATCAAATCAAATCAAAATATTTTATTTCACATAAACCAACATGGGCACTTATGAAACGTCAGAACCTAGGTGCACGGTTCCAATTGGTTGTTTCCTATGGAGAAGAGCCGGCAGGAAACTCCACGGTTACTCCTTTAAAAATAAGGGGCTTTTACAATGTTTCAAATTACAGTGTTGATAGATATGGGAGGACAGTGTAGGCCTGTCAACAAGTAACAGATACTCAACAAAATATGAAAAATGTCTACAAATCTACAGTCTATAAGTTAGGCCTACAACGTTCTCACATTCACAATGTATAGAAGAATCTATATAAAAATAAAAGCCTATTTAAACCAAATGACATGAGTGCCATTACAACTGTAACAAATCTGAATTAGAATCCTGTCTACAAAAGATTAGATTAGAATCAGCAAAGTTAGAATTGGCCTCAAATGTCTTGATTTCATGAAATAGTCATTTAATAGGGTAATATGAAGTTAGAGAGATGTATTGATGATTTTTATGATCATAATTCTATAAATATATATTTGATACGTTCGCGAATCATATTTAGATCATCTTACAACCTGACACTGACCTGAAAATTGCAAAAAACTTAAGAAAATTTGAATTCGAAATGTGGGTGTAATATACGGTTCCCTATTCATTTGCATAAAATTTTAAGACATAATAATTATGTCTATTTCGTTATGCTAATGTTATAATAACATTAGCATAACGAAATTCAGCATAATGATCATTACGCATAATATTATTACGAATAAATGTTTTTCCATAATGTTTATTGCCATAAATTAACCTAACCTAACCATTACATTATGCCAAAGTATTATTATGCCACCGTATCATTATGCTACTAAAATTTATGCGAAAACGTATGCCAAACAATATTATCCCTTAAAATGTTATGCCAGGAGGCAGGTTCGCGTAGTATACACTTCTGCCAAACCTTTTGGGAAATAAAGGCGTAATATTAAGGACAATATTATTAGTATGACGAAAGAAAATTAGGAGTTCGTTTATTCACAATATCTACGTCCCAAAATCAAGTAAAGCTAGTATTTATTTCGACTTTCGGCTTCATATTCGAAGAGCTTGATGTTCCAAAACTTCCATGATTTGGTGGATTTGACGAAACTACCTGCTAAAATATCATGATATAATAATATACTTCGCCAGGCATAGCATTCCGAGACACAGTAGTCACGTGGGAGACACAAGCCTACGTCATCACCGTTGTGTTACCAGTAGTGTGTAATAATAACTCCCCAACCGCCTTTATTACCTGTGCGAATCCAATAAAACAATGAGGTTTTAACTAACAATTACGTTGGTACATGTTTAAATTGAATTGTTTCGTTTGATTAGAAAAACGAAACGACAATTTAAATGCTTTATATACATTTTTTAACAGAACGGTGACTGAAAATGTTTCCATAATTTGTGTTTTGTTGCAATAAAAGTGGCAACTGGATAGTGACGTAAGCATGTGTCACACCCTGAATGCCAGACCTTGTTTTTTCAGACCATGCTAAAATATATAGTATACCTGTGACAGTTATACAAAACATGCAAATTATAATAAATTGTTAGTGGAATAAGCAATTTCTCGTATATTTACGCTCTAAAACGCCAAACTCGAACGAAACCCGCGCGGGATGCGGGACGAAATTCGTTCGCGTCGATTGTGTCAAATAAATTGTATGGAGGTGTTCGACCAGGCGCGAATAGTCGCGTGACTAATCATTAAAACAATCGACGCGCGCAGTACAGTCCCGCGTCCTGCGCCGGGTTTGCTTCTGTGTGGGCAAAGCTTAAAGGCCAACGCACACCGGCGGACTGCGCGGGACGGCATTGAGGATTTACCGAGGGAGCATCTCGCCGCGGTATCCTCCAACGCACTCTTCAATCCTCTTTGATGCTCCGTGGTCGTCCTCCGAGCTTTGGATCTTGTTACCATTAGATACGTACGAATTTACGTTGGTAAATTTTAAATACACTGCACCGCCGTCGGCGATGTGCGTTGGCTTTTAAACTTCTTGCAACTAAAAGGAACACTAGCGGGTTCAATGCTTAACAAGAACAATATGAGTGTTACATGCACAATTACCCAGAACATACACCACCGTAATCTATAAGAAAGCAATGCACTGCACAAAAATAATGAGCAAATCATTCAAAATACAAATACATTCAATACAATACACCTGCACCCTAATTGCGGTAAACACCTTCAATCATAATCCGAGAGTTTTGAAGGAAAGTAATAACACCGTGAAACTGGGTGAATCGGAACGAAACTTAAAGGGGATTTTAACATTGAAATAATAATATAGTTTATTGCCAACAAGGGCACATAATCGTTAATTATAATACAGTAAACACATTAAGAGTCCTTTTTGGGAACAAACTATATTATTTCAATGTTAAAATACCTTTTGAAGTTTCGTCTCGATTTACCCCTGCATCAATGCACCCCGTTTGACGGTACCTTGCTTCATAGGTTTAAAAAAATCGTCTGCTCAACAACGTAAATAACGCAACGTAGATACGTGTGTGTTACGCAATTACCGCGCTGATCAAAATGCATGTAACAGACTTTATTTATCGCTATTTCTGAGGTGGCGTCATTGCAAAAGTTACTCGTATTTATAACCACTATCATGCACCTATTAAATAAAATGTTTTACTCTATTATTATCCGATTATCACTACATCCTACTAATATTATAAGTGTGAAAGTTTGTGAGGATGAATGGATGTTTGTTACTCTTTCACGCAAAAACTACTGAACGGATTTGAATGGAATTTGGAACACAGGTAGTTTATAACTTCAATTAAGAGCGCATACACGGGTCCACTAGCGTAACTCCTTTAAAAAAAAATATCTCGTGACTGAGAAGGAATTTTGAAAAACGGCTCAATAAGCGACCTCGGTAAGTTTGTCAAGATTTTTCTAATACCTCTTATAAACTTTCATATTGAGACACGAAGCATCAAAATTCGATCTAAACAAAAACGGCCACATTTATTTAGATCCTTTTTTAACATGTAGGATACTTTTTATCCCGGTAGTACGTTCCCGTGGGATAAATTCCGACCTCCACGCGGGCGAAGCCGCTAGCAAAAGCTAGTAAATTATAAAAAAAAGTCCCCCCGCCGCGTCAGTCTGTACACGATAAACTCAAAAACTACCGAACGAATTTTCATACGGTTTTCACAAATGGACGGAGTGATTCATGAGGTAGGTTTAGGTGTATAATTCATTAAAGTATGAAGGTGGGTGGCTATAAGAGTAGGGAAATTTAAAAAAAAACGATGGATGGAGTGTGTGAAAGATGATATCCGGGACTCTAAATAAATTGATAATAAGGCCAGGAGGGTGATTCATGACAATATCATGCACCCAATAATAGTAGTATTCGAAACTGCTGCATAATGAGGGGTATTAAAACACGAGTGCGTTTCAATACCTAGTTATGTGCAGTTTCATACACTATTTACTCTCATACATTGGGATTGAACCTACTAAATGAAAGATCAAAGTTTCCCACGAAATTCAGTACAACAAAACTTATGAATGGCGCCAAAGCCTAGCACATCACCGCGCATGCGTTAAAACGGACGCTGCCACAGACAAGTATAGATTGCAATCAAAACTTTTTTGTAATGCTATAAAAATGGCGCGCCCCGCATATGAGATCCATTAGAAAAAAATAATTGATGGAAACTCCTTGGTGATATTTTAACTTCTTGGATTTGCCCTGTATCGTAAAAAATGTTTTATAACATTAGTTTGTTAGGCACCCATTACACTAACATATATTTATCATATGAATAAATTATGATTGCATATTTAAATGATGCTGTTCTTAATTTTTACATACTACATATATGATCATAATGTAGTTATTATACCGTCTTAAGTTCCTCATATAAAAATGACTCGTACATCTCTGATCATATTTATATGATAGTGTAATAGGGGCCTTAGAGAAAAAATGTTACAATATGATTTTATTTTATAAAGTATGTCAATATAAACTCGTTTGGAAGTCTATTATTCGAATATTACGATAATTATGAGAGTAGATAAAAAATACACTATTACTATATATATATATTACTGTATTTTTATATATTTTTGACTTCGCTACATTTATAGATTCCCAAACTTTTTGTGGAACAGAAACATAAAATAATAACATTTTCTTAATACCAAAAACACCACGAATTTACCTCAAAATATAAAAAAAAATAGTTTTGTACTACTAAATATTTACAATATGTCCTAAATTAACTAACTATCCAAATAAATACAAAATTCACATCGCTGTCATCCAGAAACGTGCCAAGCAGAGTAGCAGCATTGCCACGTTGAATGGCAATGCTAATTCGTATTATTATGTACTTATGTCATATATTTTTTTACTAAATCCAGTATATCTCATTCCGCTAAACCCATGCGCATGCTGTTAGTAAGCTTTTAAGTGTTACCGATTCCTCTCCCCCAGCACTCACCCGCCGCCTGCGCACGCGCCTCCTGCGCGGAACGTTGTCGTCGTGCGAGGAGCTGCCCGAGCTGCCCCCCTCCAGGTTCATCACTGCGTTGCGTAAGAGAGACGAGGCCACTATAGGATTGGTGTTTTTCAATATATATATAAAAATACATGGTGTAACTTAAAGACTCAAACACTTCGATCAACGATACCAATTAGATACCGGGTCACGTACAAAATGAAAGCTAAATGCTTTTTTTTTTCCGCCAGGAGGCATGGCCAGCGGTACCAGGGCTTTGCCCTCTGGCCGCGGATACTGCACAGTGGCCCGTAAATACGGGCCTCTCATTTTGTTGGCCTATTTGAGTGCGAGTAGCTACGCGCGCCTATGTGAGTGATAGCTATTTGTTTTCTGTAGGCGCGCCACGACGCTAATACTTAGCGCCGCTTTCTTCACGACACCTCGGCGGTCAGACCCCGCCAGGTGAGACCCCTAGTTACCTAGGGGAGGCCCGACAAAGCTAAATGCTGTCCGCGTGAATATATACTTAAACAGCTACATTTGTTTACTAACGAACTGCGACAAGTTTTAAAACAGTTTTAAGTTCAAACTAATTCACCTTTTTAGCCTCGCACATGTCTTTTAATATCAACTTCTTTTATTTTTGAATTTTTACTGTTTGTATTTACTGTACGCGTGCCAAATAAAATATTTTTCGTTTTTCTTTTTTAATTACAACCCTGGCACTTAGTAATAACGTCACAAGTCTTCACACACATTGCAGCATTGTGAAACGTGTTTACATTGGCTATGTTTCAAGGGAACTAGACAAAATAAAAAATAAAAAAAAGACTTCAAAAAAAAAACTCTACAAAGTGAAAAAATATTTTAAGCAATTTCGGATGTCTTTGGTGGTTTTGTATATTCGTTTTTGGCACCGACTTCTGAAATTATTAAATTTATTTTTCAGTTTGTAGTGTTTCTTTGAAAGTCGATTGTATTTTTTTTTCACTTTTTAGTTGTAGTATCGTACCCCACACAAATTCGTATATAACAACTTGCTATGTAAATAACAGTGACAGAAAGTTATTATAACCTCATCAATATACACTAAGTGGAAAAAAACCGTATTATTGAATCTAATTGAAAAACTACCGAAGCAAAGTTAACAAAATTTATATGCGATCAGCCCTGAGGAATACCATAACTATTAAAAAAGAATTTTCGAAATCGATCCACAATTGCCGGAGATATCACGTAACAAACATACAACAACAAAAAAAAAATACAGACAAATTGAGAACCTCCTCCTTTGTGAAGTCGGTTAAAAATAAAAGCTCACGTCTCAAGTGCGCTGTTATTTACCGAGACATTTTTTCTGGCAGACTGGATGAGGAGAGCCGAAGATCTGGCTCAGTGGCGTTCACTAGGAGAGGCCTACGTCCAGCAGTAGACGAATATAAGCTGACGATGATTTTTTGCGCCGACCCGATTTCTAATTGGTATCGTTGATCGAAGCTCAATAGAGTTCATTGTTTTATAGTTTTCTAAGACAGCGGTCGGTGTACGGCCACCCAATAACGGCAGTACATAAACAGAGCGTTTTTCGACACCTTTTTGCCAAATACTGGTGAATATTAATCATTTTCATGATAACCGTTATGATATGACGGGACCACTTTCCTCGGGAAACTAACAAAAAAATCTGCTGTTCCGTACAACGTTCTCGTAAATCGACAGAACGTAAGGAACAACAGATTTCTCTCGCGATTTCGTCGTTTAGTAAGAGTTGTTCATTCATATTAAAATACATTTTCGGGTTTTTATTATTAATATTTTAATTACACCTTGTCTATAGTATTTTTATCACACGAAGTGACGCGCGCTTTATTTGTGGTTACGTGTAAAAACACGCTGTGAACGTGTGTGCAAGCGCAGGAGCTCTCGGTACCGTCCGAGATAATGGCGAAGTCGGAAGTGTGTGTGTGTGTGTGTGTGTTTGTGGTGTGTGTGTGTGTGTGTGTGTGTGTGTGTGTGTGTGTGTGTGTGTGGTGTGTGTGTGTGTGGTGTGTGTGTGTCTGTGGTGGTAAATTGCAAAAACTTATTACACAATTGATGACTTCCTTAATGATGAATCACTGACTGACTTGCTATTTTTCCATTTGACATTTATTTTTTAATTTTATTACTGTAACTTATTGACATGTGTACTACTGTACTGTAATTGACTTTTTTTTTTATTATGTCTTTAAATTTGCGTAAATTAAATGTGATTTGCATGCCCGTGTGACGGTAGAACATGGAGCATTATTATAATAAATCATCTACTTATGTACTAATTACCCATGTTTGCAAAGTACTAAATGATTTGATTTGGTCACCACCGCCCATGGACATCAGTAATACGGTACTATAACTTATGGGCGCTTACGTGCCCTGTAATTACACACCTTTCAAATCGGAGCAAAACATAGCTTGGCGACAGAAGTAGGTTTATATAGGCAACATTTCACCGGGTGAGCTCCTTCACAAGATCTAACTACTTTTGAAACTCGTTGTCATGTGTACCGGGCCTATCGCATCGTAACCGACAAATAGTATAAAAGGTGCATAATCACCCTATAAAGTTCCCACTACTGGGACACAGGCCTCTTCTCTATGAGAGGGAGTGGGCCGTAATCCACCACGCGGGCCCAGTGCGGATTGGTAGATGTCACATGTCTTCGAATTTTTGGTTCTAGGACGTGCCGGTTTCCTCACGATGTTTGCCTTCTAAAGGTGGGTTAGGTATAAAATATGAATACTACTTACAATCGTCATCATTATCTGATCCTGAGTCAGAACCGTCATCATTCTCGGAGCCTCCTGCTAACTCGTCTTCATCGTCTTCCTCCTGAGAAAAGTTAATACAAAATTTAGAATAAGGGTATGTTTCGAAGTAGTTATAATAATTGTGTTACACATAAATAGCTATTTTTATTTTATCTTTATTTTGTTTTTTGTATTTATATTTATTTCTGTACCTGTCCGTGACACCACAGCAGCGGGCCCTATCAGAATACCAGCGCTGCGACACTTATTTTTTTTTTTTTAAATGTCGCAGCATCATGCTGAGATAGGGGCCTTTTGGCCTCGTACAGGACTTTCTGTTGTTATTTTCATTTTACTTTTGTTTTTATTTTTTATTTTTATATTTTTTGTTTTTATGATTGTGTTTAGTTTCTAATAATCCTGTGCGAGTCTCAATAAATACTTTTTCTTTCTTTCTTTCTTTAAGTAGTATATTTTAAGATAAGCTTGTCCACATATTATATGGAGCATGGTCTAAAAAAACAAGGTCTGGCATTCCGGGAGTGACACATGCTTACGTCACTATCCAGTTGCCACTTTTTTGCAACAAAACACGAATTATGGAAACATTTTCGTCACCATTCTGTTAAAAAATATAAATAAACCATTTAAAAATTGTCATTTCATTTTTCCAATCAAACGAAACAATTCAATTTCAACTTAAACCAACGTAATTGTTAGTTACAATCTATTTGTTTTATCGGATTCGCACAGGTAATAAAGGCGATTGGGGAGTTATTATTACACACTACTGGTAACACAGCGGTGATGACGTAGGCTTGTGTCACCCCCGTGACCGGAATGCTATACCTGGCGAAGTATATTATTATACCATGATATGGAAAATATGGGTGTATTAATATTTTTTTGACATTCACAGGGAAGCGCTGTTGGTTAACATTATTTTGTGACAATGTTTTGTGAAAGGAGATGTTCCAAAATGTATGGAGCCTGGGCCAGGTTCTTGTACACTATACTTAAAAATAGGGAAACACATTTAAGACAGTTCTCAACTGTCCCATTACTATAAAAAGGCTTTGTTTGCTGGTAAACCACAAAAAATTACACTTGGAATGGCAACACACAACAAAAACCCGTCATCACATGTAAGCTGTAGGTAATTTTGATTGACTAATGACGTTTGACATGTTTACTGACACTGTTGTGACAGCTGAGAGTTATCTTTCTATGATCAATGGTCGATCTATGGTTTACTTCATTGTTAGTAAGCAGAAAATAATTGATAAATATTAATTAACTACCACAACAGTATACATAGAAATGAATTATCTGTATTTTTCCCGAATTCTACGGATTTTTCTCTTTTTTTTTGATCTAGTGTACATAGACCTGGCCCATTTTGAAACATCTCTTTTATGATAAAACAAGATGGCGGAATTAGTTGCGATTTTGGCCACGCGACAAAAGATCCTTCTACAACTATAGTTATTTACTGATCTTATTACTTTTATGTCTATGCACGAGTAAAAAACTGCTGAGCGGATTCAATGCTATGCTTTTCTTTCTATTTTGTTAAGTACCTGGTACAGTCAACAGCGCACCAAGTTACCACAAACTGTCAGATTTTCTCATTGGATTTTGAACTTAACCTTCAACATTTTAAGGTTTAAAATCGTTTGGAGGAATTTGACAGTTTCGTGTAGCTTGACCTGCTGCCGACTGTACTTGTTGACATGCCTACACTGTCCTCCCATACCTATTAACACTAATTTGAAAACATTGTAAAACCCAATTATTTTTAAAAGAGTAACTGTGGAGTTTCTTGCCGGTTCTTCTCCATAGGAAACGAACCTAGCTTCTGACGTTTCATAAGTGCCCATGTAGGTTTATCTATATATACAGGGTGGAATTTTGTAATGCCACCTGGAGGGAAAGTACTCTTAATACTGCAGATAGAAAATTTTACTCAAAGGAAACATTCCTTTATTTTTGAATAGAAAGCAAACTGCATTCAAATATTTTCGAAAATTCTCTTATCCCACACCCGGGAATCGAACCGGCTAAAATCTGAAAAAATTATACCCTGTACTTTTATTGCATCGATCGTTAGGGTCAATTATAAGGATGAAATCTCTCTAACAAACATGATAAATTAAATGAAAGGAAAACCAGGAAATCTGAAGTTACAAATTCAATGAGTCAAGTTAAACTCTTTAACTAACATCCATCTTTTGTAATGCAGACTCCTTTGCAACATACTCGTAGCTGCGTGTATGAGGTAATTTAAATATGGAATGTTAGATTAAAATTTGAAAATTAGATTGTCATAGTTGTTATTCACATTTGATTGTTTTTACAACTCATTTCACATTTTGTCTCACGGTGAAAATGGCTTATCAAGAACAGTTTGATTTAATGGAAGCTTATTTTTTAAATAACAAAAACGTGAATCTAGCTCTGCGGTGGTATGGAGAGAGATATCAAGACCGACAGGCACCAACTCGGTTCGTATTGAAAAGAATGGCAGAAAATTTAAAGAATACGGGTGGTTTCAAGAAGAGACGGCAAACTATTCAGCAAAACTATTTCGATTTTGAACTAGATGTTTTAACATTTAGCGTACTTATAGTGCTGAAAAAGTATAAGTATAAATGCTATCGTGAAGGTCGGTTGGTGCAAAAATTGCATATTGGGGATCGTGACAGACGATTACAATTTTGTGAAAACATGCTTGGAGAAATTGACCGAAACCCTAATTTTTTGAGTAACATTGTATGGTCTGACGAAACCAACTTCAGCAATAATGGCATGTACAATCGCCGCAATAACCATTATTGGTCTCGAGTGAATCCTGTTCGTGTTCATGAAACTAACAATCAAGTAAGATTTTCTTTCAACGTTTGGTGCGGAATTATGAGAAATAATGTAGTGTTAGTCCACGTGTACGAAGGTCATTTAAACACTGTCAAGTATATTGAAATACTGGATCTCTTAAGAAACGAGTTAAATGGTTTCCCCGAGGTAGAGCGAAACCAAATAATTCTACAGCAAGATGGTGCTCCAGCACAAAACAGCAGAATCACTACTGCCTACATTAATAACCATTTTAATACCTGGATTGGTACAAACGGCACAATCAGATGGCCTGCGAGATCGCCAGATCTCACCCCATTAGATTTTTTTTTGTGGGGATATGTAAAAAATCAAATTTACATGAAATCTTATGCGAATGACAACGAGTTGAGAGTTGAAGTTCAGAATACGATTTATAATATTCACCACAACACTTTATTAAAGGTTACTAGAAATGAATTCGTTAAAAGAATAAATTTGTGTATCCAAGAGAATGGAGCCCATTTCGAGCAACTAATTAGTTAGTTTACCATTTTTTGTAAATAATTAAATTAATTTAAGATTTCCTGGTTTTCATTTAATTTATCATGTTTGTTAGAGAGATTTCATCCTTATAATTGACCCTAACGATCGATGCAATAAAAGTACAGGGTATAATTTTTTCAGATTTTAGCCGGTTCGATTCCCGGGTGTGGGAGAAGAGAATTTTCGAAAATCTTTGAATGCAGTTTGCTTTCTATTCAAAAATAAAGGAATGTTTCCTTTGAGTAAAACTTTCTATCTGCAGTATTAAGAGTACTTTCCCTCCAGGTGGAATTACAAAATTCCACCCTGTATAAAAATGAATCCCTATTTCCCTTGGTCACGCCATCACGCGTGAACGGCTGGACCGATTTCACATTTTTTTTTGTTGTGTTCGTTATTGTCAGGAGAAAGATCTTATGAAATAAAAAAATAAGGAAGTTGATCGGAACGTTACAAAATTTAAGAAAACTTAACGCCAATATTAATTTTTCATAACTGTCAGTAGTTTGAAATAACTGTCAGCGATTGACAGAAAGCGCGCTGCAAATATCGTTTAACAAAGATGGATCGGTTGATAAATGAGTCGATAGTTTTAGTTTTAGTCAATAGTCAAAACTAAAACTAAGCGACATATGACATTCATAGTTAAGACAGGACAACGTCTGTCGGGTCAGCTTGTGTGAAATAAAATATATTGTTGATATTCTTTTGTGATAAATGTTCTTGCAGTTTCCAAGACAACTGCCTGATTTTTATATTGGATTATTGATTCTGGCTTACAGGAGTTGCAGGAGTTGTACTGGATGAGAATAGGAAAAAATGAAAGCTTTTAACTTACCGCATCATCGTCGTGGTCCCTCTTGCGTCCCACGTCGTATATTTTGACACAAGACTCTTGTATTTGTTCGAAGTCACCCATGTTCTCCACTAGTGATATCTGTGTGCCGTACCGCGACACGCCCAACGCGTAGATATTTTTTTTTACGTCGATTGTTGCTGTTAATTAACATAGAGATTATTATTTTTTTGGAAAATATCTAGTACTAGCTTCGGCTTTTCCCGCGTGTTCGGAAATTATCCCACGGGAACGTGCTACCGGGACAAAAAGTAGCCTATGTCTATTTCCAGGATGCCATCTACCTCCATGCCAAATTTTATTGAAATTCGTTCAGTGGTTAAGGCGTGAAAAGGTTACATACATACAGAGTTACTTTCGAATGTATAATATTAGTATGGATGGTTGTAACCAATTTAACCAACAAAAACTTTAAAAACAGTAGTTGGTTTTGAACTTCCTTTTCAGAGAGTCTGCTATGAAACACCAAAGTCGTTAATCTTTAAAACTTAAGTTATTTTTGACGTGTAAACGTGTTTTTTTTTGTTCTTTCGCTAATTTACAGAAATAAATATAATTGATCATCATTACACATTCATCACAGACATCGCCTTCAAAACTCTCACAAAACTAAAAAAATATTTTTTTTTTACTGTATCACAGTTGCAAAAGTTTTTTTTTTCTTCTTATGTTTGAATGTTTGTTACTTAACATAACATAACATAACATCACGCCTGTATTCTGTGTGTGTGTGCCTATAGCACACCCACATTTCGCTAGTTATGTTTAAGTCCCATGTAATAGGGGGCGAGCCTATTGCCATCAACCGGGCACAAATCCAGACTCCGGGCTGCTACCGAGAAATTCCAGATGGAAAAACCCAATAACACTTTGCCCGACCCAGGAATCGAACCCAGGGTTTGTTAGGTTTGTTTTTTGTTTGTTTGTTTGTTACTTAATCACGCAAAAAGGGCTGAACGGATTTGGGAAGGTTCAAGTATTACGTAACGAATTTGGGGGGAGAGGGGTGGGTCTTATAACGTTTTACAAACCCCCCGCCTCTGGGCGGGAGGGGAGATTTGAACTACGCGTTACGTAACATTGTTTTTTTTTAACCCTTCAGAACGGTCAACAATAACAAAGGTATTTTAGCGACTTTCCAGTACTTTACGCCACATAATTGTGACGTTTAGGTTAAAATGGTCACTTGGTAGTTACGTAACGTTTTACTAGGGGGGCGGGGGGGAGGTACAGAAAAACGTTACGGCGCGTTACATGGGGGGGAGGGAGAGTCAAAAATCTCCAAAAATTGCGTTACGTGATACTTGAACGCTCGGGATTTCGTTGAAATTTGGCACACAGATAGACCATGACCTGGGTAAGGGGTCATTCAAGTATTACGTAAGCAGAACTTTAGTAAATTTTAACCCCCCCTCCCCCTTGTCAGCAAAAGTAAGCAAGGTTCTTACCCCCCCCCCCTGCTAAGGTTACTTGAACGTTGGTATTTTTTTTTATCTGTTCTGGTTTCTTTATTGTTATTCATGAGTCTAGAGAAATAAGGAATTTATAAACTATAAAGGAATTTAATTCCCATTTCATATTTAATCAAGCAAATTATTAACATCGTATTTAAATATTTAAGAACGATATAATTTTTTTTTTTCTAAATATTGCTGACTTAATCACCATCCGGACGCCCCCCGCCCCCCTTTGGTGCTTACGTAATACTTGAATGGTCCCAAGGACATAGGCTTCTTTTCATGCTGGATCGCAGATGACTTGTTACCCCGGTAGTTACGTTCCTGTGGGATAATTTCCGACACCAACGCGGGCGAACTCGCAGGCGAAAGTTGGTAAAAAAATCATTACTCACCTATACTAGAATAATCATAAGGATCTAAGGTCTTGAAACTGGTATCGAATTGGTTCCTCTCTTCTGAATCTTGGTCTGAACAAACCGCGTATAGCGCTGTGCATGTTGGGTTAAATAATACCTGGAAAACAAATGATGGGGTATCATGGTCTAAAAAAACAAGGTCTGGCATTCCGGGAGTGACACATGCTTACGTCACTATCCAGTTGTCACTTTATTGGAACAAAACACGAATTATGGAAACATTTTCAGTCACCATTCTGTTAAAAAATATATACAAAGCATTTAAATTGTCGTTTCGTTTTTCTAATCAAACGAAACAATTCAATTTAAACATGTACCAAAGTATTTGTTAGTTAAAACCTCTTTGTTTTATCGGATTCGCACAGGTAATAAAGGCGGTTGGGGAGTTATTATTATACACTACTGGTAACACAGCGGTGATGACGTAGGCTTGTGTCTCCCACGTGACCACTGTGTCTCGGAATGCTATGCCTAGCGAAGTATGTTATTATACCATCAGCTAGTAAATGTCCAGTTTTGGATAAATGAGCAAGGCAGGAGATTTGACTAGCATACAGTCACAGGAACAATAGGGACTTTTACTGCAATATTCTGCCGCCAGAGTGCAGCACTAGCACAAACCATAAACAGTTTTTTGACAAGTCCTTCAAAGCAGTTTTTTTAGATCATCCACTTTTAAATGTCCGTAGCATGCCATAATATCACAGTACAGGTTCTTTAATACATGAATAATAATAAAACTATTATAATTTAACACGTTTTCACTAATTATTTGTGACTAATAAATATGATATGATGCATCATGGCGGTTTGTTTACGGTTTGTGCTAGTGTCGCCCTCTACGCAGAGTTTTGCGGAATATTACCTATAAAAATCTTCAAAAAAAAGTGTAATCATCCCCTTAGCAGGTTCTAATATTTGTATGGAAACTTTGGGCGAGTCATCATTTGCTTAACCTTTTCCCACCTATGCTGGGTTGGCTTCCAGTCTAACCAGATGCTGCTGAATACCAGTACTTTTACATGGAGCGACTGCCTATCTCACCTCCACAACCAAGTTACTGGATACACGATACCCTCAGATTAGCTTGGATGTCAGACATTCGGGGCTTTGACGAACATTCCAAAACGGAACACAATTTTTTAATTTTTTATTTGAATTATTATCTTACCTCTGATTTGTCTAACGTAGGCACTGTTCTTAGTAGATGAAAAGTTCTTAAATCCCAAACTTCAGTATTTGATATTACCTGCAAAACAGTCAAGCTTTTATAGTGTTTTTATAACACGAAGCGACGCGCGTTTTACTTGTGGTAACCAAGTGTACAATGACGCTGTGAATGTGTGCGTGAAAACGAGTAGCGTCAGCACATAACACACACACATTTCCGACTTGGCCACTGTCTCGGACGGTACCGAGAGCTCCTGCGATTGCACACACATTCACACCGTGTTTGTACACTTGGTAACCACAAGTCAAGCGCGCGTCGGTTCGTGAGATAATAATACTGTATGCTGTATGCAGCATACAGTATCACCGTTCATCATCAGTCATTCAGTTCATTCAATCATGAACTGTATCATCGAAGTAACTGAGGCAAACAGCAATGCGGCACGCACTCCACCTCCACCTTCGTGAGCATTACTGCCTTCGCAAAAGGAGGTGACGGCTTCCCATGCCCTCTCGCTCTGTACCATGGCTTGGACCAGGGCCGGACGCGAGAGATCGCCGCCGCCGATCGCTTCCGCAAGGACACGGCGATGTGAACGGGCGCCGTCAGTAGGGACTGGTCAACTCTTAGCTGCCACGGCTTATTTTAATTAAAATTTTTGAATTGTTTTTTTATCTTTTTTATTACGGATACTTTATACGTGCACGTCTTTCTACATCGTTCTCACATTTTTAATTTGAACATGAATGATGTAAACAATTAGTTTTTTGTAATTATATGTTGATTTAAAAGAGTGTCCATGGAGTTTCTTGCCCGTTCTTCTCCATAGGTACCTACTACGCTTTGGAATGGGCAACTAGCTTCATTTTTCTGACTGACTGACCCTTTGACAATTCAAAAGTGCCTGTAATTGGTATATTTGAAATAAATGCTTTGAGTTTGAGTTCTGCCCAAGCCGAGCAGACCTCCACAGTATACTCCACCATGTCCTCCGGGCGATCCACACAATGATAACACCCGGGCATTTCCACCCGCCTTATGCGGAACAGGAACCTCCCGAAACAACCCGAATAGACCTCATCATCATTCAGTCAGTCTTCAGTTCATTCAGTTCGGCTAATGCCTGTTCTCATACAGAGAAGAACGAGCATTGCTCACCACTCTCACTTAATGCTTGTGGGCGATTTCAGACCTGAGGGCCTAGACAAAGTAACATTCGATTAACGATAACGCTAGTAGAAAAGCTAAAATATATGGGGTTGACATAAGCTATCGAAATGTCACGTGATCACAGGTCAACGAATAGAAATTATCTAGACAATGTAAACGGCATTCGCTTCGGAACGATTCTATTTCTACAATCGCTATCGCTTTCGGTAATGTTTCCATCATACGAATCGAAAACTAGCGATAACGCTTGTTAAAAAGCGCCACTTGACAACGCATCTCTATGGAAGTAATCGTTCGACGCTGTCGATTCGTTTCATAGAATCGAATGATGTTAACATTGTCTAGCTAATTTCTATTCGTTAACCTATGATCACGTGACATTACGATAGCTTATGTCAATTCCATATTTTTTCTGACTTTCTACCAGCGTCATCGCTAATCGAGTGTTATTTTGTTTAACCCCTCTGGGTCCTAAATGATAAATGATTTTATTTCTGTAAGTAGGTTTGTACAAACACTTTTACACGTCAATCATATTTTATAAACTAGATGCGATCGGCGTTTCCTTTCTGACTACTCTGAGAAGAAAGGCCGAAACAAACTCAGAGGTCACAGTCTCTTTTAAAGTCCAGACATAATCTTGGTCAGATCATGTGAAGACCATGTAAAAGAACCACATAGATTAGGTGGACCTGTCCAGTCAGTGCACGCATTTATCCTAATTCACTATGACCACTTAACGCTGCCTTACTTCGAAACCACGTCAATTCCTTATCTAACCACGACACCTACTAATAAAGTATTCTCTATGATACAATAAACGAAACCGTTTCTACAAGACACGATATTGACGTGGGAAGATTACTCGGGGAATAATAATTACCATACAGAAATGGGGCCCTGATTTGAAATCTCCAAGTTACACAACTCAACTGAAAGTATTTATTTCAATTGAACCATTTACATGCACTTTTGAATTGTCAAGGGGTCGGTCAGTCAGAAAGTTGAAGCTAGTTGCCCATTCCAAAGCGTAGTAGGTACCTATGGAGAAGAACGGTCAAAAAAACTACGTAGCGTCAGTGCAGATAGAGGAGCAAAATGCTTGAGCAGTTTTTCATTGATAAAAATCTAAATGAAAACTATAGCGCAGAATAGGATGGTTCCGTGTGTCGTGTATTCGAGCATGCTCGTGTATATATACTCTCAAAACTTATAGCAAAGAACATGCTCGAGCATTTTTCTGTTCTGTCTGCGCTGAACCTAAAATGACGTCATAAAGAGAAAGAGAGAAGAGAAGAAGAGAGATAGAGAAAAGAGAGAAAGAGCGTAAAGAGTAGAGAGAGATATTATTTACCTCTAAACCATTGGGATGGAACACTCCACTGTGCGTCTGATTTAATTTATCAAACTTGTGGATTTCTTTCCCCGTATTAACATCCCATAACACGCCGTCTGAAACACAAGAAATCAATTAAAGTTATTTCAGAGTAACGATTTTATGAATATACACAGATATTACTTTAATCACAAATACATCATTGTTTTCGTACTGTCAAGGTTGTCTTACGAGTGCCAGGGACATCGACGAGCAAACTGTAACCATGAATTCAGCCCATAATTCTAGACGTAGCGTAGAAAATTTAGTCGGTTATCAACAAAAAAACAGTTTCATACAAAAGTGGTCAAAATGTATAAAAGTTTTTTTTTTTTGGGTGGGAAATCATCAAATGACTTCTCCCGCTATAGGTGGAGCGGAAGGGCGTGTCAGACTCTTACTGACTGAACCCCACCAGTGTTCCTTCAGTTGCCTGTGCGCCAGGGACACGGTAACTCTTTCGAATAATCCGCGACCCCGGCAGGCATCGGCCCTAGCGGACCCCGTCAATGCTACTGACATCTGTTAGAGGCGCGCGTGGAACACAACGCATTGTCGCCCCGCGCCTGCTCCTCACCGGACGCAAGGCCACGCCTGCGGTGGCCGGCAGTATCGAGTCCCGACGCCCAAGGAGTCTCCTGCCTCACCCTCAGGCGCTCCTCCTCCTCAAGAATCATGTACTGACTCCATGGTAACCTATACCTCATCGAGAAATACAGCCGTGATATTACAATAACATACCTGACAACACCAATTCATCAGTGGGGTTGAAAGTCGCCCTGTTCTTAGCGTACTGGTTGCTAATAGCAGGCGTCAAGGTCATCAGTTCTCTGCCCGTGCGGGTGTCGAATATTGTCGCCGTCTCCCCTTTGGTTCCTATTATTCTCTCGTCAGACATCTTTGAGAATTCTACGTATTCTTCATTGTCTAATTGGAATCTGAAAGGATATAATGAATTATTTCGTCATAATCCTAGAACAGCGACGGATCTGATACATGTTAAACTTTACAAGGCAGCCATTAAAAATATTTTTTAAATAGTTTTTTTGACGTAACTTTTTTAATCCATCAGTATACCTACTGTTTAATTTGTAATTCACTTTTTATATTTTTTTTTTTTTTGTGATGTAGTAATATTATTTTATGATGTATATCCAAAGTGATTTTCGTATTTATTTTTTTGTCAAAACCGTCATTGTTCTATGATCATGACGATTTATTTGTTAAATTACCACAATAGCTTTTTCTCTCCTCTTGCTCAAAAAGTCCGTCATTGTAGTATACCAGAGCGGGGATAAAATAGCATATTTTCCTCTAGGGGGGAAAAGTTTATTTTTATTTTTGTCTGTTACCAACGAGCCTACAAAAATGAAAAAGTCTATTCATAAGTGGAATAATCATGAATAAAGACTCGACTTATTACTGTTTCATAAAAAACACGGCGCTAAAAACCCATTATAACTCGGTTTCTATGTACTACCTCGCTAAAGCTCGGGAGTAAAACTGCCTCGTATATAATGGGTCATTTTAGCCCCTTGTATAACAATCAACTATTCTTTACACTAAACCTGAAAAGGGGCATTGTATGGGACCAACCAAATGGCAAAAAAAATAAACAATGGCTCTACACATTATTTGTAGAACAACTGTTTACATAAATGTTTAACAAACACATTTATTTGATTTCTGTGAACACAAATGTTAGGACCAGCAGATTTTTTTTGCGATTTCAGGTGTTGTCCCATAATAAAAGTATTTAAATTTGAGTTCAGAATTTTAAATAATTATCATGTTTTTAGGAACATAAACTCGACCGAATTTTCATACGAAACGGTCAACCAAAAATCAACTTAACCTACATAACGCTAAATGGCAATACATGTAAATTATCTAAGATTCTGAATTCAAGTAAAGGGGCCGTGTGAATAAGAAATACTTATCCAAACATTGATATAACAGTAATAGACTCCTGATGACTAACATAGTTTTAAGATAATATATATGTCGGAAATACGTTAAATCAATTCGGCCCCGATTAGTCAAAGTCAATCGGACTTTGACTAATCGTGACCTCAGCGCCACCAGGTGGCGCTCAGCAGAGTCTACAACATAACGATTGACCAGAGTTAAAGCAGAGTTTGTTGTTGGCGGTTAAGCACTGAACACGTTTAGAAACTGTCGCGCGTTCCGTATAGTTGTGTCGTGTACCAACAGTGTGTGATTCGCTAGTGTGATTAATTTGATCCTAAATTATAATTTGATTTGAACTGCAAACTGTTTCTCTATTGCGCAATAACCAACATTGCCCAAAGTACGCCCACAGTAATTAAAATATGGCTGATGAAAACGTGAGAGACATACCTTCTCCATTATATATAATAATAATAATATTTATTTGTTTAGACAACACTGAACCACATTGTGTTAGATAGCTACAAAAACTTAAAAGCTATGTTAGATAGAGTGTTACATAACTAATTACTAAGCTAACAGAAAGACAATATTATATATGTTGCAGCCATTTGGATTAGCCAGCTAATTGGACGCCTAGGCCGTTCATTAAACGCCGCGCCGGCATTCAATTGGATGCCTAGGTCGATAGTTAATGAACTAGAATCCTTCAACGTTTAATAACTTAGCGTATTGAAAGTCAGCTCTTTGAAGATGACTAACCAAGGCTCAGTCAAGTGATTCAAACTAGCCTAAGCTAACCAAACATCACAAATTCATCAACATCCAATTTAACTAAATCACTACACGACATTCAGCCATAGATAGTTAAACGTTGCGCTCAATGACTCGGCTAGTTGTCTTTCAGCTATTTAATTGGATGCCGGCGTTTAAGGGGGATGAGCCAAAGAGGCCCACAAAATTCAAATTTTCTTACGTTTTTTGCAATTTGCAGGTCAGTATCAGGTTGTATGGTGATCTAAATATGATTCGCGGCCGTATCAAATATGGCTTTACAGAATTATAATCATTAGAATCAGCAATACAATAGAATTGGCCTCAAATGTCATGATTTCATGAAATATTCATTCAATAGGGTAATGAGAGATGTATTGATAATTATTATGATGGTAATTCTATAAATAAATATTTGATACGGCCGCGAATCATATTTAGGTCAACATACAACCCGATACTGACCTGCAAATTGCAAAAAACATAAGAAAATTTGAATTTCGCGGGCTACCTTAGCACAACCCCCTTAATGAACGGCCTAGGCGTCCAATTAGCTGGCTAATTTAACCAGATGGCTGCGACATATATACTAACAAAATATGGACATTTAAATAGTCTGAATTAAACTTTTTTTATTTTTATAGTGGGAGACTTACAATAATTCAAACTCTTTCATATTCCATAGCGCCGATAGAGGTCTCCACGGCGTCGTCGCCGACGCTAGAAGAAGTAACCCGTCTCTGCTTGCCTGGATAACAAAAAAATACTGTTAATTTGACGCGTAAGTGCAATAAGTCTATCTTGTTCGCTACTTCCAGATAAATTCGTGTTAAATTATCTAGTAGATAATTCTATACTCATAATCTGCCTATGTTGGAGTCTGATTCTTTGTTGTTCTTTTAATAATCTGCACCCTAATTACGTAACACCCTGTATAATAATACAATCTGAATCATTTTGAAGCCTATTGCTAATCCATTGCTTCATATGTTTGAAAAATTTGTCTGCTCAACAACGTAAATACCGGAATGAATGTTGTTGAACCCGCCTTAATAGTATTTTCCTGAGATTTTCATTTTTTCTCATTTAATCAAATAAATGTACCACTACGATTTTATGGTAGGATTGTACATTAATTGATACGATACTCACTACCTTTATCAACTTACAGTAGTGGATCGTATATATTGTTGAATCGATGTGAAAATCAATCAAATTGAGCCACTTGACCCACTTGAGTGTTGATACATTTTTTTTTTTTTCTCTTTATTTGTTTAGGGGTTTTTATCTAAAAAGATACGCCAACCCCATCGTGCCTTTTAACATTACATAATGTAAACACCCAACATATTGTATAAAACACTTATTCACACACATGAAAGTCACAGATGAAGGACTGTTATTAAACAACATAACTTTTTGGCAACTTCTGACGTTGGTTGAGATAAAATTGTTTGAATTAACCCCATGTTAACTTTATTTAAGTCGAATTCCCTCAAAAATGACTCCCTCTCGCGCTTGTTTCGGACACAATCCATCAGCAAATGTTGCACGTCCTCAATCTGATTACATACTCTGCAATTCGGCGAATCAGCTTTTTTCATAAGGAATGCAAACTTCGCTGATGGATAATGCCCAGAGCGAAGTCTTAATATTAATTTAACATAATTCCTACCAAGTTTATCAACATCGAACCAAGGCACACGAGAAGGCTCGCCTTAAATGGTCCTATACCATATACCTTTTTGTAGACAGATATTAACAAAGTGTTGTTTCCAGGAGTTATAACAGATTACTTTAAATTTACACATGTATTCCCAATAATCAGGTAAGTAGTCAATTGTTGTACCCTCTACTGCTGCTAGTTTGGATAATCGGTCAGCCTCCTCATTACCACGTAGTCCGTGTCGATACATATCGAACATCCTTTTTTTTTAAACGTCAATTAAAATGACATCTGACAACATTGAATAAACCATTCGCTTCGGTTTGCTTTTATACACTTTGGATGTTATTTTGTATACTCGCTGCTTCAAATTTGGTTTGTTTTGCTTATCATGGACTCTGATATCGCTCCTCATGATGACCCGGCTCTACCCTCGGACATGAATCTGCACCTCACGTTGAACCTGGCGCTATTATGGAGAATGAGGAACCAATGCGATGTTTTAATTGTGTCGTTGATGTAATGCATCGCAGAAGAAAGGAAGGACGGTGCTTATACAATCGAAGTGTGCACGGAGGACTACCCATGACTAGCAATTGCACACTTTTAAGAGGAAAAATACAAAGCAGGCATATAAGCCGAAAATTATATTTTGTCTACATATTATGTAGGTAATAATAATCTACAGGGCAGAGACGCTATATAAGAATATTGTTGGTATTGCCTTGTTAGCCGAAGAACGGTAGAGGTTTCTGTGCTCACGTTACGACTATTATTTGATATTTAAGCTGGGCTAGGCACGAAAATAATGTTGTACCGCCTGCCCAGTTTTTAGACAATATTTTAATTGTTTATGACTCTTTATAAAGACAAAATGATTTCACATGATTTGACCAATATTATGTCTGGACTTTAAAAGAGACTGTGACCTCTGAGTTTGTTTCGGCCTTTCTTCTCAGAGTAGTCAGACAGGAAACGCCGACCTCATCTAGTTTAAAAATATGATTGACGTGTAAAAGTGTTTGTACAAACCTACTTACAGAAATAAAATCATTTATCATTTAAAATCACAAATAAAAACGAAGTTTTATTTTAACCACCCTAATACAACCCGATAATGTGTGAATAATCAGATTATATCAAAATACTATTGGTAAATAGTATATTATAGAAAAGAATACGCTTTTTACAAAGATTTTACCCAGCAAGGTTTCAATTTTTCACATGCCAGTTGAAGCATATTGTTGCATCTTGCTACAACTTTATTATAATATTTGCTTTCCTACAGATAAGTAGTTTTTAAAATGCAAGATTTCTATTAATAAATATCTTGTCCACGCTTAGCCAGATCACCCTAACAAACTGAGACATTCCCTTTTAAGTAGGATTTACCTGCATATGATAGATATAAGACTCGTGCACTTGGTACGAGTTCTCCTCTACTCCGCTGAACAGGTTGAATATCCTAATGTCGCCGGAAGATGTCGCTGCTAACAGCTGCTGTTGTGTGGGCTGTTGGTGAAACATAAAAAAGCATTAGTCATAGGTTAACAATTCGATTCATTCAAATGTTTAAGAAAAGTATGTTTTCAGTTCTAAATTGTGATTAAGAAAAAGTAGGGGGTTGAAATATTTTAAAGAGGTGTATTTTTTTTTTCGACCTTCAAGATCTGCAGATTTAACAAAAATGTAGTCATGAGAAATTGTAGCTTGGGAGCGTCTCGTGCGCATGTAGTCAAATAAAATTAGAAGTGCGGATGCGTCGCGATTTCTGTATTACTGGCAATATTAAATAAACAAAATAAAAAAGGAGCTATAATGCATTTTCTGTCCCAGATTATTGTCTTGAATCTGCAAACGTTGGCGCCATTTTAATTTATTTCTATAATAGCGTGAATTATACATAGCATAATCATAATTAACCAATAATGTTCCCACTGCTGGGACACAGGCCTGCTCTCTGTGAGAGGGAGTGGGCTGTAATCTACCACGCGGGCCCAGTGCGGGTTGGTAGATGTCACATGTCTTCGAATTTTTGGATCTAGGACATGCCGATTTCCTCATGATGTTTTCCTTCACCTTTTTCAGAGCAGTGGTGATGAAATAATAAACACAAAGTAAAGTGCCTGTCTGGGTTCGAACCTATAATTTGCAAGTCGTAAGAATTAATTATACATACTATAGAGGTATGAGGAACAGGGTGTAAAGTTCACTCATCCTCCATAGAACAGGGAGGAACCTCCGACCAGATGGGTGTCGTATCTGGTGGGCAACTGCCCGATAAACTCTCGGTAAACTCTGCTTGCGCGATGTAGGATTTTGCGTGACGTCAGTGTGACGCGTAGCTCGCATGTGGCGTTGTAGATGCCATTGAGAATCATCCATGCTTTCTCCAATATTTTGTAGGACTTCCGGATTAACGTAAGACGACTTTTATGTGACCGATGATTGTCGTCCTGTTTGTATAGCAGTAACAAGTATACTGACATGGAACAGAGTGTGCGTGAAGTAAGCGTCGTCGTCCTGCAGGCGCAGCGTGCGCACGGGCGCGAAGTGCGCGTGCGCCAGGCGCGCGTGCTGGCGCGTGTGCGCGGGCGCACCCAGCTCGCGCCGCGCCACGCGCGCGCACACGTTGCCGTCGCAGCTGCCGGAGTACAGCGCGCCGCCGCCCATGCGCGGCGACGGGCACTTGTGCGGCCTGCGGGGGTAACATTAAACATGACAACTATTTATGAAGAATACTCAACTATAGCCCGCCAAATTAAAATTTTCTTTGGTTATTTGAAAAAAACCAAAGTTTACCTGGAGCGACTGCCTATCTGACGTCCACAACCCAGTTACTGGGTAACACGGTACCCCTTGGTAAGACTAGTTGTAACGTTTTGGGCTTGTGACTACCCGTAACGACTGTCAAAGATCTACGAAGTGTTTTCCGAGGCACGGAGGGGTCTCGTTATGTTATGGATCGTCACCCATCCACGAGCTGACTGCGACAAGCGTAGCTGAACCTCTGATCGACACGTGCAGCTGTTATCATATAGCCACGATCACCTCTATCATTTAATCACGAGCTCCTCTAACATTTAGCTTCAAGCCCTTCTATCATGTCGCCACGAGGCCCTATCATTTAGCCTCGAGCCACTCTAACATTTAGCCACGAGCCTCTCCGTTTTGTACTCACTCGAACAAGTTGAACTGCGGACACGTAACGACAGGGTTCTTGCACAGCGAGTGCTGGTTGTAGAGGTATTCGGTGATGATGGTGTGCAGAGTGACGCGGTGCGCGCTCGGCGAGGGCTCGCCGGTTGGCACGCTCAGCTGCTTCTGTAGCGAGCGTTTGTGCTCCGAGGTCGGAGTTGTTACTACTAGGGGTGGGTTTTGTACTTTTCTGTAACAAATTGTTTGAAGATTATTTATAATATTTTCTTTGTAATGTTAAGACTACCATCTTGCATAGTGAGTTCTACGTTTAAATGAAATTAATGATAATGTGATCGTTTCATGAATTTTCACACATCTGGTCAAATCGATCTGGCGCAGGGTGTGGCAGATAGTCTACCACACCACCATGGTAGACCATTAAAACAGTTGCTACTTTTAAAATAACATTGCCCCATACTAGGATTTATCCTGTATCCTGGGCGTGTTTACAAGCACAGATTCTCATGCACAAATTGTCAGACCCGCAGCAAATTGTCTACATGCCATTAAAAAATTGTACCGTGCGGGAATCGAAACCGCAACGCATAGCGTAGCGGCCAATCGCTGAACCACTGCGCCATTCATGCATAAGCGGTACTTTGTATATTTGTACTCAGGAACGTCAATTATTTTTTTAAATGGAATCTCTTTCCGGCCAATCACATGCAAATCAATATTAATATTGTAGTAAATTTCTACATAAATAATAATTTTGTTAAATACCTTTTAACAACTAAACTCATATCCGACCGAAGCCAGGGAGGGTCGCTTGTGTAACAAAAACAAATTTCTTTTCAATCTTTGTCAGATATAGAAATAACACTAGATCAATTTCAGGGCGTATGATATGCCCAGCGGGATAAATGCGTAACACACTTCAATGCCTTTCATTTTGACAATTCAACAACATTCGTTGCGTTCGTTGACGAGCTGACGAAATTTTCAAACATATGGGATTAATAATTTCTTTCAAAATCCCTTTAGATAATGATAATTGATTTTATTTCTGTAAGTAAGTTTGTACAAACACTTTTACACGACATTCATATTTTAAAAAAGGTCGACGTTTCCTCTGACTACTCTGAGAAGAAAGGCCGAAACAAACTTAGAGGTCACAGTCTCTTTTAAAGTCCAGACATAATCTTGGTCAGATCATGTGAAGACCATGTAGATTTGTGTCTGAAATGGTCTTGTGAGGAAAAACCACACAGATTGAGTGGACCTGTCCAGTCAGTGCACGCAATTGTCAGTAATCGTGCAGCTCAATTCAGAACTTAAGGAGCTCAACGATACGACGAAGAATACCAAAGGATATTTGGGTAGGCCGCATAAATTACTCAAACTGCCAGACCATGATTAAAATTAACTAAGAAAAAAAGAAACAAAAATGGATATTGAAAGAAAGTGTGTAATGCAATTCGTGCAGTTTAGCATATATTCGAATTATTATTTATTTTTCTACACCATGTATCGTCAAATCTCAAGTCAACTTGTATGATTGATTGTAGCTTTCTCTGTCAACCAATCACAACAGTTTACAGCTTTCCAAAGAAAGTATGCGCTTCGGGAATCATCGTCTATCTTCGGAAATACGAACGCGCGATGATGAGATCTAATACAGAGCTGTTACAACCATGTTTACATAATTATAGATTAACAACTCTATGCAATTCCAAAATACTTTTGAGTGGAAAAATTACAATCAGAGATCGGAGAAAACTTCATATAAACGCGCAGTGATAGGTGTACTAGTAAGCGCGGTAGTGCATAACTTAGAACTATTGACACTGGGGTTACTATGAGGTACGACGTTCGTGATAATTCGGAAACACGAACATTACCGAAGCGCATACATTTTCTGGTTTAACTGTACATGAGATTTGATCAGACACTTGTTGAGGCTTTAAGAAAGAGGGGTTATTCTGGTGTCAGAAATGTTATAGTCCTTCATAATTCCCAGCAAAAATAACTAAGGACTGATTTTATTAACGTCAGACATATTTTATCTGTGGAATAAAATCACGTGTGTGTTACAGCTCTTGTATGGAAAACTGTCAAAAATTCTAAATTATTCTCCGGACTAAGAAATCTGGCATAAATAAAATCAGCCTTTAGCAAAATACGTTGATGATATCTGAGATTATTAATCAGTAAATATAGCAAAGTAGATACTGTCGCGGATCACATTTTGATCAAAATGCGACCGAATAAAGAGCTGCAAATTTCCAAATAACGTAAGAATGTTCACATTATTCATTACCGGTCTGAACTTCGCGCAGAAGGAAGCGCAATAACATTTTTTAACCGACGAAAAAATAGGAGGAGGTTCTCGAGTCCACCCGTATTTATTTTATTTTTTTATGTATGAACACGCATAACTTTTTACAGAGTAGTCAGATTTTGATGTTTTTTTTTAAGAACCAAATGGTGACATGGCGATTATCAGTGAGAGGACATGCGCGAACCTTCGGAAAGCCTAAGTTCAGACCGGTCATGATTCATCGGCCATTTTTGTACCTTAACCACATACAACGTGCAAGTTTTTAGCAGTGGCATGTAATAAAAATTGAAACAACTTTTACTGTTGCTTCAACTTATGGTATAATGCCACAGGCACTTAAATCGTGACGTGTAAATCACTCTTTATGGTGCTTCTACACGGCGCATGTCACTTGCGCGAGCTAGATGCACGTGTACAGTGTATTCACAGTTATTTTACCTATGATTTTGCATCACAGTGATCTTTATTCTCGTGACAATAAGGTTGCTGTTGGTAGTGGTAACAAAACCGGTTTCACAGTAATCGAAAAAACCGGGTTTTTAGAAACCGGGTTTCAGTTTTGCGAAAACCGAATTTTCGATTTTTTTCGTATTTTTTTTCGATAATAATTATTAGTTATTACTTATTTAACGATTTGAAATTTTTACAATGTACATGTATTTTCTCATTTACAAATAAAAATATTATATTGACAACACTATTGGTGCTGTCTTTGTCGTTTCAACCTACCAGGACGATCACCGCTATAGATACCTATGGAAATTGAGAATTATTTAACTGCCTTCATCAAAGTATAGACGCCCTTTATGAAATTGGAGGCATAAAAAGTAAAAAACCTTTTGCAGGTGTACAATAATTTGTTGAAAGTTCCTCCCACGAGTGTCGAGTCTGAAAGAATCTTCTCATCAGCCGGTTACCTATCTAAGCCAGATTTATGTTGATTCTCAGATGTTATAATTGTTGTATTTTTTTATAGTTTGTTCACTGAATAGGAGGTTTTCGTCTTATTCTAGTGTTCTCTGATTTAGCACTAAAGCTGATTATAAAGACTGATTAATAAAGACTTTAGAATCATAAAAATAGGTTATATTAAAAATATAATCGAAATAACCGAAAAAAACGGAAAACCGGTGTTGTGATGAAATAATAATCGTCAAACCGGGTTTCTAATATATCTGCGGTTTTGTGACCCCTAGCTGTTGGGTGTCTGCAATTTTCAAGTCTGTCAAAATCACAGTGATCTTTATTACTGTTTCAATAAGGTTGGTATTGGGTTGCATCTGTCACAGGTAAAATAACTGAAAGGACTTTACACCGGTACAAGATTATTTGGGCGCTCGAATGACGCTGACAGGATGGCGCTGATGGTAGACATTTGTGAAATGTCACTTGAAATGTATTCAAAAAACAAGATTGCGGCGTTAGTTCTGACTTTGGCCAAGCGCATAAATAACCTTATATCGCTATAACCAGAGATCGGATATTCGGATACATGTTCACCTAAAGTTGATATTGGCTAATACTGACTGCGGTTTAGCATCGTTTTTTTTTTTTTTTGTTTTAACTAGCAAACACCACCCCTCCTCTTACACCCTACATACACATATTGGCATCGGAGGTAAAACATTAATTTGAAATAAATATGCATCTGAATAGTTAAGCAATCCAAGAATACCGGCGGTTTTTTGAAGTGAAAAATCTTTAGGCGCGTTGAGCACTTTTTGGGTGAACAAAAATCATGGAACTCGCGTCATCGTCACCGAACGCTTACCATGAGCTATATGTATACTGTGTATATATGTGTACTTTTTGGGTGAACAAAAAGCGTGAAACTCGCGTCATCGTCACCGCACGCTTCGGCGATAAAATTCACAAGTTACATAATTTTCACTTCTATCGGCAGTCCCCAAAGACAGGCCCGCATTTTTTTTTTTAATAAATATTTTTTGGTAGTCTCTTCCATACTATACACCCGACTAGTTATGCATTCCCAGTGTACCTGGCATCCCGGGTATTTTTTTACAAAACAAAAATATTTTAAGAAGCCACTTCAATACTTTCATAACAAAAAATTATCTTTAGGTAAATAAGCATCCGAATATCCGATCTCTTGCTATTATAGCATAAACGATGAGTTAAGTTACAGTATCCTAGATGAGCAGAGGCCCTCACATAGTGTCCACAATTTACCAGCGAATGCCGTCACTGAGTCGGTTCCCTGTCCATTTGCATAAAATTTTAACTCATAATAATATAAGCATTGGCATAATGAAATTAAGCATAATATAATGATCATTACGCATAAATGTTTTGCCATAATGTTTATTGCCATAAATTAACCTAACCTAACCATTGCATTATGCCACAGTATCATTATGCTAACAAAAGTTATGCGAAAACTTTATGCCAAACAATATTATGCCTTAAAATTGTATGCCAAGAGGCAGGTTCCCAACTAAAACATTATTTATGTTAAGTAAAAGTGTTTTCTTAGAGAGCGTTCTTGACACATAAAGTCAAACGCCGCTGCCGTCATTTTCATGATAGCCGGAACTGCGACCAGTGGCGCCGACTTTTGGAAAACCTTTTGGGTGCTCATTCTCAAGCCAGACTTGGGGTTCTTTTTTTATGGCCTGCTTAATTCCTAAAATCGCATTCAAACTCATGTTCAGCGAACAAACAGGCACCATTTTTACCCTTTTAAGAACTTACAAATTAATTAAGTTTATAAAATAATAGCTTCTGCCCGTGGCTTCGCTCGCGTGGAGGTCGGAAATTATCCCACGGGAACGTACTACCGGGATAAAGAGTATCCTATATGTTAATCCAGGTTATAAACTATTTGTGTTCGAAATTCCATCCAAATCCGTTACGCAGTTTTTGCGTGAAAGAGTAACAACAAACATCCATCCATCCATCCACAAACTTTCACATTTATAATATTAGTAGGATGGATTGAAGAAAATCTACGATGCAAGAGCGAGCGAAGCGAGCTCTACAATATTAACACCCCAGTTTAAAAGGTTATACCTAACGACGTGGCGTGATTTTAAAGAGAGATCGGACAAAGCCGATTGACTGATCAGTATTAATGTCTATGCTCATGGGTGCTCCGCCCCCACTATTTACCTCTAGTGGGTGCTGGAGCCCCCGAGCACCCACGGAATCGGCGCTCCTGACTGCGACAGTTATATGACGGCCATCGTAGGTAATCATAAAACTCACTGGATCACACATTATGACACCGTCGCTTATACAATGCATGGAACCCGTGGCGCTTCTCTACATGGAGACATTACCCGCGCCATGAAGAAGCATCGGGATCCTGCCGTTTTGCCGAAAAGATTTTGCCAAAATTTCACTACCCAAACCAATTTTAGCAACCTTTTTTTATACCAATGCAATGTTTGGAATGATTTTAGTACGCACATTTTCATTTGGTCAAATTTTTACTTGGTAGAATATTACCAAGGATAATGTCATTAAGGCATTTGGTCTTTAATCAAATGATTTATTACAGCAAACAATCTTTAGACAATAAACGTTTGGTCTAATGATTTGTTATGACAAAAAATATAAAGGCAAAAATAAGTTTTTTTGGGAATTATTTAAAAAATGCAATTTTATTTTAATATAATTATTTATTCAAGGGTAAAAAAGCAAGGGTGGGATAGGATGCAAGAGCGAGCGAAGCGAGCTCGGGACTTAGGGCACCCCGACTCGGACAGGTTAGGTTAGAAGGTAAATTGAAAACTGACGATACTAAATATTTTGCTTATTTTATTTTGCGTAAAATATGTTATACCAACTGAAATATTTGACTACATTAAAATTGGTAATAGTACTAGTTGATAAGCAAATTATTTTTTAAACGTTCACTTGCCAAACATTAGGTTTGCGTTACAATTATTTGTGAAGAGATTTTTTGCTAAGTAATAATTTGGCAAATGAAATTATGTGGAAAATTGTTTGGGATGTGATAATTTGGCAATTTCTTTTCGATCAAACAAGGGAGACCCAGAAGCGCCATTAGCGTATCGCTCTTAATATACCCATTAATGTAATCGCTCACCTAAGTTTGATGACCGGTGGCAAAGGACTGGCGTCATCTATGTGCATGCTGTTGTATGAGCTGTTCAGGTCGATACTGTCACGATGAAGCGATCCACTGCTGTTTGCGCGGGAGACTAAAAGGCGAGGCTGTGGGGAAAACGAGCAATGAATATAATTATAAGTATTTGAATTCGGAATCTCTGATAGTTATCATGCTTTGGGAAAACAAACTCAATTTCATATGTGACAGAGTTCAGCATGACATTGTAAAAGAAAATTATTTTTAAAAGAGTAACCGTGGAGTTTCTTGCCGGCTCTTCTCCATAGGAAACGACCAATTGGAACCGTGCACCTAGCTTCTGACGTTTCATAAGTGCCCATGTAGGTTGTTTGTGTGTTTTTGTCATTACGCAATCTGTATCATCAACCAATAGACAACATTGTCAAACTTTTAACGTTTTGAATACGAGGCTTTTGGCTACTACGGAACGTGACAATGAGCCATGCTTTTACGTGCGTGCAGTCGGCGTTCATCGATGTATAAGACGTTATCACGTCAAAAAGCAAGGTCTGGCAATCCGGGAGTGACACATGCTTACGTCACTATCCAGTTGTCACTTTATTGCAACAAAACACGAATTATGGAAACATTTTCAGTCACCATTCTGTTAAAAAGTATATTAGGTCTTTACCTATGAAATTGCCGTTCTGCAGTACTGGCCATTTCAAATCAAAATAATTTTTGTTTGGCTAAGAATTCTAATTTCAAATTAATTTTATTTTAAAAACATGGATTTTTTTTTCTAAAAGTAGTCATTTCTTTATTGATTAGTGTTACATTTTCATCGCATTTCAATCTTTTTCGTCATCATGGATACGTTAAAAATTCGAGTAATTATGGAATATGAGTACCGGTCGTGGCAGCAACGCGGCACAAGCGGCACGCAACATCAACGACGTTTACGGAGCTAACACTACAAACCAACGCACCACCTGTTATTGGTTTGCTCGCTTCCGTTCTGGAAATTTCGACCTGAAAAATGAACCTCGCGGTCGTCCGAAGACTTTGGTCGACAATGACGAATTAAAGGCGATTGTGGAAGCTGATGATACACAATCTACGGCTGAATTAGCAGCAGCTTTCGACGTTAGCGTCAAAACAATATTGGTCCATTTGCGTCAAATTGGCAAGGTAAAAAAGCTTGACAAATGGGTGCCCCACGAACTCAATGATCGCCAGCGCGAAGTACGCGTCGAGACGTGCCTTGCACTGCTCAACAGACACACAAATGAAGGAATTTTGAACCGCATTGTTACCTGCGATGAAAAATGGATTCTGTTTGATAACCGTAAGCGCTCAGCAAGTTGGTTGGATCCTGGTTCAGCACCTAAACAATGCCCTAAACGAAAACTTACCCCTAGAAAAGTGATGGTCACTGTTTGGTGGTCTAGCGCCGGTGTGATTCATCACAGCTTCTTACCAAACGGGGTGAGCATTACTGCAGATGTGTACTGTGAAGAACTGAACACAATGATGGAGAAGCTGGCGCATCTCCAACCAGCATTGGTCAATCGCTCGTCTCCGCTGCTCCTGCACGACAACGCGCGACCTCATACTGCACAGCAGACGGTCTCCAAGTTGCAAGAACTGGGGTTGGAAGCTCTCCGTCATCCGCCCTACTCACCAGACCTTGCGCCTACAGACTACTACTTTTTCCAGAATTTGGATAACTTCTTGGCGGGAAAAAAATTTAATACCCGAGAGGCAGTACAAAATGCCTTTGAAGAATTTGTTGCCTCCCGTCCAGCTGATTTCTTTAAGAAGGGCATCAATAAACTGCCACTGCGATGGCAAAGATGCATTGATTGCATGGGTGATTACTTCGATTAATACAAATAAAAAATTCATGAAAAAAAATCGTTTAAATTTTTTCATACAAAACGGCAATTTCATAGGTAAAGACCTATTATATAAAGCATTTAAATCGTCGTTTCGTTTTTCTAATCAAACGAAACAATTCAATTTAAACATAATTATACCAACGTAATTGTTAGTTAAAACCTTATTGTTTTATTGGATTCGCACAGGTAATAAAGGCGGTTGGGGAGTTATTATTACACACTACTGGTAACACAGCGGTGATGACGTAGGCTTGTGTCTCCCACGTGACCTCTGTGTCTCGGAATCCTATACCTGGCGAAGTATATTATTATATTGGAAGGTGTCAAAGTCTATAACGGACATAGAAAGAAACAATTTTTGTGTTTTATCTATCTATATAATATATAAATAAAAATGAATCGCCGAAATGTAAGTACGCGCATAACTTTCGAACGACTGCACTAAATTGTTTTTTTTTTTGTGTTCGTTGTTTGTATAAAAGAAAATTAAAACAAAGAAGAGGTAGGTAGGTAGGGTAGGTACGTAGGGTAGGTACGTAGGGTAGGTACGTAGGGTAGATAGGTAGGATAGGTAGGGTAGGTACGTAGGGTAGGTACGTAGGGTAGATAGGTAGGATAGGTAGGGTAAGTAGGGTACGGTAGCGTAGGGTAGGGTGGGGTGGGGTACGGTAGGTATGGGAAGGTAGGGTAGGGTCGGCTAGGGTAGCGTAGAGTAGGTAGGTAGGGTTGAGTAGGTAAGGTAGGTAGGGTAGCGTAGAGTAGGTAGGTAGGGTTGAGTAGGTAAGGTAGGTAGGGTAGGGTAAGTTACGTAGGTAAGTAGGTAGAGAGGGTAGGTAGGCAGGTAGGTAGGGAAGGTAGGTAGGGTAGGTAGGTAGGTAAGGTAGATAGAGTAGGTAGGTAGGTAGGTAAGGTAGGTAGGGTAGGTGTTAGATACTTAGTGCTCCCTGTGCGAAACCAGGCCGGGTACAGCTAGTATAATATATATAGATAGATGGATGAAACTCGCTTTTTGTGTGTGTGTACGTGACTGGGTTGTTCTTCTAAATTACGCAACGGATTTTGATGCAGTTTGCACCATCATTTAGATCATTTGTTCGGGAAGGTTTATGTGTATAATGTACTCAAACTTAAAGCATTTATTTCAAATAAACCAATTACAGGTACTTTTGAATTGTTAAGGGGTCGGTCGGTCCATTCTAAAGCGTAGTAGGTACCTATGGAGAAGAACGGGCAAGAAACTCCACGGACACTCTTTTAAATTCGAATATTGTTACAAGAAATTGGTTACATCATTCATGTTGAAATTATACATGTGAGAACGATGTAGAAAGGTGTACGTCAAAAGCGTCCGTAAAAAAATATAGATATAAAAAAAAATTAAGAGATGACCAGTCCGTACTGACGGCGCCCGTTCACGAACATGACGCATGGATCAGCACCATTCAACCAACACACACACCACCACCAGCGAGACATTAGAGTGAGCATGACATACTCTCAGCCGCCAGGGCACATTCAAGTCAATGAAAGACGAACCTAGTAACTGTACTGTGTAGTAGTACTCTTGGTGAATACAGTGAATTAAATGAACTTATTGTTGACACATCCACACACTGGAGTGATCGCGTACGAGTGGCCACCAATCATGTGTGCCTTACATTATAAGTATTGTCTTACATACTAGATAGGTTACATCTATAGATAGGTGATGCCTACGTGCACACACAGTCGCTGTGGCGTCCCTACAATTATGTAAGCGTAGAAATAAAAGAAATTAAAAATAGTATAGCTCACTCTAGTGGGGGTGGAGGGGGTGTAGACGGGCGGCGGCGGCGGCGGCGGCAGCGCGGGCTGCGCGGGCGCCGGCAACGCGGCCTCGCGCCGCAGCGTGGCCGCGCTGGCCGCCAGCCCGCGCGCCGCCAGGTGCGCCGCCACCAGCTGCAGCAGCTGGCGCTCGTTGTAGTTAATACGCGTTTGGGCTACTACGTTTGCCTGTGGACGGAAACATCAATATTAGTGCTGCCCGAATTGTGACTATGAATAATAGACTGAAGAATGATGTGATAAGGCAACGGTGCGGTTTAAAGGAAGATGTAGTGACAAAAATTGAAAAGAGTATGCTAAGATGGTTTGGTCATGTTGAGAGGATGAATGAAGGGCGATTAACAAAAGGTATTTACAAGGCAGATGTGAGTGGAAACGCCGGGAGGGGACGCCCTAGGAAGACATATAGTGACCTTAATGGTGATGTTCTTCAGAAAGGTCAGGTGCGTAGTACTCACAACCGGCGTGCGTGTATGACCAGATGTATGAACGTAAACGAGGCAAAAGGAGTATGTAAGGATCGTAGCAGGTGGTGTTCTGTAGTTTCCGCCTACCCCCATGGGAAGGCGTGAATTTATGTATTATTATTATTATGTAGTACTTCGCTCCTCTCATCTGTCTAGCTTTTTCTCACAAATGTTGGGGGTCGACTTCCAGTCAAAGCAGCTGAATACCATGGAGCGATTGCCTATCTGACCTCCACAACCCAGTTACTAGGTAACACGGTACCCCTTGGTATGACTGGATGACATACTTTTGGGCTTCCGACTACCCGTAACGACTGTCAAAGATCTATGAATGACAGCCGGACGTCTATTTCGTGACACGAAGAGGTCTCGGGTTGTAATGAATGGTCAACCTTGATCGATCGACCCTTCGACTTTGCTACGACTGTACGAGTCGCCCTCGACCCTGGCAGGTTGTTTACAACTGTAGTGATATCTACATCGCCACAAGCGAGTTACACGTCACACTAACGTTACGCAAAATCCTGCATCGCGCAAGCAGAATTTACCGCGCAACTAGCATATATACAACTTCCCGACAGCAACTGTCGGACAGTTGCCCACCAGACACACCACCCGTCTAGTCGGAGGATCCTCCCTTTTCTAGGGATGGGGGGGCATTCAATTATTACGTAAGCAGAATTAAAGTAATTTTTAACTCCCTTCTCCCCGTTATCAGCAAAGCTCTTATCCCCCCTCTTAGGCTTACGTAAACATTGCTATTTTTTTTTTATTGTTATTCGTGAGTCAAGAAATGAGGAATTTATAGACTATTTTAATGCCCATTTAAGTACTTTCCCTACTTGAGTTCTCTCTAACTTAACCATAAAACACCGTTTAAGAGCGAGTATGAAATATCAATTATTTTGGGGAATCCCTGAACATGCTTTTCGCTTTCGAACAAGTAGGGTTGCCATATTTGTCCAAATCAGAATTAGTAAATTTTGCAGAAAAACCAGAAAATGTAAAAAAATATTGCTGATGTAACCACCATCCATTCCCCCCCGTCCCCCATGTCATCAAAAATAAGCAAAGCAAAGACCCCCCCCCCCCCCCTTTGGTGCTTACGTAATACTTGAATGGTCCCAGGTATGAGTAACCTTTACACCGTGTTCCTCATACCTCTATACTACCTACCCGATGTATATTAGCCAGCGAGGTCTCGAACTCGGCGCCCATGTGTTTACTCTTGCCGGACACTCGCTCCAGCAGTTCGAGCGCATATTTCTGGAACATCACGTGTTCTTGTCGCTTCTCTTGGAGTATTGGGTCGCGCATTAACACTGAAAATAAAATGTTTGTGTTAAGGGCGATGCGCCAAGGTAACACGTGAAATAAAAAACACGTTTTTTGCATATTGCAGGTCAGTATCAGGTTGTATGTTGATCTAGATATGATTCGCGGCCGTATCAAATATTTATTTATAGAATTATAATCATAAAATCATCAATACATCTCTATAAGTTCATGTTACCCTATTGAACGACTATTTCATGAAATCATGACATTTGAGGCCAATTCTAACTTAAGGAGTTGTATTGATAATTCTAAAGATTATAATTCTGTAAAGCCATATTTGTTACGGTCGCGAATCATATTTTGATCAACATACAACCTGACAGTGACCTGCAAATTGCAATAAAAACGTAAGTATTTTTGAATTTCGCAAACTACTTGAGTGGACTCCCCTTAATACGAGAATCTACGTAAAAATAGAAAACAATTTGACAGAATAACTGCACAATTACTGTGCAAAGTGAAAACTGTGCAAACTTCAATCGGCGGAATGTAACAAAGTGTGCTGAGTAAAGTCAGGGAAATTAATTATTGTGCAAAATGACTACCAAGAAACTTAAATTGTCCGTATATTATTTTCTAATCGCGACTGTCATTTTTTGACAGTTGTCTGAAATGGCTTTTATACGGCATATTGACGAAGGGTGCCAGTTTGCTTGCAATTGAATTTCCCTGACTGTAGAAACTGTGCAAAATATACAGGGTCAAATTAAATTAGGTAGCGAAACTCCGCAGACGTGATGGGAATGGATATCTAACCACGATAAAACAAAAAAGAAATTAATTTGATGTTGTTTTTGTAGGGTTATCGCCCGCAGGTAGTGCAATTACTAGAAATATTGTTATTTTGGTTTCTTTTATTTGTTTAAAGGAATTATAATACAGAGGGGTTACTTAATTCTAAACTCGCCAAAATTTTACGTTTGATGGCAAGAGGCGCCCTTTTTCATAACAATGAACCTTTATCATTACTTAAATAATATACTGTTATGGTTTTGTATGTATTTAGTTCTGTATGCGATCCTGCAAAAAGTTTTTTAATTTTATTTTAATTGATCCTTTTTTACTTTTTCTTTTAATTTTTTTTTTATTTTTTTGTTTAATCTTCACCGATTTGATAGGTATAAATGTCTAAACATGATACAACAAAAGAAAACTGATTTTCTCAACTCATACATTACCTCACCCCCCCGCAAACATCAACTTTTATTTAATCATGTTCAGATATCATCACGTCTGCAGAGTTTCGCTAGCTAATTTAATTTGTCCCTGCATATTGCACAAATTTCATACCGCACAAAGTGTATACCGCGCTTTTAAAGACAATGATTTTAAAAGATCTACCTTGTATCTGCGAGGTGGTGAAGAGTGGCAGCTTGGATATGATCTGTCTGACGGTTGGACATCTCGCCAGCCCAGCTAACGCTCTGCAAGCTAGACCACGTAAGCGGTCTGCGTCGGTTATGGGGGATTTGACCATCATTAGTGATAGTAATACCTGGTGAAAATAACGTAATATTAATTTAACAGTGAAGGAAAATATCGTGAGGAAACCCGGCATGTCCTAGAACCAAAACTTCGAAGACATGTGACATATACCAACACGCTCTGCTGATAATCTATTTTGCAATAGTTTCAAGATTTTTCTTTGGTTGTATTTCAGATATAAATGACTTTTGGTCGCCACGGCGTCCTCACCTTCCGCCTGACGCAGGTCCTCACCGGACATGGCTGTTTCGGGAGGTTCCTGTTTCGGATAAGGCGGGAGGAAACGCCCGGGTGTTGTCATGGTGTGGAACGACCAGAGGACACGGTGGAGCATACGGTGGAGGTCTGCCCGGCTTGGGCGGAGCACCGCCGTGTCCTCGTGGCGGCGATCTCTCGCGTCCGGCGCTGGTTCAGGCCATGGTACGGAGCGAGAGGGAATGGGAAGCAGTCACCTCCTTCTGCGAAGCAGTAATGCTCGCGAAGGAGGAGGCGGAGCGCGTGAGGGAGAGGCAATCATTGCGCCCTCACGCCCCTAGTCGCCGCAGGAGGAGACACCCTGGGCGTCGACCAGGCCCGGGTCGATGGGGTGTTGTGGTCCTCGCGCGACTCAAAGAGATGTCAGCATAATTGACGGGATCCGATACGGCCGATGCCTGCCGGGGTCGCGGATTGTTCGAAAGAGTTACCGTGGCCCTGGCGCACAGGCAACTGGAGGAACACGGGTGGGTTTTAGTCAGTAAGAGTCTGACACGCCCTTCCGCTCCGCCCAGAGCGGGAGAGGTCATTTGATGATTTCCCACCCAAAAAAAAGATATAAATGACTTTATGACTAGAAATCGGATATTCGGATGCATATTCACTGAGATGTTGGCTTATTAGTGCATTCCAAGTTTGGAATGCGCTTTTGTATCGAACAAATCTTAACTTTAACTAACACACCACCCCTCCTCTTGCACCCTACATACACATATTGGCATCGGGGGTCAAACATTAATTTTAAATAAATGTGCATCTGAATAGTTATGCAATCCAAGAATACCGGCGGCATTTTGTAGTGAAAAATCTTTAGGCGCGTTGAGCACTTTTTAATAACAACAAAAAACAACAAAAAACATGGAACTCGCGTCATCGTCACCGTACGCTTTCCTTGAGCTATAATATGTATACTGTGTATATGTGTACTTTTTGGGTGAACAAAAAGCGTGAAATCGCGTCATCGTCACCGCACGCTTCGGCGATACAATTCACAAGATACTTAGTTTTCACTTCTATCGGTAGTCTCCAAAGACATTTTTTTTTTTTAATTATTTGGTAGTTGCTTCCCTACTATAACACCCGACTAGTTATGCATACCCGGTGTTCCTGGCATTCCGTTTTTTTTTTTTTACAAAAATAATATTTAAAGAAGCCGCTTTCAAACTTTCATAGCTAAAAATTAACTTTAGGTAAATATGCATCCGAATATCCAATCTCTGCTTATGACTTATAATCGGATATAGGCACGACCATCGTAACAGTGAAAAGCTATTTTAATTTCTCATTAATCAAACATTCAAAACTAAACCTTACTACACTAACAACAGAGTACATTATTACTCACCATAATACCGTTGTTCGTCCGCACGCTCTCCCAAACCTTCTGTATCAGATCTTCGTAGGACTTGAGCGCAGTTTTCTTTTTACTGGAGCCAGTTATTGAGAAACGAGTCGTGGAGGTGCCAGCCTAGGAAATAAAATATGCGATTAATACTAAGCAGGATTACTCCGTCGTTACGGGTAGTTAGAAGCCCGAAAGTCTGACAACAAGTCTTACCAAGGGCTATCAATAACAGCTTCAGAATGCTTTTGGGGCTGCCGCGATTTTGTAGTACCTCTGGCATGTTCGCTCAGGCGCGTGTCCACGACTTCCACGCTATGGTGAGGAGAAAAATGGCGTCGCTTTTAGAGATAACGCGGTCAACTCCTATTACTACTCCCTACACTGTCCTCTCATATCTATTAACACTGTAATTGGAAACATTGTAAAAGCCCATTTTTTTAAAAAGAGTAACTGTTGAGTTTCTTGCCGGCTCTTCTCCATAGGAAACAACCAATTGGAACCGTGCACCTAGCTTCTGACGTTTCATAAGTGCCCATGTTGGTTTATGTGAAATATAATATTTTGATTTTTGTTTTTTTTTTTTATGAATAGGATTCTGAAGATATTAATGGACAAATTTAACTCGCCGATAATAAATCACTTCTGGAGTGTGGACTTGTGGAAGACTTACATCATTTAGTAATGGATTGTGTTAGATATGAGTCTCAAAGAAATGATCTGTTTGGGGTCTTGAGGTTGAACCGACTTGATATGGGCATATTTCATAAAAAAATGTCTCAACCAAATGGTGAAGATGCGAAGAGTCTGTTCAGATTCATGGCCCAAATGTAATCTGTAGCATTATGTATGTTTAGGGTACGATAGGACTGGCATACGCATTGCCGTCATAAAAGTCCCTAATTAAATGAAGAATAAAAAAAAAACACTTCATGCAGGTGTTGGTGTTGGTGTTGGGGTTGGTGTTGGTGTTGGTGTTGGTGTTGGGGTTGGTGTTGGTGTTGGGGTTGGTGTTGGTGTTGGTGTTGGTCAGGCAGGAGTGATTCCTTTCATCTGGTGAATGTATATAAATATTGTTTTTCTGTGAGCATAGTACATAGTTATGTAATACTGTTGGAGCGCCTGCGCAATTGTTTCTGCAATAGTTACTGCATCCGTGCTAAACCATCACCTTTTGTTAGGTGTAATTAAAAGCTTGTCATTGTTCTTATTAAAAAATCAGAGTTCATACACATAACTTGTGCCCGCTGCATTTTTATTCTAAACCCCGCTAGTTTTCCGTACATATTGGTCCTTCGAGCCGGATTAAATAAAATAGCGTGGATCTGCTACTTCTTATACAAATACACTAACATAACTTTTAAGTTTTTGTAACTAACTATCTAATATAATACGGATCATTGTTGTCTAAACAAATAAATACTATTATTATTTTTACATGTTAACATAGCTCGAGACCATGGGATCCCGGTCCTTTGGAAGGCGCACGAGGGGCCAAAGCCAACTCGCAGAGGCCTCTTAGACAATTTTAAATCACCATTAACTTGACTTCCATGTCCATCATTTACTAGATTTATCGTGTATAATTGTTGCTACTTCATTGTTGTTTTGTTTTGACGTAACAACAATTAAAGTACTTAGTTCTGAATTAAAATTATTATGTATACACGATAAATCTAATAATTTGTGAGCATGGAAATTAGCATTCGTTTGTATTCGGAAATGCGATGATTCCCGAGGGACATTAAGAAAATAGTTGTGGTGTACATTAATATATTATAAAGCTGCGTACTCACTCTATGCACGGGCGCGCACACACAGTTGACTAGCACGTTGAGCGCCGCCTTCTGCACTTCGGGCTCCGGCACGATCTCGCCGTCCGCGGCGCCTGCCAACACATCTATATTACTATTATTACTGAGCCGCTACTTTTACACACGAAATACAATAAACGAAAATAAAATGTTGCTAGAAAATAGCCTTAAAAATATATTAGAAAAATTTCCGACTTTCCAAGTGGATTTTCTAAAAAAAAACTTCATACAAACCTTGTCCTGACAATTACAAAACACAACAAAAAAAGAATTAGCCATATAGGTGCAGCCGCTTTGAAGTGATGCGCGGACGAACATTTTTGGTACTTGATTATTATTAATACAGTTTGGTTGAACACATCGGGCTCTCGTTGACAAGTGACTCTCGGCTTCGTTAAGCGTCTTTTTTACATCCGTTATTTTATCTGCTCCCTAATTGCATAACACAGTGTGAATCATTTTGAAGCCTATTGCTAATCCATTGCTTCATATGTTCGAATAAATTGTGTGCCCAATGAATGTTGTTGAACTGTCAAAACGAAAGCCATTCTTACTGTTGGTGTGTTACGTAATCACCCCGCTGGTGTAGACAGGAATCGAACACGAATTTATTTTGCAGATAATAATTATATCAAAAATGTTTGTGCCAAACGTATGTACTGTGGGAATGCTACGTGTACCTAACAATATCTGGGGGAACGTAGAGGTAAAGCAATCCACGTAGTATTCTTTAGAATGTAATTATATTTTATCAAGGAATTATACACCGGCAGGCTCTAGCTCTGCCTCTCTACTTCTTAAACAAACTACCATCACTTTTCCTTTCGAAGCTTATTTTAAACTTGCTTGACTGTTCGAGGCAAACCAACGATAATATATATCCAGCCTGTCAACATAAGGTTGACACATGCAGACAACCTCTACAGTACTATGCACCTCTGCCTATCCTTTCGGAGATTTCAGATGTTATATTATAAAATTAAGATTTCGTATAATTTTTTTAAATATCTCTTTTAAGGTTGCACTAGTCGATATTTTTTCTATAAAAATTTCGGGGGTGTATTACTCCACTGTTTGACGCGGTAAATCCAAAATTAAACATGATATCGTATTGTCTCATTATTTATTTTATCTGTGCGGAAACAGAATAGTAAAATAAAAAGCCATCAAAAAGTTATGAGCCAACAAAGATACGTTTTTCTTGCTAATTTTAACGCAACTTTGGGCGTAAATAAGTAATAAAAGAAGTGTCAAATCACCAAAACAAAGCTCAATTATCGAAAAGTTCAATAAACTTTATTTGTTATTGATGTATGCAGTAGTTTTTTCATAAAACTCGAGTTTCCAAAATAATTTTCATAATTTTCTACGCGCTAGTTTTACTATGAATTATTGTGTATTGTACTCAATGCCAGGAAAAAGGACACGATGCCAGGTGAGACAGCGTGCAATTTGGCCACGCCCACCAGTGAGTTCGAGCCCGCGACTAGTTCAACCTTAAGGGGACTACATGACCTAAACGCAAATTTATAATGCCAAAAAATATATGATCCACTGCAGCAACCAAAATCAGAAAAATATATGATATTCTTCTGGATATATGCTAGTTAGATAGTGTGTTTAAAACTTAATACAATTAACTTGATATGATGGAAAAAAATCACGAAGTTACATCTAAAAAAAATTTTTAACGTGTAAAAACCATACTAATATACATGCAAACATTCAGATTTTTTGTCAGATTATTCTACAAGCAAAATACTAACGTAATAGTGTTTTAATTTTTTAGTGCAATGAATTGATTTTTTGTAAAACCGTAATTGTTTCATATTTTTCAATAAATTACCAGCGTTGTGTCATCGCGCGTCTCTTTCTTTTCTATGCAATCCGACAGTGACCGCGCTTAAGCTCTTGTAAGCCCCTTAAGTTTATTTTTACTATTCTATTGAATATAAAACAATATTTACTGTATGTAAAATAAATATTTTGGACTTACCTAGCACAATATTGACACCCGTCGTCATCTCCGCGTCCTTCAAATCCAATTTTTCAGTCAGTAACAATTGAACTCGTGGCGCCACGCAGCAAACAGAGATGACATCTAACGCAGATCGTACTGTCTCTGATCTGGGGAAAATGAGCTTTATTGTAGTGATGATATAGTTTATTTTTCAATAACGGCGAGCGCAAAACATGTCACATCTAATGAAGTCGATCTGGGGAGAATGAGCTTTATTGTAGTGGTGATATAGTTTATTTTTCAATAAAGGCGAGTGCAAAACATGTCACGTCTAATGAAGTCGAACTGGCGAGAATGAGCTTTATAGTAGAGGTTTTTAGATTGAAATTTGAGTAGTCCACTGATTAACGTTGAAAGAAGACTTGACGAGGAAATCAGCACTTATTTCAGTCTACCCCCAGTAGTATAATAAGAAAAAATATTGTGCTTCCAGTATTTTTTTTATTAAACCACAAGTGATTTTAGATTTACGTTGTATCTATAGCGGCTACTACATCGCCACATGCGAGCTACGCGTCACACTGACGTCACGCTAAATCCTGCATCGCGCAAGCAGAGTTTACCGCGCCACTAGAATTTAAACAAGGCCTCAACATCAACCATCGGGCAGTTTCCCACCAGACACGACACGTCTGGTCGAAGGATCCTCACTTTTCTATGAAGTTATAAGTGAACTTTACAACCTGTTCCTCATACCTTTACAAATCAAAGTATATACTTAGATTTTGTAAGGGGTGTTCTGAGATAATAACTTCAAAACCTGTGTTGTTTTGAGTTGGGGTCATATCTGTAGCGGTATCTACACCGCCACATGCGAGCTACACGTCACACTGACGTCACGCAAATCCTGCATCACGCAAGCAGAGTTTACCGCGCGACTAGCATATATACAACGCCCCGACATCAACCGTCGGGCAGTTGCCCACCAGACACAACACCTGTCTGGTCGGAGGATCCCCCCTTTTCTATGGAGGTGTGAGTGAACTTTACATCCTGTTCCTCATACCTCTCTCCATTCAACGTGATTCAACGTCACTATTTTATAGACTCTTAGTATGTTCCTTTATATTTTCTTGGTGTTATTCGTGTTCGGGTCCTTCGACGTCAAAATTACAATACTTTATAGTTCTATCTGTGTTGTTACAATACCTGCCGTTAAAGTTCCACTCTAGAGCCAGACTCGTCACTTGCAGTAGAAGCGCTACGCCGCCCAGCTCCAGCAACTCGTCCACAGCCGCCCAGCGGGAACACGCCACGCTCTGTAATAGTTCTATCTGCTCTTGGACTTCTTCGGGAGAGGATTTTGAGGCCTGTGGACCAAATATTTATATTGTAAGAGGGTCTTCATCAATTTGGCGACATAACTAAATCTTAAAGCGAGCACAGAGCTGCCGAAGTGAAAGGCAGTAAGGTTTGGGCTGCCCGAAGTACATTAACATTTGGCAAGTAGCAATAATTGTAAAAAAATAATTAAATTAAAAAAGCAAACAAAAACCTCTAAAAACGGCTGGACAGTTTTTATTTTTATTTTTTATTCTTACACATCCATACTCACGCCTTCTTGCCATGGAGGTAGGCAGAAACTACAGAACGCTACCTGCTACGATCCTTACATACTCCTTTTGCCTCGTGTACGTTCATACATATGGTCATAAACGCACGCAGGTTGTGAGTACTACGCACCTGACCTTTCTGAAAAACATCACCAATAAGGCCACCATGTCTTTCTAGACCGTACCCTCCCGGCGTTTTCAATTACATCTGCTGTTTTTTTTTTTTTCCATTTTTTAACTAAGAACAGTCTCGATCAAGTAAAGTTCCATAAAGAAAGTAATTGGTTCAGCCATTTCGGAACTACGACGCCGCAGACAGACACACAGATACACACGTTAAACTTATAACACCCCTCTTTTTCCGTCGGGGATAAACTAGATTTTATATTTTTAGTGCGTGATAAAAGCGTATTTTTTTAACAACATATAAAAAAAAATACCTTATAAGGTGGTGGTTCTGGAACATTGTCACCTTGTTGTCTCGAAACTTGTGCCGAGCGCAACCTTAGATGAGCTTCCAAGTACCTGCGATACAAACAAACATTATTATAACACAGATCTATATCAATATTATTCATTTTATTTTATTTTTTCACTTTCTCAGGTAGTTTCAATGATAATCTGGCAGTTTGAGTGCTTTATGCGGCCTACCCAAATGTCCTTTCTTTGGTATTGCTCGTCGAGTGGTTGAGCTCCTTAAGTTCTGAGTTGAGCTCCACGATTAGTGACAAATGCGTGCACTGACTGGACAGGTCCACTCATTCTGTGTGGTTTTTCCTCAAAAGACCATTTCAGACATAAATCTAGATGGTCTTCCCATGGTCTGACCAAGATTATGTCTGGACTTTAAAAGAGACTGTGACCTCTGAGATTGCTTCGGCCTTTCTTCTCAGAGTAGTCAGATAGGAAACGCCGACCTCATCTACTTTTAAAAATATGATTGACGTGTAAAACTGTTTGTATAAACCTACTTACAGAAATAAAATCATTTATCATTTAAGTCTCACCAAAATGGCGGCTTAAAACCTAAAAAGATAGTTTCATAAATACATATTACTCAGCAAAAGTATGCGTTCGGGAATGATCGTCTATCTTCGGAAATACGAACGCGCGATGAAGAGATCTAATATAGAGCTGTTACAACCATGGAAGTACTTAAGGGGGATGCGAAGGGGTAGCCCGCGAAATTGAATTTTTTTTACGTTTTTTTTTGCAATTTGCAGGTCACTATCAGGTTGTATGATGATCTAATTATGATTTGCGGCCGTATCAAATATGTATTTACAGAATTATAATCATTAGAATCAGCAACACAACTCCATAAGTTAGAATTGCCGTCAAATGTCATGATTTAATGAAATAGTCATTCAATAGTGTAATATGAACGTAGAGTGATGTATCGATGATTTTTATGATTATAATTTATAAATAAATATTTGATACGGCCGCGCATCATATTTACATCAACATACAACCGGATACTGACACCTGTAAATTGCAAAAAAACGTAAGAAAATTTGAATGTCGCAGGCCACCTTGGCGCATCCCCCTTAACTATTTGTATTATCATTGTTACAAAATTACACAATAACAACAGCTATGGAATTCAAAAAACTTTATAGAGCTTTTGAGTGAGAAATTTTAATGACGATGTGCGACCGGAGAAGGTAACCCGACAGAGAGAGATTTATACAAACGCTCATTGATAGGTGCATTACGACAAAGCGCGGCAGTACTAAACTTAGAACTGTCATGTTACTGACAGCTGTAAACCATTTTTCAAAAAATATAAAATATTAACCCTTCCATCCATGTACATTTTAGAGACCATTATGTCTGTCAAATCGAACCCACACCTATTCCCCCTATTGTCAGATAAAGTTATTCGAAACAGACGCGACAATAGCAAACTTTGCATTCCTAGATCCAGGACAGCTCTACTGCGTAAAAGTATATTTTGTATGGCGCCGATCCTTTATAATACGTTGCCAAAATATTGGAGGGAACATACAAAAGGAAAATTAAGAAGTAGGTTAAAAAGCCGTCTGTTAGAGAAAGCCTATTACAGCACTGACGAATTTCTGACTGATAAATTATTCTGACTTGTGTGAAATATCTAGATTTTGTTCCTATTTACTTTGACATTTAATTGCTATTTTATTGTACATTTTCTATAATGAGTTGATTTGATGACACTATTATGAAGTATATTTTAATTTCTATGTTCTACTCGTAATTTGTAATACTTTGAATAATGGATAAATTTGTAATTATCTGATGTTTACCTATTTATATTTGTACGCCGTTAAGGCAAAACATGACTGTGATTAATTTAATGTAACATCTTGCATGCCATGTTATTGTGTGTATACTCATGTTTTGGACAAATAAATTATCTTATCTTATCTTAACTCATGCTCACTCAACGTCTCGCTGTTGGTAGCTCATTTGTTGGATCATTTAGCTATGTACCTTCAAAATGGTTGAGCTGAATGGTGCTAATCCATGCGTCATGTTCGTGTACGGGCGCCGTCAGTAGGGACTGGTCATCTCTTAGCTGCCACGGCTTATTTAAATTGAATTTAATATTTACGCTTTTTACGTTCTGCATCGTTCTCACATGCATAATTTCAACATGAATGATGTAACTAATATTTTGTAATCATATTTTGATTTAAAAGAGTGCCGTCCGAGTGGAGTTTCTTGCTCGTTCTTCTCTATAAGTACCTACTACGCTTTGGAATGAGCAACTAGCTTCATCAAAAGTGCCTGTAATTGGTTTGCTTTGAGTTTGAGTTTTTTTGAGAAGTATTGCCTCTGTGGGAACTCACTCTATGGCGCGACGTTCGTACTAATTCGGAAACACGAAGATTACCGAAGCGCAATCCTTTTCTGGTTTACCTTTCATTTGTATTTGCTTACGAAAATTAGTAAATTATGTGCTATTAAGTAGGATCTTGTGACGCTAAGGTTTTCGTTCGGACTGAGGATAGGACTCCTTTACACGGCCGACATCAGTAAAGGAGGCATAAGAATTATCAGCCTATAATAACCCCACTGCTGGGACACAGTCTTCCTCTCTGTGAGAGGGAGTGGGCCGTAATCCACCACGCGGGCCCAGTGCGGGTTGGTAGATGTCACATGTCTTCGAATTTTTGGTTCTAGGACATGCTGTTTTCATGTTTTCCTTCATCGTCAGTAAAGAGATTCAGATCTAATTATAAATGATAAGTGATTTTATTTCTGTAAGTAGATTTGTACAAACAGTTATACACGGCAATCATATTTTCAAAACTAGATGAGGTCGGCGCTTCCTATCTGACTCCTCTGAGAAGGCCGAAACAAACTCAGAGGTCAGTCTCTTTTGAAGTCCAGACATAATCTTGGTCAGATCATGTAGATTTTTTGGCGGCACGGTTGGCGCAGTGATTAAGCGATTGACTGCTGCGTTGCGTGTCGCGGGTTCGATTCCCGCACGGAATAAATATTTGTATGATGTACAAGTAGTTGTTCCGGGTCTGGCTATTTGTGTATGTGAGTTTGAATGTTTGTAAACGCACCCACAATACAGGAGAAATTACTAGTGGGGGAACGTTTTTAAAAAAAAAAAAGTGGCTGAAATGTTCTTTTACGGAAAAAACACACCGATTGAGTGGACCTGTCGAATCAGTTCACGCATTTGACAGTAAACGTGGAGCTCAACTCAAAACTTAAGGAGCTCAACGATTCGACGAACAATACCAAAGAAAGGATATTTGGGTAGGCCGCATAAATTACTCAAGCTGCCAGACCATGATTAAAACGAACTAGAGGAAAAAGAAAAATTAAATGTACATAAATATACAGAATGAAATTTTTACCAGTGCGCAAACTGTGGTCATGAATTTAGCATATGATTCCAAACCAAAAAAAAATTGGTCATTTCATTTATTCAATTCAATGACAATTTACATTGTGTCTGAATGTTTTACAAAGATCCCTACGCAAATAAATTAGAATAATTACAAGTTAAAACACAGAATTTAATTAGTTCCACACAATCTCATTACCTACCTACATTAATATTAACAAAATTCATAAAGTTCAAAACATATAACAATAAACAAAAATACATGTCACTAATTCGGTCTGTTACTCGGTCGGTTATAAAAAAAAAAGTAATTGTTATTCCATACATGTAGACCACTTTTCTATGAAACAGGAGTTTTTTTTTTTTTTGATAACTCACGAAAAATTTCTTTGCTAGGTGGTTTAGAATCATCACAGTTTGTGCACTGGTTAAAATTTGTTCCTGTATTTATTAGCATAACTCGTGTACTGGACGTACCTGCGCAGAGCGACGCACACGTGGCGCACGATCTGGCGCGCGGCGCAGGTCTCGTCCTCCGACACGCGCGACTCGTCGTCGTCCGCGCTGAGGATGGGCAGCGTGGAGATTACGTTGTACAGCTTGCGGAGACCGTCCTGTTGATCAAAATAAAATATTTCATATTTATCATAGACAAAACTTACAGAGACAGTACAAATCTCGGATACAGTGACGTAATACTATATAAATAAATCATTTTTACGACACAAAAACCACAGACTTTTAATAACAAACACTATACAAAGTGAAAAATAACTTCAATTTCGGAACTCGGTGGCACATAACGAATATACAAAACCAAAGAACCCTATTCCTAAATTAAAGTTATGTTTCAATTCGGTGTCTTTTTTTGGAAGTCGGTTGTTTTTTTTTTGTAAGAAAGTTTTATTTTTAACCCCCAACGCAAAAACCGCTAAGCTTAAAGCAATAAAAATAGCTAAAATAGGAGATTGCATATTCATTACTCATAGCGCTCCCAGACTTAAGAATTTAACACCCAACTAGATTTTCTACAAAAAAATTATCGTGTCGAAGCAAGTTGGCTGGAAATGCTAGTAAATTAATAGATAGTCAATCGAATGAAGGGTCTGACTTACATAAGAGGCGGTGCCCCGCCGCGACATTATAGCGCCATTTCAACGAGCAAACCTTATCGTGCCATCCATCAATTTCTATACCTAATTAAAATATATGGTGTTACCCAATCGAATTTGATGGCTCAATGATAGGCATTATTTTTGACTTTTTAAATGTTCGCTTTTCTTTTTTGCGTTGGGGTTTTTTTTTTTTTTTTTTACTTTTTAGTTGCGATACCTAGCCCACACAAATTCGTATACCACTAATTGCTATGTAAATAACAGTGACAGGAAGTTATTAAAACATCATGAATATACACTAAGTGGAAAAAATACGTATTATTGAAGCTAACTGAAAACCTATCCAATAAAATCTATATAAATCTATCTCTTCCATATACATTAAAAAATAATTTTCGAAATCGATCCACAATTGCTGTCACAATTTGAGGTTGCATTTATGTTAGTTGCGCGGTAAACATTGCTTGCGCGATGCAGGATTTTGCGTGACGTCAGTGTGACGCGTAGCTCGCTTGTGGCCTTGTAAATGCCGCCACATACCTATAAGGTTTTTTTTTGGAAAACTATCTCACCTGATGATCAAACTCCTCGAGGATGACTCGGAACTGGAAGGACAGTCCGAAGAACATGGTGGCGTGACATCTACCGGAATCGTGCGAACATTCTAGTAGCCAGAGCGCGTATCTGTGGACAGAATATTGACATATTGTTATTATAGGTGTCAAAAATGCTGACGCAGTACCTCAGCAAGGCCTGAATCACTGTAGGTCTTTTGTTAATCTTCTGCATTTTTTTAAAGTCGGTTAAAATGAAACTTAATATACATGGTCAAAATAAAATAAGGCTAGCAGATGTACCCACTGGATATTATGTATTTACAGAAATATAATCATTAAAATCTATCTAAGACAAGAATCTAAAATACAGATCCAAAGACACCGACTTACGAAGTTAAAGTTATTTTTCACTTTGTAGTGTGTTTTATTTGAAGTCGGTTGTTTTTTTTTTTTGTTAAAAAGGTTTTTTAGAAGACCTATTCAACAATACCCCACACGATGGGGTAGACGACGAAAAAAATATTCATCCCCACTTCACATGTAGGGGAGCTACACTATAAAATAATATTTTCCAAAATTTTATTTTACCACTTTGTCGGCGTAATTGATATACATACTCCTACAAAATTACAGCTTTCTAGTACTATCGGTCTCTTAGCAAAACCTCTGACAGACAGACACACATGACGAAACCCTAAGGGTTCCCTGTCAGAACTAGGGAACCCTAAAAACGTAAGAAATTTTTAATTTAGCTACCGGCGCGACTATCTGGCGCTTCCCCCTTAAGCAAATATCAAACGCTTCACTTTTTGTTCACGTTCACTCGAAATTAAACGTCTGAATACAAAACGAATGACAACTGAAAAAATTAATTCATTAGTAAATCGATCCAATTATCTTGGATTTCGGCACCCGGCGCCATCTTTCACCCACCGGATGATAGAAAAAATTAATTGAAATGAGTAGATGAACTTTCATTCCTATGTCATTTTTACGGTGTCGTGTGAACGTGGAATGAATGAAAAACTACCATTCAATACTTAATACTTTTATTGCATTCCACATGTAGGTATAGTACGATTCAAACTTAATGGCGGCGAGTCGCTGGGCAGTAACCAATTCACGTGTCAGCGGGGGTGAGGAGAGAGGGACTGCCCAGCGAATGGCGTACTTCACAGCCGGCATTAATTTTGAATCGTACTGTATTCTTAGGTGGTATACTTGTAATTAGATCATATGGACCCTGTCGGCCACAGCAAAATAAATAAGTTAGGAGAGAGAAAGAATTGTTAACTATATAACATTTCTTAGCAAACTACTTTATTTTAATAATGATGTAGGTATTATTTGAGATAAGCTAATAACTTTAATATAAAAACTTTTTTACAAAAAAAACACTATAAAGTGAAAAATAACTTTAATTTCGGAAGTCGGTGTCTTTGTATCTGTATTTTGTTTTTTGCCACCGACTTCCGAAATTAAAGTTATTTTTCACTTTGTAGGGTGTTTTTGAAGTCGGTTGTTTTTTTTGTAAATAAGTTTTTATTTTTCACATTTTAGTGAGTCAGTTATTAATAAATCTAAGTTACAATAGCCTAATGTCAACTGCTCATCACCTTTTACAAAATATTCCTTTTCCCGATGCAGGGACGTTTATTGTTGAGGAGTTCTCCTGTTAAGAACCAAAACCACTGGAGCTGATGGTGGGTTCACCATATGCATTGTGACGAGTTTAAATTGCAAAGCAACCATATTAGAATCTAATCGCAACCCGTGAAATACTTATGATTGAGAAGTCCCGGTGGCCACCTCTGGTCTTCATCATCAGTTCCACTTCACCGAATGGTGCTTTCCGAGAGCAAATGCACGAGTTACTATAAAAAATACCCAAATCGCTATACGTGTGCCTATAAAGTTTGAGGATTTCCCTCGATTTCCATGGGATCCCCTCATCAGATTCTGACTTGGTGATAATGGGACCACCTCGAAAGCATACCCTTTTAAACAAAGAAGAATTTTCAAAATCGGTCCACAATTGACGGAGAAATCGGTGAACATACATAAAATAAAAAAAATACATACATACAGTCGAACATATAACCTCCTCCTTTATGAAAGTCGGTTAAAAATACGATTGATGTGTAAAAGTGTTTGTACAAACCTACTTCCTTACTAATATTATAAATACGAAAGTAAGTTTGTTTGTTACTTTTCCCGCCTAAACCACTGAACCGATCATCCTAAATTTTTTCATATACATTGTCAGGTGTACAGAAACGGACATAGGGTACCTTTCATCCCGAAAAAAAGTACTGTTCCCAAGGAAAACAACAATAACGTTCTTATGATAATAGATGGCGCCACGTGTCTTTCGAATCATGATTGAATTATAACCCGAATTGATTGTCAAATTCTAAAGTAACGCGTGTGAAGTCGCAAAAGCTAGTACGGAAATAAAATCATTTATATCATTTACATCAAGCAAGAGATGTCAATTCTATTTTATTTTTTTTAATACGGAAATCGGCGCCTTTCTGGTACTACTGAAAGCTAGTTATTCTATAAAGGGCTTATTAATTCAAATGTCCTTACTTGACCAGATCAGCGAGTGTTCTCCTGGGTAGAAGACAGACTCGTTCCATGGCGTCCTCGCAGTAAGCTAGGTAGTACAAGCAGATTGATACGCCGGTCGCCGCTACTGATGGTCGCGGGACTTCCAGGAATTTCTGATGAAGGAAATATATGTTTAATATTATGAAATAACAGTTATATTCTGGACTATGATCTATGACGGAATGGAACTTAAGCCTCTTACTAGGGGACCAAAAAATAAATCAAAATATTTTATTTCACATAAACCTACATAGGCACTTATGAAACGACAGAAACTAAGTGCACGGTTCCAATTGGTCGTTTCCTATGGAGAAGAGCCGGCAAGAAACTCCACGGTTACTCTTTTAAAAATAATTGGCTTTTACGATGTTTTCAAATTACAGTGTTAATAGGTATGGGAGGACAGTGTAGGCCTGTCAACAAGTAACAGGTAATCAACAAAATAGAAAAAGATCTATAAATCTAGTCTACAAGAATAGAAAATTGTTTTCTAAAATATGCCTAGTATATGAAAGGTTTTTTTTTGCATTTCCGAGTTACTTCCAAAGTAAAGGTTATTCTAGTACAGTCATCCGCAATAAAAGTTTAAAAATGACTTTTTCTTATTTCGCTGTTATTCGTTGTTCTTTAGATCTTTCTGAAGACTGAATTGGTTGGAAAACATGAAATGGCGTGTGATTTGAGGGGCCTGCGTCCATCAGTGGATTGCTATAAGCTGATGACGAGGTTTTTAATCTAAGGATGGAAAAGATTTCAAGATCTTGCGATAGGAACTTTTTGTTTGGGTGGGAAACCATCAAATACCTTCTCCCACTCTGGGCGGAGCGGGAGGACGTGTCAGACTTTTACTGACTAAAACCCACGCGTGTTCCTTCAGTTGCCTGTGCGCCAGGGCCACGGTAACTCTTTCGAACAATCCGCGACCCCGGCAGGCATCGGCCCTATCGGACCCCGTCAATGCTGCTGACATCTGTTAAAAGCGCGCGTGGAACACGTTGCGGCGTCGCCCCGCGCCTGCTCGTCACCCCGCGGCGAGCTGCCCATTGCTCGCCGCCCGCAAGGCCGCGCCTACGGTGGCCGGGAATCAGCTATCGAGTCCCGAACCCCAGGGTGTCTCCTGCGGCGACAATTGCCTCTCCCTCACGCGCTCCGCCTCCTCCTTCGCGAGCATTACTGCTTCGAAGGAGGTGACGGCTTCCCATGCCCTCTCGCTCCGTACCATGTCGTGGACCAGGGCGTGCGACAGGAACTGTGATCATATCTAGTGCTGCATGAAACACTAACCTGCAGCCCCCCCATATTGATGAAATCGATGGAGAACTTCTTGTGACACAGCAGCGCCGCTAGATACTTGAGCGCTTCGAAGGCGAGGCGCGAGTCCCGAGACTCTCGCACGTTCAGGTAGCCCAGGATAAGGCCGAGCGCGTTCTGTTCGAACACGTGTGATAGGAACTGAGGACAAACATATTTTAAGAATTAATTATTATAATATCAAAAAAATAACAGTAAACACAGCCTTAACAGCCAAAAAGAATCATGGCTGTGTGAGTTGTATACCTCACAAGTCTGTCTTCGCATAGCTCAAAACTGAATAAATGTTCACCGCGCAGCTTAAAACAAAAAGCACGCCTAAAAGCTGAAATATGTTTTTTTTTATCTCATAACTCCGCCATTTTGACAAATTTCAAAAAACTGAATCGATTATAAAATTCCATATGGTTATCGAACCTCCTCACAAAAACTTCACGAGAATCGGTTGAGAAATGCGACCTGTAGAGGAGAACAGCCGGACATACGGACTTACAAAAGCATTTTTGCCCAAGCTGAAACGGAGACGCTTCGCGCTCGCTCGTCAATAAAACTAGGGTTTTTACTACTTGACAAAACATCGAGATTTATTTTAAGTTAAACATAATCTCACCTCTGCCTTGTAAATACCTTTTGTTAGTCGCCTTTCATCCTCACAACTTCTAACCAAACCATCTAAGCATACTCTTTTCAATATTTGTCACTAGATCTTCTTAAAGAAGAAGAAATAAGATAATAAAAAAAAAATAAGCAGTACCTTTGTACTTAATATTACATAACATAACATAACATCACGCCTGAATTCCCCGAAGGGTTAGGCAGAGGTGTACCTATAGCACACCCACATTTCGCCAGTTATGTTTTAAGTCCCATGTAATAGGGACTTAAAACATAACTGACACTTAACTTAACTTAACTGGGACTTAATATTATTAATATTATATATCTGTATGGATTTTACTGTGTGTACATAAATAATAAAATAAATAAATAACATATAAATAACATAGTTCCTCACCTCCTGGTACTCTCCCATTGGCGTCAAGTATCTAAGGATGAGCATTTGTTTGGTGGCGTCTGTCGGTGGGTGGATTTGGATGTTGCCTGCGAACAAAAACATTTTTTTTTTCACTCTGTTGTTTTTTTTTTTTGAAGTCGGCTTATTTATTTCGTAGAAAGTTTTTATTTTGCACTTTTTAGTTGTGGTACCTAGCCCACACAAATTCGTATACCACTACTTGCTATGTAAATAACAGTGACAGGAAGTTATTAAAACATCAATTTTAAACCAAGTGGAAAAATACGCATTATTAAGAATAACTCAAAAACTAAGGGTCAGATCTTGATCAAATTTATATGGGACCACACGAGGAGCACCAGCTTTCAAATAAAAAAAGAATCATCAGAATCGGATAACCTAGAAATATGTTCTGAAGTAACACACATTAAAAAAATATACAGTCGAATTGTGAATCTCCTCCTATTTTTCTGGAAGTTGGTTAAAAAAATACATTAAAATTGAAAAAACGGATAATTTTCATGTGTCGTCCCTGCCATATTATTATTGATTTGTTGTTGAAACAACAACCTACGAATGCTCTATCGGCCACTTATATGTTGTAGCAAACTATTGGGCAACGCGCAACGTGAATAGGATTCCTTCATGAGTTACTTACCTATAACATAAGTCTCCATCTCCGCCCAGCTGGAATTGGAGGAAGTCTCGTGAGGGTGCAGCGGGGGCGGCCGCGGGGGGGGAGACATCATGCCCCACAGGGAGGGGGGGGAGCACGCGTTCGCTGGACCTGGGAGACAAATCAGATAATTAAACTAGCAATTTATAACCACAGCTTGGCTGATTTTTAATTTTTATATAATATTATCTGCTCTCATATCGTAGAATTCAAATTATAAACTTCAAAACGAGTTTTTATTGACATACTTTACAAACACAATAACTGAAATTTAAAAATAGAATCATATTATAACACTTTTTCTCTAACAAAATAATGTTATACAACTATTTTTTTTTACCAATACGATACGGGGCAAACCCAGAAAGTTAATATTACAAAGGAGTTCCCATCAATTTTTTTTTTTCTAATGAAACGCATGATGCGCCATTTTTATAGCATAACAAAAAAGTTTTGATTCCAATTATTACTTTTCTCCGGCAACGCCCGCTTTAGCGCATGCGCGGCGATGTGCCGGGTTTTGGCGCCATTCATACGTTTTTTTTTTGTACTGAATTTTGTGGGAAACTTTGATCGTTCATTTAGTAGGTTCAATCCCAATGTATGAGCGTAGATAAAGTAGTATATGAAACTGCACATAACATACACATACATAAAGTCACGCCTTCTTCCCATGGGGATAGGCAGAAACTACAGAACGCAACCTGCTACGATCCTTACATACCCCTTTTGCCTCGTTTACGTACATACATCTGGTCATACACGCACGCCAGTTTCCAGTACTACGCACCTGACCTTTCTGAAAAACATCACCAATAAGGTCACTATATATCCTCCTAGGGCGTCCCCTCCCGGCGTTTCCACTCACATCTGCCTTGTAACCTTACTGCACATAACTAGGTAGTAAAACACTCGTGTGATACTATTAAAAACTTCGCCTACGGTTCGGTTTTTAAACACACCCTCGTGTTTTAATACCCCTCATTATGCAACAGTTTCATTAACTACTAAATATTATGTAACATGCTGAAGTGGCAATGGATGATTTATGTCATGGTAAGCTATAATACAGTCGACAAAATAGCCTATTCACTCGAGAATAGGGATCATTCCGCAAAACTCTGCGTAGAGGGCGACACTAGCACAAACCGTAAACAAACCGCCATGATGCATCATGTCATATTTATTTGTCACAAATAATTAGTGAAAACGTGTTAAATTATAATAGTTTTATTATTATTCATGTATTAAAAAACCTGTACTGTGATATTATGGCATCCTACGGACATTCAAAAGTGGATGATTTAAAAAAATGTTACGTTTACGTGTTGTGCTAGTGCTGCACTCTGGCGGCAGAACATTACAGTTATACTCCTTATTGAAGAAATATATCTTGTTAACGATACTGTCAAGGTATTATTAACCGACTTCACAAAAAAAAAAAAAACATACAGGCGAATTGAGAACCTCCTCCTTTTTGTGAAGTCGGTTAAAAAGGAGGAGGTTCTTAATTCGTCTGTATGTTTTTTTTTTTTTATGTGTGTTAGCTCAGAACTTTTTTCTGGGTGAACCGATCTAGATGATTCTTTTTTTATTTGATAGCTGGTGCTTCACATGTGGTCCCATTTAAATTTGATCAAGGTTTGACCAGTAGCTTTTGAGTTATCCTTAATAGTGCATATTTTTTCCACTTAGTTTATATGGATGATGTGTTAATAATTTCCTGTCACTGTTATTTACACACCAAGTAATGGTATACGAATTTGTGTGGGGTATGTACCGCAACTAAAAAGTGAAAAAAAAATAACGTTTTTACAAAAAAAAACAGACTTCCAAAAAAAAAACACTGAAAGACGTGAAAAATTAATTTAATTTCGGAAGTCGGTGGCCAAAACCGAAAATACGAAACCAAAGACACCGGCTTCCGAAATTAAAGTTTTTTTTTTTTTGCCAATCAAATCACTTGGCATGAGATTTAACAATCGGATTTCAAAAACATTAACCCGTCAGCCTTCAGACCAAGAGTGAATCAGGCCATCTTCTGGGCACCCTCTTTCCATCGTAGACTTCATCCATCGCTTTCCATCACACGAGATCGAGGTCAAGACCAGCACCCTAATTGAGTAACACACTATCCACAATCTGAATAATTTTGAAGCCTATTGCTAATCCATTGCTTAATATGTTCGAAAAATTTGTCTGCTCAACAACGTAAATAACGCAATGAATGCTGTTGGCTATGCCAAGTGAAATGTAAAACCGCACTTATGCAGAAAAGTTTTTTTGGTATTGCCCCACGTATCTACAATCAAGTACCTGATGTGATAAAAAATATGCCTGTAATAAAATTTTAAAGGGCACTAAACCAAATATTAATTGAGAAAAGTTATTACACAATTATTGACGACATCCTTAATGATAAAGCTCTGCACTGATTGATATACTATTAATATGATTGACATACATGTTCCTATTCTGACACTTTATTCTGATTGATACTTTGACACAACAATTTTTTTTTTTTGACATTAATTTAATAATGATACTACTGCTATTAGTCTGTTTTTTTTTGTAATTCTAATGATTTGACATTTATTCGGTATCAATAGAATTTCTGTTTAATATTGGAATTGAATATTATTTGCATGCCCATGAGACGGTAGAATATGGAGGACTACTTTTTAACCGACTTCCAAAAAGGAGGAGGTTATTTAAGAAAACATCTATGTACCAATTAGCCAATTACTCATGTTTGCAAAAATAAATGATTTCATTTGAACTGACAAAATGAAAGCCATTCTTACTGTTAGTGTGTTACGCAGGTACCCCGCAGGACCAAACCACAATAAAAATAAAAAGAGTACAAAAACTTAAGGCCCCCCCCCCGACCCTTGCTCGACGACGCGCCAGCCCGCGCCGCAGCTGAGCCTGTAGTTTTAAATTCCCCTGTTAATAATAATATAATCTCGATCCAGCCTGTCCCACCTTGCTGCCCTCCCCTCAGTGACGCCCTAAGCCGAGGTTCGTACCCCACAGGGGGTGCCCTTAGCGTGCGGTCACCTAATTTTTAAGAATTTTCGCCCCTGGCTGGAGGCTTTAAGTTAGTAGCTTAAGGCACCCACAGGCTTGTCCGGTTAAGTAGCCAAGACCTTAGTGGTCAAAACTACGAGCTGCCCAAAAGGACAAAAAAAAAAAAAAAAAAACTTAAGAAACAATGGAAGACCGACGGTATTTTTTTTTACCAAATCTCATGATTATTGTTACATTTTGTAGTTTATTGAATGTTAAAAACTTACTATTATAATGTTTAACAGGCGTTTCGGGGTCTTTGCTGGCGTGAGGGGGTGTTTCATCCACTACCATATCACCCCCTCCTCCTTCGTCTTTGACACGGTCTGTAAGGAGAGAAAACAATAAATGGTGAGCGGAACGGCAACGGGAACTAAGAAGAATGGCAACTAACGAATTACTACTCAAATTGGAAGATTGGCAACAGAGCGCGATAATGCTTTATGATGATGAATCCTCAGCTGTAGCCGGCCAAATTCTACTTTCTTTGGTTTTTTTGCGAATTGCAGCTGTTTTATGTCGTATGTTGTTAATTTCCAAAGTTTGATATTAGAAAGAGAGAATTAGTTTGAGTTTAGTTATTAGTTTGAGAATTTGATGATTATTATTCAGTGAATATATCATTCCTACTGTCGCGAATCGCATTTTGATCAACATACGACGTAAAACAGAGCTGCAATTAAAAAAAAAAACAAAGATAATTTGAATTTGGCGGGCTACTGCTGAGGGTTCACCTTAATAGAAGAACGGCAACAGCGTGCACTGCTGCTCCTAACATTTTTCCCGACTAGTTTTGGACCTACAAGCGACATTTAATCCCAAACTAGTCAGCATACACAAAATTGTATTTCCATAAAGTATTTTTATACTATACAAGCTGACCCGACAGACGTTGTCCTGTCTTAACTATGAATGTCATATGTCGTTTAGTTTTAGTTTTGACTATTCACTAAAACTAAAACTATCGCCTCATTTATCAACCGATCCATCTGTGTTAAACGATATTTGCAGCGCGCATTCTGTCAATCGCTGACAGTTATTTCAAACAACTGACAGTTATGTAAAATTAATATTGGCGTTAAGTTTTCTTAAATTTTGTAACGTTCCGATCAACTTCCTTATTTTTTTCTTTCATAAGATCCTTCTCCTGACAATAACAAACACAACAAACAAAAAATTAGTGAAATCGGTCCAGCCGTTCACGCGTGATGGCGTGACCAAGGGAAATAGGGATTCATTTTTATATATATAGATTAGCTTCTGCCCGCGGCTTCCCCCGTATATAATAACTAAGTAATAATTTCGACTTAACTAATTTTAAACACTAAATTGTAAACATACCTTTCTTCTCCTTACTTGGTCCATTGCACTTGATGTCATTATTTCTCTTCTTGTCAAATCGCGCAAAATGACGCGTCTGATTAGGTGGAGTTACTGCATTTTGGTTGTTCTGTGGTAAAGAATAAATACATACATTCAAAATCAAAGTCAAATCATTTATTTCAAATAGGCACATAAAAGGCACTTTTGAACGTCAAAATTTACAAGAAAATAGAATTGATTTTAGTCGTGCCTTCCAAAAGGTAGTTTCGTATGGAGAAGAATGGGAAAGGAAATCCACCAATACTCTTTTAAAATGTTTTACAATATTATGTATGTACATTATATGTGAAGACAGAAATATTTTGGGTCAGTTTCTCAAACGAAAGTTATCCCAAACAGGCAGGCTGCCTCTTAGCCTAGTGGTCGCACAGGTTACCGCTGACCATGAGGTCCTGGGTTCGATGAACGGGTTGGGGAAAGTGTTATTCAGTTTTTTTCATCTGGAATTTCACAGTAGCAGCTGGGAGTCGGGATTTGTGCCCGGTTGATGGCAATAGGCTCGCTCCTTGTTAGATGGGACACCTCTGCCTAAACCTTCGAGGATTACAGGCGTGATGTTATGTTAAGATAATGATTTATTTCTCACCACCATATACTACTATAGGCTGGGTTTTTGAGATGGGGCAGCTACCTTAACCGTTGTAGCTACAGGAAAACGGTTTTAGGAGACTTCTTAACTTTATGAGAAATATTGATTTGCATTCACAGATTTTAAAGAAAATAGTCAACAGAGAAATGGGTAACTTTCACAAAAACTTTTTGAAGTGAAAACTTCTTTAGGTGCGTTGAGCACTTTTTGGGTGAACAAAAATCATGGAACTCGCGTCATCGTCACCGAACGCTTTCCATGAGTTATATGTATACTGTGTATATATGTGTACTTTTTGGGTGAACAAAAAGCGTGAAACTCTCATCATCGTCACCGCACGCTTCGACGATACAATTCACAAGTTACTTAGTTTTCACTTCCATCGGCAGTCCCCAAAGACTGCCCTGCATTTCATTTTTGTGCCAATCGATCATGTTTCATAAAAGGATCAAAATCCTCTATCGGACCAACCAAGGTTTGAATACTAGAAAAGGCAGAAATCGCAAAAAAAAAAAACCCATACATTTCGTAGGAAATGAGACTACCCCTTAGAAGAAATGGCGACACAAAGAACCTGATTAGTATTGATGATTTTATTATTATTATTCTATATATAAATATTTGATATGGCCACGAATCATATGTAGATCAACATGCAACCTGATACAGACCGCGAGGTCTAAGCTGAGCTGATTGATGATTTTTTAAAATAAACTCAGGGCTTTGTTAATCAATAAAGCGTATTACAGCATTGACGAATTTTGTAATGACAAAAATCTTAAAATTAGTATTAAATTAAAATTAAATTAAATATGTGACCTCATTGCTCATTGACTTTGCTATAAATGTTAATTTTTTTATACTTAATATTTCGACATTAAATGTATTTTGTAGCATTTTGTTAGAGACTTTGTTCTGTATGATCAATAAGAATGTTAATGTTTGTAAAGTTAGTGTTTTGAATGTGGATAGACGTTCTAACTTCCATGATGGGTGAGGAACGAGGTAACTTATATTATAATTGTTTATGTTGCTTCTTTTTGTGTACCTACTGTGCAAATATTTCGACACAAATGTATTTTTGTTATGAAATAAATAACTTGAACTTGAACTTGAGCATTGCATTTGTGTGAGGGCACATAGAGATAGTGTAGGTGTGACGTCGGCCTAGAGCGCGACGCGTCCTTTGCTTGGTTTAAACCAGTTTATACTGCTTTTTGGCAATCTCGCGCGACGCAACTCCGCCGCGCACCTCACACAAATGCAACGCTCAGCTTAGACATAGCGGACTGTACTGACCAGTAAATTAAAAAAAAAAAAAAACCTAAGAAATTTTGAATTTCGCGGGCTACCCTGAAGCTTTCGCCTTAAGTGAAGAAATGTTACTTACTTTGTCCTCTCTTAAAACATGTAACCTCCGTAACATCAATGGTACTAGCATTGCATTTAAGTCTCTGAAACAAATATAATTAATATTAGATTTTTAGAAGTAAACTAAGAAGTTATGCGCCTCGGCAATCATCGTCTATCTTCGGATATACGAAGGTGCGGTGACGAGATCTAATATAGAGCTGATGCAACGTATTTTTTTTTATCATACCAATTGTGACCGCAAAGCAGAGGACTTACACAATGAATAATAAACCTTATTGTTAGTGTGTTAAAGTGCATCGAGAACTTTCGCATTTGTCAACGTCGATGTTCATACAATTTTACTCTTTATAGCTCTGATTACAAAGTGCATTATTCAATGATATCAGAATAACATCTGAAAATGTTTTGTATAGATTACGGGCTACTACGAAAAAGAAGAAAGCGTTACAGTTCGTAATTCTTCGAACCTATACGCATTCCTTTAGGTTCGAACAATTTTGCACTTAACGTCACTGATTATAAAGTGCATTATTGTATGTGCCTAATAGCGTTCTATACTATTCGTGCTGAGAGAAGAAAAATGATGTTTAATTGAGTCATGTTCGTACAAAATTGCACTTTAATACACCAGTATTAATGTACATTTTCACCTATAGTTGGTAAAATTTTGTGTGTACTGTTGGTGATACAGTGCTAAGATTACATAAGTTATGTGCCTCGGGAATCATCGTCTAACATCGGAAATACGAAGGTGTGATGTGAAATCTAATATACAGTTGTTACAACATCAAATTTTGTTTTTTAATAGTGCCAAAGAAGAGTACAAAGCAGAGGATTTCCACTATGAATTATAAACCTTATTGTCAGCGTCTAAAAGTGAACTTCCAAAATGCCTTTCATGTCAGGGCGGTACAATTTTATTATTTATAACACTGCTTACAAAGTGCATTATTCAATGATATCAGAATATCCTTTGCCTGAAGATGTATTGATATGATTAGTGCTGATACGACAAAAGAAGAAGGTACAATAATGCGTTTATGTGCTTAAAACCGTGGACTCTAAAACACTGACAATAAAGTGTAATAATGTATTGGCGTAGAAGCGTTTACAAATGTACACTTTATGGCAACGCCAATAAAGAACTGTTTCACCTATAGTTGGTACAATTTTAGTCTTTACTACACTTACAATAAAGTGTATTCTTACCTAAAGTTGGTAGCTATCTCCTGCACCTCCATGGCGGCTGCTAACAGACCGGTCGCATAGCACTGCAGTGGTTCCGCTGAGTTTGTCGCCCAGTTCACTAGCCGATGGATTAGAGCTTCGTTGTCCTGGCAGCAAAAAAGCAAAGATTTATATTTATTCTGGACTCCACCACTTCCAAGAATAGACTTATCATCATTACTTTAGCCATAAGATAGTGAACGCTGGGCATAGGCTTCACCCAAGTCATATTTTAGGTAATTTACACAAAACTTTATTGAATTATACAGCTAAACCTTCCTCATGAATCACTCCATCCATTAGTGAAAACCGTATTAAAATCCGTTCGGTAGTTTTTGAGTTTATCGCGTACAGACAGACAGACAGACGCGGCGGGGCGCGGCAGGACTTGGTTTTATAATATGTAGTGATAGTGAAGTGTGAATATTACACAGAAATAGAGCATGCTGTACGTTTGTGCAATGCATTATGCGGAACTAGAGGTTAAGTTTATTTATTTGTATTTACTTTCAAGGTGTTTTATTAGTATTGATGACAATAAACGCATTTTCATTCTTATTTTCTTGCCTATTTGGTAAGTGTAATTACGTATTTTAAACAATAATCTGATCAAAAGCACCACATTTGTTGGTTGTCACAGTTTTTTTGAGTCAATGTCCTCCACATATTATTCCATTTTTTTTTATGTGTACATATGCCCGCTGCCCCTGCCTGCCTGTGTTTTAGTCCCTGGCCCTAACCTCAAGCAATGGACAAAATTGTAAAACTTTTATTTTTGGGTATGAGGCTTTTGGCTACTTTGTATGTCTGTATTTTTATTAATGTCATTTATTTGGTAATGTGCGTATTGTTTGTGCAGAATAAACTATTTTTCTTTCTTTTTTCCTTTTTTATATGTGTTTTTTACTAGTTCCAAATTCCATCCAAATCCGTTCAGTAGTTTTTGCGTGAAAGAGTAACAAACAAACATCCATCCATCCATCCTCACAAACTTTCACATTTATAATATTAGTAGGATTTATTATTTATATCTGTAACTATCCGTGACAACACAGCAGCGAGTCCTGTCAGAATACCAGCGCTGCAACACTTATTTTTTTAATATCTCAGCATCATGCCGAGATAGGGGCCTTTTGGCCTCGTTCAGGACTTTCTATTTTTATTTTACTTTTGTTTTTGTGTTTATTTTGTGATAATCCTGTGCGAGCTGCTGTGTGTGCTGTTTATTGGGGTATTTATATATTAGCTCACCTGGAACACGACGCTCATCTCCAGACCCGGCATGAGGTCCAGGGTCAATCTGCAAGCAGCTACGTTCAGTTTGTGCACGTCGCGACCTGTCATGTTCTGGCGGGAGTAGTACGTGTCACGAACGTAGTCATTTACTAGCTGGAAAAAAAAAATGAACAGTTTAGTATAATTGACCAGTCACTATAGTGAAGCCTGACTCACAAGACTTTTCTCATACAGTGAAGGCATGAACATTGAGCTCTCGAACACAATCTACCTAGCCTTTTCCAGCCTAACCAGATGCAGCTGAATACCAGTATATTACATGGAGCGACTTCCTATCTGACCTCCACAACCCAGTTACTGGGTTACACGATACGCCTTGGTTAAGACTGGTTGTCAGCCTTTTGGGCTTCTGCCTACCCGTAACCACTGTCAAAGATCTACGAATGACAGCCGGGACCAACTGCTTAACGTGCTTTACGAGGCACGAAGGGGTCTGAATATGTAATTAATGGTCATCGTAGCTTAACTCTTCGATCGACCCGTGCAGCTGTTATCATTTGGTCACAAGCCTTGAGCTTTCGAATTAATGGAAGTTTATTTATCTTCATATTCATAGATAGCGTCATGCTAAGCCCGCTGGTCATCGGTCAACTTTGTGGGAGACCTACCAACGCTAAGTCTTAGGAGCAGGGCACATTGCTCTCAGAACAGATGGCCAATGGGGCCGAAAAGTTCTGGAGTGGCGACCGCTTACCGGAATTTTGTACTATTGGTAACAGTAACCACATTGGTCACCACTTCACCAGCGTACAGTACTTCAATAAAAATGAACGATTTTGTCGTAGACACAGTGGTCACTTCCTTGTGTCTACGGCCGTCAAAGAAACAAGAAGAGATAAAGATTACGATAGTCTTTCTAACGTACGCGTCAAACTTTATGGCGGCTCTGAAGTGCGCTATTCGCTGCGCAGTACCGCCCCCCTCACCCCCGCTGACACGTGAATTTGTTACTGCGCAGCGACCCGCCTCATGTTCCGAGCCGCTGTAAAGTTTTCAATATCTACCTCTATCTAATTTATTTCTCTGAGTAATACGCTTTAGAAGTTTCCGAGGATTTTTTTTCTGTCCTTGTCTCGCAAAGGAAACACCTTTGCTAATCGCCAGTGTGACAAGGACAGTTATAGTTACTTTAGTCATAAAGTTGTCCTTGAACATGACCTTGATAACGTGTCCCAGCGCGCACTCGGGGTCTATTCGCGACAGGTGACGCTCATCGAACGGGTCCAGTTCATAGTTACCTTAGTCATAAAGTTGTCCTTCTTGAACATGACCTTGAGAGCGTGTCCCAGCGCGCACTCGGGGTCCGTGCGCGACGGGTGACGCTCATCGAACGGGTCAGGATCCTTTTTCATAAAGTTTTCCGTCTCTGCTTCTATTATTTCGGATATCCTGCAATAAAAATGAAAAAGTGATCACTTCGTTGATTTTGTGCGGCTTTTATTAAAGGACTAGCCGCGCCCCGCGGTTTCAGCCGTATAGGTCTATATCCCGTGGGAATATCGTGATAAAAAGTATCCTATGTCCTAATCCAGGTCATAGTCTACCCATGGGCCAAATTTCATCAAATCCATTCGGCCGTTTTAGCGTGAAAGCAAAACAAACATACAAAAAGTCTAATATTTTCTGTTTATTTATTTATTTTATTTAACCATTTATGTACACACATAAACAGACAGGAATACGTACAAGGGTATAATAACATTATTATATATGGATCCATACTATAATATTATAAATGCGAAAAACTCTGTCTGTATGTTACCTTTTCACGCCTAAACCACTGAACGGATGTCGATAAAATTTGACAAGGCGATAGATGTCACCCTGGGGAAGGACATAGGCTACTAAGTGTCCCGTTAGCTTGTTCCCATCGGATAATTTCCGGTATCCACGCGGGCGAAGCCGCGGGCAGAAGCTAGTATCATAAATATTTTTAGTTGGGAAATTATATGTGCGGCAACAAAAGTTTTCTTTAGCACCTGCAACCTAGCGTCTTTTTTTATATGTAGGCGACGAGTTAATAGAACAGCTTCAATTATATTAATTCATCATCTTTACTATTCCAACAGAATATCAAAAAACCAGCGTAAATTAATATGACTCAGAGCTACCGATAAATATATTTACTTCTGAATTGATAACTCAAGTGACTAATGTTGTAAGTGAGCTACTAAGCGAGCTCGGGACTTAGGGCACCCCGACTCGGACAGGTTAGGTTAGAAGGGAATGGCGGGGTCTAAAAGACCCCGCCATCCCCTTCGTGGTTATTTTTTTTAAGCCACCCAGAAGTAGGAGCCCCGCGAAGCGGGGCTCCGTCGACTACGCTTGTCATTATTCATAATGCCCGGGCATTATGAATAATGCCCCTATTTATTACTTGGTCCATAACGTTGCATAAGAATTATCACCATGCTGCGTCATATTAACAGTAGCTCGTTTTATCACAATATATATTCGCTTGAAAACCATTTATTAGACGCTAAAAGATTGTCGCTTACCTATTAATTATTTAGACAACTAAATATATTTGAAGACGAGAATGACATTTTAAAGAAGCTGCCTTAATTAGCACCCTTATTAGTTTAGATATACATTATTATCACACAATCTACATAATTGCCGTGCAAAAACCATCGGCCCAGAATGAGTTTCTAGATTTGTATCTGGTTAACAGGGCCGGCTTTACCTATGGTGCACACGGGCGCAGGGTCTTAGGGGGCGCCCAGCGCCGTCCGCTCGCGACGCCTCCAAAGAGCCTGCATCACGCGCGACGCTTTCAAAGACCTTGAAAGGCGCGCTACGAGCGTCCTGTAATTCCTAATTAGCACTGGCGGACTAAGGGGTGGCGGATCGCCCGGGACGTGGAGGACCCCCAAACCTCGAGAAATACTACTATTTTTAATCAAATCCCATTGCACCCTTTGCGCTCAAATTTCCGGTCACTGAGGAAAATAGAACTTTAAGTATTCCAGTTTGATCGCGCGCCTACTAGAGGGCGGCAGGTTATTAATAAATTGCCCCCGGGCGCTACATGAACTAGGGCCGGCGCTGCTGGTTGACAACAATGAAATGGAGACAGTTCCTATTACATAGGACTTAAATATAAATGGCGAAATATACACTTCTGCCTATTGTGGTATTTAATATTCAGTAAGAGACTTAAGTGATGAGCTATTTTGTAGTGATAAATAGTAATACAATTTTAGTTCTGCTCACGTTGATAACACTATCTCTTAGAAGAGATATTTTACGCGTATTCAATTAGGAAATTTAATTGCATTTATTTCCGGCGTGTGCAGATAACCTTTTGACACTTGAAAAAGTGGCCAAAATCTGCTACATTATCTTGTCTTTACCAAAATTCTGTTTTAAACATTTTTATTCGCTTTTTAATCTACCGTATTCTAAGGGTGCCAACGGAACCCTATTACTAAGCCTGCACTGTCCGTCTGTGTGTCTTTCAGTGGGCTCTATCACATGAACCGTAATAGATAGACAGTTAAAATTTTCACAGAATGTGTATTTCTATTGCCGCTATAACTACAAAATATGAAACAACAAAGAAACATGTCTTTTTTCGGTGTCACTTGCCTTATGGTTCGGAACCCTTCGTGTATGAGTCCGACTCGCACTTGGCCGGTTTTTTTATACTGCCAAAGTGAAACTTACAATGAACATACAACGTAACAATATGAATATCACAGCTGTATATCAAATGGGGTATTCAGAGATGTATAGTAAATCAACTTTTCACTAGTTACATCCCTGCCTATACCTTTGGGCGAAACAGGCATTAAGTTATGAATTAAGTGTGTTCTCAAATTATTCCAACATTCAAAATCATTCCAATTTTAATGATATCCTACAATAAAACTTATCTAAGATTTATTTATTTCCCATCATAATCATTCATATTATAAAAAAATTGAATGTAAACAATCAGAAAGCATTTTAAAATCTAACAGATTAGATAAAATTATATTAATAATTTCGATAATAGTAGCATGACTTAAAATAAATAACAACAGACATCAAAAATATAAATGCATGAATTTTATCTTTACTTACAAAATTATTTCACAAGATTTTGAAATGTTTGTTTTGTTTTATAAAATTGTAAAACACATTATAACTTGTTCATACTTGTATCCCATGAAAAGGGAGGCAGAATTGCAAAATACACCTTCATTTTAGCATTTATATTTAAACCACATGTTGCTGCTGTCAAACAAGATGTTAATAAGTAGAGAAAATTTTCTATGCCTTCTGGGGATCCAGAATGTATTTGACTACCTGGCATCACCCAAAAAATTATAAAGTTTTGTTGACATTGATTAGGTTTTTGATTAAGTTGTGGAAAATAGCGTGCATAGCGGATTCAGCCTGTAATGTTCCTACTGCTGGGAGATAGGCCTCCTCTTGGTGAGAGGGAATGGGCCATGATGCACCACTCGAGCACAGTGCGGCTTGGTAGATGTCACATGTTTTGGAAATTTTAGTTCTAGGACATGCTGGTTTTAGGTGGAGAGCAGTGGCGATGAAATAATTAACACAAAGTAAAGTGCCTACATGGGATCGAACCCACAACCTACAACCCGTAAGTCTGGGCCATTCAAATTATTTCAAGTCATCATTGCCATTTCAGTCAAAAGATACCCACTGTTGGAGAGTGGCCTCTCCTAAGTCTTGCAATAAGCAACTGGTCCTGAACTCCCTAGTTTCTACATACAGTACTACATACAGTTTGATGAGCCACTTCTTCCCAGCTAAAGCACCAGGAAGGTGTGAAGGGCGGGCGTTTTGGTACTACTGTCTTATGTATTTTTGACATTCTATAAGTGCTGATTCTCAGCCTAGTGTGAAGAAATGACTTTTAAATTATATTTATTTATTATTTAATTAAATAATCTGCTTTACCTTCTCATGTCAAGTAATTTCATTGGCTGTTATTATTTCAGTCAGCCAAGCACTGCAGTTAACGTGAGTTTGAAAGTCAAATAATATTTTTTATGAAGATAAGCCTCAGAAAGCAGCCGTTACTTTCAGCAGGTGTATTTCCATAAGAAAAGAAATGACAAATTGTCACTTTATCAAATGATTTCATTACTTTTGAATGATTATCAGGTTCAAATCACCAGTATATTAAAGAGAACAAACAGAATTTCAGTGTTTGGTCATTAGAAACCCAGTGATGAAAATAACCTCTTTGGATTATCAAACTTGGGCAGGGTTTATGTTTTGAATCTTACTGGCATGCTTTTAATCAGTGGCAAATCATGGAGTCATTAAAAAAACTTGTTTGTCAACAAAGCATGACTTTATTTTATGAATCAATACAACCACTTTTTTTATCCAATCATAATCTAAATAAGGATTTTACACTAGATGACGTCTCTAGTTGTTTTTCTTACTATTTGGTTTATGAAATAGGCCCATTATAGAGCCAATTGCAATTAAAAGTTGCACTTCCTGATTAGTTTGAAAGTAATTAAAAGTTCATGAAGAACTTCGGAATACCTATTTCACATTGTTACTACATGTTACGTGGTCATGACTTCTATTTTTAAATTGAAATCTCATAGCCACATGTGTAAGCATACGGCAAACAATAAATGTGCTAATTATATTTTTTTTCGTAATATTATCAAAACAAAGCACCTACCTCGTCAAGGTTGGTATTGGGTCGAAGTTGGCCGTTGTATGCTGTTCCTCCCATTGTCGCAGCAGCTCAGTTACCTCTTGGGCTGGCCCTGAATCCATTTAAATTCACAAAATGTTTGTAATTTATAACCTCACTGTTAACAACTTTGTCACTCATGTACCGTAACGACACGACTCGAATAATAAATGCCAAATTTTTATTTACACTTTTAAAACTATAGATTATTGTACATTTTACTATAAAAATATTTATTTTGTTAGAACTAAATTCGTTAAAATGCAACGTTTTGTCTTTAAACCGCGCACTCATAAAACAAAATTTTATGCTAGGGATACCATAACAAAGAATAATTTGCTACTATTTACTTTCGGTTTTTGGCTGTGAATACGAATAAATGTCAGAATGTTAAGTCAGTTTTATTATTTTTAATTTTTTTAAACTGGCTTTTCGAAATAGCACATATGTTAACTAGTAAAATCCGAAGAGGGTTTTATTTCACCGTACAAAAGCTCAATTAACAAATTCGTGCTAGAGTTTTATCTTATCAATCATACAATATGTACTAGTAAGGGAACAGGGACTAGTAAGAAAATAGTTGGTAAGTAAAAATGCTTGGTGTTGCGATCGATGGACGTCAAAGTTCTTATTACTAATAATACCCATACCGTGGTGATGATGAAATTACAAGCATACAACATTTCACTTTTTAGATTCATTCAATAATCTAATATACAAGTAACGGCAGCACTGTTTATCAAAGATGTAAAAAACACTTCCGTCCGCTGAGTAAGTTATTAAGTACTAGCAGCCCGTCCCGGCTTCGCACGGGTATGTTTAACAAGGGTATATTTTTATCAAGGATTTCCAACGGTGAAAGAATTTTTCAAATTGGTCTAGTAGTTTCGGAGCCTATTCAATGCATACAAACAAACAATCAAATCTTTCCTCTTTATAATATTAGTATAGATGTAGTTCAGGCTTTCAATTATTAGACAACCAAAAATAATGAAATCTACTAAGAAATATGAGCTAGCGGCTGTCAACATTACAAAAGACCAAGACGTTCTAAGTGGGAGTATCCCCCCCCCCCCCTGTATCACAGAGTACCTAAAGCTAACCCTGTACTAACAAGCTTGATGTAGCCAGTAGCAAGCTGTAGCCACAGACTACATAGTATGCTGTAGCTGTCAGCTGTCAGCCCCCTGGCTTTTAACCTGGTTACGTTCTATAACAAAAATACCAACATTCTACGGCGTTAAAAAGGATTTAATTTTTTATTATCAGAATTATGTATGAATCGTTTAAAAAAGCTATTCATAAAATATTTACATTCCTTCACAAGATAAATAAAACTAACAATCTAAGAAGTTTTTCATCGAATTATTTCCGTAAGAATTTCAAAAGTTTTTATTGCATTAAATTTTCGAACGGGTAATGGAAATTCCATTACCCGTTCGAAAATTTAATGCAATAAAAACTTAGTTGACATATCCATTCCAGGAATGGATATGTCAACTAAAAACGGGCGGTGAAGCTCAATGTTGTGCTGTAAATTATGAAAACAAATAACTAATATAAAAAAAAAGTGATTATTTACCAAAGAAAGCGTCAAATATGTCTTTTAGAAACGATACGTTTTCGCAGTCACCTAGGACCAGCATGTCGGGAAGTTATGTTAGAAAACTACGATACAGAATATTACTCGAAGACCTATCTACTGTAGGTAAGTAAACAGCAGGTACATAAGAGAGAAGAAGAGAATTAATGAAAGGCGATTAACAAAAGGTATTTACAAGGCAGATGTGAGTGGAAGCCGGGAAGGGTCGGAAATTCTTCAGAAAGGTCAGGTGCGTAGTACTCGCAACCAGCGTGCGTGTATGGCCAGATGTATGAACGTAAACGAAGCAGGAGTATGTAAGGATTGTAGCGGGTGGCGGTCTATAGTTTTTGCCTACCCCCATGGGAAGCCCCTAAAACGACCCACTGACCAAGGCGTGAGTTTATGTATGTATCATCAAATGACGGTCACCAAAATTCATAAGTAACCAGGGCCGTTGGATATAGTTGAAGTTTAGTAAAAAACCAATAGAGGTTTTCGAATAAAATTAACGTAATTAATAGAAAACAAATAGTTAATTTATCAAATTAAATTTTGTTCAAAAAATCCATTAGTTTCTTATTAAAATTCGAGTGTATTTCGACCCTGGTTATATATATGGTTATGGTTCAGTCACCAAAAGAGATATGTATCTCTTTTGGTAACTGTACATATAGAAGTTCCTTGGTAAACAGTCCCTCTTAAAGCCATACCTCATTGGAACTCCATGGCAGCCTAGCCAGGAAGCATCGCCAACAAAAAAAAAATTGTTGGCTGTAAACTAAGCAGACGCCAGGTGAGCCTCACACTTTATAACTGTATACATATAGTTGGCAGCACGACCTGGCGACGTTGCTATGTCGTATGGCTCTAAGAGTGACTTTTATAATCAGTAAGGCCATACAACGGTAGGATTAGGTACCTGTGCACTTACTGTGTTCACTTGTGATGACTTTCTATGGTAAGGAGCAAGTAAGCAACTATAAAAATACTAAAGTTAACGTCAAAGATTATTCTTCTGTTTGAGGTAGCCTGAATAGTTCTTAAGTGAATTATCTTTGTAGTTGAGGCCTCTGTGAAGCTTATCCTTGGAATGAAGTAGTATTATCAAGAAACATGGAATGCTCCGGACGAAACCATGTCCCATATCTTATGTTAGAGGGGTAGGTAGGTTAGGGTACCTAGGTTCCATAGGTAGGTACCATAGGTTCTCAACCTTATTTTGCCCATAGGTAGGTACAATAGGTTCTCAACCTTATTTTGCCCACTGCCTACATTGAGTTTTTTTTTCTTTTTCTAGAGCCCCCATTTTTTTTATTTGTCACAAATCAGAAACAGCTAGTGCCACGATTATATTTAAATGTGTAATATTATATAGTCGTAAGATCCCATCTCAACGGCCCCTAATATTCTCTGGGTCTACTACTACCACTTGAAAGTCTCAAATGCCTACGAGCAGGTGTTATCACCGACGTTAAATAGATAGATAGATTCATTTATTTGCCTGAAATGTGGTATTATACAGTTTTATCAAACATACACAATACTTCTTCATATTCCGCTTCCTAAATTCGGCATGCAAATTTTGTAACTAACTATGATTCTAATTTATGCAATTCAAACAAATAATTAAATTCCAATGTCAAAAATGAAAAGTACTAAATCAAAAATTGTCTACATATCAAATTACAAATTTCAAAGAAAAATTATTAAATTACAAATTTCAGATGACAACCAAATAAATTAAATTAAAAATGTAAATAGCTTAAAATAAAAATGTCAAATTTTATTTTCATGTCATGCAACTTTCCCATTTGTCCTACAATTCATAAATTCCTTAATAGTATATAAAAACAAATTTAATTGAGAACCTATGTGCTAAGTGTCCAAAGAGTCCATACACCTACACATCTGAGGACCCAAAAAACGCCACAACTGATCTAGCATCATAATATTTTTACCTTCGCTATTAACTCGAAAAGAAGAAGATCAACAAACATAAACAAATATAGCATGTCATGTTGAGAGGGTGAATGAAGGGCGATTAACAAAAGGTATTTACAAGGCAGATGTGAGTGGAAACGCCGGGAGCGGACGCCCTAGGAGGACATATAGTGACCTTATTGGTGATGTTCTTCAGAAAGGTCAGGTGCGTAGTACTCACAACCGGTGTGCGTGTATGACCAGATGTATGAACGTAAACGAGGCAAAAGGAGTATGTATGGATCGTAGCAGGTAGCGTTCTGTAGTTTCTGCCTACCCCCATGGGAAGAAGGCGTGAGTTTATGTATGTATGTGTGTGTACAACACTATGTTGTGGTCAGCTTCCAGTCTTACCAGATGCTGCTAAATACCATTTATATGGAGCGACTGACCTTCATGACCCATATACTATGTAACACAATACCCATTGACAAGACTGCTTGTCAAACTTTCAGGCTTCTAACTCCTTTAGTGTTTTAATCTATATGTATAAAAATACATCCCTATTTCCCTTGGTCATCACGCGTGAACGTTTGGACCGTTTTTTTTTTTTTGTGTTTGTTATTATCAGGACAAGGATCTTATGAAATTAAAAATTAAGGAAGTTGATCGGAATGTTACAAAATTTTAGAAAACTTAACGCCAATATAAATTTTACATAACTGTCAGTTGTTTGAAATAACTGTCAGCGATTGGCAGAATGCGCGCTGCAAATATCGTCTAACACAGATGGATCGGTTGATAAATGAGTCGAAAGTTTTAGTTTTAGTCAATAGTCAAAACTAAAACTAAATGACATATGACATTCATAGTTAAGATAGGACAACATCTGTGGGGTCAGCTTGTATATATATATAATGTATATTATTTATGTGAATTACAGAAGATGAAGCTACTAACAATTTGGAGTGTATGGACAAGACGTCGCAAGCCGTGAAAGAGGCTAAGGACCTGCATAAAGAAGGAGGCGTTGAGGAGAGAGTCAGACACCCAGGTAATCTATTTACTAATTAAATGATTTATTTGAGAGTAAATGCTTTTGGTTTAAAGAATCTTTATTTCTCATAAGAGCATGATACAGTGCACTTAAATGAGATTTAACTTTCACATGTAGAACAGAGGCGTAGATACCGCCGTATCTGCCGTATCAATTATACGGGGCTCCCCGACGCGAAGCGACGTTAAATATTATCCTTAATACCTATTGATAAAATGCCACTAACTAATTAGTAACTAATGAAAAAAATCGAATGAATGATATTTGTTTGTGGCTTCAAACTCAAAGCATTTATTTCATTTAAGCCATTTAGATTTGATTTGTCAAGGGGTCGCACATTGGGGATAGAGCCAATTTTTTGTTCAAAACCACCCAGAGATCGCAAAAATAAACCAAATGAGACAATTTTAAGACAGAAATGTTTGTAATTAAATTCTAAAGAGACTGACGAAGCCGGATTTCTAATATTCCTTAAATCTAAAACTTCATAACCCACTAAAACCAAGGTAAAGCGAGTTTTACCCTGTTCTTTAACCCTTTCAGTCACGCATTTCAACTTAATATAAATAGTATATTAGAATTCAGCACATTACATAACTTCAAAACTGAAAAAAAAACGAAAAAATAAATATTTTTTTAAAAATTTGTTTAAACAAATTATTCAAACAACTTAATAATTAAAATTGTTTCGAAACATTAGTAGCATATTTAATTTTTGTGCATAAAAAAAACCCTTAAATTTAAACAAACTTTAAAACAAAATATAATTTTGCATAAATTTGCTTTATCAAATTGTTTAAATAACTTAGTTTTGCAAAACATTCTACAAATAAACAATTTGCAACACGATTAACTTTCTAATATATTTATTGTTTATTGCGTATCAGGAAAAAATCTCATGATCACTAGAGTATAATATAAAATCAGTCATAATATTAAAAAAATAAAAAAATATTCAACTCAAGCATTTTTTATAAAAAAAATTACTAACTAATTTCGCAAATCGGGCTTCGTGAGTGTATTTGGTATTTAATTTCAAACATTTCTGTGCAAAAATGGTTTAATTTGGTTAATATTTGAGGTCTCTAGGTAGTTTTGAACATTCTGTCACCAATGTGGGTCGGTCAGTCAAAAAGATGAAGCTAGTTAGCTAGCCCATTCCAAAGCGTAGTAGGGTATCTATGGAGAAGAACGGGCAAGAAACTCACAATAATAGCTTTACTTTTCAAGTCAGTGTGCTATTTTGTAAAAAAACATTACCTAGAGTAGGTATTGTTTTTTGAGACTTCGGTGTGGTCGGGTAAAAAGGGCCACCAACAAATTTCGATACAGGGCCCCTTTAGGACTAGCTATGCCACTGATGTAGAATAAGTAGGTAAAACTATAACACCGACGTACGAGGCAAACAGCAAACAAAACAAAATTGTAGGTAGTTACATAAAAACAACTTAATATACATAATCAGCCTATAATGTTCCCACTGCTGGGACACAGGCCTCCTCTCTTTGAGAGGGAATGGGCTGTAATCTACCACGCGGGCCCAGTGCGGGTTGTTAATGTCACATGTCTTCGAATTTTTGGTTCTAGGTCATGCCGGTTTCCTCACGATGTTTTCCTTCACCGTTTTGAAAGCAGTGGTGATGAAATTATTTACACAAAGTAAAGCGCCTGACTGGGTTCGAACCCACGACCTACAACTCGTAAGTCGGGGCCGATACCACTGGGCCACCACTGCTCCCTCTTAATCAAAAAACTCTTCCTCCATAAAAACAACTTAATACGGCTAGCCAATTTGACACCAAGGTACCCTCATAGGTACTGATTATTCCCTTTGTGAAGCTATGGTGTATAGCATAAATTCTCAACCTTATTTTGCCCACTTTGAGTTTTCTCAAAGTCAAAAGTCAAATCATTTATTTCAAATAGGCACATAAAAGGCACTTTTGAACGTCAAAATTTACAAAAAAATAGAATTGGTTCTAGTTGCCCCTTCCAAAAGGTAGTTTCGTATGGAGAAGAATGGGCAAGAAACTCCACCGTTACTCTTTTAAAAATGTTTTACATTATTATGTATACATTAATTATATGTAAAGACGATGCATCTAGAATAAAATTACTTTACCAGAATAGGTAAAAATAATTAAATATAACGCATGACAGGTAAATTAATTATGAGATAGATACTCTCTTCTCTCATTCTTTTTTCGAGAACCCCCCGATTAATTTCCTTACCATCTGTTGTGAATCTGAAACAGCTATTTTAAACGTGTAATATTATACAGCCGTAACATCCGCCCTCTAATTTTCTCTGGGTCTTCTACTGACCCTCTGAAAGTCTCAAACGCCCACGACGGGGCGTTATCGCCCACGTTGAAAACCTATGGTCTTAAGTAATACAAACTCGCAAAATGTGGTTGTACTAGACCACTAGACACCTTCCTATCCTTTCGATGAGTAAAATCACTATATATAAAAGCGATTTTCTCCTTAATTTTTGAATTAAATTTTATGTTGTTACTAACATACTATTTTCGAACCCATAGGTTTATGTAATACTAGCTTTTTCCCGCGTCTTCGCCCGCGTGGATGTTGGAAATTATCCCACGGGACTATAGGGGTATGAGGAATAGGGTGTAAAGCTCACTCATACTCTATAGAAAAGGGAGGATCCTCCGACCAGACGGGTGTTATGTCTGGTGGGCAACTGCCTGACAGTTGATGTCGGGACGTTGTATATACACGCTGAAATTTTAATGGTTGTTTTCCCGCAGCGAATTGATTTTCTCTTGGTAGTACAATCGATTTATAAAAAAATAAATAAAAAATATTAATAAATGGCAGATTTACAATTGTGAAAAACAAAACTCGAAAGCGACCTCGAACCAATAGTAATACAGCGCGAACGGCCGATAGCGCGCGGCGCGGGCGCGTGCGACGTGCGGTCGTTACCCTCGCGCTACACCTGATAACTACCTAATCCTAAGTTAACGAAACACAATAGAGTGTAAACTCCATAACAACATTTACGGGACTGCGCATTTTATGGCGTTATTGAGAGTTATCGTTAAATGGAGAGAAGAAAGGTCTATATTATTTTACAATTAGGTAATAAGTATTAATTAATAAGTTTGAAAGTTTGTGAGCAACTAATAGAATATGATAAATTGATAACGTATAGACAATGCAAAACAACCTAACGACAGTCTAGCAGCCGAGGTAAACTCGCAAGGTAATTACAACAAACAAAATACCGAATTTCTTAGAAACTTTAGTACGTAAGATGCCGACAGCCGAGGTACACACGTGCTAGACAATAAAGCAACAAAATAACGAACAAAAGAACTTACACAGCTGCAGTTCCACAATACAGGTTTGATGTTATGTGTTATGTAGAAAGTACTGTTTATTACTTAATAATGACGTATTGGTGTCGTTATTTAGAGTGGGTTTGTTGCTACATAGAGTGTATCATTGTATGGACAACAAGGTAAACAAACCAAAGTCATATAATTTCGATGTTTTAGGGAGTTTGTTGTTAAATCTAGTGGCGTTAAATGGAGTTTACACTGTATTTACCTAAAAGTTATTCCAATTTCCCTTCATACTTTTACGGGCTTAGGACCGTCATAAATACTTTATTACTTACAACTTACTGAACACAAAACTGAAAAACAAGTTTAATAAGTTAATTAACTTACAAAAAAATATTTTCTGAGTTAGACAATAAAGTATTCACGGCGTATTTAAAAAATTGGAATCAGCTTATTTACAATGATTTTAATTAACTAACCTACTTTTAAATGTTCGCTATTTACAAAGGTACGAGTAGGTACTTACACTTCCCGGTAACGGAGTAATTGTTCGAAATGCAAACCACTGCGTTCAGTACACAACCGAGCACGTTTTATTAGATTGTCTTTCAGTTTTACCAAAGTGTCACTGTCACGTCTTACGATATTAAAAGCGTCCACTATCGCATTTAATAACGCGTCACGAGTTTCGTGTTCTTCACGATACACCAGGCGCTTGAGCTCAGACCACAAGTAAAAGTCCAACGGAGTCAGGTCCGGGCTTCTAGGTGGCCAAGGCACTGGCCCGCTGCGTCCGATCCAGCGCTGGGGAAACACCGAGTCCAGGTGTTCTCGCACGGCGCGCTGATAATGAGCCGGGCACCCATCATGCTGGTAGTGCAGATTATCGACAGGCACCGCTAGCGGAACATCGTCTAATAAGTCCGGGATAACATTACGTAGCATTTCTAGGTAAGTTGCACCTGTCAAGTGTCCAGTCACGAAATGCGGTCCAATGAGATGGCCATTAAGTATACCGGCCCACACGTTAACACTAAAACGCACTTGATGCGCACACTCGCGAATAACATGTGGGTTATTAAAAGCCCAAAAATGTTCGTTACGCTGGTTGAACAGTCCTACTCGCGTAAATGTTGCTTCGTCCGTCCACAAAATGCTCAGATTCTGATTTTCAATTAACCACTGACAAAAAGCAATTCTGGCCGGCGCATCGTTTTCGTGGAGGGCATGAACTCGACGAAAATGATAAGGATGCAGTCCTTCACAATTGAGCACTTTCCAGACGTAATATTGGCTTACGCCAAACCTAGCCGCAGCCATACGTGTACTTCGACGAGGATCCCGTTCGAAGTACTCGATGATCTCGTCGTCGAGCTCTGGCGAGTGAACGGCTGATCGACCTCTGCCCTGTGCATGCGCTGGTGTCTCGAACTGCCCATGATCGAGTAGCCGCTGTGTCGTGGCTACGATTGTCCGGGCCTGTGGGACTTGGGGGTTCAGAATCCCGCGAAGACGGAGCGAATGCAAGTGTTGTGGCTCCGAGTAAAGTCGCCGGGCAGCGTGGGAGTTGTAGTCAGCCCTGGCGTACAGTTGCACCATAGCGACGTACTCCAAATAAGAATAATCGTAATGTCGATCCATTTTTGCAAATCACGTTTAAATCGCATTGCGCGTACGATGATCGCAGGACAACTGAGTTTACTGAGTAGCTGGCTGAGAGAGCCGGCGGCGGCGCGGGGCGGGGGTGCGTGGGGAGGCGGTCGCCGCGTGCGGGCTAGATTATGCCTTATCACTACGCACGACGGCTTATTTTGCTCTGAACGTTTAAGAATCGGTCTTCACTTTGTCGGCAGCGCGTGGAGGTACGTGCGGGCGCTTCAAGTAGTACCTACGCGCTACGCTACGTTGTGTATTACCATTGTTTCTCACGCTTTCGAGTTGATGCATCTTTTTAAATTGTTTGATAATTAAAACTTTTTTTATTTTTTAAGTTTCAACTCTATAAATCGATAGTACTACTGAGGGCAAATCGTTCTGCCGCGGGAAAACAACCACTAACATTTCAGCGTGTATGCTAGTCGCGCAGTAAACTCTGCTTGCGCGATGCAGGATTTGCGTGACGTCAGTGTGACGTGTAGCTTGCATGTGGCGGTTTGATACCGCTACACTACCTTGATAAAAAGTATCCTACATAGTAATCCAGGTTCCAAATTCCATCCAAATCCGTTGAGTAGTTTTTGCGTGAAAGAGTAACAAACATCCATCCATCCTCACAAACTTTTACACGTGGTAGGTATTTCAACGTTGCATTCGTCGTTTCACGAAAAAAACACTATTGAAATTTGCCAAGTGTTGACATATTACTGCTCGTGACTGTACAGGTGTGATAACATAGGTAACTTGTATGTAATATTTGCAGGTGAAGGCTACCTAGATTCCCGGGTGCTTCGCGCCGCCAGTGACGTCACAGTTCGCTGTTCTGAAGCCGTCAGCGGAAACGTGAACACTTACGATAAGCATGAGCTGGCGCGCCATATTGTAAGTAATAGAGTCGTTGACTACTATCAAAAATATACATTAATTAATACTTATTTTAAAGATGTTACTAAAATGAGACGATTTGCAAAAAAAGAAAGTACATCGGTGGAGAAATGGAGGAGTTACCCACTTTTGAAATTATTCTTCTATCCTTGTCACGTAAAACGATCTTTGCACTGAATCGCGCGAAGTTACTATGGCGGTCCTGTGTTGTGACGTCAGGTGCTAATAAAGCTGTCTCTGTCTAGCATCGACTTTAAACGGCATAGAACTTTACCATTTTTTTGATAAATTAACTTTTTTTTTACTATGGTTTAATATTATACAGTAAAATAGTCCATTAATCTCGGCCCGATCATACGTACCACAACTACACCACAACGACAACACGTGGACGGCCGCTAATTTGTATGAAAATGAATAGTTTATTCACACGGACCACATTTGGCCGTCTAAATCTACCATGTGGGCCATACCGACCACAACGCAACCACTAGCGAGACTGCGCACTAGCGGCCGGCCACGTCGCAAACACAACGTTGCGTTGACGCGACGACACTGTGCGCTCCTTATTCATTCTGTGTTGTGATAGCCACAACGTAACCACATCGCAGCTACAGCCCCAATTCAAACTTTATGGCGGCTCTGAAGTGCGCTATTCGCTGCGCAGTACCGCCCCCCTCACCCTCGCCGACACGTGAATTTGTTACTGCGCAGCAACTCGTCTCATGTTCCGAGCCGCCATAAAGTTTGAATCGTACTGTACTAGAGACAACGCAAATACATCGTTTGTAGTTACCACAACGCGACTGCAAAACTTTTAAACAAAAAACAACCGACTCCCAAAAAAAAAACACTAAGAAAGTGTAAGTTTAGTGTTTTTTTGGAACTCGGTTGTTTTTTTTGTAATAAGTTTTTAGTTGTGGTACCTATCCCACACAAATTCGTATACCACTACTTGATATGTAAATAACAGTGACAAGAAATGATTAGAACATCATCAATATAAACTAAGTGGAAAAAAAAATACGCAGTATTAAGGATACCTCAGAAACTACTGGTCAGAACTTTATCAAATTTATATGGGACCACGTGAGAAGCGCCAGCTTTCAAATTAAAAAAAAAATCCTCCAAATCGGTTTAACCAGAAAAAAGTTCTGAGCTAAAACACTAAAAGAAAAAAAACAGTCGAATTGAGAACCTCTTCAACTTTTTTAGAAGTCTGCTAAAAAGCTGCAGCGACATTATTTACACGTAACCACTGCTTGCCCGCATTTTGTCGATGCGATATGGTGTGGTTGTGGCACTTAGTATTAGAAAATACGGTTTGAAACAAACCTATCATCAACTGAAAGAAGAACTCACATGTTTCTGGAACTCTATTCTTTTCTGTCGCTCGGAAACGTCTCCGTCGCGTCATTCATAAGAGCGAGTAAACCCGGCCAAGTGCAAGTCGGAGTTGAGCATAAAGTACAGTCGCTAGCAGGTCTAACTACACGAAACTCAAACTCCAAACGGTTTTAAACCTTAAAATGTTGATGGTTAAGTTCAAAGTTGAATGAGAAAATCGGACAGTTTGTGGTAACTTGGTGTGGTGGCGACTGTACCAAAACCGGCCCTTGCAAGCAATTTTTCTAATGCCCATGACCTATTTCCCAAGCGAAGTAAAGGATTCAGTGAGGAGAAAATTCAAAGTCAGGCGGAATAGTTCTGGTTCAGTTCAGTTCAATATGAAATTACAAGGATTTCACTTACTTATGAACATTTTTAGATATTTGTAAATCCAGGTTATAAACTATCTGTGTTCCAAATTCGATCCAAATCCGTTCAGTAGTTTTTGCATGAAAGAGTAACAAACATCCCTCCATCCTCACAATCTTTCACATTTATAATATTAGTACGATAATATAAACATCACGCCTGTATTCCCCGTAGGGTTAGACAGAGGTGTACCTATAGCACACCCACATTTCGCCAGTTATGTTTAAGTCCCATGTAACAGGGGGCGAGCCTATTGCCAACAACCGGGCACAAATCCAGACTCCGGGCTGCTATTGAGAAATTCCAGATGGAAAATACTAATAACGCCCGACCCGAGAATCGAAACCAGGACCTCATGCTCCGCAGTAACGCTTGCGATATAAACTTTGACTTAATAACTAAGTAGATATGTCTTGGAACGAAGGTCTTTATCGCACGGTACGGACTTGGCGGATGGGGGATAGGCGAAAAAAAGTGTAAAAGTTTCCGTCACGACCCTTTCTTTAGTGTAGACGTTTATCCATAGAGCGTATGCTATTGGCTGTGCCCAGTCATAGGTGCGCTCTTATTGGTTCAAGGCAGCCAGTAAGTTCGCACTGGCTGCGCAGGTATAGTTTGTATATTTTTTTTCATGTAATTAATATATTTTTAACCTATTTATATTACGACTCTTTTATTTTTTATAGCCAATTTATTGACAAATTGACTAAAAAACTACGAAAGATACTTCGTTTCAACCGACTGTTCCACGATACTCACGCTTTTTTTTTTAAATTAAACCATTTACCTAAGTAACTGTTCATTTCGTACGGAAATTAATAAATAAAAAACTTGAGAGGTGTCAAGGGAGACCCGGATGGAACGAAGTTCCATTTAAAAAAAAATAACTGGCTTGCTTTCTATGAGAGAGAGAGAGACAGACAGAGAAACACGCTCACGCCGCACGGCTTACAACTGTAGCAAAAAGTGTCGTTACAACTTTTGGTCTTAATTTTTTCCGTCTAGCCCCCTTTCGCAACGCGCGATAAGAAACTTCGTTCCAATAATATTAACGAACACAAAACTAAAACTATGTAGTCCAACCGCAAAAGTAATAATTGCATTGCCTTGCATTGATTAAAATTTAGTTCTCATAGACTTAAACCGGCACTTTCCAGGCCGAGAACCCAGACTTCTGGCACTTCACGTTCCCCCAAGAGGTTCCCGTGGTCGCGCACGTGTTCGGCACGTTCACGCCCGTCGAGCAGCGTCCGGTGCGCGTGCGCAAGCAGGTCGAGAAACAACAGCTGGCGCAGCTGAAAGAGCCCGAGAAAGTTGACAAGTATGTATAATCACCAGAGATCGGAATAGGTAGAGTTTATTTAGCTAAACTTCGAGGAAGGAAGTAACATAGAGTGGATAATACCTCCTCTTAAGTCCCGGAATAATTATAATGACATTTAAATCCCGGGATTTAAAAACCACGAATTATTTATTGGACTTTATAGTTACAAATTATTGTGTTTTTTAATGATTAATTCTGAAAAATTCTTAGTTGGAATAAATATCCAAAGTTTGACAATTGATATGAAATTGATGATTATTGTTCAAAAAATATATCTTTCCTACAGTCGCGAATCGTTTTTTGATCAACATACGACGTAAAACAGTGCTGCAATTTGCAAAAAAAAAAACAAAGAAAATTTGAGGCGGGCTACAACTAAGGAACCCCTTAGAATTATCGTTTTTATATGCGAGCGTTTCTGTGGTTATAAACCAATTTTTCTTTCTTTCTTACCTAGACTAGATAAGACAGAAGAAGGCTGCTCCCAGATGGTGATGCGCGTGAGCCGGTTCATCAGCAAGTGGTATAAGCATCATCACCAGCCCCTGAGTTACTTCCATACTGTACTGGACCCGGGCAGCTTCAGTAAGAGTGTGGAGAACATCTACCATGTCTCGTTTCTGGTCAGAGATGGGTTGATCTCTATTAATTTGGGTAAGTACACTTACAGGTACTTTTTATGTTAAACTAGCGACCCGCCCCGGCATCGCTCGGGTGCTATGTAGATACAAATCTGGTGTCAGTGTGGAGTGATTATAAGTTATTAATAAGTAACATATTGGATTGATTTATAAGCACGCGCCGCGCCCACCGGACGGACGTACGGCCCGACGTCCGCTCTGCTCCACCATTTTAAATCCCTGATATTTTCTAAGATGTTCATTTTAATGATATGTTGTAAAGGGCAAATTTGATCTACATTAAATGCACAACGTATCTAACGTATTCAATTGGATAAGGAATAATACTGTATTGTTTAAAATAGCTTCGTAAATGACCCATTTTTTTTTTGTAATATGTAAAGGATAAAAATTGTTACTGTGAGTTTTCCATAGGAGATAGTCATATGCGATCGTGGACTTTTTTATAGATCTTTGTAAGATCTACAATTCCGTAGTACATTATTTTGTCCTATCTCGTAAGCTTTAACCAGCGTTTGCAATGTAAGCGCACAAAAATATGTTTTTTACGACATCACATTACAAATCCTTGAAATTCTCGGCTTTTCTCTACTATAATATGCATGTATTATACATATAAAGCTTCCTCTTGAATCACTCTGTCTATTAATAAAAACGGCATTAAAATCCGTTGCAAAGTTTACAAGATCTAAGGGTACAGACAAAAAAAACGACTTTGTTTTATACTATGTAAAGAAGTATACTGTAATGCTCTGGCCAAACTCGCTCGCGTCGATTGTATCAACTAAATTATATGGAAGTCTTCGAACAGGCACAAATCGTTGCGTAACTTCCTTATCATTAAAACGATCATGTACGATTTTGTAACAATATTTTGATTTAAAAGAGTGTCCGTGGAGTTTCTTGCCCGTTGTTCTCCATAGGTATCTACTACGCTTTGAAATGGGCAACTAGCTTCATCTTTCTGACTGACCGATCCCTTGACAGTTCAAAAGTGCCTGTGATTGGTTAATCTATACATCTATTAAGGATATAAAAAAAATGGAGTGTCTGTTTGTAATATTAAAATAACCGCTTTTTACTAAATGCATATGGATTTTCTACACGGTACATAGACCAAAATATCATTTTTTACAATTTTTGTCCGTCTGTCTGTTTGTTCCGGCTAATCTCCGAAACGGCTGGACCGATTTTGACGGGACTTTCACTGGCACATAGCTGATGTTATAAGGAGTAACATAGGCTACTTTTTTATCCCGGTAGCACGTTCCATTAGGGTAATTTCCGACGTCCACGCGGGCGATGCCGCGGGCTGCAGCTAGTTTGAAATAAATGCTTTGAGTTCCGATTAAAAGCGATATTTTAAAGACAACCTTTGGGTGAAGTCATGAAAGAAAAGAAATAAGAAAGAAAAAAAAAAAATCTGCACAAACAACACGGACAATACAAAAAAAAAACTATTATAGACAAAATACATACACTAATAAAAAGTAGCCAAAAGCCTCGTATTTAAAACGTTATAAGTTTGACAATGTTGTCTATTACTTGACGTCCAAAGACAATAATAGACATTGCTTAATGTGTTGCGATTATTGACATATAAATTATATGGACTTAAAATGTTTGACTATACAAAAAACAGTTATACATATATGAGGCATATCGACGCGAAAAACATAAAAATACTGCTATCTCTTTTTAACTTTGTTAATTTTGCGTAAGTGAAAAATGATAACAGTGTTTTTGACAGTAACTATAGTGTCAAGCATTCATTCCTAGCGTCATTGAAATACCTATTTGCGGCCGGGTCGCCATTTTATCCGCTCGCTATTTGGTACAGTCGCCGTACCACAAGTTACCACAAACTGTCAGATTTTCTCATTCTATTTTGAACTTAACCATCAGCATTTTAAGGTTTAAAATCGTTTGGAAAAATTTGACAGTTTCGTGTAGTTTGACCTGCTGGCGACTGTAACAAAGCTTGGTACGTCAACTGTCAAATGCTCTTGAGCTGCGGATATAATTTGATGAATTGAGGAGTCATTTTCTGTATTATTGCGTTAGAAATCGGTTCTATAGTATAGAAATCTTCAATAGCAAGATGCCCAATTTGCAATATAATCGATGTTATATAGAAATATCAATATGGGTTGCCCTATTAACCGCCATTTTATCCGCTCAGTAAAGTGTAGGTATACACGTTTTTCTTGTAGGTATGCCAAGTCCATATGATTTATAAGTCAGTGGTTGGCAACAAAAAACAAACAAAACATGGAACCATCTATTTTTATAAATACTTTTGTAAACAACAAATACAAGTGAGATGAAATCATCAGTCATTAACATCATTCACAGCTGGACTTCACCCAGCGCTGGGCACAGGCCTCTCATGTATGTACCCCTGTGCCAGCCTCATCCAGGTTTTATGCAGGATAGCAACAATGTCTGCCCATCTTGGGGTCGGGTGAAGTAAATAAAAGTAAATCCTCCCTGTGTTACAGATGAGGAGTATGGCCTGCCGTTCATAACGCCGCTGTCTACAACGCAGGAGCGTGCAGACGTGTCCGATGAGAAGCAGTTTATCGTATCTATAGATATGCAGCGGTGGCAGGTACGGTGTAATTAATTATTCACGTCTTCTTCCCACGGGGGTAGGCAGAAACTACAGAACGCCACCTGCTACGATCCTTACATACCCCTTTTGCTTCGTTTACGTTCATACATATGGGCCCTTTTTAAGACTTTTCTTTTCAAAACTTTACAAGTCAACAAATCTACAAAATTGTAAAAAAAATTGCATAACACAGAAATTATAAATATGTATGAGTTACATTATTGTAGACTTGTCACTAAAATTTACATATTTGTAAGTTTTTTTACAGTATTTGTCCTATTACATGGGACTTAAACAGCGAATTGTGGGTGTACTATAGGTGTACCTCTGCCTAACCCTGTGGGGAATACAGGCGTGATGTTATGTGTATGTGTGTTGTAAGTTTTTTCCGGTTACAATTGTGTGGCTTAGAGTTTTGGTGTTACACGCACTTGTAAGGTTTACAAATAGGTAAATTGTAACTTGTAATTGTATAGTTTTGTGGTATACTTAGGGCCTTGGTCATGCAAACGTCCGTTGAGAGTACTACTACAGTGTAATTCTATTCAAAAATATAAAGAAAAAAAAAACTTATTTTATTATGGTACACAACGTTACTTACTCTTTATCTTATATGGCATAGTATTTTTATTTCACGGAAGTGACGCGCGCTTTACTTGTGGTAAGTTTATAGTCCTTCAGACCGTATTTCGGCCATGGCGGCCAATCTCAACGGAAACTAGCCTTCAGCGCGGGGGATATTATAGTGCAGGCGTGTGTGCGCAGACACAGGTGTAGTCTCATAGTCCTCAGGGCGGCAATCCGACACGACCGGAGATCAGGCGCAGGACACGCGGGGACACGTGCGCGGGGCGGGGGGGGGGGGGGGGGGAATCACACCGCCAACTTCCAAACTCCGGGCTTTTACTAAGAAATTCTTAATAGAAAAACCCAATCGAACCCAGACTCCCACGCTCAGCAGTCGCTCTTGCAACCACGAGACCAAACAAAGTGTACAAACATACTGTGAATGTGTGTGTGTGTGAAGAAGAGTAGCGTTAGTACATAACACACACACACTTCCGACTTCGCCATAGACTCGGACGGTACCGAGAGCTCCTGCGCTTACACACACATTCACAGCGTGTTTGTACACTTGGTAACCACAAGTAAAGCGCGCGTCGCTTCGTTAGATAAAAATCCTGTAGCGGTCCACGCGCCAACGGCTAGTTTCCAGCTTAGCCCACGAAAGCACTGACAATTTTATCGCACGCTGGATTTACAACGCTCTGCTTAGCGCCGACAGTTGAAAATCCAACAGTCTGTTTTTGCAACGCACTGGGATGCACTATGTTAGATTCTCAACGTTCGGCTCAACACCGAGAGTTGAAAATCCAGTGCACGATAAAATCCTGCCGTGATATTTTTACGTCCGTGTGAATGTGGTGTTACAAACCGGTTTGCGAACATTAGTGAGTGTGAGAACTTGCGGGCGACGGCGACACAGCCGTGCGAGAGGCGCGGCATGCATAGCGCTATCGCCGGGGAGCGGGATACCCGCACAGAGCTCAGCTCGCTCCACTATTCTGTTAGAGGGGGTTTGGTCCACATTTAGAGCCCTTTGATTAATACATAGTTAAACATGACCATTAGTCAATTTAACAATCAGATAGTCAATAGCAGTCAAAGTTTAATAGTTTTTAGTTCAGCGGTCAATTTTTTTAACTGTAGTTATCTTAACCATTTGTCAAATAACATACTTCTGTAATTTTTAACACATTGTTAGTTTAACTAACGCATTTTAACTATTAGTATGTTTGACTACTGATCAAACAACGGGCCCTTAATACTTCAGCGGAATAATCGCGTAACACACTAACAGTAGGAATGGCTGTCATTTTGACAGTTCAACAACATTCATTGCGTTATTAACGTTGTTGAGCAGACAAATTTTTCGAACATATGAAGCAATGGATTAGCAATAGGCTTCAAAATGATTCAGATTGTGACTGATAGTGTTACGCATTGTGCGTGAACTCACATTGCGGCCGTCGGTGGTTATTCCAACTATCGTCCACTACTCTGTATTGTCATCGTAAAATGTACTTTAATGCAGTAGATTTAAAATCCCAACTTGAATGACAAGTTATTCGCAGTGTCGCAGCGGTTTTGTTATAATGAGTAACGACCTTGATACAATCGGCGAAAGCGAATTTCGTCCCGCATCCCGCGCGGTATTTGCCTCAGTTTGGCCAGAGCTTTACGCTGTATATTTTTTCTCATTCCAGGACCTGGTTTCAGCGTTTGGCATCCAAAAGCCAATGATGGTGCTGAAAAATAAATAATATAACATTTCGTCAACAATATTGTTTGTTCGTAACAAAATCTGTCTGTGATTGTAATAACTTGAAATAAATCTACGTAAGTTTTTATTTTCTTACGAAATTAGTTTTATTTTTCTGTATAAATCGTCCCCATTAATTCACACTTATTATTATAGTGTTTTTAGGTTACGCATCGATGCGTGCTTTACTTGTGGTAACCAAGTGTACAAACACGCTGTGAATGTGTGCGTGAAGACGAGTAGCGTCAGCACGTAACACACATACGCACAGTTCCAACTTCGCCATTATCTCGGACGGTACTGAGAGCTCCTGCGCTTACACACACATTCACAGCGTGTTTGTACACTTGGTTACCACAAGTAAAGCGCGCGTCGCTTCGTGACATAAAAGTACTATATGCCACGGGCACCTAAATCCCACCGTGTTTATCAGGCTTATATTGGGAACGCAGATTAGCTGGCAACATTTTTACACACACAAACTGTATTCAATGTTGCCAGCAATTTATGTTTCCTGCATTACGAAGAGAAGCTAAAATAATGTCGTGTCAGTGATAGTACAACTGGCTACAATTTAAATGCTCACCAAAAAAATCTTTAGACCCTAAGACGAAGTACCAAGTAAAATAAACCAACTCTATACCGACGTGCCTAAATAACAACGTTTTAAGTTCCAAAATAATTATACACTCATCAGAATAATTGTACGTGTTGCATTTATATTCTTTTTGCCACCAAATCTTGTTTAAGTTGCTCACCAAAAATAATTTGCTTCAAAATGCAAGGGTGGGATAGGATGCAAGAGCGAGCTCGGTACTTGGGGGACCCCGACTCGGACAGAGACCCCGCCATCCCCTTTGTGGTTATTTTTTTTTAAACCACCCTGATGTAGGAGCTTCGCTAAGCGGGGCTCCGTCTACTACGCCTTATAAATAAATAAAAAGGAAAATAGGTTAATTTCTACAATACTTCATGAAACACAATTTGGTGAGTATTTCGAATTTTTTGGTAGTAATAAAGTTATTTTCTGGTAGGCGTTTAAACACAAGCTCAACTTACATAGTGGAATAGAATAAACTAGATAATGTATATTTGCATAGAATGTAGACACTAAGACCGCGTCCTAACCAAAAGACAGTCGCGCGAAGACGCGATCGTGCGTTCATTTGTCACTTTTTGTTCGGCGAACCTGAACGCGTGGCCGCGCAGACAGAGGGCGCTATCCGGTTTTCCGAACAAAAACTGACATGCACGTGGCGATCGCGCCGATGCTTATAAATAAATAGCCCACGGGGTTCGAAGAGCGTCACAAAAAAAAATGTGTGTGTTTTTGTTAAATGAGGAGGTTAGGATCAAAACCAATACATATCCACTTTTTTTAAATAGGGAAGAAAAAAAAACGACTTAATAAATAGTGAGCACAAATTTATGTATTTTTTTTTTAAAGAATGGTCATTACGTACTTGATAAATAGGTCCATATAACATGTTTTTTAACCAGGGTAAGTGTTATGTTGATGTAAATGTCTAGAGTTATAAAATAAAACACGTAAAGAATGCTGAAAATATATTTGATACAACACAACGGTCGCGAGTCGCGTAAAATTCCCACTTCACAACAATATTAAGATAATAATCTCTTATTTTACAATACAATGTCTACGCGCTGTATAGGTACCGACAGCAGAAAACATTTCAAATACTATATTACGAACCATGTTTTTCAAATCGGAGTTACCGACATATCTTGCAAAGTAAGCAAGCTGAATTGGTAGTAGACTGGCCATGTTTGTCGAAGGACCGATGGCCGGTGGAGCAGCCGAGTCCAGCGGGGTAATTGCATAACACACTAACGGTAGGAATAGCTTTCATCTTGATAGTTCAACAACATTCATTGCGTTATTTACGTTGTTGAGCTGACAAATTTTTCGAACATATGAAGCAATGGATTAGCAATGGGCTTCAAAATAGATAGTGTGTTACCCAAGCGTAGTGTGGGACGCCCCACAGCTAGATGGACCTACGACCTTAAAAAGGTGGCTGGGACGGAGTGGATGCGGAAGACGGAGAACAGGGTGTTGTGGCGCGGCCTGGGAGAGCCCTATGTCCAGCAGTGGACTGCGATAGACTGAGTTGATTGAATTATACAGGGTTATTGGTAAAACACCAGCAACCTCTTAAGGGATCATTGTACTCATCATTATAAACAACTTTTAAGGTGCAGATATACGACTTTTAATGATTTCAAATTGAACATCACGTCTAAACGAATAGTCTTATTTGTTTGAAAAAAATATATGATAAACTAGACTATTTTCTTCGTAATTTGATATGTGAATATTTGAAATTATATTTTTGTAACATAGTGTAATTAATTTGTAAAGTAACGTCTAACGCGAACACAAAAACAATAATCATGCAAAAACTATCGGGCATATTTTCATGAAATCTGCACCATCTATAAGACAATGTAACCACCCAAATTTTTGTATACGGCTTTTATTTGTATTGTTTGATAAATCAAGGTGGGTTGTTTTTGCGAATAAACTTGATGCGCGTTGAAGCGGGGGATCATGCGGGCGACGGGCGGCAGTGCATCGCTGACTAATGTCCGGGTAGACGCTAACGCTCTGTGCAATTTTATTCGCTTAAAAGTTTCGCATGCTCCTCCCACTCGCTCAAGGTCGCTGGCACTTGTTTTCGCCTTAATACGGACCAAACCAGAAATCGAGAAAAAAAAAACAGATTTTCCCTACATTTATGTTCGCATAACACGTCAAAACGTACGTTCATAGTAAAAGTTGTTTATAATGATGAGTACAATGACTCCTTAAGAGGTTGCTGGTGTTTTACCAATAACCCTATATTTATGATGTATGTAATTATGTATGGAAGATTTTTTACTTTTACAGAAAAAACATCGGTACATATAAAGCGCGTATAATAATACTATACAATCAATACATTTTGATCGAGAGCTAGTCGTTACTATAGACACCAAATTGAGGTATCGTAGTCATATTAATACCGGGTGTAAAAAGACACACAACGAAGCCGAGAGTCACTTGTACTCCCCGCCATTGTAATCATTTTTTTGTACTGGACCATACCTGGGAACCTTCTGGTTACGGAGATATTGAAGGACAAAATGCCAACTTTTAATACCCCGACAACCCCTGTACCGTTGCATGCATCCATAAGGACAATGTTTGGCGTGAATTACATTGTGGACTACCGCAAACAGCAAATTTTCACACCAAAAATAAAATTCGTTTCTCAGCAATTATTTTTGTACTGTTACTTAGTTTGATGTACAGAATGCGTAGTTGACGGCTATGTGATGGGTCTTTTTACACCTTGTATACAGATATCTTCCATTATGTTACTCTGTGATAAACGTGCACGATAGCCTAAAAATGTTTAGTCGATCTCATATTTGCTTTACCACTTTTGAAAACAAGTACCAGTAAATTGAAACTACGCTAAGACCCTTTGTTTGCTCACGCAAGCAAAATTGTGACACGATGGTATCCTAGAGAAGGTAAAAGGAAAAGAGGTAGACCACAAAAAAGATGGGATGACGACTTAAGACAAGTGGCGAGCGTCACATGGAACAGAGTGGCTCAAGAAAGACATGAGTGGAAGAGGTTGGAGGAGGGCTTTGTCGACCGGCAAACAGATCTACAGAAAATAAGTAAATCTCAAATAAGAGACTAGATTAAGGTTGACATTAAATTGAAGTTTTCTATGTATTTTGTCATATAATTGTGACATGGATCTGAATAAAAGGCTATATTATTATTATCTATACATATAAAAATGAATTGCTGTTCGTTAGTCTCGCTAAAACTCAGAAACGGCTTGACTGATTTGAATATATTTTTTTTTTGTTTTATTCACCTCTTTATTGGGGTGGTTTAAAAAAAAATAGGAAATATCCAAAGGAAAATCCTTTGATATTTCCTATTTTTTTTTTTGACAGGACAACGTCTGACGGGTCAGCTGGATAGGTAGCTAGGTAGGGTAGGTAGGTAGAGTAGGTAGGGTAGGTGGGTAGGGTAGGTAGGGTAAGTAGGGTAGGTAGGATAAGTAGGGTAGGTAGGGTAAGTAGGGTAGGTAGGATAAGTAGGGTAGGTAGGGTAGGTGTTCGATACTTAGTGCTACCTGTGCGAAGCCAGGCCGGGTTAAGCTAATTATTTATAAGACCCTTTGTATACGGCACGGAGTATAAGGGAGTAACTACATTTACTCAGCTCCAATCGCGTTTCGCTGGACTATTCTCGTCATTTCTACACACTGAACACAATTAACGTAAATTTTAATAATTAATGTTAATTTTAATGTTAGTCGGAACACTGTCGTTGGCATGCGCATGATAAAAAACACTTGTCTTAATGTTATGCCTGTTTGCCGCGAAAACTAAATAGACGCGGAAAGCTGAACGGTTGCGTACGCATCTCCATACAAAATTGTTGTTTTCAATGGACAAAAGCTGAACAGAGCTGAATAAGTGGGATTAGTCTCTAAACCACGCCGTAGAAAAACGTGTCTGTGAACAACCTTTCATAGTGATACATACAACACTGACGACCGTGCCTACACACGGCGTATAAACCGTAGTTTTACACGGCAAGAAAAACATATGTGTACAAAGGACCTGATGTTGAAACTACCGAACTGCCACACACAAATAGATCTTAAGGCCTAGAAAAAGTGACATTCTATCAACGATAACAATGATGGAAAAGTCAAAAATGTATTATATTGACACAAGCTACCGAAAAGCTTATGTCAATCTTGTTGAAAGTCGTTTCAGAAAAACAAAACGCTTTGAAAGCGATTGCCACTTGTCTAGGTCCTCTTGTCATTTCACGTCATCATGAAAGTGACATTCAGCTTTAGTTTATGGTCGACAATGGGGGCTATCGTTTTTCTGCTCACCAGTTGGCGCCACTGGCGAGTAAGGTCCTGTCAGTACTTTTATTTGATGTTTTGGATATGTTTAAGTACCCATAAATTCATAATTATGTTTATTTTATTACATTTTAAGTCTTTAAATGAATATTTAGATTATAATGTTCCTAAAATTGGCAAGCATGAAGTAGACAAATATAATTCTTCCTTCAAATGCTAACAAATTAGATCCTAACTTTTTACTTAAAATCTTAAGCCATAATTAATTAGGAATGGCAAAATCATTACAACAATTATGAATCATTAGTTAAAATCCGTCATAAAAAATCCCGCAAAGAGTGAAAGTTCACTAAATTGGACATCTAGAGACCTTACTCTACACTAGCGCCTCTAGCGGCGAACTCAACCGCGGTAGCCCTCATTAAGTTCCCAACTTTTTTTTTTTTTGTGGATATAAATTGATACAGTATTATGGACAATAGTTGACAAGCAAATTAATTATTGTCGATGTACACATCTTTTCGAGGCTGACTGGCCTCCATTGTAACAAATTGACATTGACAGCGCTTTTATGTCGAAGCAGTAAAGGTGGTTATTGTAATTCAAGTGACTACTTACATACGGTTGCCTATGCCTTCAAGTTATTTAGTTTCAAATCACAGTGTAATATATTGGAAACGAATCTTAATCTATGAGATAGCACAAACAATACTTACAAAACAAAAATAATTACATTTTATTTTCATATACATTTTACATTGTCTCAACAATTTTATCAATTTACATAACTTCGGGGCGGATTTGCGAAACATGAATACTTTTGATACAGATTGTGAGAAACATCGACGCGTTAAACTGTTACAATAAACTCAGCACATGGTTCTAGACCCACAAGAATTAAAAACACTTGGTTGCTTATTTAAAAAAAAAAAACAGCTGTTTCATACAAAACTATACTACTACTAAACTATACCAACACGGGCAAAATGTATGGAATAGTTGATTTTGTCTGGAGATTTTATTTATAACCTCTGACACCCGACACCTGTGTAGTTACTGCCGCACTTAGAGATATCATTTAATATTAATGAATCATTATGATAGATTTATCTCACTTTTTGTTCGGTGAACTGGAACGCGGGGTCTCGCCGATAGAGGGCGCTTTCCGGTTTTTCGACCAATAAGTGACAGGAACGCGACGATCACGTATTCGCGCGACCATAGCTTTTCGTTAGGGGGTGAGTAATGCTAAAGTAGATTTTGACAAGTTATCAACTTCAAATTCTCAATTCAGAAACCGGTTTTATAAAAAAAAAATTGCTGGTAAATTAGTTAAAGTTAATGATTCATTATAATTACATTACATCTCTGAGTGCGGCAGTAAGGAGTAAGGTAGTGACAAAAATAAATTTAAAAACAATTACGGGCGTGGTGGATTATGGCCCACTCCCTCTTATAGAGAGAAGGCCTGTGACCCAGTAGTGGGAACCTTCAAGGCTGACTATGTACATAATATCACGCTTGTAATCCCCGAAGCGTCACGCAGAGGTGTACCCATAATCAGGGTTCGAAAGGATAATTATCGTAATAATAACAGATGGATGATTATAGATTGATAATAACAAAAACTTGCGCTCGGTTTGGTCAATCCAATTTAATCAATCTACCTTTAATTAATGTTATTTTTTGGAAAAGTATCCAACACAAATTAACATTAATTAAAGGTAAAAAAAACACAAACAAAAAAAACCGTTTTTGTTAGAATTGCCCAAATTATAATGCACTTGTTATAAAACAATATAGCAAAGGAATTTCTTACACTGGTGATAATTATCAAGACGCGTAATTATCTTGATAATTTCGAACCCTGTCCAAAATACGCCCACATTCCGCCAGTGATGTGAGAGACTGAATGAGATAAACTAAAAAAAAAATGGATATGCCTCGCAAAGCCGCCTCGAAAGTTTACAAAACATTTCAAACATACATTTTAATAGTATGACACAGCATTTGAACTATCAAGTACTAATAGACCATAGAAAAGAAAATAAAATTAAACGAAATAGACCAGTGTAATAGGCGGTTAAAGAAAATAGGAATCGACCGAAATGTATGCAGTTGAATAACATAGCATCACGCCTGTTTACCCCATAAGGGTTAGGCAGAGGTGTACCTATCTACAGGGTGTAAGAGACAGGCCTCCGCAAACGAACAGGGTGCATACACTCCTTATTTTGAATCATATTCCACCGGAAAAAAAAACAGGAAATTTTTCATATTTTTTATCGTTTTTTCAGTTACTATTCTTTTATTGCAATGTAAAATTACATTCTCTGTACTCAGCACTGCATTTATGTAAATAAAACAGCTGAAATAAAAAAACCGGCCAAGTGCGAGTCGGACTCGCGCACGAAGGGTTTCGTGCCATTATATATAAAACGGCAAAAAAAAACACGTTTATTGAATGGGAGCCCCCTTAAATATTTATTTTATTCTGCTTTTTTGTATTAATTGTTGTTATAGCGGCAACAGAAATAGATCACCTGTGAAATTTTCAACTGTCTAACTATCACGGTTCAAGAGATACAGCCAAGTGACAGACGGATAGCGGAGTCTTAGTAATAGGGTCCCGTTTTACCCTTTGGGTACGGAACCCTAAAAATCAGAAATGAATATTGAAATATATCACGTGGCGCGAGCGCGCTCACGGCAGTTCGCTACCTGCGTTTTGCCGCGCTAACGATACATTGCGTGTGAGGTAATAAAACAAAACAGGTTTATTGTATTCCCATAACGTTCCTGAAATTAACTCATGTACCGGGTCATCTTATCTTATGATATACTGAATTCACCCCATCAGTCTGCGGAAAGCTGTCCTTTACACCCAACAGAACGCCACGTGTTACGATCCCTCCATAAGACATATCACCACGCCTAATTCCCCGAACAGATAAGCTTAGGGAGGTGTATTGTAAAGAAGTTCCGTATTCACTAGGATACAAAGCTGCCCAACATTGTTTTTGCAACATGGAGTCTCGCAGTGTTGCTGCGGCGAAAATGCTGATGTTGCGTGTTCGTGACGCACAAAATAAAATCAAAATATTTTTATTTCACCTTAACCACATGGGCACTTATGAAACGTCAGAAGCTTGGTGCACAAGTACAATATAAGGTGCGTAAGCGCAATTTTGTTGTCAATGAATACGCAGCTTTGTAGTACCCCTAAATTTATGCCTGTTATGTTTAAGTCCAAGTGTTCCCAGTAAGTCGTAGACAAGCTTAGAAACGGGAATTAACATCATATAAAATTAAATGGCGTAATATTTGACACAAGCATACCATTTCGGTCGATCAAAAACTAAAATAGTAGAGATAAAATGATAATGAATAATAATTACGTGGAAATAATTTAACAATAATATTATATAATACAGTACATTATAAACATAACATATTTACAATTTCATTCGAAATGTCACGGGTATTTCAATTAGAATTAATTAAAGATATATTTAGGAGGTTTTTTTTATTACAAATAAAGCCGTTTATTTATAAACGTTCCTTAAAGTTAACTGACGTTTAAACGTCAAAATATTTTTCATGTCATGACAGTCGCTAATCATTACTTAAAGCAACGTTTATAAACAAACCACAATAAGTTCAACAGAAGTCATAAGTTTTGTAAATCATTGGAATTTTATAAATCATATTTGTTTTACCAAAAAAATATTATACTCTGTTATTTTAATAATGATAATTTTGACACATTTCAAACGCTGATTTTAAAGCTGGCTTATATAAATCGAAGTAAAAAAATCATTCACTGGCCAATGTCCATAGCGTTTGATGGTTTATCAAACTGCAGTCGATAAATGATTTTATTTCTGTAAGTAGGTTTGTACAAACACTTTTACACGTCAATCATATTTTTTAGTTGGACTCAAAATGCTGTATACATCCTCATACATATCTAAAAGGCTGGCTGAACCTACGTGATATTGGCAAAATTTTATTTCACGACGCTATTAATGAAGAGTGAAGTATATCCCTTGAAAGAACTATTTACTGCCAATATCGTTGTGCGGTAAGCAAAAAAAATCGTCAAAGCATGTTTTTGTATAATCTACTTAAGGGGAGTCTACCGGACCTAAACGCAAGTTATATATTGCCTAAAAGTATATGATCCACTGCAGTAAAGAAAATCAGACAAATATATGATATTCTTCAGGATGTATGCTAGTTAGATAGTGTGTTGAAAACATAATACAACTAATTAGATAAGATAGAAAAAAAACACGAAGATACCTCTAAAAAATTCTTTTAACGATCTTTAACCATGCAATCATTCTGATTTTTTGTCAGATTATTATACAAGCAACATATTAACGTAATACCGTTTTAATTTTTTTAGCCCAATCTATAGATTTTTTTTAAATAGATAATTGCTTCATATTTTGCAATAAATTACCAGCGTTGTGTCATCGCGCTTCTCTTTCTTTTCTATGCAGTCCGACAGTGACCGCGCTTTTCTTAATAAAAACCTTAAATTCATTCGCTGACAGACATCGCACAGCCGCTGGTTTTAGAATGTCACTTATATCGTTATAAAATGAACAGAGTATACTAATCGTCTTGACTGCTAATGCATCTTTTTAAAACTACAATTTTACTGTAGCTTTTACTGCACCCAGCTTCCAAACTCCCTGTATAGTGGTCTATACAGGGAGTTTGGAAGCTAGGTGCAAAGCCTTAAGGGGGTGATAGTTTACACCATTTAGAGATTATTGAGCCATACTTGTCTGAGACGAAGTCTGTTTTTTTTGACGTGATAACGTCTTATAAATCGATGAACGCCGGCTGCACGCACGAAAAAGCATGACTCATCGTCACGTTCCGCCTGAGCCGAGCGTGCAAGCGAGAGCGCGGAACAAGCGATAGAGAGGCACGATCGGCCTAAGCGTTCGGCTTGTGACGCATCTATCTCTCTTCCACTCCTTATGACGTTATCACGTAAAATTATCGTCCGTAAACCGAATTTACAGACAACCATTTTTATTTTTAACTGATATGCTTTTACCTAAAACAAAACTAGAAATAGCAGTCAAAAATAAAACTGTGTCAACTTTCACCACCTCATGGCTTTGCACCCAGCTTCCAAACAGCCTGTATAATTTTTCGGTAAAGCAACGGTTTCCTAGGAGAGCGGTGGCCGCCACATAACGGCCGCAGTGACGGCTGTCAAGAAAATTATGGCTCGTTCTCTAGGAAAACACACCAACTTTGGTGTGTTTTCCTAGAGATCATTTTTGACAACGTCAGCCATAATTTTTCATAAATCTTCATCTTTCATAAATGAGGGGTGTGGTTTCAAAACCCCCTAAAATGACCTCGGACACATTCACATATTTTTGCACCAAAATAAAGTTTAAAATTTTACTTTCAATATGTCTATACGTTAACTTTCATAATCCACTTAAATACACAGTAAAATCAGTCTAAAAAGTGATGTTAGTTGCAAATTCCGCTAAAATGCACATAAATATTTTATAGATTTGCCACGTTTTTTAGGATTGCCATAACATGACAAACAAATTAATATCAAATATTGCCGCTTGCATAAGTTTACCACAACATTCAAAATAATCTTCTTGTGAAAAATTTCTTCAGGATGAATTAGAGAGTTTTGAAATCAAATGACGTTTCAGTGACGTCATTGGCAGGTAGGTAAATAGCAGAGGCTATGTGGCGGTCACCGCTCCTCTAGAAAACCGTAGCTTAAGCCAAGCATATTATTTTTCAGTCACGAAAGATCTTCTGTGGCTTTTTTTACAAATAATAAAATATTGCTTCAAATTCAATAATTAATTTAGTCTATAAAAACGTGTACTATAATTTCATAGTATATTCAAATGTTAATTAATAAATAATTTTAACAAAAGTTAATGTTAAAATAGTATAATTAATTTTAATTGTAATTCAATTAATTAAAGATCGTGTAAGCTTCGAAATAACCTTTATGGTCGCCATTTTTCAATGAAAATAAAACATATTTAGTAGGAGACTTGACAAGCACCATGTATGTACCACAAATGAGTGCTAGATAGACAGTCGCTCCATGTAAAATGCTGGTATTCAGCTGCTGGTTAGCCTGGAAGCTGACCCCAACCCCAACGTAGATGGGAAAACGGTAGGCAGATAATAAAGTACGTAAGTATAACATATACTAGAATTAACTCCTGAATTCTACCCTCTTTATTTATAAACGTTGCTTAATGTTAAGTGGGCGCACACGGGTCCACTAGCGCCACTCCATTAAAAAAGTATTATCTCGTGACTCAGAAGGAATTTTGAATAACGGCTCAATAAGCGACCTCGGTAAGTGTGTCCAAAATTTTCTAATACCTCTTATAAACTTTCATATTGAGACACGAAGCAACAAAATTCGATCTAAACAAAAGCGGCCATATTCATTTAGATCGTATGAAAATATGAGAATCGTCTCAATATGAAAGTTTATAAAAGGTATTAGAAAAATCTTGACACACTTACCGCGGTCGCTTATTGAGCTGTTTTTCAAAATTCCTTCTCAGTCACGAGTTAATATTTTTGTTAAAGGAGTGGCGCTAGTGGACCCATGTATGCGCTCTTAATAGACTTTTAAACGTCAAAAATTTATGGTTAAACAGTCGCTAATTATTACTTAACTTTAAGCAACGTTTATGAATAAACCCCTAAAAGTTTTAAAGATAAATCTGATTCGTAATTGCGATTGTTTGAACAAAATATCGTCGGCCAATTATTACAACGGTACGAGGTTATTTTGGCGCGTCGCTAAAATCGGAACTAATTCCGCCATTTTGTTTTTCAATACTATTTTTGTGATAATGTTTACCAACAACGCTCCCTAGTCAATGTCATTTAACCGCCAAAAGATCCTCGTAGCAGTTGAAATTATTTTTTGACGACAAATTTCTTTCAAAAGTTTTTCAGAACCCAACGAAATTGGAATGGAACCTTTGAGACAAAAATGGCGTTTTCAAAAATGGTGACCAAAATAAGTAACGTTTAAGCCCTAATTTTTATCATTGGCATATTCTGGAATGTTAATCCATTATAATAATAACATTGGAATCATGTGATTTTACTTAAATTTTATATTTATAATAATCTAGTTCATTTAGACTCGTTGGCTTTCGATTGCTCTTTTAGTCGCGAGATCTCGGCGCCCAGCGTGTCCATGTTTTCCTGAAAATAATCTTACTTTTTACACTATTTATTTACTCAATGCTTCTTCTCAGATTACGTTTTGGAATGGGCAACTAGCTTCAACTTTCTGACCGACTCTTTGACAGTTCAAAAGTGCTTGTAAATAGTTTAATTGAAACAAATGCTTTCAGTTTGAGCATCATATTATTATTTTTCATAAGAACTCTAGCCGGCAAAGGGTATATTTTTGAGTGAAAATCACGTGATGTTAAGTGATGAAGCTATCGACAGCGGTGCTTTGGCCAAGATGTGCAGTCGTGGAATTAAATGGTTAAGCACCTTAGGTAATTTTTTACCAGCACCATGCATTTTTTCCGACTACGTACTGCCAATAATTTTAAAGATGCTCGCTACACATAGTGGATGTATTTAAAAAATGCTAATCCGTTTCGTTCCGCGACCGTCTCCATAATGTATTTTGTATTTGTATATGGACTCCTTTGTCTGCCATTAACTTTTTTTGTATCTATTTACTATTGTTTTGAAGTCGAACACGTTTATCTACATACCTTGAGCGTGATGTTCTTAAGCAGCGTGTCTTCTAACACGGCTTGCAGGCGCCGGTTCATCTCAAGTGACAGTTCGGCTGTCATTCCGCCCGGGTCGCCTCCCCATAACGCGGCCATCGCTCCTCCGCCGAGGCGAGCTATCTCTTTCTGTAATAAGGTTTAAATATAAAGATTAACTTTCCTATCTTCATAACGTAACAAACAACTACAGAAAGCTGTAAATATTAGGTATTTTTGCCAACTATTTATAAAACGTACAGTCGCGGAACGAAAAACCTAAAGATCCATTTTTACTATAGCGCTGTGAAGCAAAATTTCGGTTCGAAAAGGTGATATTGCTCATTGAGGCATTATCATTTTTTTACAAATTCGTACATCTGGAAGTTTATTTTTTTATATTTTTGTTATTATTATTATTGATATTATTTCATCGAAAGACATGACAAAGCGCGGCCACGAGTATGTACACTCCGTTATACTATTAACGTCTTGAAAAAACTTTTCTTGAAACATGCTGAAAAAAAAAAAACGCTATCTTCTCAGATACTGTTTGTACAAATGTGTACCACGACGCAGAAACTGTTTTAAATCAAATGATTATTTATACAGAGTGGATTTAATTAAATGATATTTATGGCTTTTTATCTATACATATAAATAAAATTGGAGTATTTGTTTGTAATATTAAAATAACCGCTTTTTACTAAATGCATATGGATGTATATACACGGTACATATATCATTTTTTTTTTTTTACAATTTTTGTGTGTCTGTCTGTCTGTCCGTTTGTTCCGGCTAATCTCCGAAAAGCCTGGACCGATTTTGACGAGACTTTTTTCCCGGTAGCACGTTCCTGTAGGATAATTTCCGACGTCCACGCGGGTGAAGCCGCGGGCAGCAGCTAGTCATAAATATATTACGATAATTAGGAAAATAATGCGCTTACATACTTTGTATGACATGATAAAATTTACCTTGGTTAGCTTCCGTTTCTACAAAGCAGCATGGACAAGGGAAAATTATTAGATCACATGAAATTATAGTTTATATGAGGTTAAAGGCCCGCAGACAGGCACGACGCGACGGTGCGAGGCGATTCTATTAAAACAATTTCCATAAATTTTTCATAGAAATTGCTCACTAAAGTCGCGTCGCGCCTGTCTGGGGGAGCCTTAAATGTTCAGTAAAGACTGCATTCTACACAGGCACAGGATTCATTTTTGTAAAAATTTCTAGTACAGTCAACAACAAAAGTCATAGAATATAAAAATTTGGCAGTTTTGATCATTTAAAATCATCGGGAAACGTCATGTTTTCATGAAATAGTCATATTTCCCGGTAAACATTACTTATATAAGTTATGTAAAAAAAAGAAAAAAAAATTGAAAAAAAAGTCAGCAATAACGCTGACTTTTTATTTCATAGAGTATCCGGCGGGGTAATTGCGTAACACACTAACAGTAGGAATGGCTTTCATTTTGACAGTTCAACAACATTCATTGCGTTATTTATGTTGTTTAGCAAACACATTTTTCGAACAATGAAGCGATGGATTAGCAATAGGCTTCAAAATGATTCAGATTGTGACTGATAGTGTGTTACGTAATATTAGGGTGCTGGTAAATGATAAATGATTTTATTTCTGTAAGTAGGTTTGTACAAACACTTTTACACGTCAATCGTATTTTTAAAACTAGATGAGGTCGGCGTTTCCTATCTGACTACTCTGAGAAGAAAGGCCGAAACAAACTCAGAGGTCACAGTCTCTTTTAAAGTCCAAACATAATCTTGGTCAGATGGTTTGTGGGACAAAGCGTTAGCGCTAATAATTTTATATTGGTTGATTACTAGGCATTTATTTTTTAAATTGTCACAGCATTATGCTGTGAGAGTCACCTCTTTAGCGACGCACAGTACCTTTCGTTCGCCCTTTTTTGTATTGTTTGGGATTTTCTGAGCGAGACCCATATAAATACTATTGTACCTGTCCTTACCTTGTTGTCATCCCTGTGGCTGGAGCCGACGGCTCCTGCAGGCATCTCGCACAGGAGATGCCTCAGCAGGCGGGCCTTCGCCCTCAGCTCGGCGGTGAGCTGTCTAGAGTGTTCCTCTAAGAATTCGCAACGCTCTGAACGACGTGCAGCCGCTCGTTGTAAGGATACTATGCGCTCGATTAGTGTTTGACGGTCTGGTTCGCGGATCTAGAATGTAAAACATAATGTAACATAGCATAGCAGTTTATTATTGTCCTACTGCAGGGCGAAGGCCTCTTCTCATTCAGAGAAGGCACGAGCATTGATCACCACGCTTGCTCAAGACGTGCTGGCGATTTCAGAGTTACATTAAGCCGGAACCTTCAGGGTAGCCCGCGAAATTCAAATTTTGTTACGTTTTTTGCAATTTTCAAGTCACTGTCAGGTTGTATTTTGATTAAAATATGATTCGCGACCGTAACAAATATGGCATTATATTCATTACAATCAGCAATACAACTCCTTAAGTTAGAATTGCCCTCAAATGTCATGATTTCATGAAATAGTCATTCATTAGGGTAATATGAACTTATAGAGATGTATTGCTGATTGTAATGATTATAACTCTGTAAAGCCATATTTGATACGGCCGCGAATCATATTTAGATCACCATACAACCTGATACTGCCCTGCAAATTGCAAAAAACCTAAGAAAATTTGAATTTCGCGAGCTACCTTGGCGCATGCCCCTTAGGGTGAATCCTTAGATGTAGCCCGACACATTCAAATTTTCTTTGGTATTTTTGCAAATTGCAGCTCTGCTTTACGTCCTATGTTGAACAAAATGCGCCACGCGACTGTAGGAATAATATATTTACTGATTAATTTCATAAAAAATTCAAACTTTATTACACCTACCAAGTTTTATATAAAATACTAGCTTTTGCCCGCGGCTTCGCTCGCGTTAATTTGGACTTTGACAATCAATTCGGGTTATAATTCAATCATGATTCGAAAGACACGTGGCGCCATCTATTATCATAAGAACGTTATTGTTGTTTACCTCGGGAACCGTACTTTTTTTCGGGATGAAAGGTACCCTATGTCCGTTTCTGTACACTTGACAACGTATATGCAAAATTTCAGGATGATCGGTTCAGTGGTTTAGGCGTGAAAAGGTAACTGATAAGCATCCGGAAGCAGGGAGAAGTGAAACGACAGCTATTAGCACACTGAGATTATTTGTTTTTATTTTTTTCCTAATTGGCAACTCGTAGTTGTGACCTCTGAGGTCCTGGCTACTTAACCGGTCTTGCCTGTGGTGCCTTAAGCTACTAACTTAAAGCCAGGGGCGAATTTCTTAATTTCTAGGTGACCGCACGCTAAGGGCACCCCCTGTGGGGTACGGGCCTCGGCTTAGGGCGTCACTGAGGGGAGGGCAGCAAGGTGGCACAGGCTGGATCGAATCTATAATATTATTATTAATCGGGGAAATTAAAGCTACAGGCTCAGCTACGGCGCGGGCTGGCGCGTCGTCGAGCAAGGGCGGGACGGGGGGGACAATTACGTCGGGGGCGTCGCGTTGGACCTCGGCGGCGAGGTCGGAACGATGGCGGTCTGTGTTTGTGCACTGTACTGGTGGCCCTACTGCTCTCCTGGAGGAGGGTTATGGGGTCATCGGGGTCGGTGAGGACATGCCTTGGACGGCGGGTATGACTGATACGGGAGGGGGTATAACTGGCAGCCTTGACAACCAGAGGGTTGCGATGTGAGGCCGCGGAATAAAAGAAACGCTTGGAAATGCGCTTCATGAATTGTCTGATAGTGGGGATTTTAAGATCGAGATGGAGGATCTCGTTCCGAACGAACCAAGGGGAGCCGGTTGCCCTACGGAGGAACCGGTTTTGGAGGGCCTGCATCATAGCTATGGATGTGGTGGGGTTTTGTGTGTGCGAAAACCACACTCGCGTAGGTCATGATTGGGCGAATGCACGCTGTGTAAATGCGCAATTTGCACTTGAGTGACAATTTGCTGCGTGCATTCAATAGGAAGTGGAGCCTATCGAGAGCGAAAGCGGCGCGCGAACGTGCCTGCTTTATGTGCTCACCGAAGGAGAGGTGTTTGTCCAATACGACACCCAGGTATTTGGCTCGCTTCTCCCAAGGGATAAGCTTGCCGAACATGGTAATCGGACGGGGGCGGGGGTGGGGCTGAGTCAAGGTTTGGAAAAGAGAACCGCTTGACTCTTGTCGGGATTGACTTCGATTCTCCACTTTCTAAACCAGTCACCGAGTTGGGTTGACCGAGGTTTGGAGAGTGCGAGATATCGCATCCTGGCTGAGGCCGGTATAGTAAATGGCCGTATCGTCTGCGAACAGAGCTAACTGAGCCTTTTTACTTTTCGGGATATCGCTGGTGAATAGGGTGAAAATGAGAGGGGCGAGCACGGAGCTCTGAGGGACTCCGGCGCGGATGGGACGGGGGGAGGATAGCGCTCCTTCGATGCGAAATCGGAAGGTGCGATTCGACAAAAAGTCTCGCAAGATGAGCACGAGACGATATGGCACTTTAAGTTCGTATAGATTATATAATAAGCCATTGTGCCGGACTTTTTCCATCTGGAATTTCTCGGTAGCAGCCCGGAGTCTGGATTTGTGCCCGGTTGATGGCAATAGGCTCGCCCCCTATTACATGGGACTTAAACATAACTGGCGAAATGTGGGTGTACTATAGGTACACCTCTGTCTAACCCTTCGGGGAATACAGGCGTGATGTTATGTATGTATGTGCCAGACTTTGTCGAACGCTTTCGCTATGTAGAAGAAAACAGCACCCGTTAACAAACCACGTTGGAAACCAACGCATATGTGTTCGGTGATATGGTGGACCTGTTGCACGCACGAGTGTTGGGTTCGAAAACCCAACTTGTCGTCGGGGATGAGACCCTTTGTCTCGGGATAGTCTCTGAGTCGCTTATAAATAAGCCTCTCATAGATTTTGCCGAGGACATTGAGTAGACTGATGGGGCGGTAGCTGGAGGGAGCGGATTTAGGCTTGCCCGGCTTGGGAATACCGATGACAGTGACCTGTTTCCACGCTAGGGGGAAGATGTTGTTGCTCATGGCACCATTGAAGATGGTGGTCATTAGCATGATCAGGTGGGCAGGGAAAAGCTGGAACACCTTATTGGTGACACCATCAGAACCAGGGGCTTTGCGGGGCTTAAGGCCCTTAATGAGTTCCTGCACTTCGTCACGGGTGACGGGGGGCAGAGGGAACTCGGGGTATTCTACGGGGGGGAGGGAGGCTCTCCTTTCGACTTCGGCTTCGACCTCAGAGAGGTGAGCTTGGTCTACAGGTTGAGAGCTGGGCGAACATTGGGCCTCAAGACTGTCGGCAAGGCACTCGGCCTTGTCAGCATCATCGAAAGCGATGGTATTGTCTGGGCGGATCAAGGGGGGCATAGGGGCTACTTCTCGGGATTTGAGTTTCCTCTGAAGCTCCCAGAATGCTTGGTGGGCTGAGTTTATTTGACAAGCGACAAGACTTATATAGGAACGATCGCAGCCACCCTCATATTCACAATAATAACAACTAACACTAACAAACAAACTTCGTTTCACATTTATTATGATGCCAAACAAAGCCCCGAATAAGGCTGATGTTGAGGACTTTGTGACTGTGCGAAGGAGGAAGCGTCAGTCACGAACGAACAAGAACCGCTGCGGCAAAGCTCCTACGGAGCCCGGAGTAAGCTTACGTGCCGCAAAGCCGAACACCCCGGTGTACATCTCCCGCCTACACTACACCACTAAGGCGGAGGACATCGTGGAGTACGTGCGCCAGAAGACGAGGTACTCGCCGAGGGTGCAGTTACTGGAGTCGCAACGCAACGTCAACTTCAAGGCGTTCGTGGTGCGAGTACCGAATTGTTACCTGTCCGTCGTCATGGCAGAAGACTTTTGGCCGCAAGACGTAGTGTTCCGTCGCTTCCGCGGACAAGTACCACAAGGCAGCTCAAGGACAAGCTAGTGAAGTGATACTAACATAGTTTTAAGTTATTTTTTTAACAAAAGTTTTGTTTTATATTTTATGTATGTTAGTTTGTAAGGTATATGTCTATGGGCCATTTTGCCTGAAATAAATGATTTATTATTATTATTATTATTTATAATATTAGTTAGGATTCTGAAAAATTCTTAAGTGGAACAAATTTCCAAAGTTTAACGTTTCATATGAAATTGCTGATTATTATTCAGTAAATATATCATTCCTACAGTCGCGAATCGTATTTTGATCAACACACGACGTAAAACAGAGCTGCATAATGCAAAAAACCAAAGAAAATTTTAATTTGGCAGGCTACACCTACAAGTTCCAGGTTTTTCACGATGTTTTCCTTTACCGAAACATAATATAACCAGTCTATAATGTTTCTACTGCTTGGATTCAGCGGAGTAACTGCGTAACTCAGTTACAATTGCAATGCCTTTCATTTTGACAATTCAACAACATTCATTGCGTTATTTACGTGGTCGAGCTGACGATTTTTCCAGACATATGAAGCAATGGTCGAGGAATTTTCTACAAAATCCTTCAGATTGTGATATAAAGTGTGTTACACAATTGGAGTGATGGTCTCTTCTCTGTGGTAGGAAGAAACCCATAAAGTCAGTTTTCCACCATAATAGGTAAAACTAAAAAAAAACCCCGACACAAAAAAGAGCTGATGACCTTGTAACGGCTAAACCGATTTTAATAAAACATGTCTAAGAACCACCGCTAGAAAACCTGCTATCAAATAAAAAAAAACCGCATCCAAATCGGTTCACCCATTTAAGAGCTATGGTGCCACACACAGACACAAACACATAGCGGTCAAACTTATAACACCCCTCTTTTTGCGTCGGTGGTTAAAAACGGAGAGGAGAGGTGATATCTTGTAAACTAACATGGTGATGATACAAAATTGCACCAAATAAAGTAAGTCTGGGCGTCACAATTGGGCAACAATTGGGCCCTTATAGCCTGATCGATACCACTGTCCTGCGCCTTAGGTAAGCGCGGCGTGGGGACTCTGTACACCCAGCTAGTGACCCCAGCGAAGACGGTGGCACAGTGGTCACGTGCTGCCGTGCATAGCGAGGCTCAGGGGAGGCCCCTTTACAGTCTCCCCAGGGATGTGCCGCACAGGGGGGGTTCCGGAATTGGTATTTTAAGAGGAACCGGGACCCCACCGCGGTGGTTTTAGTGAGGTAAAAATCCCACACTCCCCGACCTCCGTCCCCAGAGGTCGGGTGCCTTTTGAAGGTTTCCCCCCGAAAACAAAAAAAGGTAAGCGAGGCGGGGGGCGGGGGGCCGTGAGCGTTGACGAATGAGCGGCCTGCACTGCCCCCCCGTCTCGCCGCGCACATACGTACCTAAGGCGCGGTACAGCGGTATCGGTCAGATATATCAGTCTATAGCGTGGAACATAAGGTTCGAACAGCCATGGGATATAATGATAGAGGTGACCAAAGACATGAAATGACTTGAGAAAGTACTAAACCACTGAATACTAAGATGACAGCTGATAAAGATGTACAGAAGAATTCCCTCAAAAATCTACGAAAATTATAATAAAAAATAGTGACTACTCCAATGTTGATTAAAAACTCAAAAACATTACATTTATCGACAAATTACAGGTAATCTACACAAATTGAATGAAAATAAATTAAAATAGGTCACATTTCTAACCTTAGGGAACAGTCTATCAAAAACACTTGGAAACTTGATCTGCGAAATTAAAATAAAAAAGATAATTTATCTTTATTTCTTACCGTGGTCGTTTGTTCCTAAGATATGCGTAAAAAAATGCAGGAAATATTAGTAATTATTATTTAGCCTTTGATATAATCATTCTAAAGGAAGAATCTATCCTGTTGACCAGTAACTGGGTTGTGGAGGCCAAATAGGCATTCGCTCCTTTTAAAATACTGGTATTCAGTTGCTTCCGGTTAGACTGCTAGCTGACCCCAACATAGTTAGGAAAAGGCAGCGCAGATGATTACAGGATCAATAATAATAATAATAAAAAATATAAAATATACAGGGTGGATTTTTGAGATGGGGCAGCAAGGACAGCTACCTTAACCGTTATAGCTACAGGAAAACGGTATTTGTCTCCTAAGACCGTTTTCCTGTAGCTATAACGGTAACAAATATCCCTCGGCCTTTTTTTTTTGGGTGGGAAATCATCAAATAACTTCTCGCGCTCTGGGCGGAGCGCGTGTCAGACTCTTACTGACTAAAACCCACCCGTGTTCCTTCAGTTGCCTGTGCGCCAGGGCCACGGTAACTGTTTCCAACAATCCGCGACCCGCAGGTATCGGCCCAAATATGCCTCGGTCTGGCTATGAAAATAACTCAGCTTAGATGTGGGGGGTTATACGTACACTGTAATCATCAAATAAAAAAGAATAAATAAAATAATAAAAAATGAAATTTATATTAAAAAAACATATATAACGGGTGGGTTTTAGTCAGTAAGAGTCTGACACGCGCTCCGCCCAGAGCGCGAGAAGTTATTTGATGATTACCCACCCAAAAAAAAAAACGCCGACGGATATTTGTTCCTACTTGTTTCCTAGGGGACTTTTAATTTTATTAGTAAAATTAAAAGTTGGGGGACTTTTAATTTTATTACTAAAATTAAAAGTCCCCTAGGAAACAAGCGACGCGTCGTCATTTTCATCATTATGATAAGACAAAGATCTACTAAATATGGGCTAGGTTTTCGTGGTTGATTATCATTTGAAACTAGCGGATACCCGGCGTGTGCAAGTACGCTAAAAAAATAAATACATTTTGTTTAATACTTTTATATTGTTTTTAGTGGTCTAAAACCATCTTCGCATTGTTGGATGGTTTAAAGTCTATAACGGACATAGGTAGAAACTTTTTATGTGTTTTATAATAATATTGATGGGTAATGGTGCACATACCTGTATGTCTGGTAAAGCTTCACTGTGCCCGTTTTGAAGCCTGTCTTCGTGGGGCGCACATTCGCCGCTACTTAATGACGATACTGAACCTGTTGCAATAATAATAATAAATTAAATCATTAATATCCTATGAAACGTGAGTTTTGGTCAACGACTTGACAACACATCGAGATTTTTTCGTCATTTGTAAATCGGTTGTATTTTTTATTATTTATTGTGGTACCTACCCCACACTAATTCGTATACCACTACTTGCTATGTAAATAAAAGTGACAGAAAGTTATTATAACATAATCAATATACAGTAAGTGGAAAAAATACGTATTATTAAAGCTAACTGAAAAACTACCGAAGCAAAGTTAATAAAATTTATATGGGACCACCGCTGAGGCATGACTTATCAATTAAAAAAATCATTTTCGAAATCGATCCACATCGAGCCGGATATATAGCGAAACAACAATACAACAAAAAAAACTACCAGACGAATTGAGAGCCTCCCCCTTATTGAAGTCAGTTAACAAACTCTCTAAATGAAGCCCGCATCAAATCGTTACCGCGACGTCAATTTATAAATATGTATACAAAGGTCAAATTAAATTAGCTAAAGAAACTACGCAGATGAGATGGGTATACCCACCACGTCTGCGACGGACAAACATAGTAGAAATCTCTATATTAAATTGTTGGCATGCTTTTGCTAATTCAACAGGACGGATAAGTGGCTGATCCCAGCCTAGGTTACATTGCCAGATTTTTTGCAGTAATAATTTGGCTCTATCACAGGGCCAGCGAAACCCAGAGGATCAACCAGCCTACTGATTGCGCTCAATACTAATCGTTTTGTTGGGATAACGGGATCTTTTGGTGAAGACACTACGTTACCATTGTTTTTGAATATGCGTCTCCCATGGGCTCGTACAAAATACCATGTGTCTTTGTAATGAGAGCACGTCTGCGTCATTAATTTCTCTTTGTTTTATCATGTTTAGATATCGATCTAAACAGTAAGAGTCTGACAGACCCCTCCGCCCACATCAGGGCGGAGGTCATCCATGAGGATTTACGACAGCAGAACAAAAAAAAACAACCGACTTCCAAAAATACTTCTTTTTTTAAATAACTTTAATTTCGGAAGTCGGTGACCAAAAACGAAAATGCAAAACCAAAGACACCGACTTCCGAAATTAAAGTTATTTTTCACGTCTTTTAGTGTTTTTTTTGGAAGTCGGTTGTTTTATTGTAAAAAAGCTTTTATTTTTCACTTTTTAGTGGCGGTACCTACCCCACACAAATTCGTGTACCACTACTTGGTATTTAAACAACATTGACAGGAAATTATTAACACATCACCAATATAAACTAAGTGGAAAAAATATGGAGTATTAAGAATAACTCAAAAACTACTGGTCAGAACTTGATCAAATTTAAATAGGACCACATGTGAAGCACCACCTATCAAATAAAAAAGAATCATCCAAATCGGTTCACCCAGAAAAAAGTTCTGAGGTAACAAACATAAAAAAAAACATACAGACGAATTGAGAACCTCCTCCATTTTTGAAGTCGGTTAAAAAAAGGAGCGTGGGATTGGCACAAAAAACGAGAGCCCTATGTCCAGCAGTGGGTGAAGTCGGGCTGTAGATGATAATGATGGTTATAGATTTTGAAGCCTGAATCAGTTTCTCCTCGTGTTTTCTCCACTTTTTAATCAAGCTATTTGATGATATTACTTTTTAACCGACTTCACAAAAAGGAGGAGTTTCTCAATTCGTCTGTATGTTTTTTTTTTTTAGCTCATAACTTTTTATCTGTTTGAACCGATTTGGATGATTCTTTTTGTATTTGGTAGGAGGTGCTTCACATGTGGTCCCATTTAAATTTGATTAAGGTCTGACCAGTACTTTTTGATTTATCCTTAATACTGCATATTTTTTCCACTTAGTTTATATGGATGATGTGTTAATAATTTCCTGTCACTGTTATTTACACACCAAGTAGTGGTATACGAATTTGTGTGAGGTAGGTACCGCAACTAAAAAGTGAAAAATAAAAACTTTTTTACAAAAAAACAACCGACTTCCAAAAAAACACTAAAAGACATGAAAAATAACTTTAATTTCGGAAGTCGGTGGCCTAAAACGAAAATACAAAACCAAAGACACCGGATTCGGAAATTAAAGTTATTTTTCACGTCTTTTAGTGTTTTTTTTTTGGAAGTCGGTTGCTTTTTGTAAAAATGTTTTTGTAGTACTCACCTGTCCTCGTAGCGGGCGCTAGTTGCTGCGGTAACTTCGCTTCAAGCTGCTCACATCGCTTCAAAGCGCGCTGTAGCTCGCGGTTTAATTCCTACAGGTAAATGTATCTAACTTGAGTCGCTTATTAATTTAGATAAGTTTATTTGTCATGTCATGATTAAATCGAGCTTGTCCACTCTGAAATGACGCGCCCCACTACCGAATTTACGCACACAAACAAAGGAGACGTTTCATTTTTGTATGGAACTTTGGCTAGGACGTGTACATTCCAGAAAATCTTGTTAAATGTATCTATAAATATGTAAACGGCAATGATTTATAGAATTAATATGTATTGTAGAAGTACAAAAATACAATTCAAAATGTTTGACATTTGTTGTGAGAAAAATGGAGACATAATGACAGATGAAAATGACATTCATGTTATCTTTCATTAACCTAAAACGGGGATATTTTATGATTGACAACGACACACCCGACAGTGTATATCAAAATCACCTACAGCAGAATCCGTTTATTATGAACCTTTTTTATGTAAATATGTACTTAAGTATTTTAATAGAGAAACATAGTATGTATACATACATATTATATCAAAATAAAAATTGCACGTAATGCAGTACATACATATTTTTTTATGTGGGTAATCTGTAATTTTTATCTACTTTTGTTTTTTCATTCTATTGTAAAAACAGGCTCTAATACTATTGTGTATAGAAGACATCGCCATGGTCAAATTATCATTTTTAATATTATGGGTTATAAATGGGTCATAATAAGCGACATGTCACTGTAAAGGAAGTCATTATATCTGACTTTTTTTATAAAGAATTTTATATGAAAACCAAACTTCGTAGTGTAATTACGTCATAATAATCGGTTGGTCAATATAGGCGGAGTCATAATAAACGGATTCTACTGTATTTCTAATAACACATTAGAAATAGGTGTAATAGATGAATTAATAATACAGCGATATCTTTTTATAATTATATTTAATATTTTTGTATTTACGGTTTCACATTAATTTCAGACCCAGTCTGATTTCAGAACTCATGTCAGGATGCTGCCATAGTGTGGTCATAACGACAACAATGCCAATAATTAAACATTATTATTTTTTGTGCACAAAAAAGATAACATTCTCAAATTCACGGATTAATATTATTCCTAAATTTTTGTATTTTTCCCAATTTTTTGATAAAATGGACAAGTGCTAGCCAAAAATGAAACAAATCCTTTCAAATATGGACGCAATACACATTAAAACACCATTGTAATTGGTCATTCAATTGCCGGTTGGACTCCAACTTAGGAGCACAGGATTTGTTGTACAACTTGTCATAATTGTCTTGAACACGCGAGAGAGCGGACATCTTGTTCCATACAATGAGCCAGCGCTACTCCATACAGAGAGCGTTGTCGAATTTATCACGCGACTAGTCGACCACGATGTTCGCATACAAATCGACTGTTCACGGAGCAGTCGACGCTCCCACACAGATTAAGTGTCGTTATTAATATTTGCACTCACACATCTAAATCAACTAGTTACATAGTGGAGCGCGTCATTTCAGATGCTCTACCAGCCAATAATAAATTGAAAACAAGGCAAATCTTCATAGAAAAAGAAATTACACTTCGCGAAGAAGCAAATCTAAAGTTTCGGTTGATCTGCTACTTTAAGGATCGCTATTAGCTCGAGAATGTTGCTTTTATTGCGTTCAAATGGCGTATAGAAGCGAAAAAATCTCTCTTCAATAGTAAGTTATCCGTGTCTTTATCGAATCACTTTGTTTTAAAGGCTTATTAAACCACTCTGAATTTGGGAATCTTAATTAAGATTCAGGAAAGTGTGATAAGAGTTAGGATCCTAATTAGGATTTAGAAAACTGTGATAAGAGTTAGGTTCCTAATTAGGATTTAGAAAACTGTGATAAGAGTTAGGATCCTAATTAGGATTTAGAAAACTGTGATAAGAGTTAGGTTCCTAATTAGGATTTAGAAAACTGTGATAAGAGTTAGGATCCTAATTAGGATTTAGAAAACTGTGATAAGAGTTAGGTTCCTAATTAGGATTTAGAAAACTGTGATAACAGTTAGGTTCCTAATTAGGATTTAGAAAACTGTGATAAGAGTTAGGATCCTAATTAGGATTTAGGAAAGTGTGATAAGACTTAGGATCCTAATTAGGATTTAGAAAACTGTGATAAGAGTTAGGATCCTAATTAGGATTTAGGAAAGTGTGATAAGAGTTAGGATCCTAATAAGGATTTAGAAAACTGTGATAAGAGTTAGGATCCTAATTAGGATTTAGAAAACTGTGATAAGAGTTAGGATCCTAAATAGGATTTAGGAAAGTGTGATCATAGTTAGGATCCTAATTAGGATTTAGAAAACTGTGATAAGAGTTAGGATCCTAATTAGGATTTAGAAAACTGTGATAAGAGTTAGGATCCTAATTAGGATTTATAAAAGTGTGATAAGAGTTAGGATCCTAATTAGGATTTATAAAAGTGTGATAAGAGTTAGGATCCTTATAAGGATTTAGGAAAGTGTGATCATAGTTAGGATCCTAATTAGGATTCAGGAAAGTGTGATCATAGTTAGGATCCTAATTAGGATTTAGGCATGTGTTATAAGAGTTAGATCCTAATTAGGATTTAGGAAAGTGTGATAAGATTTAGGATCCTTATTAAGATTTAGGAAAGTGTGATCATAGTTAGCATCCTAATTAGGATTTAGGAAAGTGTTATAAGAGTTAGATCCTAATTAGGATTTAGGAAAGTGTGATAAGATTTAGGATCCCAATTAGGATTTAGGAAAGTGTGATAAGATTTAGGATCCTTATTAAGATTTAGGAAAGTGTTATAAGAGTTAGGATCTTAATTAGCCAGTCAAGATGGTTACTGGCCCCGCTTAGCCTATACTTCTTAATTATATTCCTAAATTATGTGTGATGAATACAAATGGAAAGACCGTCTCAGTTGTAACCCAAACGAACCATATTTTTAATATTAAACTTATAACGCAATAGCACATAATATCGATAGTTTTTAATTCATTAATTGTGAGACCACAGATAACAGATAAACTAATGTCAATTGACCATATGCAATCTATTTTTTTTTTCTTGTGTTGTCATCAACATAGTGTAATAAACCTTCTAGAATTAAGAACATACCTTTATGGCACTATTATGTTTCTTCTTGAGCACGCCGTTCTCTCCCTTCTCCCACTCCAGCTTCTTGCTCGCTTCTGATATCTCTTCTGTTAACTCCGCCACCTGCAAAAATATTAAAAAAGTTATTACAAAGACAATTTTTTTTCGATTTCATTTTCAAAGATTTTTCCTCTCACTATCTCATTAAGGGGGGATCCTTAGCGATAGCCCGCCAAATTCAAATTTTCATTGGGCTTTTGGAAATTGCAGCTCTGTTTTGCGTCGTATGTTAATTAAAATGCTAGTCGCGACTGTAGGAATGATATATTTACTGAATGATAGTCATCAATTTCATAGCAGTCGTCAAAATTTGGAAATTTGTTCCACCTAAGAATTTTTCAGAATATTTCATATGGGTGGAACAAATTTCCAGTGTTTGACGATTGATATGTAATTGATGATGATCGCAAATCGCATTTTAATCAACATACGACGTAAAACAGAGTTGCAATATGCAAAATACCAAAGAAAAAATTTAATTTGGCGGGCTACCGCTGAAGATTCCCCTTATGCCTTTTAAATTCTTAGGAGTAGTTTTACCGTTTCCAAGTAAACTCCAAAATTATGAATGAAAAGATTTGTTTATGAAATTTGTCGGTGAAACGGGCCCTTAGTTTTGGTTTTTTTCTTACTTGGCTGCCTGCTTATTCAACTGCTTGAAGACGATTTGTCATCTTGGTCTCGATTCTCAGCTCAGGCAAATTCAAATTAATTTATTTGCCAGAGTGTAGGTTAACAATGTATGATCTTAAATCTATAATGGCCCCTTTACATTCTAGTATTACTGAAGGTGAGTGTAGGGGAGGTAATGAGGAAACCAAGAGTAAAGAAAGATTTTGAAAATGTCGCGGACGAGGAGGATGTGCCCGCGCCCCCCTTCTTCAGCCCCCGCACCCTAACAAGCTGCTCGAACGTACATTATTCTCTTAAATTTATTAATAAACAAAAGGGTACAAATAATATATATTAAAATAGGTAGACATATACGTTCGCACGGTTAACAGGGAGCAATTTTTTTTTTACAATGCTATTATTTTAATTAAATAAAATAAAAAGATGAATGGAAAGCAGGCAACGTTTCATTTTGTTCTTTCACGAAGATATTCACAGTTGCATTCGGGGATCTGAACTTGTGCCTGTTAGTGGTAATAACCTAGAGCTCCTTATAGCTTTTGCCCGCGGTTTCGCCCGCGCGGAGGTCGGAAGTTGTCCCACGGGGACGTACTACCGGGATAAAAAGTATCCTATGTCCTAACCCAGGATATAAACTACCTCGTGTGCCGAATTTTTTGCGTGATTGAGAAACAAAAATCGAAACAAACTTTTACATTTATACTACAGTATTTTTATCTCACGTAACGACACGCGCTTTAGTTGTGGTAACCAAGTGTACAAACAAGCTGTGAATGCGTGTGTGAAGACGAGTAGTGTCAGCACATAACACACACACACACACACTTCCGACTTCGCCATTGTCTCGGACGGTACCAAGAGCTCCTGCACTTACACATACATTCACAGCGTGTTTGTACACTTGGTAACCACAAGTCAAGCGCGCGTCGTTTCATGAGATAAAAAATACTGTATTAGTAGGACCAGGCGAAATTTTGGCGCAACTAATACACAATAACCAACACCTTCAGGCATACGGCGTGATGTTATATTAACTAAACCTACCTTTCTAGCCAGGACTCTATTCTCCTTATTCCTTCTATCGGTCTCCTCGACTAAGGCCGCATGTAGTCGCGTACTCTCTCCTTCGAGCGTGACAATCCGTTCTCGAAGCGATGCGTTGTCGGCTCCTAATGCTCGCGCCTGTAATATGAATTTATACGTTAATGTCATCCGTAGGATGATCACGGCAATTAATTTACCTGTCATTGTTTTATATTTAGTTATTTTTACCTATTGTGGTATAGTGATTTTATTTTATTCTGGGTGCCATCGTCTTCACATATAATTAATGTATATTATAATGTATACAAAATATTGTAAAACATTTTTAAAGAGTAACGGTGGACGAGTTTCTTGCCCATTCTTCCTCCATACGAAACTACCTTTTGGAAGGCGCGACTAGAATCAATTCTATTTTAAAGTAAAGGTTGACGTCTAAAGTGCCTCTTATGAGCCTATTTGAAAAAAAAAATTGACTTTGAAAGACCGGTTTTGACATTATTGTACATTTATAGATAATACAAAAAAAATACAACCGACTTCGAAAAAAAAACACTACAAAGTGAAAAATTATTTTATCTACACCCATGCTAAAAATCCTCTATAAAAGTTTCTGAAACAGTTAGCTTATTGCCAACATTAAAACAACCATTGTCATAGTAACCATAAAATCATCCAAACGTGTGTTAGAATGTTGTACTAAATTTCATTACACAACTCCATTAAAAAAAAAAACATTGTAACCCGCTCGCGATTCACTATCACAGCGCCATAATTAAAAAAAAAAACTTGTAGGTTATTCGAATTCACGTCGTATCCCGCCATTTTTGTTCGTTAGTAGTATTGCAATAAAAATTACTTTGTTGTTTACAAAAAATTAGTGATACTAGCTTTGATAACACACCATCAGATACATACAACACTGTACAACAGTCTATGGTTTCAGAACCTTTTATAGATTTGTCCATGGATTCATATCATGTGTGTAGATAAAGTCTTGTATGCAACCGTACATATTTATGTATTAAAATACTCATGTGAAACCATTATCACACTCAGCTCGCCTCGTGTGATAAACCCACATTCGTGTTTTAATACCCCTTATTTTATAACAGTTGCATAAATAACTATTAATTTCGGAAGTCGGTTCTTTGGTTTTGTATTTCCTTTTTTTGCCACCGACTTCCAAAATCACCAACACTTGTGAAATTTCGCCAGTTAATTTTACCGACTATCTGACCTCTACAAAACAGTTACTGGGTACACGTCGAAACCCCTTGGTTTCCCTTGGTTGTCAGACCTGCTCGACCACTGTCAAAGATCTACGAATGACAGCCGATACCGACGGCTTTACTTAAAGTATGTTACGGGGGGGTCCGGTATGACTATGTGTGCTCACCCATCTACGAATCGACCAGTTAAATTTAATTTAACTTGGTATACAGGGTGGCAAAGACGTTGACACGCAACCTGTTACCAAGGATTCAGTACACGATTCTGAACCTTGCCCTGCATTGAAATTATCACAAGTTATTAAAAACAAAAACCTGTTCCATAAATTTTGACCGCGAAGGTGCCCTTTTTTTTTTGATAACTGATGCAAAAGAACCGTGGCAAATTCTTATTTGAAATAAACTTGAACGTCTAAAAGTGACACTTATACGAAAGAAATTTAATTATTTATCTACATTTTTTTTTAAATATCATATTATCTAGTTAAATCCGAGTAAAAAAATAATGTTTAATGAAAAGTTATTTGACTACTTCGTTCTAGAAGATTAGGAAATTGTTGTTTGGATTGGTTTAGTATTGCCACTTTATATTTATTTTCCTAAATAGGTACAGCGTAATTGTCGTGGTGCTGTTATCATTTTTATTTGTTATTATATTAACATGGAGTAAATGAATAAGTAACACATTTATTTTGTTGTACCTATATCTAAGTGTATTCTGTGTTCTTACTTAGATAAGCATATTGCAGTAAAGTGGGAAAAAATATCAAATGTTATGGCAATTCTGAACTAAAAAGACTAGTACCTATTTAAAGTCAAAAGGAAAAATATAGCTTGGTTGTTGACATTGACAACCGTTGACAGTTTACAACTCTTGACCAGAAGCATGCGCTCTGTCCTATGTTGTTCAAAAGTTCAACACTGAATATCTATTAATCTCCGCCTTCTCTAACGAAAAATGTTACACAATCTAGCTCAGAAAATGACGCTGAGTTTTATAATAATTTTTTCATTTAAAGACGTAATAATTTAATTTCAAATAAAACAATGTATTGGAAGCTACCATTGTTCTTTCTACTCTACGTCTAGAAGCATGTGCTAAATTCATGGTTACAGTTTGAGCGTCGATGTATGCCATCCTATATTGTATATTCCTATCTATGGTTACATACCTCGGCCTCATACCGGCTGGCGGCCGCGCTAACAGCGACGTGGTTGGCCGTCAGTTTGGCCGCGTGCTCCAGCGCGGCGGCCTCTCTGCGGCCGCAAGTCTCGGCGACCGCTCGCTCGACCGATAACGCCTCTTCCGCTTGTGATGCTCGTTCTGTTTCTCTGTTGAAAAAGACAATTATTAAGCGTGATCATTTGTCAAAATTAAGCTTTAAATTTGGACTTCAAATGTATCTACTACGATTACTGACAAATGCGTGCACTGACTGGACAGGTCCACCCAATCTGTGTGGTTGTTTCCTCACAAGACCATCTCAAACACCAATCTACATGGCCCTCACATGATCTGACCAAGATAATGTCTGGACTTTAAAAGAGACTGTGACCTCTCGAGTTTGTTTCGGCCTTTCTTCTCAGAGTAATCAGATACGAATCGCTGACCTCATCTAGTTTAAAAAATATGATGGACGTATAAAAGTGTTACTTATAACAAATTATTTTCAGACTTCAAAAACAGTAAAATTGATTTTACAGGATGAGTTTTTTATATGGGACCCTAGGGTGAGCTCCAACAGTATGGTAGATTGATTTTACTAAACTCGCGACTCGCGGTCATAAAACGTACGAGTAGTGCAATGAGAGTCGTGACATCTCGCTCCTTCGTTCTATGACCGCGGCTGCTACGAACGTTGGCATAAAACTGGTGAAAAAAGACACTTAACGAAGCCGACAGTCACTTGTACTCCCCGTCACAAAAATTTTTTTTTTGGTACTTCACCATACCTGGGAACCACCTGGTTACGGAGATATTGAAGGTCGAAATTCCAACTTTTAGTGACGTTTTTTTACGAAAACAAGTTTTTAATGTTATATAACACAACTTTAAATACCCCCACGACCCCTGAACCGTTGCATGCACCCATAAGCACAATGTTTTGCGTGCGTTACATTGCGCACTATCGTAAACAAAGATTTTTCACACTAAATATCAAATTCGTTTTCCAGCACTTATTTTTGTAAGTGCTGGGAAACGAATTTGATTTTGCCCTCAAGCCCTAGTCACCGCAGGAGGAGACACCATGGGCGTCGGGAGTCGATAGGCGACTCCCGGCCACCGTAGGCGCGGGGCGACGCCGCAACGTGTTCCACGCGCGCCTCAAAGAGATGTCAACACCATTGACGGGGTCTGATAGGGCCGATGCCTGCCGGGGTCGCGGATTTTTTGAAAGTTACCGTGGCCCTGGCGCACATGCAATTAAAGGAACACGGGTGGATGGGGGTGGGGTGAGTAACAGAACGCGTAGTTGACGGCTTTGTGATGGGTCTTTTTACACGCTGTAATATAGTGATATACAATAGACTACAAAACTCATAATTACGACTATTATGGTGAATCATCAGCTGTAGCCCGCTACATTAAATATTTCTATGGATTTTTGCTAATAATTTTCATTAGGGAGAAAAAAAAAAAAAAAAACAATATTATTATGTTTTTTGAGAAATTTAATTTATTATTATTATTTCGTTTATTTATTTATATACTTATTTAGATACATTTTTAAATATTTTTATAAAAACATAGAAAAAACATTTAAAAATATAAAAAATAGTGGTCCGCCGGTATCGGGAGCAGGGTCCAAGCTACCGGTGGTTAGGGCTCCAGAGACAGGAACCTCCTCACGATTCGAGCCGTATCGAGGAGAACTGCCTTCTGGATCAGGCCCTTTACCCAACCGCCTAACGAGAGCCTCGAGAGATGTTGATCGAGGCTTTTGGCCATCAGGCCATTGGCCGATACGACAATCGGCACAATGACAGCCGAGCTCACATTCCACATCAACAACCTCGTGTGCTAAGTCGAGATATTTAATTTGTTTCTCTTTCTCAGCTTTTACGAGGTTCTCGTCATGTGGAATGGTAATATCGATAATCATTGTGCGGCGCGCTAATCGATCTATCACCACTATATCAGTCTTATTGGCGACAATAGTCCTGTCAGTAATGATAGACCGATCCCAGTACAACGTAATATGGTCATTTTCGAGAACTGGGTCGGGCACATACTTGTAATACGGTACCTCAGAATCCACTAGTTTATATTTCAAAGCAAGTTGCTGGTGAATAATCCTGGCTACTTGATTATGCCTGTGCAAGTACTCGCCGTTAGCCAGACGAGAACAACCAGAGACAATATGTCTGATGGACTCACCCGGACGATGGCATGCCCGACACATGTCAACCGTCCCGTCTTTCATAATATGTCTCCGGTAGTTATTCGTCAAGATAACTTCGTCCATAATTGCACAGACGAAACCTTCAGTTTCCCCGAAAAGGTCACCAAAACGTAGCAAGGATACGGACGCTAAGAAATCTACACCGGGTTCGTGAAGAGCCCGATAAAAGCGTCCGTGTAGCTCCTTGCTTTGCCATACCTCCTTGCGGTCATCGGTAGTAAGTACCACAGGTTTGCGCCAGTTCTCTTTAGCCATGGAGAGCGGGGTGAGGCCTTTGTCCACTGCTACCACATCACGGTGCATACCCACTTCGGCTTTTAAAAAATATTCCCTGAGACTGCACACTTCGCGGTTGTGGAGGGTCTTTGCATTTAAAAAGCCTCGACCCCCGCACTTCCGCGGTATGTACAGTCTCATCACCGATGATCGTGGGTGATGCATCCGGTTTGCGGTCAGCAGTGTACGGACCCTCCTATCCAGGGCGTCGAGTTCGGTCTGAGTCCATTTGAGTATGCCGAAAGAGTACATCAATACTGGCATGACCCAACCGTTGAAGGCGCGCACCTTGTTTCCGCCTGAAAGAAGACTAATTAATACCTTCTTCAGGCGACCAAAGAACCGCTCCCTCAGCGATTGCTTCATGTCAGCAACATTGATGCCTAACGCTTCCGACATACCCAAATATTTATAGCTTTCGGATGAAGAGAGGGATCTAAGGTGTATGGAATCCGAAAGTTGAATTCCCTCGGGTTCCATAACCTCACCTCGCTTTACATGCATGACTGCACATTTGTCCACTCCAAATTCCATCCTGATGGTGCTACTAAAAGTTTCAGTTACCTTCAGTAGCTCCATCAGTTGCAATTTGTTGGGGGCAAAGAGTTTCAAGTCATCCATGTAGAGGAGATGAGATATGACCTGACCACCTCTCCTCAACCGATAGCCTAGACCTGAATCCTCCAGTAGTGTCCTTAGAGGATTCAGGGCTAAGCAGAACCAAAGTGGACTCAAACTGTCGCCCTGAAATATTCCCCGTTTAATTCATACAGGCTCATCATTCGCCTGGATCTGTCGACACCCTGGATAGCGAAGAACCGTTCTCCATTGCCCCATACACGATCTAAGGAAGGTGCGTAGAGTTGTATCTATCTTATACAACTCCAGCACCCTCATGAGCCATGTATGTGGCACAGAGTCGTAGGCCTTCTTATAATCTATCCAGCATGTCGACAGATCCCTGCGGGAGCGACGAACCTGTTGGCTTATGGCCATATCGATGAGGAGTAGCTCCTTAGTACCACGGGACCCGTTCCTACATCCATTTTGAGAGGCCGACATAATCGAATTACTTTCAATGTGCGTATTAATTTTCGCTCTCAAAATGGATGTAAGAAGTTTATAGACCGTCGACAAACAAGTGATCGGTCTATAATTCTTGGGATCCGTGGGACTACCTGACTTATGGAGCAGGTGGGTAACGCCTGTTGTTAGAAACTGCGGAATTGACCCAGACTCTAAAGATGACTGGTACTGAGATGCCAGGCAGGCGTGTGAACTAATTAGCCATTTCAACCAAAAGTTGTGCAATCCGTCCGGTCCCGGTGATTTCCAATTCGGTAACGGACGGACTGCTCTGGCGACTTCTAATGGCGTAATTAGGACTGCATCCATTTCTGGTACAGTTTCACACGCCCGCCCGACATCCCGCATCCAGTCAGCTTCAACGTGACAGACGGGCACTGACCAGATGCTGCGCCAGAATGTACTCGTGGTGGCGTCATCTGGGCGGCACTAGTCCGTCACATTTTGTTCAGGTCGCTCCCAAGCTCTATACACCCATCTCTCATCGCTCTGGAACATGCGATTCTGCGTGTACCGATCAACCCGCCGCTTATACCGCCGAATACGGCTCGCCCATGCACAAACTTTCTGCTTCAGGGCTGATTCCAGTCCCCGAGAATGCCCGCCTCACAAAGCGCATCACTCGTGGTCGTGTATTGCCCTCCCTGAAGCAGTGTAGTTTGCCGATGAGTACCCTAGCCCCATCGATACGACGCTCGATCCTGCACTGCCAGGCTGGTACGGCTGGTTTTGGTCGAGTAGCTCCGTCACAGTTTGGAAACCTGACGTTAGCTAAACGACATGCCGCAACAGCCGCGCAATACAGGATCGAGTGTGTATCAATGAGATTCTCGCTGCTCTCGAACACATTCTTAAGCTGCGAGTCCAGGGCACACACTAGCGCCCTATTCTTTTTGTGCATAGGTAGGCGTGGTAATCGGGGTCTAAGTTCGGTCGGAGTGGATCTGTACTCACGGAATGCATCCTCCAGTGCGCTCCTCAATCGGGCATTGCACTGGCTACTTACTGAAGCAACCCTATCATCTTCCACTTCTACACCATGATTAGACCGCGGCTGTATTTCATCAATGGTCGAAGCTTGTACCGCGGTTTGTGCCGGAGTCGAGATAATATGGTTGTTCAGTTCTGAGCGCAGCCTATCAAGTGCAGCATCGTCCAACCTATGGCTGCGTTGGATGACCCGCACCTGATCCGACAGTCGTTGGGCCGAGACTATTATTATTATTATTGAATTGTTTTTGTCTTTTTATTACGCTCTGCATCGTTCTCACATGCATAATTTCAACATGAACGATGTAACCAATATTTTGTAAACATATTTTGATTTAAAAGAGTGTCCATGGAGTTTCTTGCTCGTTCTTCTCCATAGGTACCTACTAGAATTAGAATTTATTTATTTGTAAGAATGTAGTTTTACATAGTATGGTCTTAATATTTTTGAGGGGTCTATGCAATCTACCACAACATAATAACATGGTGTACAAATATTCAAATGTCATTCTTAAATAACTAAGTACAATTAATTTTAAGATTTTTGATTTACAATAAGTCCAATATGAATTAATATTATCATAATTAGGTAATCGTTACTTTAATATCAATGTCAAAATTCATCATTCATTCATTTATGTCATCTTGGATTTTTTACCATATTCCATGTACTACGCATTGGAATGGGCAACTAGCTTCATCTTTCTGACTGACCGACCCCTTGACAATTCAAAAGTGCCCGTAATTGGTTTATTTGAAATAAATCCTTTGAGAATTGAGTTTGAGTTTGCAATTTGCAAAAAATCAAAGAAAATTTGAATTTGGCAGGCTACAGATGAGGGTCCCCCTTGAAGAATACGTACCTCTGTAACTGCGCACTGAGAGTATCTGCAAGTGCTGCTTTAGCTCTCAACGCTGCTAATTCCGCCGCCTCCTCCTCCAAACGAAGATTACTCTCCTTCAGATGTTCCACCTGAGAAAAATCTAAATTATTACACAAACAAATACCTCTGCCCAGCACCCGAATTGTGTAACACACTATTAACACACACATAGCATCACGCCTGTAATCCCCGAAAGGTTAGGCAGAGGTGTACATATAGCGCACACACACACACACACACACACACACACACACACACACACACACACACACACACACACACACACACACACACACACACACGCGCACGCACACACACACACACACACTATTAATCAGAATCTAAATTATTTTGAAGGATATTGCTAATCTATTGGTTCATATGCTCGAAAATGTTGTCTGCTCAACAACGTAAGTAACACAACGCAATGAATGTTGTTGAACTGTCAAAATGAAAGCCATTGCTAAAATTATTATTTTTATCTTTTCTCCCCACTCGGATTTTCTCCTGTATTGTGGGTGCGTTTACAAACATTCAAACTCACATACACAAACAGCCAGACCCGGAACAACTAATTGTAGGTCATACAAATATTTGCTCCGTGCGGGAATCGAAACCGCGACACGCAGCGCAGCAGTCAATCGCTTAACCACTGCGCCAACCGTGCTAAAACAACAACTATTACAAAGGCACACAACACACCATCACCCCGCTGTAGTAGAACTACACAGCGATAATTTCAACTCAATGTCAATCAATAATCAATGTCTCAATGTGTATGTGTAATTTGAACACTAAAATTTCGACAAATAGAAAAAAGGTGTTTAAAAAATTGGCCATCACGGGGCGCCCGGCATATGCGAAAAATCGAAATTGATTGCAAGACTAAAACAAATGACAGCGGGGACGGCATAAGAGAGCATCATGTCGTTTGCCGTCACGGCATACGTGATACGAGTCGGTTTCACATCAAAAATACACGTAGTTTTTAACCGACTTCAAAAAGGAGGAGGTTCAATCCGGTCGATCAGGTCAATTTGGATGTTTTTATATATATTTTTTTTATGGATGTTCGGGTTTAACTCCGTCATTGTAAAAATCAAATTCTTTTTTGTTCGAAGGGGTATGCTCTCGAGGTGGTCCCATTGTCAGCAAGTCAGAATCTGATGAGGGGATCCCATGGAAGTCGAGGGAAGTCCTCAAATTTTATAGGCACACCTATAGCGATTTGGGTATTTTTTATAGTAACTCGTGCATTTGCTCTCGTATAGCACCATTTGGTGAAGTGGAACTGATGATGAAGCCCATTGGTGGCAATCGGAACTACTCAATAATAAGTATTTCACGTGTTGCGATTCGATTGCTTTAATATGTTTGCTAAGCAATTTGTGCTCGTCACAATATATATGTTGAAATGGAGTTCTTTTGGTTCTTACCAGGAGAACTCCTCAACAATTAACGTCCCTGCATCGGGAAAAGGAATATTTTGTAAAAGATGATAAGCACATTAGGCTATTGTAACTTAGATAAATTAATAATAATAAAAAAATGTAAAAAAGTTTCTTAAACACCGTTTTGAGCCACTAATGAAACATTTTGATAAGTAATACCAACCTATACCAGAAGTTCTGTCTAAGGGCCAGTTCACAAGTACCACAACCACACCACATCGCAGCGAAAAATAATTTGACAAGCTGTGGTTACATGTGAATAATGTCGCTGCAGCTTCTTGCAGTTGCGTTGTGGTAACTACAAAATAAAATCAAATGGTCGACGCAACGTGGTTTGCGACGTGGCCGGCCGCTAGTGCGCGGTCTCGCTGGTGGTTGCGTTGTAGCTGCGACGTGGCCTTGATGTGATCGGAATTGCCCACATGGTTGATTTTGACGGCCAAGTGTGGTCCGTGTGAATCAACGATTCATTTTCATACAAATTAGTGCCCGTCCACATGTTGTCGTTGTGATGTGGTTGTGGTTGTGTTGTGGTCGTGATGTGTTTGCGATACGTGTCATTAGGCCCTTATGGGACTTCAAGGTAAGAATTAAAATGGCGAGACTATGAGAAACAGTGAATTTGTTTTATTTTTACGCTAAATGAAGTTTTTGAAAAAGAAAACCACTCTGTTTTAGTTCTGATTGTCTGTTAATGACATCACTAACCTCAGCGGTAGCTCGAGCGAGAGCGGCGCTAGCAATATCTCTCTCCCGCGTGCAAGTATCCAATTGTTGTGTGCTAGAAATCAGTCGTCGTTCTAATTCGTCTCGTTCGTGACGACATAGGATTAATGTTGCTTGACTTTCTTTTAGTTCCGCTTCTGTTAACAAAAATATCAAAAATATATTTCACTAATTGACCGAGCGACCGCGAAGCGTCTCCGTTCCAGCTTGGGCAAAAATGCTTTCGTATACCCGGATGTCTGGCTGTTCTCCTCTACAGGTCGCATTTCTCAACCGATTCTCGTGAAACTTTGAGAACAGGTTTGATAACTGTATGGAATTTTTGGAACGAAGTTCCTTATCGCGTGTTGCGAAAGGGGGCTAGACGGAAAAAAATAAGTTATAGCGCATTCCAATAGGGTGATTACTTTTGCCCCACCTGTACGTGACTTACCAATTTGCTTGGCCCTCGCGGAGTCTGTAGCGTTAGCTGTAGCGGCTTCTTTAGCCGCTTCTAATTCAGTCACCTGCTGTGTTAGTTTCTCGGCGCGTTCTGAAGCGTCCTGTCAAAGAATATCATGAATTAATAACACAATCATACAGCCGACAATGGGGTTTAGAACACTGGATAACGACGCAGCTGACGAACTGACTAGAAGAGCATCCAGCGCGTCAGTCCGTGGACCCGAACCCATCGTGCCCATCCCCTTCAACCAGCTACGCAGGTGGCTATACTATAGGAGTACACCCACACACACACAAGCGGAGCTGGTGGACCTCGACACCGGGCTGTAGGCAGTCCAGGGAAGCCATGCCATCCTTAGATGGCAAGCTGACCAAACGTTTATTACGTCTGGACAGGAACGGCCTGCGCCTGGTGACGGGGACCATCACGGGACCCTGCTCGCTAAACAAACACTTCCACACAATAGGCATAACGGACAGTCCTCTGTGCAGGGCTTGCATGGAGGCTGAGGAAACCGTTGCGCATGTGGTCTTTGAATGCACAGGCAACACCCAGATTAGGTCACAATGTCTCGCGGCACCCAGATCCTACACAGATGCTCTCAGCAGACCAGGAGACATCATCAACTTCTGGAAGGAGGTGGGCTGGTTGGAATAACCACCGACGGCGGCCATGACCCACGCACAATGGTCCACATGAAGGACTAAGTGCGGAAACCAAAATCCTAAAGAAGAAGAAGAATAAGATGGAGTTTAGATATACAGGGAGCAACTGGCAGCTCGCCGTCCGGTAAGGACCAGGCCCGGGTCGACGGTGCGTTGTGTTCCACGAGCGCCTCAAAGAGATGTCAGCACACACTGACGGGGTCCGCTAGGGCCGACGCGTGTCAGGGTGGCGGGTTTGTCCGAAAGGGTTACCGTGGCCCTGACACAGGCATCTGAAGGAACACAGAGTAGAATGGAAAACTAAATACATGAAATAAAATAAAAACATCTACTCTAGAGATAAACACTTTTAAGAACATCAGAAAGTTATGTGTTGTTTGAAAAATAAAAGCGTATTAATTAGGGGCAAGGCTGCAGTTAAATAATAATATTGTATTCTTTATTTTTGACCACAAATACAAGTACACAATATCCATATTAGTATTTCAATAGTAACAACGACTTAAAAACTATGTTAGAGACGCGAAACAAAAGCGAGTCTGAACTCTATTTACTAGGCAATAGCATTTAAATTCCTTGAATTCATAAAACAGTGCTAGAAAGCTGTGAAGGTTAGTTGATCGGGGCTGTCTTTTATAACTATAACCTTCAGAAAGTACTAATTATCAATTTAATTTGAATAAATTAGTTTTAATATCGCACAACTGAAGCAATAGCAAAATTCGTTGTACTATATTACCTATATGAATGAAAAAATTTACAATAATGATTTATTTTATAAAATAAAATGTAATAAATTACTGATTAATGTTCGGTATAATGTAATAATTAGAATCAATATTATATTATGTAATTTAATAATTTGATATATAAAATTTGCTGTGTGCATGTCTTAATACTGTCTCATGAAAGTTTAATGCATACTACTAACCAGTGTTTTACATGTTAGCAAATAAACAAATAATTGTATGCGTGAAATATAGGACAGACGCTGAGAAGCAATGCCAAAGGATTAATTACGTAGCTTATGCAATAATTTAGCTTACTGCTTATAGAACATAAATAGTAGATTATTCACTAAGGGGGTAAAGCGATGTCTTATATCACGGGCGGTAATTTGAATCCCGAAGGTAACGAAGGCGTCCATTATTTTAGTTAGGTTTGTATGACATAATAGGTTGGGGAAAAAGTTTCTTCGCATTTTTTAAGAAAATTCAACACTGTTTTTAATATAGTTTATTTACATTTAACTAAAGTATGTAGGTACCATTTTGTTCGATAACTTTTTGCCATCTTGTAGGTAGGGACATGATCCCATTGCTATAGACATTTTGGGACTTCTGATCAAAATACCGCGACAAGTGGTTTTGGCAGTCCTCTCGTGATGTTAACCTGACACTGCCTAAAGAATTCTGAAGAGACTGGAACAGGTGGAAATCTGAAGGTGCAAGGTCAGGACTATACGGCGGATGCATTAACGCCTCCCAGCCAAACTCTCATATTTTTTGCTGAGGGGCTAAAGATGTGTGAGGTCTAGCGATATCATGATGAAAAACCACACCCCTTCTGTTGATTAATTCCGGCCGCTTTCTCTCAACTTCTTGCTTTAATCTCATCAGTTGTTCGCAGTAGAGTTCAGAATCGATGGTCCTGCCTGGTGGTAACAGCTCATAATGAATAATGCCCTTCCAATCCCACCACACACACAGCACCACCGTGTTGCGAGTTAACCCGGGTTTCGCCACTGTCTGTGAAGCCTGACCGGCCTTTGAACACGACCTTTTTCGCACGTTCTTGTCGTACGTGATCCACTTTTCATCACCAGTTATCAGCTTCTTCAAAAATGGTTCGGTTTTATTACGTCGTAATAAAGAATCACAAATGAGTACACGGTTCATTAGGTTTCTTTCAGTGAGCTCGTGAGGTACCTAAATATCGAGCTTTTTTGTGTACCCAGTTTTTTTCAAATGTACCAAAACTGTTTTGTGGTCAATTCCCAGTTCTTCAGCTACGTCGAAACTACTGATATGCCGATCTTGCTCCACTTTTTCAAAAATGGCATCCATTTTATCCGTAATAGGGCGACCAGAGCGACGTGCATCTTTGACATCAAAATTTTCGGATTGAAAACGCTTAAACCAAATTTGTGCTACTCTCACAGCCACTGCAATAGGTCCATAAACATTGCAAATTTTTTTCGCGGCTTGCGTTTCGTTTTTACCTTTTTTGTATTAAAATTTTAAAATGTATCGAATTTCTTCATTAGATTCACTCATCTTGACAGTACGAAAAACAAATGAAAATCACACATTTTCCTAATTTGAATTTGGAATTATGTTCTTTAAAATTTAAACTTTCCATGATACCAAAACCAGCCAGATACAAATAGCATAGCCAAAGAGATTTTATTACAAGTTCATACATACTATAATGCGAAAAGACTTTTTCCCCAACCTAATATTATTTGACAATATCGAGCAGCATGCGTAGCATGACCACTTCTATGTCTACTCTACTCTACGAAGAGAAGACAAATCACTTTCTTAACAAAAAATCTTTCTTTTCTGGAATTTTGCAATAGCGCCGTAGAAATCTTTCTACAATCTGTCATTTTTTCTTCAGTTTCTGCCGTTTTTATAGTGGCCATACTACGTATGCTGGTGGTGTGAAAAATATGTTGGATTTTGCAGTATATTTAGAGAATCAAATTAAATTAGGCGATCGGTCAAAGAATCAGATCATTTCTTTTTGTATGCACGTGTTTCTGTGACAAATAAACCTATTTTTCTTTCTTTTCTTTCTTTATTAGTGGACATTGTCCACAGAATAAGCAAGCTGAAGTGACAATAGCCGGCCATATGAGCCGTAAAACTAATAACCGTTGGGGTGACGTGTTCTTAAGAGGAAACGAACACGTCATAACGTAAGGTAGGACGCCCTCAGGGTAAGTAAAGCGATGACCTTGGTAGGGTGGCTTGTCTCCAGCTAGATCATAGGTTCCCAACCTTTTATGGTCTACCGCCCCCTTCACAAGAAAATTATTCCAACGCCCCCACAGTACCTTTTAAAGTCCAGACATAATCTTGGTCAGATCATGTGCACACCATGTGGATTTATGTCTGAAATGGTCTTTTGAGGAAAAACCACACAGATTAAGTGGACCTGTCCAGTCAGTGCACGCATTTGTCAGTAATTGTGCAGGTCAACCATTCGACGAACAATACCAAAGAAAGGACATTTGGGTAGGCCACAAAAATTACTCAAACTGCCAGACTATGATTAAAACTAGCTGATAGGAAAAAAAAAACAATGACCTACATAGTCTTCACATTCACAATATTAAAATAATAATCATGTATTCAGTCTAGCCTGCATGCTACTTACATTCACAGACAGTTTGCTTATATGTCTATATAGTAGCTATTAATAATAACAAAATAAAAATTAATTATATCTCTCTCTCTCTCTACCGCCCCCACGAAAAGCTATGAGCTAGATGAAGGTAGCCGAAAGTCTAGGCTACTTATTGAAGAGGCCACAATAAGAGCAAGTTAGCTGGTATCAGTTAAATGAATAGCCGAAGATCGACTTATTGGAGAGGCCTATGGCCGGCATTGGACTGCAATAGACTGATAGAATAATATTAGCATAATCAGCCGATAATGTTCTCACTGCTGGGACACAGGCCTCCTCTCTGTGAGAGGGAGTGTGCCGTATTCCACCACGCGGACGCTAGTGTGGGTTGTTCAGTAAAGATTAAAATGATATATTGTTAAAATTATATACCTTATAAGCATCCATTTCAACGCGCAACTTGCTCTGTGTCCATTTCAGGCGTCCGTCTAGTTCGCGCATATCTTCGCGGAATTTCGCTAGTTCGCGCTCGCTGTTCATTAGTTCGTGACACTGTGAATAAAAAAGCCTTATAGTCATCCTAAAATCAATATATTATTTGCAGAATATAGAATTATTCTATAAAAACATAATGCTTTGTGGTTTGAACGAAACCCGGTTTATCCTCTCTAAAAAATCCACCCTAAGGTGGATACGCGGAAACGCATGTCCGAGAATCCACCCTAAGCCTATACATTCCGTTTATCCAACTAGACCTAGGGTGGATTCTCGGACGTTCGTTTCCGCGTATCCACCTTAGGGTGGATTTTTGGGGTGGATAAACGGAATAACCCGTGAAATTCCGCTTCTTTTCGGGGCGTATTGTTGCGCTTTTTTACGAGATATTAGTAAATTCGTTCTGTACGATAAAATAAACTTTTGTTAAAAATACAGGAAGATTATCGTAGAAAGGGCAGGCTCTTTACCATTGTAACTACAGGAAAACATTCCAAGGAGATTTTGAGGATTCTATAAAAAGTAATTTTTATTTGTATTTACAGATTTTGAAATTTGTGATACAGTCAGCAAGGAAAATGGCAAATCGCATATTTTATTTTATTGATGCCAATCAATACAGCCTTTTATAAGGACTTATCAAATGTGACTGAACCAAGTGAGGTTAGAGTACTAGAAAAATATAAACATTATTATTATTAACATTTAGAACTATATAGGTATAGTATATTTATTTTATTTCTTGTTTATTTTTAGTTTTCGTACACTGCACTGATTTTGACGTCATCACGTCAACGCCGGCTATCGCTGAAAACCAGCGCTGGGGCTCTGTCTCGCATAGGGTCGTAGCATTATGCTGAGCGATTGCCGTTTTGCGTGGATGTGACGCATATTTTCCCCCAACACGTTATTTTTTTTTGTATTTGTGATTTTTTTCTTTGCGTCATGTTTACCGCATATAAACCTATTTTCTTTCTTATAAAACCATCAAACCTAGCATACCTTATCATCATACATCTGACAGATCCTCTGTTTCTCCGCATGTGCTGACCTAAGCTTCCCATTCAAGAGTTCCACCTCCAGCTGAGCAGCCTTCTCAGCCTTGGCTGCATTCTCAGCAGCTCGCTTAGCCTCAATAGCAGCACATTCAACGCTTGCGTACCGCATCACTGCAGCGTCTTTTTCACGTTCTGCATGATCAACCCGCTTGCCCATCTGAAGATCAAGGTTTGTGTAAAAAGGTTGTTATGAAAAAAGTATGGTGAAGAAGTTTTTAATGAAATGGTAGCTTTGGCCTTCATCAGATACTGGCAGGCACAAAATTATGGCTATGTCGATTAAACCTGAGTTTTTTTTTTATTGTAGTCTAGTTCCATGCATGTATCATGGGAATGGGGGCAACCTTATGAACAGCCATTATCTGTGTTAAAGGTCTGTTCCAAAAGTATTGGATGAAAGTACAAATGGGTTAGAAAAGGTACCTATGGATGCTAATTCGTAGTGCCACTTACAAATTGTGTACTTTGATTTTATTTTATTTTGGTTTAAGAACAACTTTATTTCCCATAAAGAATTGCATACATAATTCACTTACTGAGAAACAATATCTAAAACTAAGATTAATAATTGTACGTAAATAAAACAACAAAAAAAAAGTGGGTAGACAGATAACATAAACTCGTTCGTAAGTTAACCAAGCACAGCATGGATGTATGAATTTGATTTTTACTAGATTTGGCATGATGGCATAGTCTGTTATTAGCAAATTTATTATCATAAGACTATTTTATTTTTAGTTTATTATTCTATTTATATATTTTGGGTAAACACATGTTTTTTTTTTTTTGGTGGGATATCATGAAATGACCTTTCCCGCTTTGGGCGGAGCGGAGGGGCGTGTCAGACTCTTACTGACTAAAACCCACCCATGTTCCTTCAGTTGCCTGTGCGCCACGGTAATTCTTTCGAACAATCCGCGACCCCAGCAGGGTACATACATAGTTATTAAACATTTTGAGTATTGGATTTTATTTGTTTTGGTTTAATTTGAATAATTAAACCTGAAGTTTTAATTTAAAATCACACTAAAGTATTTTTCTTTTGGTAATGTACTTCAATTTCCACCGATGATTCTTAAATTACAATTTAATAATGTCATTCAAACAATATTTGTTGGAAAAAGTGTTAAGATATACAGTTGAAACCTTCTAAATACAGATGAAAAATTTGGATAATCCAAAAGTGCACGACTCATAATGCTCATTTAATTATGAAATATAAAAAAAAAAAAAAAAAACTTAGTCGTTCAAAATTAATTGCCGAAAAAACAGCTGTAGTAGGAAGAAGGTACTGCACAATCGCCCCTGGTGGAATAAATGTACATAATATCTATAGATATATCACCATCCATGTTAATTTTACATGGATATATATAGATGTACAGTCTTGTAGTTTTCGTTTTTTATTAATTGCAATTAAACGACACTGAATTAATTAATCATTCGCATTCAGTGACCTACAATCGTCGATTAGAATTAAAACAAAAAAAAATTACTCAAATAATGGATTTTTTCACAAGTTACAGTGTTTCCAGGTTTTACACATGACGGACAGGATTTTTTTTTTACCTATTTTGGTGTTTTTTTCCAATTCTATTGCAGTAAATCAATTTTTAAAAAGTATGAAATTAATCTCCATTAAATTATCTCGACAATAGTATGCAAAATATCTTGATTCCGTGAACTAACAAGGCTATAATAATAAAAATAGCCGCCAAAATGAGGCGAAAAAAAATTTTCGATCGTAAAGCACTCTCTGATGCTTCGCATCATGAGTCGTGCAATACATTACTAATTCCCTTTAATTAGTGTTTGCGTAAGAATTTTACCTGAAAAGGGTATCCTTACATTTTTATCAAACAGTTTTGCAACAGACTATAGGTACATAAGTACTTTATAAGAGACTTCTATTCTGTATTTTATATAACGATAACTAAGAGATAGCATTAGACTCTTCATAGTTGATAAGTTGATAACACAAACATTTCAAATAAAAAGCCACAAGATAATCTTTATGGTAGATTTCTTTAAGATAATAAAACAATAAAAAAAAAAAAACTCATAATTGTTTTTTATCACCATTAATAGCTGTTGTCTTTGGCCCCATTTTTGTTACTATGTAGCCCATAATAGTTTACAATATAATATATCTAAATGAAGAGAAAAGATTTGAATTTTTGTATATTTGTTTGTTACGCTTTCACACTAAAACGGCTGACCAGATTTAGTTGAAATTTGGCACAAGGGTAGACGATGACCTGGATTAAGACATGGGGTACATTTAATCCCGATGTACCCACGGGATCGAGACTTATGCTGGTGAAACCACGGGGCGTAGCTAGTTAATCATAATACTCCCTATAAGTTCAAAAATCTTATACATAAAGAACTCTTTTGAATATTTTTTCTATATTTATCTTTTTCGTATCATTTCTTTCATAAATACTATTTATATCTTAAACACGGTAGTTACTAAGTTAGTAAAAAAAAAAAACATAAATTGTAAACCTAGCGATTATTATTTTTATCCCATAATTAATCTTTGAACAGCATTGTGGACTGCAATATTGTATATTTGTTTTGTGTATTTCATATTTCATGTTGTATATTGTAGCTGTTTGTTGTTCCTTCTCAATAAAATAAAAATAATACCCGCCTATTACTGACCCACTGCAGAGCAAAAACCTCTTCTCAAACAGTGAAGGCATAGGCATTGATCACCACACTTTATCAAGGCATATTGGTGATTTAAGACTTATATTACTTTATAAGTCCTAGTTTCCTCATGATTTTTTCCTTCTTTGATGTCAGTGCCGTACTAGTTTAAATGTGGCTAATTTAAATGTAAAAGTATAAAATACTACACAGACTGGTTTGCATTAGCAGTAAATAGCATGAATATTATAAAGGACATATGGGACAAAGGATAGGTGGAAAGACCTTACTCACCATATCCAATTTAACTTCCAACTCTTTAAAAGTAAGATCTTTTTGCTGCAGCTCATCGCATTGTTGTTTCACTCTATCCTTCAAAGAGAAATTCTCCTTTCTCTGCTCAGCCAGTACCCGTTCTAAAGTCTCTATTTGAGACCGCAATACATCCTTTTTGGTATCATAAGGCTCTAAACTTTCCGTCTCTGGTAATTTTGTTACCACTACTTCTGCATTTGAATTTACAATTATTTCTTTATGGTCACTTGTGTCTGGTTTATCAGAGACCTCGGTTTTTTGTTCCGTATTCTCATCCTCAAATATATCATTCATAACTTTACCGTTTGGTAGATTTCTGGCATTTTTTATTGGTTTTTGTGTGTATGCTGTTCTATGTGTGTAAGCACTTTTTAAGCTACCACTTACAGAGGAAAATATACCATGAACATTTTTTACTATGCTACCTATATCTTGTGACAGCAATTCTTTTGGTATTCTTGTGTATTTAGGATCAATATGCACAACATTCTCTGGTATTTTCTGTATGGCACCAGCTTTAGATTTGTGATTGGAGAATTGTGAGAGAATCTTGTCAGCATTCAATTCTTTATCACTAGAATTTAAACTAGCATTTTCATTAGGTTTGATGTATGATATGTTTGAAATATTTTCAGCACTTTTGCTAAAAGGCGATTTACACATGATATTGTTTTCAGTTAACTTATGTTCGTTCAAGCTTACGGTCGAGGTAGTCAGAGGCCTATTCATATTAGCGTAGTCTGCTTGTTTATAACCAGAAATTTCAATATTTTGCTCATTTCTCCCTTGTGAACCACTTTGAATACCCTCTATGCAATTTATGATCAATTCTTTGGCTAAATCTATATCAGTTTTTTGCGGAAATTCAAAACTTAAATTATCAGTAACGCCGTCTTCAGACCCTGGACTGGAAAGACTACTTTCATTCGAAAGACTGTCTGTCGATGACCCGTTGCGAAAAGCATCGTTTGTTATATTTTTAATCGGGGATACTTCGGAATCAGATGCTGGGAACGCCGCAGAACACGAATCTAACGTGTCCAGCCCGGAATCACAAACAGTTTCAACCATTGATCCATTTTCATGAGTTTCTTTCACTTTTTCACTGACGTCAATAGACTCAATATGGATCCCGTTTTCTTCCAATTCCGTCGACATTTTTGGTTAAAACACTTGTTAATTATCATCTGATTTATTTAATTTTATAGTCATGAACAAATAAGCCCTGAAGAAACTAAATTATTGTTACTTTTCTAAATAAAAATAAACATCAGCAGTATTTGACGTTCCTTGTTGATTGTGGGTGGCCAGTTCTGCAATTTTTCTTTTTAATTAATAAAAATGTTGCAAACTATAAATTAGCCAAAACAACTTTTAATAAAATATTGCCGTTACTTATTGTTTATTCATTCATGCAAATAAATCTTAGCAAATTAGGAAAAACTAGATTCTCGATATTTTGTGTTCCACACTTCACCAAAATCTCAACATTGCTACAAACAAAATGTTTTAGTAGAATGTGAATTTACTACCAAGTTCCTTACAAGGAGGTAATTTTTATTAAACTTGTTGACGACAAAGAAATGCTCTGCAAAAAAGCTCTAGGCGGAATGGGAATCGAATCTTCCCACACGAGCCAACTCAACCAATCTGCCTAGGCTTTTCTGAACTATGTTGGGGTCAGCTTCCAGTCTAACCGGATGCAGCTGAATACCAGTATTTTACATGATCAACTGCCTACCTGATAACTGAAGCTATTTTGAATACTCAGCTTAATGTAATGTTATCTTTATAGACCACAGCATGGGGATTGGAAGGAGCCCAAATATTTAAATCAAAATACCTACATGCTGAATTTAATGAAATATGAAACGTGAATTACCTACATGCTGAATTTAATAAAATGTACAACTACGATTTACAAATCACTAGCTTTTGCCCGCGGCTTCGCCCACGTGGACATCGGAAATTATCCCACGGGAACGTACTACCGGGATAAAAAGTACCTATCCTACATGTTAATCTAGGTTATAAACTATCTGTGTTCCAAATTCCATCCAAATCCGTACAGTAGTTTTTGCGTGAAAGAGTAACAAACATCCATCCATCCATCCATCCATCCTCACAAACTCTCACATTTATAATATTAGTAGGATATGTGTCAAAATGTAACTTAAGCTCGAAAACGGTCACATGCATTTAAATACCTGTATCACACAGAGTCGAATCACGATTCTCAATGCTTGGCTCAACATCAAAAGTTGATTAACCAGCGTGCGATAAAAAATCATCGCGTTAAAAATTCGCCTAGGCGAACTTATTGAATTAACCGTTTTTATGAAACTCGAGGACCCAAACACTACGACTATTATTTTAGGGTAATAGAACAATCGTTCAAATATATATTATGTTCATCATGTTTATTTGTTGTGTGGTGTTTCTAAGTTGGATATCTGAAGAGTCAAATAAAATTACATTTTTATCCTAATTTTCTGAGGAAAAGAGAAAACCTCGTCAACCGGAAGTGCATAATTGATTTTAAGAATGGTAGTTAATTCTACCGATGCTACTGGCAACATTAGAAGAAAACGTCATGTCATTTCCATTTCGTTCGCCAAAGAAATTGAAACGGAAAAGTAGGTCGTCACTATTGATTTTTGCAACATTCGACAAACAAAAGACGCAGCTCTTCCCCGTTCAACGCAACAAATTATATGTATTCCTGATAGCGACGCCTGAATTCAAGAAAAATGCCCGTAAGTACCACGTTATCATGTGATTTCCGGAATTTGATAGTAGGTATAGATTCCTATTGGAACTCCGATCCTATTGATTTTGAATTTTTTTTTGGTTCTAACTAAATTTTCCTCTTTCCTTTTCCTAAATTAGTTTCATCTACTCATATTTTAGTTCAATCGTGCTAGTTGGGATGGTGAGTCATATTTTAATTCGTGTCAGGGTCATTTGAACTCGACTGGTGTGTCTACGTACCTACGAAATTACGCATTAGCCGTTTCGTAACGTATTCTGCCATCTGCTTGGTATTTTCAGTATCTAAGGCTGTTTGAATTTGCCATAGGTTGGTTGAGGAAACTATTCGGAACTCTTTTTAAAGGTATATTTTGACTCGCAACTAAACGTGGCTACCGCCCGCGTTTTGTCGATTCGATATTTTTAGACGCCCGCGTCAGCTTTTAAAGTACCTACTTACTATTATTTTCTTATCTACCTAGTGTTCGTTATGAAATAATAAAAATCGGTCGGCAAATGGATAGTAGCCCTCCTTCCTGTTCCCTTAGCCCAAAGCTGAGCATACGCGTCCTAAATATTATATCACATCATGTAGTACTACATAACATCACCATCATTCTCCTACCCTTTATTTGAGATCAATGCAACATGGTCTTTTTCCTCTCTACTTCTCTATTAGTCATCATCTCGGTAGTCTCTCCCTTTCTACCCATATCATCTTTCACACAGTCCATCGCATCGTTTCTATGGTCTTCCTCTACTCTTATAGCCATCCACATTCATACTCCATGATGTAGTATTACATGTACAATATTTAACTCATCTAATAGGTACTCGTGTATTTTTCTCCTGAATATCTTTGCATTTCGAAGTTTTACTAAACAGCCTCATATTAATATTAGTGGAAAAATTAACACTGCTGGACATAAGCTTCGCTGCATACCCGCAAATACCTTTTTTAAATACATGTATGACATCACCAATTGATACATCAAGCAGTCAGACAGTTTCAATGGTAGTCAAAATCAATGTTTAAGGCTCCTTCGAACAGGCGCCACACGCGATACAATGGCACCGCGTTCGTCGCACGACAGCCGGTGCCTTTGTGTTGCGCCTGTTCGAAGGAGCCTTTAAATTTTTGGGTCACATGACAATAACTATGTGTAAATATAGCAAACAACAATATTTGTTTAACAATAAGTTGTTTTTTTTTTTATGCAATCGTTCTGCCTATTGACATTCAGCATCTTTTGTGTTGTTAGTTTTAGTAATTCTTGCTAAGGCTCTTCCACATCAATCTACATTTAAGTAGTGTATTGGTCTTCATAACAAGTCTTCTGGGGCCAATCTTTTAAGCCTCTGAAAGTCTTGGTTTTCATTAGGTTTGATGCCTGAAAGAAAGGAAACTTTATTTGATGCAGTAAAAAAAAAATAACATGACAACCATGAATTTCTTTGCAATGAAATATGCAGTTTCCAACCAACCTAAACTAGGCCCCGTGTGTAATTTGCAGCCCTCTCCCTGAGACTTAAATCCCAGCATTGGTAACATTGAAGACTACTATGCTTAGCTAATTCCTAAATTCCAACACAAATAAGGATTAGGAATTGGTTAAATAGTTGAGTCATACAACATCTAGGTTTAACACTTTGAAAAACTGTAATTGGCGACTTTGACAAATGTTATATGAATTCTATGTACCTAATTTAATTCTCTAACATTATACAACTTTTAATAAAACACACCTTTTACTTGGGTTACCAATAAAATGAAAACAACACTTAAGATTGAAATTGTATTTTAAGGCATGGCTCGCTTGCACCACAAATCATTAAAAGCATTTAGCAATTAATATATTTAAAACATAATTCTGTTTCTGTTATCTTCAAGGATTGACAGTAACGGAACAATGTTTTAAATTTATTTAGTGCCAAACATATTTAATGACTAGCTTTGGCCCGCGGCTACGCTAGCGTTAATTTAGAATTTGATAACCAATTCGGGTTGTTTGGGGAATTATAGTTAGGTGGATGAAAAACCGGTCTATCGACACTAGACTCACAAAATGTTTTAGGTACTTATATAAAAAAAAACCCCATAACACATTATTAAAGTTTCTTTAATAATATAAATCAATAATGATTCGAAAGACACGTGGCGCCATCTATTATCATAAGAACGTTATTGTTGTTTTCCTTGGGAACAGTACTTTTTTTCGAGTTAAAAGGTACTCTATGTCCATTTCTGTACACCTGACAACGTATATGCAAAATTTCAGGATAATCAGTTCAGTGGTTTAGGTGTGAAAAGGTAACAAACAAACTTACTTTCGCATTTATAATATTAGTTACGAAGTTAGGATTTGCAGTGCAAGCAGGTCTTAATCTATTGTTCATGTTCTATAAATGCAAGTATCTTAGCGTTACAGCTGTAAGAAAAATCAATCTGCCTACCTTTTCCCAAGTGTGCTGGGGTCGGCCTCCACTCTAACCAGCGGGCTTAGCATGACGCTATCTATCTCTTCGAAGAATAGAGACGGCTATTCCCATACAAAGTGACATTTCGTTTCTCTATTTTTGACATCGCACCGTAAAAATCCTTCGAAAATCAGTCATTTTGTCTTCCGTTTCTGCCAATCGTTGTCTAGGTCCTTTTTAATGTAGACTATTTCAGAAGACAGTTGTCTAAGGTAGTGAAGACAATTTGATTTTTAATCGCCATGCTAAAGACGGTAGAAAACTTTTTACTCGACGGCCACAAAGTATAAAAATGGGTTGGCATGTTGAGTTTTAGAGGTTTAAGGGTTTCATAAAGGGGGTCGAAATTTTCATTATTTTTGCGATAGGACTCACCATTTTCGAGATATAAGCAAAATAAAAGATAAACGTGAATAAATTACTGAATTTCGTAAAAAGTGCAGTTGACTCTTTCTACTTTGCTGCCGTCATTCTTGTCTATTCTTCCGTCGACAAGACGGTGCTTGTGCTAAGCCTGCTGATGCAGTTCAGTACCAGTATTTTACATGGAGCGACTGCCTATCTGACCTCCACAACCCAGTCCCTGGGTAACACAATACCTCTTGCTAAGACTGGTCAGACTTGGGCTTCTGACTACTCATAATGACTGCCAAAGATCTATGAGTGACAGACGGGACCAACGACTTAACGTGCTTTCCGAGGCACGGAGGGGTCTTGATATGTAATGGATGGCCACCCATCCACTAACAGACCGCGGTAAGCGTAGTTTAACCTTCTATCGACCCGTGCGGCTGTCATCAATGAGCCACGAGCCCCTCGTTACAGCTTATAATCATATAATTTAATATGAAAACGGTGTTGTCTTTGCAAATGAGTGCTGGTAAAATTGGTCCTTACTAGGCACTTAAATTTTCTTAATCATCTGAGAAGTTTAGATTTTCTTGGATAATAGTAGTTTTATGACATAATACTAGCTGCTGCCCGCGGCATCGCCCGCGTGGACGTGCTACCAAGACAAAAAGCCGAGCTTAGCTATAAAATAGCTAAGTTGGCATCACTGCAAATTATGTAACCTTGCAGAGCAATGTGTATTGTCTTTGGTCCCTGGCCATGGACAAAATTGTAAAACTTTAAATTTTTGGGTACGAGGCTTTTGGCTACATTCTATGTTTGTATTTTTATTAATGTCATTTTTTTGTAATGTGCGTTTTGTTTGTGCAGAATAAACTATTTTTCTTTCTTTCTTTTCTTATAACATTAGCTATCTACCAGTGAAAGTCCAGTCAAAATCGATCCAGTCGTTTCGGTGATTAACCGGAACAAACAGAAAGACAGAAAATAATTAAAAAAAATGTATTTTGTTCTAAGTACCGTAATATACTATCATATGCATATAGTAAAAAAGCTGTTATATCGACATTGCAAACAGACACTTCAATTTAATTTATTTGGATATAGATTTTTGGTCGTTTTGAATCCATTGCAGTCTTAAGTTATTTCCATTCATTTCGTTGTTTCATTGATTCCGCCATCATCGCCGAGTCCCAACCTTGGATGGCTTCTATCCATCTATCTACGTCAGTAACAAACTCAACAATAATTACATTGTTAACGATCAGACAAACGTCAAGTACTTGCATAATGCAAAAGCAAAACATAAAAACCTTGGAATATATCTGAATATTTTGTATTTGTGAGCATAATAATTATCTCGCAAGTTCATTAGATGCGCAGTTTCTTTTTTACTAGAATATAATAAACTGCAGCATATACAATATACTGGCAGGAACAGAGACGCGCAAACTGTAACCATGAATTCAGCACACGACTCTAGACCCACTAGCGTAGAAATTTTGCGTCTGTTATAAAAAAAAATGGTTGTCTTTAAAATCTGTTTACGGACGGTAATTTTACGTGCCAACGTCATCGGCTCAGGCGGAACGTGACAATGAGTCATGCTTTTTCATGCGTGCAGCCGGCGTTCATCGATTTATAAGACGTTGTCACGTCAAAAAATCTACTGTTTCGTAGAAAAGTGCAATACATTCGCGGTCAAAATGTACCATTTGAGCAATATTTTTTTTATTTTTAATAACCGTCTTAAAATTTTAATGGAGGGGCTTCAGTATCGTACTGAATTGGTAACAGGTTGCGCGTCGTAGTCCCTGCTGTACTGTATAAAAACTGCATTCAGACACCAAAGTTGCGTCTATTCCACTAAGACTAGGTAATCAGTTTTTTTTCGGTCCTTTGTTTCGGTAACATTTTTCCGCTTATTCCGTCCGCTAGCAGACATTGTAGTCATGAGCACATCAAGTTACCACAAACTGTCAAATTTTCTCATTCGATTTTAAACTTACATAATCAATTAATCACCAACTTTTTTAGGTTTAAAATCGTTTGGAGAAATTTGATAGTTTCGTGTAGCTTGACCTGCGGGCGACTGTACGCTCATAACTACGTTTACTTAGTCAGTCAACTCAGTATGCGATCCATCCATATTCTGCATTGCAGCTTACAAGACCCTGATATGTGCGAAATTGCAACGAATCATAGCATTTGAATAATCATTAAATAAATAAACAGTATCAAATATTTCACACTTGGCGCGGATCTAGTTTTCGCTCAAGGGGGCCAAATATTCTGGGAGATAATATAAATTTTCTGGCAGAATGAGGGTGAATGTCTCAAGCCATGAAAGCACTTTAAAAAAAAACATTGGCCCCTTCAACAATTTTGGCCCCCTTTTCGAGGATGACTTCGAATTTCTTAGTAATACCTAAACAAAGTAAAAAAAAAAATGGGACTCAGTTTAGTCGAAGCCCAGCGGGCTTAGCATGACGCTATCTATCCCTTCGAAGAATAGAGACGGCTATTCCCATACAAAGTGATATTTCGTTTCTCTATTTTTGACATCGCACCGTAATAATCCTTCTAAAATCTGTCATTTTGTCTTCCGTTTCTGCCGATCGTTGTCTAGGTCGTTTTAAATGTAGACTATTTCAGAAGACAGTTGTCTAAGGTAGTGAAGACAATTTGATTTTTAATCGCCATGCTAAAGACTGTAGAAAACTTTTTACTCGACGGCCACAAAGTATAAAAATGTGTTGGCATGTTGAGTTTTAGAGGTTTAAGGGTTTCATAAAGGGGGTCGAAATTTTCATTATTTTTGCGATAGGACACACCATTTTCGAGATATAAGCAAAATAAAAGATAAACGTGAATAAATTACGGATTCCCGTTCCCCCCCCCTGTATCCGCGCCTGGGTCAAATACTCGTTCACCTTTATTATTAAAAATCACGCCTACGTACCCTGACGAGGAAGAGGTGAATAGCACACCTACACTCGTCCAGATCTTGGGCTCAGTAACTGGGTTGTAGAGGTCATAGGCAGTCGCTCCTTGTAAAATTGGACTGGAAGCTGACCCCAACATAACTTCGCCAAAGTCCCATGTACTTGGGGGCATGCCAATTATCTAGATGCAAAGACGCTACTGCTTTTTTCTAAACGTGCATTTCTCTTGTCCTGCAGGATGCGGAGGTAGCAGCTCCTACCGTAGAGAATGTACGCGTGGTCGTGCGTATCCGTCCGATGGACCAGCGTGAAAAGCTGGACGGTTCCTACAGCTGCGTCTCCGTCGATGGGCAGAACAATACCGTAGCTGTGACGAAGAACAACGTGACTGCTGCCGAGCCTCCGAGGGTGTATGCTTACGATGCAGTCTTCGACAGCAATACTAGTCAGGTATGTGTTTTTTGGTCCTTAGGAGCAGAGACTCAGTCGTGACGTCATCAAGTTTTTGCAGCGATAGTCTATGAATCTGTACCTTTCTTACTTTATAAACAGGTGTTGTGATGCAGTCGCAGACACCGCAGTTATATCACTGCGAAGGTCGCTGTGTGTAACCGCTCTTGAACGTATTATCAAGTCGATATACCTTTGATAGTGCGGTTTCACCATTTTTAGTATCAATGTTCAAATCTAGAATGTGCTGTTTTAATCCGTGCAGCATTTAGGATATTTATCGATTTACCTCAAAACGGTATTTCTTTAACTAACGTTAAGATCTCGCTTAGGATTTCATATTGAAGGCACAAGTTTGTACCATTAGCTACCTTCAAATTCACACTTAAACGTGGTAATGTTTTCTTAAAATGTTACTCGGTCTTAGCGCCAATATGCCTTTTTCTATCGAGTCCATTAATAAATTACTTATTAAAAATATTTTCCCTAATTCTAACATACTTCGATCACCCATTTACTATACTAAATAAAGTATATACATACATACATACATAAACCCACGCCTTCTTCCCATGGAGGTAGGCAGAAACTACAGAACGCCACCTGCTACGATCCTTACATACTCCTTTTGCCTCGTTTACGTTCATACATCTGGTCATACACGCACGCCGGTTGTGAGTACTACGCACCTGACCTTTCTGAAGAACATCACCAATAAGGTCACTATATGTCTTCTTAGGGCGTCCCCTCCCGGCGTTTCCACTCACATCTGCCTTTTAAATACCTTTTGTTAATCGCCCTTCATTCATCCTCTCAACATGACTAAACCATCTTAGCATACTCTTTTAATTTTTTGTCACTACATCATCTATACATGAAAAAAAAAAAAACAACATGAAATGTCATGAAAGTACATATTTCAAAACATTCTTCGTTCCTTCCAATCCACCCTATAAAAAGTAATAAAACCTAGCCCAGCGTTCCGTAGGTACTGAAAGATCAATCGATATCCGTAGACTGCGATTACTAGCGTATTACTATTTCATAATAATCGTCGATACAGACTGCAGTACGACCACTTTTAATAATAGACGAGGCTGGCTGATTGATCGATTTGACCTCCCTCCCTCCTTCCCAGCCCCCCACTTTGCGTACAATACTAGCTTTCTGTGGAGGTCGTACTACTATGTACTCGTACTTTTATATACCCGACCAATAACCACTTCACATGACGTATTTCAGTTAGATTCCCAGATTAGTCCTTACTAACTTAATTATCACAGAACGTACATTGTCTAATAATATTATGGTTGGTTATTGGATTATTTATTTAATGTTTTAATCACGCAAATGTACAGAGGCGGATTTAATTCCATATTATTATGCATTTTCTACCAGTCAACATTTGGGTGATGCAGAGACCATGGTAGGTGCAATTACGAAAATTTAAGGAATAAATATTTAGGATAATGATTAACATGCATGATGCTCTTACAAAATTAAATTTAGCCTATCAGAACAAAAAAAAATACCGTCAATTGTTAGATATGGTAGGTTTTTCTCCATACATATATTAAACCTATTTTATAAGGATCACAACCGTGGTAGTATGGTAGTTTTAGTGCTCTGTCAAACAGGCGCGTCGCGAATCGCACGCGACACAAAGGCACCGACTGTCGCCTCCAAGAGCGGTGTCTTTGTGTCTCGTGTCGCACCTGTTTGAAGAAGTCGCTAATACAAGAGCGATTTCAGTCACAGCTGCTTTTTACAGAAGGCAAGAGTTTTATTTCATTCAACACAATCGATCGGTAAAACTCGATGGAAATGTATTGAACCGTATTTTCCCTTACATTACTTATATGGTAAACAAGGGCTATCGCAGTCGTTCCTTGTAAAATACCGGTATTCAACTGCATCCGGTTAGACTGCTAGCTGACCACAACATAGTTGGCAAAGGGCTAGGCAGAGGCAGAGTTATTGATTAAGGTAAACGAACCCTAAGAAAATTAACCATTTCAACACTTAATTTTCTCAAAATCGATTTCTCAATACGCCATTTAAAAGAGTCTTGCGTCTGACTACGTCTTCGTTCGCGTGAAATATCTTGTTTTAAGGGGGATGCGCCAAGGTAGCCCGCGAAATTCAAATTTTCTTTTAGTTTTTTGCAATTTGCAGCTCAGTATCAGGTTGTGCGGTGATCTAAATATGATTCGCGACCGTATCAAATATGGCTTTACAGAATTATAATCATTAGAATCAGCAATACAACTCCTTAAGTTAGATTTGCTCTCAATTGTCATGATTTCATGAAATAGTCATTCAATAGGGTAATATGAACTTATAGAGATGTATTGCTGATTCTAATGATTATAATTCTGTAAAGCCATATTTGTTACGGTACAAATCACATTTTTTTAATCAAAATACAACTTTATACGTGTAAGAAACTAGTTTCATTTACAAGCCATGGCGTCATTTCCCTGAAGGCAAGCAATAAAAGAAAGTCCCTTATTCTGTCTGTAACATTAGCTTTATATTATTGACGTCACTTCTATTTCCGTCGATGAGTAACCAACTGATTGAACATACTTTTCCTTTGTTGCTATCCGGGAAGGATTTCCCTTCACAAGGAAACTTGTGGAAGATTCCTGTTTAGGAATTTTCCACAAGTTTCCTTTCTTCCTCCTCTTTCAGTGTATAAATGATACATAATTATTATATTTCTGCTACCAGGTTTATACAAACACTCTTACACGTCAAAAATAAATTGTTTTTAAGAGTAGATGAGGTCGGCGTTTCCTATCTGACTACTCTGAGAAGAAAGGCCGACACAAACTCAGAAGTCACAATCTCTTTTAAAGTCCAGACATAATCTTGGTCAGATCATGTGTGTACTTAAAAACGTTTTATTAGATATCGTTTTAACAAAAAATTGTAGGTACCTATCACTATCAATCACAATCTCAATCATTTTGAAGGATGTTGCTAAACGCATTGAATGTTGAACTGTCAAAATGAAAGCCATTCCTACTGTTAGTCTGTTACGCAATTACCCTTCAGGTTTGGTGTACGGAAATGCACTGTCCTATCCACCAAACAAAGTATACATACACATTATAAAGTCGCTTTTCGGGTTTGTCTCTGTAACTGCATTTGTTCTTCTAAACTATGCAGCGTATTTTGATACAATTTTCACCATAATTTAGAGAATTTATTCCGGAAGGTTTATGTTTATAATACATAAATATTAAATTACATTTAATAAAGAAATCTTGATGTTTTGTCGAGTCGTAATAAAAACCATGCGAAGCACGCGAGTCGCTAGTTCAGTAATAAAACAGAATTCGTATAAAACTAGCTGATAATTCAACCGGAACTTTGTATGGTAGTGAAATAAGCCAACACTGTCGTCGTTGTTGTAATAATTAATTCTCAAGGCTAGTTAATTATGCTACAATTAGTGGTTCTCTTTAGCATTGGTCTAAACAGCTGTTCATTAAAGGTTTTTCCACTAACAATTTTCGTACTCACACAGTAAAACTAATACAGTCTTATTCAACAGATTTTTGCGATAAAACTGCCTATTGTAGTACCCTAACTAACTTTCTAAGGGCTCGTATTTCAATCGTCAGAAAACATTATCGGAAAAAATATTTGTAACGTTTTTTTTTTTCCTTAGCGAAATAGTCAAAGTCCATGATATTCTTCGAATAAAAGATGTCTGACTTTAGAAAAAAAAAAATTATTAACCACTACAGTTGCAATTTTTATCGTACAATACTGTAGTACTCTATAACGTGGATAATATTTCATGCAACGGGGTGGGAAGCTCCCGGGGCGGGTACCGCGAAACTAGGCCACGACCCGAACCCGAACGCTACATAAAAATCCGAGTGCTGCCGATCAACGTGCAACCTGTTACCAGTCCTTTTGCGCTCTTAACCCTAGTCGCACCGCGAGCTCGTCGGGAGCGTTCGGACAGAATAATAAAATAATACCGTACAATATTACTGCAGTGATGTTAAGGCTTTACTTTAGTATTTCAGTGTTATTTATCGTGTATTTAGTAACAATAACAGCAAGAAAAGAAGATTTTTGACAATTTCGTGGGTCTAGCCCATCATTCGTCTTGACTGGCGCTGCTTATCGCCTCAGTCTTGTCGAATGGTGGGTTAGATCTGTGTTCTTACATCATGAAAGAAGAATCTGCGCAAGAAGATGAAGAAGACTGCTTTGTTCTAATAACTTTATTGTGTTAGCGTGTTTTTTAAATTGTTTATGTGGGAATATATCGCGTTAATTGAGTTTTAGTTGAGTTAAACGCGGATTTTTCTTAGGAAACTGTGGTATTTCAAGATTTTTGCATGATTTCTTGTTATGTGTAACGAAAAGTGTATTCAAAAGTGTCTGTATTTAGGTCATTCTTGAAAGAATATTTTATAGTCGCCTATCTTGTGGAATATTATTCGGCACGTGCCGCGTCCTAGTTTTTTTATGAGTTGACCTACTTACCAATCATTGATTTCCAATATTCTACCAGCAAGCGGCGGCTTTGAAGTGCTTTCACGAATGACAATTATTTTCTAGGCTTTGTAACGTTTGACTTCCAACTGTTTTGGGTAGGACTGCACAACAAAAGAACCTATCCTAAACAAAGAAGTAAAACAAAATTTAGGTTACACTTTCAACACCATCGCGTTTTTCTTTCACGCCAATTTTCATTTTACTCTGTCAACATCGCAACAGTTTACGAAAACTAAAATAGAATGGAAACGTTACTCGAATGATGTTGTAACGTTTCTAACAGTTCTGGAATATATCAGAGCTGTGTCTATGACGTAAGATTCTTAATGCATCTTGTAGTACGTCGCGCGTAGACTTTGTCTGTGTATACCGCGCTGACTGTATTAGAAGACATTGAGAAATATAATGTAGTGCATCGGGGAGTTGATGACATCGGCTGGATGAAGACCTGAAGAATCGTGACTTGAAATTTTAGGAATGTTTCTTTGTCGTATTTCAAATGTGAACTGTATTGATATATAGATGCTGTCTGTTATAAATACAAACAGCACTTTTTTTGTAGTAATTTACAACCTACCATTGTATAGTAAACAAGGCCTTTTAAATTAATGTAATTAGGTCACATTTCCTTTGTATGTCGTTCTATTTTTAGCTCTGTTCCTGTTATGCCATAAATGTATGCCTCTAGGACTTACGGATCAGCACCATCATTGCTCAACGGAACTACTTCTGTATGAATGAATGCACTTTTTTGTAGATAGCAGTGGGAGATGCAGATTGCAGATTTATTTAATATTTTTTCCTATTTAAAATCAAGCTTTTGTTCTGTAAGCAGAGATGAGCAGAGCAGCTTTTCCTGATACCTAGTATACATAGGTAGGTAGGATATAATCCCAAAAGTAACTGGTTACAGGTTGCATGACGATTGTCAATTATCTCTATTGAATGTTATTTTTCATCAAACTCGAAGACTTTCCCCCCTTACTTGCGTAAGGGGGGAAATTATGCACTTCATTCCGAAATTTTAGGAAATTTTTCTTCCGATTTCTTGCTTTCTCCATGTCTTGTGGCATTACTGTGCTTGGTCAAGCTCTACTATTTTGTGTGATATCAAAAGAGTGCGAAATTTTGGTCCTTTGTCCCAAGTAAATGATAAATGATTTTATTTCTGTAAGTAGGTTTGTACAAACACTTTTACACGTCAATCATATTTTTTTAAACTAGATGAGGTCGGCGTTTCCTATCTGACTACTCTGAGAAGAAAGGCCGAAACAAACTCAGAGGTCTCAGTCTCTTTTAAAGTCCAGCCATAATCTTGGTCAATAAGGCTCCCACAGACAGGCGCTATACAAAAGCGCCGCTCGTCGCGCGACGAGCGGTGCCCTTGAGCCGCGGGCGATTCGCGTCGCGTGTTGAGCCTCTTTGTAGGAGCCTAAAATAAAAGTCTACAAACAGGCGCGACACGCGACGCGACACAAAGGCACCACCTGTCGCGCGGCGAGCGGTGCCTTTGTGTCGCTTCTGTTTGTAGGAGCCTTAAATCGTTGATTCATCATATACTAGGTTGAAATCAAAGAATAGGCGGTATGTAGGTAGGTAACATAGTTTCATTGTATGCATGACGCACGATCAAATCGCCCCTTTTGTGCTAACAGTAAAATTTTATCTAAACTCATATTATAAAGAAAAAAAGATTTGATTTTTTGTAGGTTTATTTGCTACTCTTTCACGCTAAAAAGGGCTGTACGAATATGGATGAAATTTGGGAAATGGGTACACCATGACCTGGATTAGGACATAGGGTACTTTTTATCCCGATATTCCCACGGGATCGAGACTTATGAAGGTGAAACCGCGGGACACAGCTAGTTTTTAGTAAAGAACTAGTCTTCTGTCTCAAATACATTGGGGTCAGCGTCCAGTTTGACCAGATGCCGAGGGAATTAATACAAAGTGAATACACAAAAATACTCTTAATATTTACTGGGGTGAAACTCTATTCATAGTCGGGTTCATTTTCATAACAGAACTCGAATATATAATTACATTTATAAAGTAAAAAAAACTCTAAAAGATCAACTATGGGCAAGTTCATCTTATGTCCAAATTATAATATATTTTTAACTTTACCACCCCGTCAATCCCAAATCAATACATCTATACTAATATTGTATAGAGGTAAACATTTTGAGTGTTATCTTCGGAACTTACGAAAATTTTCTCACTAATTATATAGGAAGCTATAATATTACCGAATGTTATGGGATGTATTTATGTTAAAACAAGAAATTTCACGCGGACGAATTCGCCTGCAGAAGCTAGTGAAAGATAATTAGAATAAATTAATCTGGTCCTAAATCTTCGCGTTTTTTTGGTCCTAAGTTCCGCAAGCAATTATCGACCATAAAATACATTCAGCACCATAATTACGTAACACACTATCAGTCACAATCTGAATCATTTTGAAGCCTATTGCTAATCCATTGCTTCTTAAGTTCGAAAAAGTTGTTTGCTGAACAACGTAAATAACGCAATGGATGTTGTTGAACTGTCAAAATGAAACCCATTCCTACTGTTAGTGTGTTACGTAATTACCCCGCTGGTCGCTAGTTTATCTATAAAATCTAACATACAATATTCGCATATAATTCTGCATAGAAACAAAAATATTGTACATAGTCAGTTCATGTAATCATTGCATATCGAGCGAAACTCGAGGTCGAACGAAATGCGATATTGCTGACTATGCTGTGTTTAGTTATATTACACCGTCGCGTTTGAATGTGTTCGATATTATTAGTACATTATTTAATTGTGACGGATGTAGTTTTTTGTAAGCAGATGTTTTAACTGTGATTATTTTTGGCTGGATAAACCATCGGAAAACTTTTCTGTTGTAATAAATGATTTTATTTCTGTAAGTACGTTTGTATAAACAGTTTTACACTTCAATCATATTTTAAAACTAGATGAGGTCGGCGTTTCCTATCTGACTACTCTGAGAAGAAAGGCCGAAACAAACTCACGAGGTCACAGTCTCTTTTAAAGTCCAGACATAATATTGGTCAGATCATGTGAAGACCATGTAGATGTCTGAAATGGTCTTTTGAGGAAAAACCACACAGAATGAGTGACCTGTTCAGTCAGTAATCGTGGAGCTCAACTGTAGTACAGACACACTATGTAAAAAAACAACAGACTTCCAAAAAAAACACTTTTTAACTTTAATTTCGGAAGTCGGTGTCTATGGTTTTGTATTTTCGTTTTTAGCCACCGACTTCCGAAATTAAAGTTATTTTCCACGTCTTTTAGTGTTTTTTTTTGGAAGTCGGTTGTTTTTTTGTAAAAAAGTTTTTATTTTTCACTTTTTAGTTGCGGTACCTACCCCACACAAATTCGTATACCACTACTTAGTATGTAAATAACAGTGACAGGAAATTATTAACACATCATCGATATAAACTAAGTGGAAAAAAATGCAGTTTTAAGGGATAACTCAAAAACTACTAATCAGACCTTGATCAAATTTAAATGGGACCACATGTGAAGCACCAGCTATCAAATAAAAAAATAATCATCCAAATCGGTTCACCCAGAAAAAAGTTCTGAGCTAACAAGGACACATAAAAAAAAACTTTTTTACAAAAAAACAACCGACTTCCAAAAAAAACACTAAAAGACGTGAAAAATAACTTTAATTTCGGAAGTCGGTGCCTTTGGTTTTGTATTTTCGTGTTTGGCCACCGACTTCCGAAATTAAAGTTATTTTTCACGTCTTTTAGTGTTTTTTTTGGAAGTCGGTTGTTTTTTTGTAAAAAAGTTTTTATTTTTCACTTTTTAGTTGCGGTACCTACCCCACAAAAATTCGTATACCACTACTTGGTGTGTAAATAACAGTGATAGGAAATTATTAGCACATCATCCATATAAACTAAGTGGAAAAAATATGCAGTATTAAGGATAACTCAAAAACTACTGGTCAGACCTTGATCAAATTTAAATGGGACCACATGTGAAGCACCACCTATCAAATAAAAAAAGAATCATCCAAATCGGTTCACCCAGAAAAAAGTTATGAGCTAACACACATAAAAAAAAAAAAAAAAAAAAAAAACATACAGACGAATTGAGAACCTCCTCCTTTTTGTGAAGTCGGTTAAAAAGATAACATACTGACGAATTGAGAACCTCCTCCTTTTTTTGAAGTCGGTTAAAAATACTGGTATTCGGCTGCATCAGGTTAGTCTGGAAGCTGACCACAAAATCGTTGCGAAAAGGATAAGACGGTGATGACGACACCAAGGTGACAATGACTGCACGAGTCTTCATTTTCTGTTTGTTGGGTCTATCTTAACTTAATAATATTATATTATAACTATCCTATCTTAATAATATTATAACCAGAGATCGGATATTCGGATGCATATTCATCTAAAGTTGAGATGTTACCTAATATGCAATGCGCTTTTGTATCGAAAAAATCTTAACCCTAACTAACACACACCACCCTTCCTCTTACAGCCTACATATACATATTTGTGTCGGGGGTTAAAAAATAATTTTAAATAAATATGCATCTGAATGGTTAAGCAATCCAAGAATCCCGAGCTTTTGTTTTTAATAAATGTTTTTTTAGAAGTCTCTTCCATACTTTACACCCGACTAGTTATGCATTCCCGGTGCTCCTGGCACACCGTTTTTTTTTACAAAATAAATATTTTAAGAAGCTGCTTCCACACTCTCATAGCTAAAAATTAACTTTAGGTAAATATTAGAGATGGGCCGACTCTGACTTTGGCTGACTAGTCGGCTGCAAAATGGCCGACTAATCGGCCGAAAAATGGCCGACTAGTCGGTACATCACTAATAATTATACAGGCCAAACCAATCATTGCTTTCGGTTGAGTTCAGGTGACATCGGCAATGTTCGTGACTACTCTTTCGGCTCGTAGATGCCACGCAGCGTCCGGCGGCCAGATCTAAGTCTAATTCATTATTATTAGGTCAAAGGAAGAGTTCCTATTTCTAAGTTGTAAACCTATTTATTGCCAATTGTTTGTTATAGTTTCTTCTTTTTTGTTAGAAGTATTAGTTAATTTTATTTTATATAATTTCTGGATCGAAGTCCAATTAATTAATGGACCAAACGAAGGGTTCCTATTCCTTCCTATCCTATTCTAAATTGCACTGAAAGTAAACTTTAAAACTCATTCCATAATAAAAAATAATAACAGTAACGATTTCAATTTCACTTCAATCACCATCTTTTAAATTTTTAAGCATATTAATAGTAAAAATGGGCCGAGTACTAATATGGCCGACTAGTCGGCTTTCCGGACTAGTCGGTACATCACTAGTAAATATGCATCCGAATATCTGATCTTTGGTTATAACAATCCTAACATAATAATATTATAACTATCCTAAATAATATTACAAATGCGAAAGTAAGTTTGTTACGCTTTCACGCTAAAACGGCTGAACGGATTTGGACGAAATTTGGCACATGGGTAGACCATGACCTGGGTTAGGACATAGGATACTTTTATCTCGGTATTCCCACGGGATTGAGACTTTGCGGGCGAAACCGCGGGGCGCAGCTATTCAAATAATATTAAAAGGAACAACTTGAAGCTAGTCAACTGTCTTTGAGCGTATTAAATTCATTGGTAAGTACATGTGTACAAGAATTAACACAGGTATGCTTGGGCTATTTTTTTCGCGCACTCTATTTCCAACGCTCTGCTTAGCACCGAGAGTTGAAAATCCAACAGTGTTTTCTTGACGCGCTGGAATCCGCTTTATTGTATTCTCAATGTTCGGCACAATACCGAGGGTTGAAAATCCAGTGCGCAAATAAAAAACGTCGCGTGATAAAATTGCCCATACGTACCTGCATCCTAATAAGTTGCGTATCACATTATCTATCACAATCTAAATCATTTTGAAGCCTATTGCTAATCCATTGCTTCATATGTTGAAAAAAATTGTCTGCTCAACAACGTAAATAACGCAATGAATGTTGTTGAACTGTCAAAATGAAAGCCATTCCTACTGTTAGAGTGTTTACAATTACCCCGCTGGGCTGAACTTTACTTGATCTATTTTCATTAGAACCAAAGAACTACTTTGTCACCTATATAAAAGTCTATAGCTTGTCAGTAATTACTGAGTCGTCGTAGTAATAAAACACACCATAACACATTTGACACACTGAAATAATGTCCAATTGTACGCGTCATCATAAAGGCTTCCGCAAACAGGCGCGACGCGACTCTAGTAGAACTATAAATATATGAAAACTTCATGGAAATTGTTCTACAAGAGTCGCGTCGCGCCTGTCTGTGGGAGCCTTAAACCAATGTTCTGGAAAATTGTCCTTTACTTAGACATTCAATTATCAAGGGGTAAGAACTCAAATAAAAACTACTGTATCTTTTCCCAGCACCAAGGGCACTATAAAAAAAAAACCACGCACTTCTCACTTTTAAACGTGCCAAATTAGCGTTGTTACACTCAACAGTTTAAACCTACCCTTAGATTATTACTAAATGTAATTTATCATCAATTAAAAGCTACTAAACAGCGCCTTACAAAGAAAATCGTGACTAGAATTCACGCATTTCCAAAACCACTTGGTCCGTACGGCGTACTCTTAAATCAACCCTCGGAATAGACAGAAAATGGAACAAAAATACATCCATGTCCAGACGGTAGGTAGAAGGTACAAATTCCGCCCCCTAGGACCAACATACATACATTCCGGTACAGTCAAGTTACTCCGTGGCGTGTCTTGCAGTGGATCAATAGCGCAGCGAGGAGTACGCATGCGCGCGGCCCCACTGCCCTATTTAGTCAAGGCGCCCTTGCCACGCCTAGAAATGGCTTCGAATATATTCAATTAGTTTATTAGTCTAACTAGTTGGTTTTTAAGGATATAGATGGTTTAATTGTGGAGGAAGGATTGGGGATTTTGCATTTAGGGAAGCATCTTTCTAAAATCGGGGCAAATACACTGAAAATGTTGATGTTACCAGCCAGCAATTGTGTAACACACTAACAGTAGGAATGGCTGTCATTTTGACAGTTCACCAACATTCATTGCGTTGTTGAGCAGACCAAATTATCGAACTTAAGAAGCAATGAATTAGCAATAGGCTTCAAAATGATTCAATTAGGGTGCTGGTCTTTCATAAGGTCTTGTTATAAGTACACAACGATGCTAGACCCTCACACTAGGCTCTGATCCACGAACTTTGAACAAAGAAACTGCGTTTATTCGCAGGTACATAGTAGAAATCGATACTAACATTCTAGCTTACGTCTGCGGCACTACCAAGAATATCAATACTACTATACTATTCTGTGTACTTTATTGTGTACCATCGATATAGAATTTGTAAGAGCGCCGCGTGAGCGTAATAGGAACTAAACGATCATCTTGCTTTGTTCGGGAAGGTCCAACACGACTCAGTAAAATGCTAGCGGATTTTCTATCTATACTACAATTTAACTAAAGAGGTAAAATTCATGAGTTTGTATTTAGGGGGTAATCTTCGGAACCACTGATACGATTCGTAAAATTCTTTCACTAATTAGTAGGTACAGTATTGCTGAGTGTCAAAGGATATATTTACACGCGGTAGTAGTCGCGAGCAGAAGTTATTTGGAGAATAACAAGGTTTAAGGCACATGTCAAACTTATGTGTCCATGGCTGTAGAGTCATTAAAATCATTGACATCTTTCAGGGTGTAGTCCTCTTGAATAAGGGTAATTAAATGCCGAAGATGCTCAAATACAAATATTTTTATTTGTTGAAAATAGGTAGGTTAGGTACAGATGTTGCAAATATTAAAGAACGCTATGTCTAGCCGTCATCGTCGCTCGCGATCGTTATCTCGATACCACGATGTCGATCCTCGCTATCTCTACATGGATGGCGTACACGTCTGCGTCGGTTCAGTCGCACCTGAAAACTCAATTACTCAGTCGTGTGTTAGTACTGTAATCAATCTACTCCAGAAGAACAAGTTGAACTGATTTGACCAATCATGAGCCAGGCGGTCTACTCTTTAAGCACGAAATCCGTAATTTCGCCCGACGTTACGGGTGTTTCCTACTCCATGTCACCTACGGACAAGATTAGTTTGGGGCCCGATCTAAGAAAGAATGACACCATGATATGACAGTTGTCCCGACTCCCGATGTGTTTCTACCTGTCGGAAAAAGTTAATTAATCGGGTGTAGGGTTCACTCCTAAGTTTAAACTACTTTCTGACGGGCTCGTATCTTCGTTGACGGTCTTAGAGAATAGGCCCGCAGAGCACATCGATGCTTGCCTTCGACCGCGATGTAAAAACAAAATATTTTGTTTTCACATAGGCATCGTGGTAAACCCCAAAGCAGCCCGCGATGTATCGCAGTGAGGCATCCTTCGGCATGTGCGTGCGTGTTTATTGGCATGCATTTGTTTTACATGGAGGTGACATCGAAGTAGCGAGCTAAGCTGCGATCGCGAGGTATCGCAGTAAGGCATCTTCGGCATATAATTACCCTGAACAACGTTACTAGGAGATTAATAGACAGTTTCGAATGCAATACTACATCTCGATCCTTGACCATCAATCCAATCAAAATCTATGAAACATGTTTTTTTTTCTCCGCATTGTATCGTTTTTAGCATTGTAAATGTTGTTCACATTCATGAGTAGCTTCACCATCTGTAAGCATACTTATAATGGTTTTAATTACATCCTGTAGATTATGTAATATTTAAATGGATGTCATAATCACAACAATTTCAAATTCATTTATTAATTTTGTGAACATAGGGTAAAATTATACAGATGTTATTTATAAAAATGTTGGTCCATACTATGTCCCGCCAAAGGGCATACTAAATAGTTTAACTAATCGAATGTTAATTAACAAAATAGAAACAAAAATAAAGTCAATAGTTACGTTGATGTCACAATTTCATGCCAAACACTACTAGTTAATAGTATGTCAATAAATAAATGAAGACGGCACATAAACAAATAACAAATGCAATAAAAGTGTTAATCCTACCAATCTACTTTCTACTAATAGTATAAATGTGAAAGTTTGTGAGGATGGATGGATGGATGTTACTCTTTCACGCAAAAACTACTGAACGGATTTAGATGAAATTTGGCACACAGTTAGACCATGACCTAGGTAAGAACATAGGCTACTTTTCATCCTGGATCGCAGACGATGTCGCGGGCAACAGCTATTAATAATACAACAAAAGACTTTTTGGTCCTTGTGTATCTAAACTTGGTCCTAATATTCGCGCAGCAGAAGTTAGGAATTTAATTCTTTGGTTGGATTTAAGGATTAGTTCCTTAGACATTTATGAATGATGAAATAAATTATTTAAGACGTTTCGTTACACAATTTGGGTGAGAAATTTACAGCTTTCATTTTATTGCCTGATTTCTGTAAACTTTCAAGTCTAGGATATTTTGAGTAACTTCTTCTGTCAAATAAGTTAGATCTCATGTTAGATGCTGTAATTAGGTGACAATGATAAACACCAATAATATTAAGCACATCATTATCTGCATAGCATTTTCTCAACTATGTTGGGGTCAGCTTCTAGTCTTACCGAATGCAGCTCGATACCAGTATTTTACATGGAGCTATCGGACCTCCACAACCCAGTTAATGGGTAATACGATACACCTTGGTAAGACTGGATGTCGGGCTTTCGGGATTCTGACGACCCGCAACGACTCAAAGATCCACGAATGACAGCGGGTACCAACGGCTTAAGGCTCGTGCACACTGGCACGACGCGACAGAATGACACAAAGGCGGCGCCTTTATGTCGGGCTGTCGCGTCGCGCCTGTTTGTGGGAGCCTTTAACGTGCTTTCCGAGGCACGGCGGGGTCTTGGTACGTAAAGATGGTCACCCACCCACGGACCAACCGCGGCAAGCGTAGTTTAACCTGAACGATCGACCCTTGCCGCTGTTATCACTTAACCACGGTCAAGTCACAGATAAATAGAAAACGATTTAAAACGGGTTATACTCACCACTTCTTTGAGGAAATGGCGTTTATTTTTTAACCGACGAAAAAAATACGAGGAGGTTCTCAAGTCGACCCCCCGTATATATATTTTTTATTTTTATGTATGACCACGCATAACTTTTTACAGAGTAGTCCGATTTTGATGATTCTTTTTTTAATGGAAAGAGTATACCCCGAAGTTGGTCCCATTTAAAATTTTAAAACGAAATCCACCCCTGAGGGTAGAAAAATAGGGGTTAACTGATTTTTCACCTACTGAATGTTAAGTAATTTGTTAGTGATCAGAAAGAGTCGCAGTTTATTCCTTTGCTCAAGACCAGGGGCGTAGCTACCGCCGTATCAGCCGTATCAATTATACGGGGCCCCCCAGCTACAGGGGCCCCCAGACGCGACGTGAAAATTCGTAAAATAATATCCGTAATTCTTATTGATAAGAGGTCCGTAATAAATGGGTACCTAATGAAAGAAATCACATTAATAAAATTGGTTTGTGACTTCAAACTCAGTATTTATTTCAATTAAACCATTTACTTTTGAATTGTCAAGGGGTCGGTCAGTCAGAAACATGAAGCTAATTAGTTGCCCATTCCAAAGCGTAGTAGGTATCTATGGAGAAAAACGGGTGAGAAACTCAATAATAGTTTTATCTTCCAAGTCAGTGTTCTTATTTTGTAAAAAACAATACTTAAGGTAGTTGTTTTTTGAAGCTTCGCTGCAGTTGGGTAAAAAGGGCCCCCAACAAATTTTGATACCGGGCCCCTTTAGGACTAGCTACGCCACTCTGAGAAATCTTTACCCTTCATAAGGACCCCCGAACAATTTTTTATACGGGGCCCCGCCAAGGCACGCTACGCCACTGCTCAAGACTAATGCTGTAACCCTGCGTTAAAGCCTACCTATGTCAACTTAAGATGAAATCGTCAGGGTAACCCGCGAAATTCAAATGTTCATACGTTTTCTGCCATTCGCTGGCCAGTATCAAGTTGTGTGTTGATCAAAATATGATTCGCGACCGTAACAAATATATATATGTACAAAATTATAACCATCAATACAAGTCTCTAAGTCCGAATTATCCTATAGAATGACTATTAATATTTAAGACACAAATCTACATGGTCTTCACATGATCTGACCAATATTATGTCTGGACTTTAAAAAAGACTGACCTTTGAGTTTGCTTCGGCGATTTCTTCTCACAGTAGTCAGATAGGAAACGCCGACTTCATTTATTTTTTTAAATATGATTGACGTGTAAAAGTGTTTGAACAAACCTACTTACAGATATAAAATCATTTATCATTATTTCATGAAAAGATGACATTTGAGGCCGATTCTAACTGAGAGGCTTGTATTAATGATTTGAATAATTATAATTCTGTAAAAACACATTTGAATTTTCCTATTGTATTTTCAGTTGAATTTCGCGTGTTACCTTCCCCCTTACAAGATACTGTTAGTAACATGACGATAAATTCAACAGTTTAAGGGACATGCGCCAAGGTAGCTCGTGAAATTCAAATTTTCTTACGTTTTTTGCAATTTGCAGTTCAGTATCAGGTTGTATGGTGATCTAAATATGATTCGCGACCGTATCAACTAAGGCTTTATAGAATTATAATCATTAGAATCAGCAATACAACTCCGTATGTTAGAATTGCCCTCAAATGTCATGATTTCATGCAATAGTCATTCAATAGGGTAATATGAACTTATAGAGATATATTGCTGATTCCAATGATTATAATTCTGTTAAGCCATATTTGTTACGATCGCGAATCATGTTTTAATCAAAATACAACCTGACAGTGACCTGCAAATTGCAAAAAACGTAACAAAATTTTAATTTCGCGGGCTGCGCTGAAGGTTACGCCTTAAACTACGCAAGTTATTTACAGCATAAGTACAAGTTTTGATCCGCCAAAATCAAACTGGCCGTTTATAGACCAGGCCACCCTTTGCCGACCCCTCGCCGAAAGAAAGGCAGCTGATTCAAACATTGCTTCTTTTATTCAGAAATCTATAGAGCCCTACAATAATCTATAGTATACAGCCGGATAGAAACAGTATGCCCTTTGTAAGAGTAACCTAGTTTTAAGAGGCTTACAAGAGCTAAAGCGCGGTCACTGTCGGATTGCATAGAAAAGAAAGAGACGCGCGTTGACACAACGCTGGTAATTTATTGCAAAATATGAAGCAATTATGGATTTACAAAAAATCTATTAATTGGACTAAAAAATTAAAACACTATCACGTTAGTATTTTACTTGTAGAATAATCTGACAAAAAATCTGAATGTTTGCATGTATATTAGTATGGTTTTTAATCGTTGAAAGAATTTTTTAGAGGTATCTTCGTGATTTTTTTCTATCATATTAAGTTAATTGTATTATGTTTTCAACACAATATCTAACTAGCATATATCCAGAAGAATATCATATAATTTTCTGATTTTGATTACTGCAGTGGATCATATATTTTTAGGCATTATAAATTTGCGTTTAGGTCATGTAGTCCCCTTAAAGGACTATAAAAGTATCTGCAGACGAAGCCAGTGACTCATTCAACAAGGTCTCAGTTGTACCATTTCTTTGATAGTGAAGATGTTTTTGAACAAGTCTATGAAGAAACGATTTTTTCAATAGTATTATTTTAATTCAGTGGATTGTGTGAAAAATATGGTGAGAAACGGGGTTAATACTGAAATGACGGGTGATGGAGATGTATTGAAGAAGTCATGCAGTGCCGACTACCAATGAATTGGAATAATGACAAAAAGGGTGATGGATTACAATTCAGCTTCGGACTAGCGTAAAATTTTACACTCAAATTAAAGAAAAAGGTCCTTACAAAACCGCAGCCTAATCGCGTAACACTATCACAATCTGAATCATTTTGACGCCTATTGCTAATCCATTGCTTCATATTTTCGAAAACTTAGTCTACTCAACAACGTAAATAACACAATGAATGGTGTTGAAATGTCACAACTTAAAAAAAAAAAACAACCGACTTTAAAAAAATCACTTCAAAGTGAAACATAACTTTAATTTCGGAAGTCGGTGTCTTTGTATCTGTATTTTGTTTTTTGCCACCGACTTCCGAAATTAAAGTTATTTTTCACTTTGTAGTGATTTTTTTAAAGTCAGTTGTTTTTTTTGTAAAAAAGTTTTTATTATTCACATTTTAGTGAGTCAGTTATTTATAAATCTAAGTTACAATAGCCTAACGTCAACTGCTCATCACCTTTTACAAAATATTCCTTTTCCCGACGCAGGGACGTTAATTGTTGAGCAGTTCTCCTGTTAAGAACCAAAACCACTGGAGCTGATGGTGAAGCCACCATATGCATTGTGACGAGCATAAATTGCTTAGTAACCAGATTAAAATCGAATCGCAACCCGTGTAATACTTATTATTGAGAAGTTCCGGTGGCCACTTCTGGTCTTCAATATCAGTTCCCACTTCACCGAATGGTACTTTCCGATACCAAATGCACGAGTTACTATACAAAATATCGAAATTGCTATAGGTGTGCCCATAAAGTTTGAGGTTTTCCCTCAATTTCCATGGGATCCCTTCATCAGATTCTGACTTGGTGACAATGGGACCACCTCGAGAGCATACCCTTTCGAAATAAAATAAAAAATTGAAATCCGTCTATATATGACGGAGTTATGCCCGAACATACATGAAAAAAAAACATACATACAGTCACATATAACCTCCTCCTTTTTGGAAGTCTGTTAAAAATGGAAGCTATTCCTACTGTTAGTGTGTTACGCAATTACCCCGCTGCTCTGGACACTGGCATAGGCCTTCGTCCGCAGAGAGAACATCTGATTGTGTTAATGTCTGTAAGCATAAGCTTAGCATAATCAGCCTATAACGTTCTCACTGCAGGGACACAGGGTTCCTCGGTGTGAGAGCGAGCGGGCCGTAATCCACCACGCGGGCCCAGTGCGGGTTGGTAGATGTCAGATGTCTGCGAATAGTTGGTTCTAGGCCATGCCGGTTTCCTCACGATGTTTTCCTTCACCGTTTACGAGAGCAGTGGTGATGAAATAATTTACACAAAGTAAAGGGCTTGTCAGGGTTCGAACCTACGACCTGCAACTTTGTAAGTCGCAGCCGTTACCACTGGGCGCTCTTCCAGATAGATTGATAATCGCAGTATATTACAGAATTCTGAAATATTGCACGACTCATGATGCGAAGCATCAGAGAGTGCTTTACGATCGAAAAAATTTTTTCGCCTCATTTTGGCGGCTATTTTTATTATTATAGCCTTGTTAGTTCACGGAATCAAGATATTTTGCATACTATTGTCGAGATAATTTAATGGAGATTAATTTCATACTTTTAAAAATTGATTTACTGCAATAGAATTGGAAAAAAACACCAAAATAGGTCAAAAAAAATTCCTGTCCGTCATGTGTGAAACCCGGAAACACTGTAACTTGTGAAAAAATCCATTTTTTCAGTTAATTTTTTTTTTTTTTATTCTAATCGACGATTGTAGGTCACTGAATGCGAATGGCTAATTAATTCAGTGTCGTTTCATTACAATTAATAAAAAACGAAAACTACAAGACTGTACATCTATTTATATCCATAGAAAATTAACATATGGATGGTGATATATCTATAGATATTATGTACATTTATTCCACCAGGGGCGCTTGTGCAGTACCTTCTTCCTACTACAGCTGTTTTTTCAGCAAATAATTTAGAACGACTTAAGTTTTTTTTTTTTATATTTCATAATTAAATGAGCATTATGAGTCGTGCACTTTTGGATTTTCCAAAATTTTCCTTTATTATTTTAGAAACTGTAAGATTTCTACTGAAATAAACACAACAGCATAACAATTTACAATTTGCACTCTTACAGGGCCTATGTTGCCGCTGCTACTGAATAATTCCTAGCCCCTAATTGTTTCTCAGCAATACAGTTGTACTTCGATACCTCGAGGTGCCTCGAACGAAGGAACTAGGCGAGTACTGCAGTTGTAGCTGAATTATTGACGAGTTACGGATACTAGATCGATTATAATGTACTTTTGAGGGCATCCGACATATGGTAACATTGTTGGAAAGACACCAAGTCTTATTGAATCATTTTACACTGTGGGCGAATTCCGCTATAAGTCCCAAGAAAAACAAGGCGAGTATTAAATTGATGATAATATGAAGCCATGACTAATCTAGACCTTATTTCATTTATAAATGTTGCTTGAAGTTCAGGCTTGTAATAATGCCAATAACCTTGAGCATTTGGGCGGAGCTAACGACCAACTGAATCTAAGGACGAGTGCGGGGGTGACGTAGACGCAGTCATTAATCGGACGTCTTTTTAATTTATTACAATAAATATAATACATATTTAAAAAAAAGTAACAAAACCAAATCATTTTTCTTTGTATTGCAAAGCAGTAGATAATTTTTTTTTACTCTTTTGATAAAAAACGAAGGAGTAAAATGGTTTCATCTCAATGATTTGGAGGTGATTTGGTGTACTTTTATTTTATTTTGTGATACCGATAGAAAAATTATGGCTAAACCAAATTACGTATTATATCATGTAGATTACTAAAATTTTTTTTCAGATGTAATTTCTCTATAAATGCCGACGAAAAGTTGCTTCATCTGCATGCTTTTTTCAAGCTTTTTTCGGGAGAGCAGCCTTAAGTAACCCAAATCTCTTCAAAGTGAGAGTGAACAGGCTTCTTCTGGGTAAGCTCACTCCATCGGAGACTTTGTCTCTGTCATCTCTGACCTAGACAAGAGTCAAGAGCAAACCCACCTAAAATAAAAAAAGGTAATGATTAAAGTTTGGTTACATTTTTTCTGAACTTTAACCCACGTTTATAAACCCCTTTTTCATATAGGTCTGAATTCATTGGCATTCTGGGAGTGAAATTACTCATCACTGTAATACATTTTCTTCGGATAAGTACGTACCACGTCTTATATTATTGCCCTCACGAAAACAACTAAATTGTGAACAAATTGCTGTAGAAGACAAATAGGTTATTAGGTCAGCCTTATTGATTTTCAGTAGCCATGTGCCTCATGTACTATTATTTAGTAAACAACCCTGAAATACCCTTGAGCCGTGGAAACTAGTCCAGGGTCTTAAGGCGCAGATATACGACTTTTAATGATTTCAAATTGAACATCACGTCTAAACGAATAGTCTTATTTGTTTGAAAAAACACATAACATCACGCCTGTATTCCCTGAGGGGTTAGGCATAGTTGTACCTATAGCACACCCACATTTCGCCAGTTATGTTTAAGTCCCATGTAATAGGGGGCGAGCCTATTGCCATCAACCGGGCACAAATCCAGACTCCGGGCTGCTACCGAGAAATTCCAGATGGAAAAACCAGATAACACTGCCCGACTCGGGAATCGAACCCAGGACCTCATGCTCAGCAGTAGCGCTTGCGACCACTAGACCAACGAGGCAGTCGAGGTTTGAAAAAATTATATGATAAACTAGACTATTTTCTTCGTAATTTGATATGTGAATATTTGAAATTATATTTTTATAACATAGTGTAATTAATTTGTAATGTCTAACGCGAACACAAAAACGATAATCACGCAAAAACTGTCGGGCGTATTTTCATGACATCTGCACCATCTAAAAGACAATTTAATTACCCAATATTTTGTATACGGCTTTTATTTGTATTGTGTTTGATAAATCAAGGTGTGTTGTTTTTGCGAATAAACTTGATGCGCGTTGAAGCGGGGGCTCTTGCGGGCGACGGGTGGCAGTGCATCGCTGACCAATGTCCGGGTTTTAACTAACGATTACGTTGGTATTGTTTAAATTGAATTATTTCGTTTGATTAGAAAAATTAAACGACAATTTAAATGGTTTTTATATTTTTTTTAACAGAATGGTGACTGAAAATGTTTCCATAATTCGTGTTTTGTTGCAATAAAGTGGCAACTGGATAGTGACGTAAGTATGTGTCACTCCCGGAATGCCAGACCTTGTTTTTTTAAACCATGAGTGTAGATAAGTAGGTATGCATGATAAGATAGATTCTAGCAAGCTAATATTTTACAAACTTCCTCTTAGGGTATCGAGTAAAACCCTTGAGCCAAGGAAACTAGTCCAGGGTCTTCAGATCTAATTTGTTAGTCTGTTAGCTGCAAGGCATCATTTGTGACATAAGATATGACAAGATGGACATCCATACGTGCGAAAGTAACGCACCCGTCTGTTACCTTTTCTCGTCTTAATCACTGAACGAATCGTTATGAAATTCGACAGATTGGTAGTCTAGGACCTGAAGAAGGGCATAGGTTATGCGCTGTTATGTTAGCTGCAAGGCTGGGTCATTATATGCCATAAAAAAGCGTGTTACAGATCACAAGATGCAGGTATGAATACCTAATCAATGTAGGATGAAACCATATTTTTTACCTAATGGTTTCATACCACATCTTCATGCTTGTAATCAAAATTAGCTTGCAATATTCCATTTTAATTTAAATCATGAAGAATTACTAACAAATGAAGTTTCATTTGGTAGTAATTCAGCAAGATTTAATCTATATATCGCACTGATAATACAATACTGTTGTAACTCAAAATATATAAAATTTGAGATAACATCATATAAAAAGAAATAATGAAGTGAATAATCATTTTTTCGATTTCGATTTTCGATTCTGAAAAAAAGTCACATTTTGAGTTACAACAGTATTGTATTATTAGTGCGATATATAAAAATGAATCCCTATTTCCCTTGGTCACGCCATCACGCGTGAACGGCTGGACCGATTTCACTTTTATTTTTTTGTTGTGTTCTTTATTTTCAGAAGAAGGATCTTATGAAATAAAAAAATAAGAAAGTTGATCAAACGTTACAAAATTTAAGAAAACTTAACGCCTATATTAATTTTACATAGGTGACTGTCAGTTGTTTGAAATAACTGTCAGCGATTGACAGAATGCGCGCTGCAAGTATCGTTTAACACAGATGGATCGGTTGATAATTGAGTCGATAGTTTTAGTTTTAGTCAATAGTCAAAACTAAAACTAAACGACATATGACATTCATAGTTAAGACAGGACAACGTCTGTCGGGTCAGTTTGTAAAAAATAAAAATAAAATGATGATAATTTTAAATATTTGCTTGTAAATAGACATTAGTATTTACAAGCCTATACAGGTTGGATTTTTGAGATGGGGCAGCAAGGACAGCTACCTTAACCGTTGTAGCTACAGGAAAACGGTCTTAGGAGACTCCTTAACTTTTTGAGAAATATTGAATTGTATTCACAGATTTTGAAAACACTATCTACAACGATTGTGGGGCAGAAGCGAAAATGCGCCAACACCGGGATGACCTAATAACCTGAATGCCCAAGTGGATTCACTGCAACCCCGCACCCCGCTCCTACACCCCTCTGGGGGTGGGAGGTAGGGGTGTAAGGCCGCGTCCTGATATGACATAGTTTGTAGATGGCTAAATGAACACTAACAACATTGTCACGATTGGGACCAAAGAACGTACTGTACCGACTTTTGGGGTGAGACGTATTTATCGTAACAGATAGAAAATAACAAAAAAAAGTTATTTCCTTCAGTTGTGCAAAAACACTTAAGGCGGAACTTCAGGGTAGCCCGCGAAATTCAAATTTTATTATGTTTTTCGCAATTTGCAGGTCATTGTCAGGTTGTATTTTGATTAAAATATGATTCGCGACCGTAACAATTATGGCTTTACAGAATTATAATCATTAGAATCAGCAATACATCTCTATAAGTTCATATTACCCTATTGAAAAACTATTTCATGAAATCATGACATTTGAGGGCAATTGTAACTTAAGGAGTTGTATTGTTGATTCTAATGATTATAATTCTGTAAAGCCATATTTGATACGGTCGCGAATCATATTTAGATCACCATACAACCTGTTACTGAGCTGCAAATTGCAAAAAAACGTAAGAACAATTGAATTTCGCGGGCTACCTTGGCGAATCCCCCTTGTTTGTTGAGTGTTTTCGATGAACTCTGGCACCCAAAGTAAGATTTAACTTGAGTTTAGGGTGCCAGCGTCCTCGCCTATAGTTTGAACATATATCAGTAGTTATAGGACGAGCACAGAATATTATTATTAAGGGGACTACATGACCTAAACGCAAATGTATAATGCCTAAAAATATATGATATTCTTCTGGATATATGCTAGTTAGATAGTGTGTTGAAAACATAATACAATTAACTAGATATAATAGAAAAAAAATCACGAAGTTACCTCTACAAAAATATTTTAACGATTAAAAACCATACTAGTAGACATGCAAATATTCAGATTTTTTTTGTCAGATTATTCTACAAGTAACATACTAACGTAATAGTGTTTTAATTTTTAAGTCCAATGAATAGATTTTTTGTAAATCCATAATTGCTTCATATTTTGCGATAAATTACCAGCGTTGTGTCATCGCGCGTCTCTTTCTTTTCTATGCTATCCGACAGTGACCGCGCTTTAGCTCTTGTAAGCCTCTTAAGATAACTACTTACTAATAAATGTATATGATTATGATGTGGCCTACAAAGGTACCTATGTGGGGGTGGGTGTATGTATTGAGAGAGAGAGAGATAAAGATGTTGAAAAATTTGTAAACATATAACAATTGTTTCTACCAATATAACTTATCTGTTACTTAACATAACAGACCCTCAAATACTGTTACCACGGCTGTTACTGTTACTTCACTATATCAGTCCCCAAACATATTACTTACATACACACTCACACCAAGAAAGGAATATAGCAAGGTTATCAAATTTCTCTCTTCCTCATTAATTACTAAAAAAGTTAATTCTATTATTTCACACTACCCCGTTATTCCTAGTCAATACTTCGGATACGATTTGCGACTTTAAACGAAAATAAATAAAGAAGATAATAATGTAATTGATATTTAAATGCGTATTTATCGTCCGTACAAAAATAACTGGCTGTTATTTAATAACAGATATTTGGATCTGTTATTTTTGTGTAACAGTAACAGTGATAACAGATATCGTGTTTAACCTGTTACAACCCATTGCTATCATACTTTCCTATTACCTACCTCCCTACTTGAGTTTAGATTGACATAATGAATTTTCTAAATAAATCTAGTGGATACAGTACAATACATAAAATCCCTGAAGGGTTAGGCAGAGGTGTGTACCTATTGTTCTAGGTGTAGGTACAGTTGCCAGCACATCAAGTTACCACCAACTGTTAGATTTTCTCATTCGATTTTGAACTTAACATTCAACATTTTAAGGTTTAAAATCGTTTGGAGAAATTTGACAGTTTCATGTAATTTGAATTGCTGGCGACTGTACCGAAATTTTGCCAGTTAAGTTAACATAACTGGCGAAATTTACCAAAGTCCCATGAAATCGAAAGTAAGCCTGGCCCAAAGAAAGCAAGCCCAAGCACCGTCTTGTCGACGGAAGAATAGACAAGAATGACGTTTCATGAAGACAGTACGACGGCAGCAAAGTAGAAAGAGTCAACTGCACTTTTTACGAAATTCAGTAATTTATTCACGTTTATCTTTTATTTTGCTTATATCTCGAAAATGGTGTATCCTATCGCAAAAATAATGAAAATTTCGACCCCCTTTATGATTCCCTTAAACCCCTTAAACTCAACATGTACCTAGGTAATCATTTATCACATTTTCCATACAAAAAGTGAAACTTTCCTTTTTTCCTTTCCATTTTTATAATTTGTGGGCGTCGATTAAAAAGTTTTGTACCGTCTTTAGCATGGCGATTAAAAATCAATTTGTCTTCACTACCTTAGACAACTGTCTTCTGAAATAGTCTACATTAAAAAGGACCTAGACAACGATTGGCAGAAACGGAAGACAAAATGACTGATTTTAGAAGGATTTTTACGGTACGATGTCAAAAATAGAGAAACGAAATGTCACTTTGTATGGGAATAGCCGTCTCTATTCTTCGAAAAGATAGGTAGCGTCATGCTAAGCCCGCTGACAGTGACCTGCAAATTGCAAAAAACGTAACATATAAATTTCGCGGGCTACCTTAGCTCATCCCCCTTAATGAAAGTTATAACTGCCGTAATGTAGGAGTACACGGTGTACACACTCAAAACTGCAGTGCATCTCTGCCCTCTGCCGACTCATTCGAGGAAAACAAGCATGGCGGAAACGTATGGCGTACCACCAAATCAATCAATCGCAGTCCACAGCTGGAGAAAGGCTTCCCAAGTTACGGCAGTAGTACTTACATTGGATCCCCCGCCCGCGCCCTGCAGCTTGCCCCAGATACCTATTTAGGTCATCGGGTCATCCCTTTGGATCCAATTCTGTTGAAATTATTAAAGCATTCCGAGCTCAAAAAAAATGTATTCGTCAAATAACTAAAGCCCAACCACTAGAAAGCTGTGTCCCACTCTTTAAAAATTTAAAAAAATTATCACTCCCATCACTATATATCTTTGAACTCTGTATCTTTGTACATAAAAACATAGCCTTATTTCAAGTACACAATGATGTTGTAATAAGAAAAAGTCGAGATATCCACAGATTATGTGTACCCCAACAAAGAATTAAACTATTTTCCAATAATGCTTACTGTATGGCAATTCGTGTTTATAATAAATTACCTAATGTTTTCAAAAATCTTAACTTCATGACATTTAAAAATAAATTATTTACCTTTCTATTGCGTAAGTGTTACTACTCAACAAATAAGTTTTTAAATGAAAAAATTAATTCTAAATTTAAATTAGACGACGACTTGCCTTTAAGTTCCTAATGATTGAATGAAATTTAATATCTATGTCATTGTATTGACTAATTCTATAAATTGCGTTTAATCGTTCTTAACATTATATTTAATAATCCTTGACATTGTATTTGATAATAGTTAACAGTTTCCTTATCCTTGACATTGTATTGTGTAGTTTTGATTTATTGTTCTAAAGCATTTGATTTTAATTCCTTGAGATATTTGTACGCCGGAAACAGCAGAATATTATGGACGTCTTATTATGTGTAACACCTTGTAACAACAATATTCTAACAAATAAATGTATTTGATTTGATTTGATTTGGAATACATTTTTCTTTGTATCAAAACAGATTTTCTAGGTACCTACTAGATATTTCTTTGTTTTTGACTTCGGAAAGAAACGTAGACACCTTTTGAACGGGCATCATTCTTGGCTCGAATTTTCCAAGATGGAAGCGATGATGTAGTTGAAATAGAAGCTTGTAATGGGTGATTAATTTAGAGGTACATTTTTCAAGAGTAAAAATAAAATAATATAGTATAGAGTAAAAATAATATAATATTGTCTCAGAGACTATTTTGATGACAGTTCTTTGAAATACTAATAATGTTTGAATTCGCGTAACATGACTATTTATAATGACGACTCTAATAGTAAATCTGTCCCCCCCCCAGACCCTTGCTCGACGACGCGCCAGCCCGCGCCGTAGCTGAGCCTGTAGTTTTAAATTCCCCTGTTAATAATAATATAATCTCGATCCAGCCTGTCCCACCTTGCTGCCCTCCCCTCAGTGACGCCCTAAGCCGAGGTTCGTACCCCACAGGGGGTGCCCTTAGCATGCGGTCACCTAGTTTTTAAGAATTTCGCCCCTGGCTGGAGGCTTTAAGTTAGTAGCTTAAGGCACCCACAGGCTTGCCCGGTTAAGTAGCCAAGACCTCAGTGGTCAAAACTACGAGCTGCCCATTAGGGTAAAAAAATAAAAAAGTAAATCTGTGGACAATGTTAATTTTAAATGTTTTTCTTATCAGTAACTTATGGACCTATTTATTATTCGTAGTTATGGACATTATAATTATTTAGTATTTACTTTGTAGTATTTCGTTAAATATTGACATTATCTGACATTACCTATAACTTTTTATAAAGACGCAGATATACGACTTTTAATGATTTCAAATTGAAGATCACGTCTAAACGAATAGTCTTATTTGTTTGAAAAAAAAATATGATAAACTAGACTATTTTCTTCGTAATTTGATATGTGAATATTTGAAATTATATTTTTATAACATAGTGTAATTAATTTGTGAAGTAATGTCTAACGCGAACATTAAAACGATAATCACGCAAAAACTATCGGGCGTATTTTCATGAAATCTGCACCATATAAAAGACAATTTAATTACCCAAATTTTTGTATACGGCTTTTATTTGTATTGTGTTTGATAAATCAAGTCGGGTTGTTTTTGCTAATAAACCTGATGCGCGTTTAAGTGGGGGCTCTTGCGGGCGACGGGCGGCAGTGCATCGCTGACCAATGTCCGGGTAGACGCTAACGCTCTGTGCAATTTTATTCGCTTAAAAGTTTCGCATGCTCCTCCCACACGCTCAAGGTCGCTGGCACTTATTGTCGCCTTAAATTCGATTTTTATTTTATTACATTGACATTAATACTACCGAATTATTATTAATTAATTTGCTTAAGGCTGCTCTCTCGAAACAAGCTTGAAAAAAACATGCAGATGAAGCAACTATTCGTCGGCATTTACAGAGAAATTACATCTGAAAAAAAATGTTAGTAATCTACATGATATAATACGTAATTTGGTTTAGCCATAATTTTTCTATCGGTATCACAAAATAAAATAAAAATACACCAAATCACCTCCAAATCATTGAGATGAAACCATTTTACTCCTTCGTTTTTTATCAAAAGAGTATAAAAAAAATATCTACTGCTTTGCAATACATAGGAAAATGATTTGGTTTTGTTACTTTTTAAAAATATGTATTATTTTTATTGTAATAAATTAAAAAGGCGTCCGATTAATGACCGCGTCTACGTTCCCCCGCACTCGTCCTTAGATTCAGTTGGTCGTTAGCTCCGCCCAAATGCTCAAGGTTATTGGCATTATTACAGGCCTTAATTCGCAGAAGCCTTCCATAAATATATATTTGTATTCCGAATGGCAAAACATAGAGGAACTTTAATATAACAATTGCAACATCTTGCACAGTTTTAACCTGTGTTTACAAATAAAGACTATTGATTGATTGAGTAATAAATTACATAATTGATGCGGAAATATTCAATTAACAATAGGAAGTTCAGCTAGTCATAATCGTAAAACTACAATTTGCTGATAAAAATAACCCAGTTTTGCACTTCTGATAACAGAATTATTACGATGTTACTCTTTACCTTTAGCAATTTTTGTATAGGCTTTATAATATCAATCTGCCTAGCGTGTTCCCAACTATGTTAGGGTCAGTCTCCAGTCTAACCGAAAGCAGCTGAATACCAGTATTTTACATGGAGCGACTGCCTATCTGACCTCCACAACCCAGTTACTGGGTAACACGATGCCCCTTGGTAGGACTGATTGTTAGCTTTTACTACCTACTCGTAACGACTGTCAAAGATCTACGAATGACAGTCGAGACCAACGGAGGCACGGAGTGGTCTCGATATGTAATGGATGGTCACCCATCCACAAACAGACCGCGGCAAGCGTAGCTTAACCTTCGATCTACCCGTGCGGCTGTTATCAATTAACCACGAACCTTAAAATAATTAATAAAAATAAAAGTATTTCAATCTACGCCAAAATTGCATCAAGAATATAATTTTACACATCGTCGTCGAGCGAAAAATGTTGCTGAAAAAAATCAAGGAAAAATTGCGCTATGGAGCGCCGTTGCCGTCCCGCGGCTTACGTTAGCTACAACGTAATACGTTGGAGCGGCAACGTCGCGTTTCCGTCATCGTTTCGTCAGAAACTGTTGCTAATGCTAGTTTCAAGGACATAATGTGTTTTATGATAGAAACAATTTGAATGCTTCTTTAAAGACTAGAAGATGTATTCTACGCGTTGATTTTTACGAAGAATTGAAATTAACTGCAGGGAAATCAATAAAAAGTGACCATGTAGGTTGTTTATCGAGTATATTTCGAATTATATAACATTCCCTAATTTCATCTTTTGTGACTGTCTTATTGGTTATAGTAGTCGCAAATATAATTACTACTTACCCATCATGGCGGGTTCGATTCCCGGATCCACGAAATTCTTATTGTTGTAGCAACTCGTAGTCTTCATTTGTTGCCAGTTAATGCAATCAAAGGCTTCTACCTAATACATGTAGGGTTACCATATCTCTGGATTTTTAGGCTCCTGACAGGATTGCGACGGGATTGAGGGAAATCTCGGGAATCTCAAGATTTTGCATTTTTTTAATAAAATAAAGCAAATATGTAGCTAAATTTTTCAGTTATATTTTTTTTATTGGTAAGTTACAATCAAGATAAACAAAAATATAATGTTCTTTGGATAGTATCACAGTACAAATCAACATAATTAACATCAACATAGTATTTAAAAAATATATAATTAAAAAAAAAAGCCCTCGCCGTTAATTACGTTTGCGTTAAAATCTCAGGACTTTTCTATAGAAATCAGGCTTTTTGTCGGGACTTTAAAATGTTCCATATGCTAACCCGAAACACATGGGACTTAAACATAACTGTAAATATGTCAGTACCTAAACCTCTGCTTACGTCTTCGGGGAAAACAGACGTAATGTTATGTTATCTAAATGTTTAAATGGATCGCGTTTTATATTCTTTCAGGAAGTGTGTAACTGAATAATAATCAGATAGCTATTTCCGCGTTCCCGAGTACATACTTTGTGTATGTACAATGTGGCAATGAATGGAGTAAATGTATACATTTATGTACATACTAGCTTTTGCCCGCGACTTCGCCCGCGTGGAGGTCGGAAATTATCCCACGGGAACGTACTACCGGGATCAAAAGTATCCTACATGTTAATCCAGGTTATAAACTATCTGTCTTCCAAATTCCATTCAAATCCGTTCAGTAGTTTTTGCTTGAAAGAGAAACAAACATCCATCCATCCATCCATGCATCCACCCATCCATCCATCCATCCTTCCATCCATCCATACATCCATCCATCCATCCATCCATCCTTCCATCCATCCATCCAGCCATGCATCCATCCTCACAAACTTTCACATTTATAATATTAGTGGGATTTCCTTGGTCAACCTACCTACATAATTATAATCAACGCTGCACTAGTTTTCTTCGTCTTGATAGGTATATCGGATTTTATCTTCAGGGTGGAAGGGACATCGACGAAGACGCGGAACCTGTTACCATGGATTCAGTACTTTGAACCCCCTACGACGAAATTTAGCGTGGGTCATTAAAAAAAGATGCGGGGCAGTCTTTGGGGACTGCCGATAGAAGTGAAAACTAAGTGACTTGTGAATTGTATCGTCGAAGCGTGCGGTGACGATGACGCGAGTTTCACGCTTTTTGTTCACCCAAAAAGTACACATATATACACAGTATACATATAGCTCATGGAAAACGTTCGGTGAAGATGACGCGCGTTTCACGCTTTTTAACCGACTTCACAAAAAGGAGGAGGTTCTCAATTCGTCTGTATGTTTTTTTTTTTTTTTTTTTTATGTGTGTTAGCTCATAACTTTTTTTTGGGTGAACCGATTTGGATGATTCTTTTTTTATTTGATAGGTGATGCTTCACATGTGGTCCCATTTAAATTTGATTAAGGTCTGACCAGTAGTTTTTGAGTTATCCTTAATACTGCATATTTTCTCCACTTAGTTTATATGGATGATATGTTAATAATTTCCTGTTACTGTTATTTACACACCAAGTAGTAGTATACGAATTTGTGTGGGGTAGGTACCGCAACTAAAAAGTGAAAAATAAAAACTTTTTTACAAAAAAACAACCGACTTCCAAAAAAAACACTAAAAGACGTGAAAAATAACTTTAATTTCGGAAGTCGGTGGCCAAAAACGAAAATACAAAACCAAGGACGCCGACTTCCGAAATTAAAGTTATTTTTCACGTCTTTTAGTGTTTTTTTTGGAAGTCGGTTGTTTTTTTGTAAAAAAGTTTTTTTGTTCACCCAAAAAGTGCTCAACGCGCCTAAAGAAGTTTTTACTTCAAAAAATCTGCTATTTCCTACAAAAGTGCAATCAGTACCTGCGCGGTCAAAATATATGGAAAAGCATTTATTTTTTTATATTCGGCGAAAAATTTCAGCTTAGGGCGTTCAGAATCACGTACTGACTCCATGGTAACAGGTTGCACGTCGATGTCTCTACCACCCTGCGTATTTTGGATATATAGAATAAATATAATTATTAACTTACATTCAGATAAATATAATACCAGCATATTATTGTCTCCCTGCAGGGAAAAGGCCTCTTCTCTTACAGAGAAGGCACGAGCATTGTTCACCACGCTTGCTCAAGTCGCAGTGGCGATTTCAGACTTATTAATTTTATTATAGGTCCAGAGGGCCTCGACAAAGTGACATTCGATTAGCGACGACGTTAGTAGAAAAGTCAAAAATGTATGGGGTTGACATAAGCTATCGAAATGTCACGTTAACATCAGAGGGCCTAGACAAATGGCATTCGGTTCGGAGCGATTCTATTTCTACAATCGCTATCGGTTTCGCTAATGTTTCCATCATACGAATCGAAAACTAGCGATAACGCTTGTCAAAACGTGCCCCTTGGTTACGCATCTCTATGGAAGTAATCGTTCGAAGCTGTCGATTCGTTTCATAGAATCGAATGATGTTAACGTTGTCTAGCTAATTTCGATTTGTTGACCAGATGATCACGTGACATTTCGATAGCTTATGTCAACCCCATACATTTTTGCTTTTCTACTAGCGTATCGTTAATCGAATGTTACTTTGTCTAGGCCCTCAGGTTTCCTCACGATATTTTTATTGCACCGATGTCCGTGATGTCCAACATAAGCATAGAAATACTTGTATAAGTCAGCAGATATTTAACAAATAATAATTTTATTAAACAGGAAAGGAAATGCATTCAGTCAGTGGATGATTCAGCCGTCAGTGAGTCATTTAAAAACGGAAGTCTTGCAACGATCGAACTGATTAAAAAAAAACTAAATCAAAATCGTTTCATCCGTTCGGGAGCTACGGTGCCACAGACACACACACACACACAAACACGTCAGACTTATAACACCCCGTCGTTTTTGCGTCGGGGTTAAAAATAGAATTCATTTTAAAAATAGATTCTATTGAAATAAAACTAGTGCCTCATTTAATCGAACCTATTAAAAATTGAATCCTAATTGGTAAATAGGTAATTCAAACATCAATTTACGGGATCTACCATTAATGTCTACGGGTAGCCACGATCTACCTTTCTACCACAAATAAAAATGACATAGAATTTAAATTAAATTATCTGCTAGATATGATTAGTTAACTGCAGGTGGTTAAATTGACCAAAAGTGTAAAAAAAATAGTACACTTTTGGTCGTTCTCACCTCCAGAATTCTATTATAATTTCTATAACTGAGGCCCTAGACAAATGTCATTCGCTTCGGAGCGATTCTATTTCTACAATCGCTACCGCTTACGCTAATATTTAGCATCATACGAATCGAAAACTAGCGATAACACTTGTCAAAAAGTGTCACTTGGCTACGCATCTCTATGGAAGTAATCGTTCGACGCTGTCGATTCGTTTTATACAATCGAATGATGTTAACATTGTCTAGCTAATTTCTATTCGTTAACCTATGATCACGTGACATTTCGATAGCTTATGTCAATTCCATACATTTTTTGGCTTTCTACTAGCGTCATCGCTAATCGAATGTTACTTTGTCTAGGCCCTCTGGACGTAGTTTAGCAGAAAGGACTCAACCCTCAAAAAGTAATTTTTCAGTTATCGAGGTTTTAAGTTTAGGTGTGTATTGCTCCAATGATGTTACAGTTGGAATATTTTGATTTTGATTGGATTGGTTATATTAAATAGAGACCTGCTTCTTTAAAGTTGAATTTATTAAAAACTGCTTAGGTAGTTTGGGTTATTACAGTGGTTTGTAGAAAAATACCCGTCTTTATGTGGGTTGGTTCACATCATTAAAAAATCATCCTTATCTTTGTAGTATCACGGATCTTTTTTGCTGAGTGAAAGAACAGACTTTTAGGACCTCATTGGCATACATAACTCATTTTTGACCATAAATGATAAATGATAAATGATAAATGATTTTATTTCTGTAAGTAGGTTTGTACAAACACTTTTACACGTCAATCATATTTTTAAACTAGATGAGGTCGGCGTTTCCTATCTGACTACTCTGAGAAGAAAGGCCGAAACAAACTCAGAGGTCACAGTCTCTTTTAAAGTCCAGACATAATCTTGGTCAAATCATGTGAAGACCATGTAGATTGGTATCTGAAATGGTCTTTTGAGGAAAGAACCACACAGATTGAGTGGACCTGTCCAGTCAGTGCACGCATTTGTCAGTAATCGTGCAGCTCAACTCAGGAAGTCAGAACTTAAGGAGCTCAACGATTCGACGAACAATACCAAAGAAAGGACATTTGGGTAGGCCACATAAATTACTCAATCTGCCAGATCATGATCAAAATTAACTGCGAAAAAAAAAGCAATGACCCACATAATCCTCACATTCACAATAATTAAAATAACATACTACTTTACAAGTAAATACTCATGTCATTGTGTATATAAAATTCAACAATGTCAATGTGTATATAAAAAAATCGGACATAATGTTTGAGAACCATGTAGATTGGTGTCTGAAATGGTCTTTTGAGGAAAGAACCACACAGATTAAGTGGACCTGTCCAGTCAGTGCACGCATTTGTCAGTAACCGTGCAGCTCAACTCAGAACTTAAGGAGCTCAACGATTCGACGAACAATACCAAAGAAAGGACATTTGGGTAGGCCGCATAAACTACTTAAACTGCCAGATCAAGAATATAACTGAAACAATGACCCACATAGTCCTCATATTCTCAATAATGAAAAAAATATAATACTTTTTACAGTAAATATTCATGTCTAAAATAGCTAGCAAATTAAAATCAACATTCACCGTGTAAATTTATTGGAGCAGCTCAATCCCAAGCCTTTTTGTCCTCAATATAGTCTTTCACAGTATAATAGGCTTTCTGGCATAGTTTCCGTTTTATAAAAGATTTGAATTTATTAAAGCTTAGATCTTGAATGTGGCTAGGAAGTTTATTATAAAAACGTATACATTGGCATCTAAACGAGCCACCTATTTTCTTGAGCCTGGTTGTAGGAACAATAAATTTGTGTTTGTTTCTAGTATTTATATTGTGGATATCACTGTATTTTTTAAACAGATTAATATTTTTATGTGCATACAAAAGATTTTCATAAATATACTGAGAAGGCACAGTAATTATATTAATCTCCTTAAATTTATCTCTGAGGGAGTGTCTGGGACTTAATTTATAGATAGAACGAATCGTGTGGGTTGAGTCCTTTCTGCTAAACTACTTCCAACTTATCAACCAGACATTTTGTTCATTAGTATTAATTTTAGTAGTAATTTCAGTTAAGATTAGTACTTCAGTTATGAAGATTGTGCAGGTATTGTTATCCATTTTAACCTGCACCCTAATTACGTAACACACTCCATCACAATCTGAATTATTTTAAAGTATATTGCTTCTTATGTTCGAAAAATGTGTCTGCTCGACTACGTAAATAACGCAATGAATGTTGTTGAACTTTCAAATGGAAGCCATTACTACTGTTAGTGTGTTATAACATGACATAACATCACGCCTGTATTCCCCGAAGGGTTAGGCAGAGGTTTACCTATAGCACACCCACATTTCGCCAGTTATGTTTAAGTCCCATGTAATAGGGGGCGAGCCATCAACCGGGCACAAATCCAGACTCCGGGCTGCTACCGAGAAATTCCAGATGGAAAAACCCAATAACACTGCCCGACCTGGGAATCGAACCCAGGACCTCATGCTCAGCAGTAGCGATTGCGATCACTAGACCAACGAGGCAGTCATAAATGTTAGTGTGTTATAAATGTTATAATTACCCCGCTGAAGGTAGACTTTCAGTCTTGCAGAGAATTCTTTTCGGCATAAAGTCCGACATAAGTAGTTTTATACAGAAATAAATACAAGAATAAGTTTATAATCAAGATTGATTCCTTTAGCATCGTTTTCATATACAGACCTTGAGAGTTCATATTATAATATAATATTTTTTTATACCAAACTCCCGTCCACAACTATGCTAGTGTCTAAAGGGGCGTTGGTCCCCTCTGATAGTTGACCTAGTAACCCGGTTCCGTCATAACGACCGGCGTGGGTGCTGTCAATGAAATACAATCTATTTCAAATGCTCCGCTCATTAAAATGCTATAATATTGCGCCTGTATTCCTGGAGAGGTAGGCAGGGTTTATAGTCAACACATCTTTCGCTACAGTATGTTGTTACTAATAAGGTATGTTGAGGATTGCTTGTGGCAGCTGGTTGCTTGTAGGAAACACAGCACCAGATACAACTATTTATTATTCTTAGAATCTTAGACACTTCACAATAGAATTTGTTGATTATTTCCATAGTTATTAATATAATTGTACAGAGCGTGTGTATGACGAATAGCTGTACCAGAGAGAGAGAGAGCGAGAGCGTGAAAGGGATGGATAGATGTGAATATAAAGATGGCAATACTAAACAAGGTCGATGTATTAGGGGGCAAGCTTACTGCTATTAGCCTGAAAAGAAGTACCTACATAGCGAGATAGATTGTTTTTAAATGAATCGATAATCAAATAACCAATATTCGATGTATGTCAGGAGGAGCTCGAAAATGAGCATCTTTGTCAAGGCTCCTTCAAGCAGACGCGACATAAAGGCTCCGCCTGTCGCGCGGCGAGCGGTGCCTTTGTGACGCGTGTGATGGGCGTCGCGTGTCGCGCCTGTTTCATTTCAACCATTAGGTGTACAATGAACGAAGTACACTAAAACCGCTTGTTGATCTACTAATTGTATTCCCTAAAAGAAGTACACAAATTAATTGCTGAAATCTTCGATCAACAATAGCACTAAATTAAAGATTAGGAACCAAAACACATCGGTCAAGTGGCCACGATTGCATATAGCTTGATTATAAACCTTAACACTGAAAAATATAGTTAATTATCGTTTGCAAGATATAGAACAAAAATATTTATGGAAAAATAAAACATAATTTCTAAGTAATAAGGTTACAATGTACAAGCTAACACTAAAATATATATTTAAGTTACTAGCTGACCCGACAGACGTCCTGTCTTAACTATGAATGTCATATGTCGTTTAGTTTTAGTTTTGACTATTGACTAAAACTAAAACTATCGACTCATTTATCAACCGATCCATCTGTGTTAAACGATATTTGCAGCGCGCATTCTGTCAATCGCTGACAGTTATTTCAAACAACTGACAGTTATGTAAAATTAATATTTACGTTAAGTTTTCTTAAATTTTCTAATGTTCCGTTGAACTTCCTTATTTTTTTCTTTCATAAGAACCTTCTCCTGACAATAATTAACACAACAAAAAAAGAATTAGCGAAATTGTTCCATCCGCTCACGCGTGATGCGATGACCAAGGGGAATAGACATTCATTTTTATATACAGGCTGGATTTTTGAGATGGAGCAGCAAGGACAGCTACCATAGCCGTTGTAGCTACAGGAAAGCTGCCCTTGCTGCCCCATCTCAAAAATCCACCCTGTATATAGATGTACAGACATATAATTTAAAAAAAAGGGAAGAGCTCATATGGCATCAAAAAGTTCGTCCGCATCGCTGTCAATGGGACAAGTGCCCAAAAGGCTGGCGGCATTGCCACGTTGGATGGCAATGCTGATTCTTTGGGCTAAAAATAGATCAGCCTCTGGTCGTGTAAAGAGTCAGTAATAAGGTTAAAAAAACTATGTTGCAAATTAAGGCCACAACATGGTCTTATTTTACCGGCCGTTTTTGATGCGCTCACCGAAGATCTAGAACTGTTGTTGGTTGAAGACTGAAATGAAAGTCAAAGTAAGCACTCTGAACCCTAGAGATAAAGTTGAAATTACTCATGGTTTTTCATATTTTCAAGAATATGAAAATGCTACAGGGTTAAAACATGCACCCTAGCTAACCATTAACTACCCTAGCGGGCGTATGAATCGAAATTCCCTTTTAGTAACTTTTGTCATTCAAAAGTGTCTGTTCTGATCTGTTTAACTTTGAAAACCTTTGTACCCTTTACCAGAAACCTCCTCTTTCTCTCTCCAGATGGACATCTACGTACAAACAGCGTCACCGATAGTCGAACAAGTCCTGAAAGGGTACAACGGTACCATCTTCGCGTACGGACAGACCGGTACCGGCAAGACGTACACTATGGCTGGTAGCAACACTGCGCCAGAGTTGCGGGGGATCATACCGAACTCCTTCGCGCATATCTTTAGCCATATTGCCAAGGCTAAGGAGGATGAGAAGTAAGTAGTTATATATCACAGATTCTCAGACTGCTTTCGTCCACCGCTCACGTCTATGGATTTTTAGAGCCCTGCTCCCTCCCTTTTAGGTTAAAGTACAAAATCTACGTTTAGCCAAAATGACCATAGAATGACGCCATTATGGTATCATCAGCCTATATTCGTCAACTGCTGGACGTAAGCCTCTCCTAGTGAACGCCACTGAGCCCGATCTTCGGCTCTCCTCATCCAGTATCTGCCAACCGCCTTTCGCAAGTCGTCACTCCACCTGGCCGGCGGGCGTCCCACACTACGTTTACCTAAACGCGGTCTCCACTCTAGAACTCGTTTTCCCCAACGATTCATTCATTCATTTATTCTTGTATGAACGCCCACAATTTTTTTAGAGTCGTATACTGCTCACTGAAAGCCTCTAGACAGCGCCAAAAAGGGGCGTCCTTGCCCCCTTTGAGAGAGACTGCAATCAAGAGAATATAATAAGTAGGTCTGAAGTGGTGGCTCAGTGGTAACGGCCGCGACTTACGAATTGTAGGTCGTAGGTTCGAACCCAGATAGGCACTTTATTTTGTGTAAATTATTTAATCAGCACTCCTCCTAAAACGGTGAAAGAAAACATCGTGAGGAAACTGGCGTGTCCTAGAACCAAAAATTCGAAGACGGTATGGGAAGGCATGAAACTGTAAAAGGAATGACTTCATGGATATGGAAAAAAAATAACTGTAAGGTACAGCTCGTCGTCGAGGTGACCTAACCAGGGGGCCTAGTCACTAAGTCCGTCAACAAAGATACAGGAATAATGGCATGGAAACCATCTGTGCGAGCCTCCGCGAACTTGGTTCCCTTAGGCTAAGAGGACCACCGATTGGGTCCCAGTAAACGCACGACACCATCACGGCAGGTCGAGACGAAAATGGCAGCACGGGCTTGACTCCTAAGTCCTATCGAAAGGTCCTAGCAAAAGACAGAATTGTGTGGAAAAGGGATATAATAATATAATTCTTTTATTGTCAGGCCCATAGATAAAATACACAAATTAAAAAATAACAAGCTAATGCATAATAAAACTAAAACTCGTGTTAATAAATATTGCTTTAAACTATGTTAGTAGCACTTCACTTCACTAGCTAATCCTCCTGTGGCGAAAAGTCTTCTTCCAAGACGACGGATAATTAACAATTTGGTACTCGCACCACGAACGCGTTGAAGTTGACGTTGCGGTGCGACTCCAGTAACTGCAACCTCGGCATGTACCTCGTCTTCTGGCGCACGTACTCCACGATGTCCTCCGCCTTAGTGCTGTAGTGCAGGCGGGATATGTACACCGGTGTGTTTGGCTTTGCGGCACGCAGGCTCACTCCGGAATCCGTAGGATCTTTGCCGCACCGGTTCTTGTTCGCTCATGTCTCATCCTCAGCCCTATTCGGTGCCTTTTCTGGCATTGGCTTCATACTTGGAGCGCCTGGGGCACTCGCGGTGACACTAGCGAAATCCTTTTGATAGGGAAGCCTGTTGCCTTGGAGTGGAACAATACAGGATAGTTAGATTAGATAGTTGCTTCCAGGAAGAGGTGCACTTCTTCCTACAAATTACTGCTATCCCTACTCCTTTCTACGTAACACACTTTCAATCACAATCTGAATCATTTTGAAGGATATTGCTAATCCATTGCTTCTTATGTTCGAAAAATTTGTCTCCTCAACAACGTAAATATCGCAATAAATGTTGTTGAACTGACAAAATTAAAGCCATTGCTACTGTTAGTGTGTTACGCAGTAACCCCGCTGATGAATTTCATTGCGGGTTCCAAGACAGTCGAGTTTCATTGTCTAGGAGCTTTTCTAGTGGTTCCACTATAGAATCTGGCTTTTTGGAGTTATGGTGGTTGGAAATAGTGTACCAGAGTTTTCTTACGCCTTATTCTCCATACAAGCCTAAAGTTATGAATTTTTAACCGACTTCAAAAAAAGGAGGAGGTTCTCAATTCGCCTGTATGTTTTTTTTTTTTTTTTATGTGTGTTAGCTCAGAACTCTCTCCTGGGTAAACCGATTTGGATGATTCTTTTTTTGTTAGAAAGGACATACCTCAAGGGTGGTCCCATGATAAGGAAACCAGGATCTGATGATGGAATCCCGGAGAAATCGAGGGGAACCTTCGAAAATCGTAGGAGCGCCTAGTGCGTTTGTTAATTTTTTCATTAAGTATTTTGAAGAACTACAATTTAATGAAGGTCTGGAATCGATCTGATGATGGAGCCGGAAGACAGTCGAGGGAATTCCTCAATGATTTACAGCAGGTACCTTGTGTTTGGGCTTGATTAATTTGTATTTATGAGAACTTTACACCTGAAGGGTTGTGACTGTCATTAGGGGTCTGATGATGAAGACGAAGGACAGTTAAGGGAACTCCTCAACGGTTTACAGTAGCTACCTTGTGATTCGACTTAATTCATTTATATTGATGAGAACTTTGCACCCATATGGGTTATAAGTGCCATTACAGGTCTGATGATGGAGACCATAGACAGTTGAAGGAATTCCTCAACACTTTACAGCAGTTACCTTGTGTTTGGGCTTGATTAATTTGTATTGATGAGAACTTTACACCTAGATGGGTTGTGACTGTCATTAGGGGTCTGATGATGAAGACGAAGGACAGTTAAGGGAACTCCTCAACGGTTTACAGTAGCTACCTTGTGATTCGACTTAATTCATTTATATTGATGAGAACTTTGCACCCATATGGGTTATAAGTGACATTACAGGTCTGATGATGGAGACCATAGACAGTCGAGGGAATTCCTCAACGATTTACAGCAGTTATCTTTTGTTGGGCTTACTTCATACGGTTCAATATTCCAAAATATTCAGGTCGTACAAAACTAATACCCAATTAAGATTGAAGTTTTTCATAGGGCAACCACCACCTACTAGTCATGCTGATGCGTCAATTTGAGACTGAATTTAAGTTGCGTAATCGCGTCATCTCTAGCAATGCTCTTTCGTTGGTTGCTAAGCAATTTATGCTTGTCACAATGCATACGGTGAAATGGAGCTGATGGTGGCTTGACCAACAGCTCCAGTTCTTCTGGTTTTTACCAAGAGAAATCCTCAATAATAAACTCCTCAATTCCTTGCATCGGGAAACGAAATATTTTGTAAAAGGTGATGAGCAGTTGACATTAGGCCATTGTAACTGCGATACATTATTATCTAACCCACTAAAAAGTGAAAAATAAAAACTTTTTGACAAAAAAACAACCGACTTCCAAAAAAAACACTAAAAGACGTGAAAAATAACTTTAATTTCGGAAGTCGGTGGCCAAACACGAAAATACAAAACCAAAGGCACCGACTTCCGCAATTAAAGTTATTTTTCACGTCTTTTAGTGTATTTTTTGGAAGTCGGTTGTTTTTTTTGTCAAAAAGTTTTGAATTACATTAAGCATAAAAACTAAGGACTGACTCGTTGGTCGTGGTCGAAAACGTGACTGCTAAGCGTGAGTTCCTGGGTTCGATTCTTCGATTCCCAAAGGTCCTAGACAAATGGCATTCGCTTCGGAGCCATTCTATTTCTACAATCACTATCGCTTTCGCTTATGTTTCCATCATACGATACGAATCGAAAACTAGCGATAACGCTTGTCAAAAAGTAAAAAAAAAAAACTCGCTTGCAATATCGGTCCTGTAACTAGGTCACCTCGACGACAGGACGACTGCGATCCCATCGATCCGGGGAATTATTAAGGGAGGAGGGAGTGAGAGCTTCGCTTTGTGCGATTTAGGGCAAATTCCTTAGTTTCTATGCTTTAAAAATAAATATGTATTTAGGCCTATAATTTTCTTAAGGGTTAGGCAGAGGTTTATTTTTAGTACACCCCAGTCCTTACAGACCCTTGTAACAGGGGGCGAGCCTTTTGCCATCTACCGGGCAGGAATCCACACTCCGGGCTGCTACTGAGAAATTCCAGCTGGAAAAACTCGAACACTCTATCCGACCTGAGGGCCTAGACAAAGTAACATTCGATTAGCGATGCCGCTAGTAGAAAAGCCAAAAAATGTATGGGGTGGACATAAGCTGCCGAAATGTCACGTGACCATAGGTCAACGAATAGAAATTAGCAAGACAATGTTAACATCATTCGATTCTATGAAACGAATCGACAGCGTCGAACGATTACTTCCATAGAGATGCGTAGCCAAGTGGCAAGATGTATATATCTATCTTCATTGTTGCCCAGGTTCTTAGTATGTGTGACGTACCTGGAGATCTACAACGAGGAGGTCCGCGACCTCCTGGGTAACAATCCTCACCAGAGCCTTGAGGTCAAGGAGCGACCTGATATCGGCGTGTTCGTCAAGGACTTGACAGGTATGCGGCTTTTAATGGTGGAGATAAAGTTTAAAAAGGACGTAGGAATCTCCTTGATTTTTCTCATTGCAGTTGTGACATTTTTAAAGAATCTTGAAGTACGATTCAAACTAAATGGCGGCTCGGAACATGAGGCGAGTACCTGCGCAGTAACCAATTCACGTGTCAGCGGGGGTGAGGGGTGAGGTACTGCGCAGCGAATAGCGCACTTCACAGCCATTAAGTTTGGATCGTACTTGTACGTACATTATAATTTGTAACACAAAAAAAAATGGATATGATGAGGTTGTAATGGAACACCTATATTTCGTCAGTTAAGTAATGAGCCTATAGAGGTATGAGGAACAGGATGTAAAGTTCACTCATACCTCCATATAAAAGGGAGGATCCTCCGACCAGACGGGTGTTGTGTCTGGTGGGCAACTGCCCGCCGGTTGATGTCGGGACGTTGTATATATGCTAGTCGCGCGGTAAACTCTGCTTGCGCGATGCAGAATTTGCGTGACGTCAGTGTGGTGTGTAGCTCGCATGTGGCGGTGTAGATACCGCTACAAGCCCTATGTTATAGAGACGAGTATATTGCCATTGAGAATATCCAATTGGAATAACACAATAACCCAGACCAAGGGGTCAAACCCACGAACCTTTCAGCAGTAAGTAGAAACTAGACCAAGTAGGTTATCTGCAAGGCATCACAAACGAATTCCTTCTTCAATATGACATTTTCAGTTCGTACAGTCGCCAACAGGTCAAGCTACACGAAACTGTCAAATTACTCCAAAGGATTTTAAATCTTAAAATGTTAATGGTTAAGTTCAAAATCGAATGAGAACAGCTTGTGGTAACTTGATGTGCTAGCGACTGTACACCAGAAAAATATATAACAAAAATGAAATTAAACACTACAAAACTTTTTTACAAAAAAACAACCGACTTCCAAAAAAAACACTAAAAGACGTGAAAAATAACTTTAATTTCGGAAGTCGGTGCCTTTGGTTTTGTATTTTCGTGTTTGGCCACCGACTTCCGAAATTAAAGTTATTTTTCACGTCTTTTAGTGTTTTTTTTGGAAGTCGGTTGTTTTTTTGTAAAAAAGTTTTTATTTTACACTTTTTAGTTGCGGTACCTACCCAACACAAATTCGTATACCACTACTTGGTGTGTAAATAGCAGTGACAGGAAATTATTAACACATCATCCATATAAACTAAGTGGAAAAAATCTGCAGTAGTAAGGATAACTCAAAAACTACTGGTCAGACCTTGATCAAATTTAAATGGGACCACATGTAAAGCACCAGCTATCAAATAAAAAAAGAATCATCCAAATCGGTTCACCCAGAAAAAAGTTATGAGCTAACACACATAAAAAAAAAAAAAAAAAAAAAAAAAAAAAAAAAACATACAGACGAATTGAGAACCTCCTCCTTTTTGTGAAGTCGGTTAAAAACATACAATCGACGGCCTTATCGCTTTTCATTAATAAATTCTCAGGAGGAGGTCAGAGTCCGGATTCTTACCCGGCTTACTGTCTGTAGGCCAGCACGCGCAGCATGACCACCATCGAAACGGGTTTTGTCGACGGAAGAATAGACAAAATGACAGATTGTAGAAAAAAAACTTTAGAAATCTGTGAAAAATCTAGAAAGAAAGAAAATAAAGAAAACTTGTTTATTCTGCACAAACAAGACGCACATTACAAACTATTGACAAAATACATACACTAATAAAAAGTAGCCAAAAGCCTCGTACTCCAAGCGTTAAAAGTCTGTCATTTTGTCTATTCTTCAAAAAAATGCGGGGCAGTCTGGGGACTGCCGATAGACCTGAAAACTAAGTAACTTGTGAATTGTATCGTCGAAGCGTGCGGTGACGATGACGCGAGTTTCACGCTTTTTGTTCACCCAAAAAGTACACATATATACACAGTATACATATAGCTCATAGAAAGCATTCGGTGACGATGACGCGAGTTGCATGATTTTTGTTCACCCAAAAAGAGCCAACGCGCCTAAAGAAGTTTTCACTTCAAAAATGTGGGTGAACTTTACACGTATGAAAGAATACCAACGTGTTGTACCACAAGTAGGGACTGGTCAACTCTTGGCTGCCACGGCTTATTTTAATTTAAATTTTTGAATTGTTTTTTTATCTTTTTTATTACGGATACTTTAAACGTGCACGTCTTTCTACATCGTTCTCACATTTTTTATTTGAACATGAATGATGTAAACAATTTGTTTTTTGTAACTATATGTTGATTTAAAAGAGTGTCCATGGATTTTCTTGCCCGTTCTTCTCCATAAGTACCTACTACGCTTTGGAATGGGCAACTAGCTTCATTTTTCTGACTGACTGACCCTTTGACACTTCAAAAGTGCCTGTAATTGATTTATTTGAAATAAATGCTTTGAGTTTGAGTTGATACATTATCAAATCTTATCCCCCAGGCTACGTAGTCCACAATGCAGACGAACTGGAAAAGATAATGGCGGTCGGCAATAAGAACCGTCACATCGGAGCCACGGCGATGAACACCGAGAGTTCTCGATCTCACGCGATATTCTCCATAACGGTGGAGAGTAGCAAGCGAGGGAACGACAACAAGATGCATGTCAAGATGGGGAAATTGCACCTTGTTGATTTGGCGGTAAGGTTCCTTTTTGAATGAAAAAAAAGTGATTTTCTCCATCACAGTCGAAAGCAGCAAGCGAGGGAGCTACAACAAGTTGCATGTCAAGATGGGGAAACTGCACCTTGTTGATTTGACGGTAAGGTTCCTTTTTGACCGGCACATAACTAGCAGCAAATGCGGCAGTGACAACAAGATGCATGTCCAGATGGGGAAACTGCACCTTGTTGATTTGGCGGTAAGGTTCCTTTTTGACTGGCACATAACTAGCAGCAAACGCGGCAGTGACAACAAGATGCATGTCAAGATGGGGAAACTGCATCTTGTTGATTTGGCGGTAGGGTTCTTTTTTGAGTGACACAGCGATGATCACTGCGAGTTCTCGATCTCACGCCATCTTCTCTATTACGGTGGAGAGCAGCAAGCGAGGGAGCGACAACAAGATGCATGTCAAGATGGGGAAAGTGCACCTTGTTGATTTGGCGGTAAGGTTCCGTTTTCAATGCCATTATGTATGTTAAAATTTAAACCTGATGCTATATGGTTATCGCCGCCGCCTTCGTTGCAATTGGAATACCAAATGCATCGCAGATGTGCTGCCATGTCAGGTACAACCTATCAGCCTGAAGTAAAATCCATAGCATGCCCTTCAAATCGAGAGAATAATACCAGGCAACAAAGATAAATATGGTGAACAAAGTACTGAGATTTAAATGTATAGAAAAGAAAGACGGAAAATAAGTTTATTTGCGGTAAACATGACGCAGAGAAAAACACACAAATACAAAAAATAACGAGTTGCGGGAAAATATGCGTCACATCCACGCAAAACGGCAATCGCTCAGCATAATGCTACGACCCTATGCGAGACAGAGCCCCAGCGCTGGTTTTCAGCGACAGCCGGTTTCAGCATACGAAAATATTGAAATAACAAAAAAAAAATACACTATACCTAGTTCTAAATACTCACTTGTTCTAAATATGTAAGTGTTCTGTAAATTCAATGGCGGCATAATATTGTCTGGCAAATTTATAAACCCCATAAACACCGAAGACTCAAACCTTTAGTCTCGTAATAAATTTTCATCTCTATCTCTTTCCCATAGGGTTCAGAACGCCAAAGCAAGACACAAGCGACAGGCACCCGTCTCAAGGAAGCGACGAAGATAAACCAGTCCCTCTCAGTGCTGGGCAACGTGATCTCCGCGCTGGTCGACGGCAAGTCCACTCACATCCCGTACAGGAACTCCAAGCTCACAAGGCTGCTACAGGACTCGCTCGGGGGCAACTCTAAGACTGTCATGGTAAGAGAAATGGTTCTAAAACGGGGAAGGGAGACAATACAAACTCTCTCCCTCTCTCGTCTCCTCTCGCCATAGGGTGTGACCTGCAGGTGGTGGACGTGTTGAGTCCGACGCCAGAAAACACTAGGAAAATTCTTGAATCTGACGCCCGAAAACTGTAGTAGACTCCCGTGAGACTAAGAGTTTGCGACCGACTAGGAAGTAAAGAAAGTTGACCAGGAACAGATAAAATTAGTGGACAAAAGAACAGAAATGTTGCTAAATATTTCCTCGAATAACGGAGATTTTTATCACTTTTTTTTTTTTTTTAATTGTTAATTATCTGTGCCTATCAATTTTTTTTTATTAATAATTATATTCTTTCACAGATAGCAACAATCGGGCCAGCTGACACTAACTACGTGGAGACGATCAGTACTCTGCGATACGCCAACCGCGCCAAGAACATCGAGAACAAGACGCATGTTAACAGCGAGCCTGGAGACGCGCTACTAACTAGGTATTAAGCTTAAAAAAAAAACTCGCCTTTATTAAGAATAGGCCAATTATTTTCCAGGCGACTAACTTTTTGGTACTAGAAATCATAGGCGAGGTACTTTAAATAATGACATGGCGACTAATATTAACAGTTGGATAGGATGCAAGAGCAAGCGAAGCGAGCTCGGGGCTTGGGGCACCCCGACTCGGACAGGTTAGGTTAGAAGGGGATGGCGGGGTCTCTTCGTGGTTATTTTTTTTTCAAACCACCAAAAAGTAGGAGCCCCACCAGGCGGCAAATCTCTATGGCAGTTTAAATTAAAACAAAGGTAACAACTGATTATCAAGCTGCTACTTTCTACTTAAAATTATCCTTCGCTGTAGCTACCAACTTACTATTTTCGCTACCGGCTTTAATTATTTTTTAATCGCAAGATCAGATTAATTAGTCGCCGCGTTAAACACATGCCGAAATAACGTTGTGTAAGAAAAAAAATGGAGGTCTTCCTTTGATTTCTTTTAATAAAATTAAGTTGACTTCTAAATCACTTCATCAGATCTTCGCTTTAATCATACGAGGCCAGTTAAACGCATACTCTGACAACACAGAGGTAACGTAAAACGATACGAGTAACTTCACATAAAAAGTACCTTTTTGACTTCAATTATTACAGATTCCAACAAGAGATTGATCAGCTCAAGAAACAATTGGATGAATGCACTAATGGTAAGAAATTAATTAATTCTCGAGTTAAATATTCGTTTCACTTACCCATTCAAAAAAGTTAGCGAGGACCAAATTGCCTTGTAATAGATGCAGTACCTATCTCCAGCGGGGTAATTACGTAACACACTAACAGTAGGAATGGGTTTCATTTTGACAGTTCAACAACATTCATTGCGTTATTTACGTTGTTGAGCAGACATTTTTTTCGAACATATGTAGCAATGGATTACCAATAGAATTCAAAATGATTCAGATTGTGATAGATAGTCTGTTACGTAATTAGGGTGCAGATCTACGAAAAGACAAAACAATTTAGAGTTTTACAAAGATATTTTGTCACGTCGGAACTAATGCAAATTCAAATTTCAATTGCTTAGCCACCGCTGTCTGTCCGTTTGTCTGTCAGCGGGCTGTATCTCATGAACCGTAATAGGTAGACAGTTGAAAATTTCATTGTATATTTCGATTGCCGCTCTAACAACAAATAAAATAAAGTTTAAAATTAAAGGGATACAAGAAACGTGTTTAAAAAAATGTAGTGGTAAATATTGTACGGCGGTACGGAACCCTTCGTGTGCGTGGCCGACTCACACTTGGACGGTGTTTTCAATACAATTTCATAAATATTTGCCAACAGCGCCCCCTGCCAACGTTACTCAAGTGCCAAAAGATCTTTGTAGTACTGTAACAGGTTTACTTCTCAAAATAATCGCAAATTACGCTCAACAGAAGAGGTAGAAGAGGATGGTGAAGAAGAGGAACTATCAGAAGAGGAGTTATCAGACGACACTCTAACAGAACCGGAGTCAGACGCGCTCGACCCGTCAGAGAAGAAGATGAGAAGGAAGCTCAGAAGGGAGGAGAAGGTAACAGGAGTTATTATTATATGGTATTAGTGAGTTTTGGGTAGTCAGAACCCCGAAAGTCTGTCATCCAGCCTTACCAAGAGGTATCGTGTTACCCAGTAACTGATTTGTGGAGGTCAGTTAATGTAAAATACTGGTACAGTCCGCGAGATCTAAGCTGAGCTTTGCATTTGGGTGAGGTGCGCGGCGGAGTTGAGACGCGCCGTGCCTCGGGCCGATTTCCAAAAAGCAGTATAAACCGGTTTAAACCAAGCAAAGGACGCGTCGCGCTCTAGGCCGACGTCACACCTACACTATCTCTATGTGCGCTCACACAAATGCAAAGCTCAGCTTAGACCTCGCGGTCTGTATTCAGCTGCCTCTGATTAGACTGGTAGACGACCGCAACATCAGCTGTTCTTTCTATTGATATTGTCAAGAACTTTGCAAGAGAAACTGACAATTATAAAAAAAAAGAGAATACGTCAGACTTGCTAAAATATGATCTAAAATCATGTGCATATTCTCCGAGTGGGGGCGTGGATTTGGTAGAAGAGTATAGTACATCCTGATTTTGCCAATTATATTACAACAAGTACGATCGGAGCCCGGATTTCTGTAGTGGTTGCAATTGGGTTGCATCACGAATGGAATGATGGGATTCATGTATCTGGCGTAAGTTGGGTCTACTCCAAATCAAAATCAAAATATGTATTCAAATTAGGCTGAGAATCTGTACTTTTTAACCGACTTCACAAAAAGGAGGAGGTTCTCAATTCGTCTGTATGTTTTTTTTTTTTTAGTGTGTTAGCTCAGAACTTTTTTCTGGGTGAACCGATTTGGATGATTTTTTTTATTTGATAGGTGGTGCTTCACATGTGGTCCCATTCAAGTTTGATCAAGGTCTGACCAGTAGTTTTTGAGTTATCCTTAATACTGCATATTTTTTCCACTTAGTTTATATGGATGATGTGTTAATAATTTCCTGTCACTGTACACACCAAGTAGTGGTATACGACTTTGTGTGGGGTAGGTACCGCAACTAAAACGTGTAAAATAAATACTTTTTTTACAAAAAAAACAACCGACTTCCAAAAAAACCACTAAAAGACGTGAAAAATAACTTTAATTTCGGAAGTCGGTGGCCAAAAACAAAAATACAAAACCAAAGACACCGACTTCCGAATTTCACGTCTTTTAGTGTTTTTTTTGGAAGTCGGTCGTTTTTTTGTTGAACGTCAAAATTACATAAGACAGTCCCCCAAAACGCCAGCCTTTCACCACTTCCTATTGCTTTAGCTGCAGAGAAGAAGTGACTACAAACTGTCCAACAGCACACATGTCTATTCAATTAGAAAAAAAAACTTGATTCTATACAATAGTAATTATTCAACGTAATTAACATTACGAGACACAGAACATTAAATTAAATTATTTGCCATATGTCAGCTAGTCACGCCAATATACCAACAAATAAAATTAAAACTATACTCAAGCCAACAAATAAAAGAAAAAATAAAACATAAGACGGAGAAGGTATCTCTCTCGTTATTATCAGCCATATTTTAACTACTGTGGGCGTACTATGGGTAGTGTTGGTTATTGCGAGTTCAAATCAAATTATAATGTACGATCAAATTAATCACACTAGCGAATCAAACACCGTAGGTACACGACACAACTATACGGAACGAGTGACAGTTGTACAGGTGGAGTTACTGGCCTCCTCGAAGGCAGAATGGTAAGTGTCCCCTCGTCCTATCAGCGTTCCTCCATCAGCCAGGCTCTGCTATAGCACGAAGTTAGGCGAGTATGCACGTCATCGCGACGGTGCTGCCACCTCCCGGAACTCATGCTGCGCTTCGTTTAGTGTCCAAACTAATGACAGTCTCCGACATATATATGACGGAGAAGGTATGTCTCTCTCGTTATTATCAGCCCTATGTTGACTACTGGGGGCGTACTATGGGTAATGTTGGTTATTCCGCAATAGAAAAACCGTTTGCAGTTCAATTCACATTATAATTTACGATCAAATTAATCACACTTGTCTTGCGAATCAACACAACTATACGGAACGCGCGACAGTTTCTAAACGTCTTCACTGCTTACCTGTCAACAACAAACTCTGCTGTGCTCTGGTCAAGCCTGAGCGTTATAGACTCTGTCCAGCGCCACCTGGTGGCACCGGCGTCCCGATTAGTCAAGTCAAACGATTGATTTAACGTATTTCCGACATATATCTTATTTGGTTTACATTGCATGTCGAGGAGTCTCCATTTGGGCATAGAACATGCCTGTAGTTGAAGGCTCCATTCCTTCCTTACATTATATACGTACGAGTACAAATGGGTATATAAAGAAACAGGAAAAAACACGATCAATTTTTACGAGCGTGTATGTGAGAGATATAGAGAGATTGTGAGTGTACATGAGTGACTAAATAAGCAGATAACTTCACTCCAAAAATATTTATTATTAAGTTAAAAAAAAAAACTTAATACTTACATAAAAGTCTCCAGGCATAAAGGGCGTCGTACAATACACCTATGCCTACTCCCTTTGAGGAATACAGGCACAACGATATTTTGTATATGTTGTGACTATATTTTGTTGTGTGATGTTGTATATCCTACAAATATTATAAATGTGAAAGTTTGTGAGGGTGGATGGATGGATGGATGTTTGTTACTCTTTCACGCAAAAGCTACTGAACGGATTTGGATGGAATTTGGAACACAGATAGTTTATAACCTGGATTACTATGTAGGAAATTTTTATCTCGGTTGTGTAGCGGTACCAAACCGCCACATGCGAGCTACACGTCACACTGACGTCACGCAAATCCTGCATCGCGCAAGCAGAGTTTACCGCGCGACTGGCATATACATATACAACGTCCCGACATCAACCGTCTGGTCGGAGGATCCTCCCTTTTCAATAGAGTATGAGTGAGCTTTACACCCTGTTCCTCATACCTCTATAGTAGTATGGTCCCGTGGGATAATTTCCGACATCCATGCGGGCGAAGCCGCGGGCAAAAGTTAGACTTTTGTAATACGACAGTATGAATCTAATGGAACAAAGTCTATAGTTATACTTTTCGTTCAGGAGAAGCTGAATCGAGAGAAGGCTCATCTGGCGCGCAAGGTCCTCGAGGAGAAGAAGGCAGAGCTGCAGAGAACCAAGTGAGTTTACATCGTATTTTAGTATGCACGACGATACATCAAGCTATACATTTCCAGTAGAAGCTGACTTCTCATTGTACGAAAAGTCTAGCCTAGAAAATCCGGGATTTAAACGACTTTATAATTATTCTAGGATTTAAGAGGAGGTATTATCCACTCTATGTTACTTCCTTCCTCGAAGTGTAGGTAAATAAACTCTACCTATTCCGATCTCGGGTGTTTACAGACACATAAATCATTTAGTTTCCGTAGCTGGAGTGCAACGCATTTGCGATGCCTCTTACCATCAGCAGGCTTAGTTAGCATTACGCTTTCTATTTCTTGGAAGAATAGACATAGCTACTACTATACAAAGTGACATTTCGTTTCACTATTTTTGACATCGCACCGTCAAAATCCTTCTACAATCTGTAATGTTGTCTTTTGTTTCTAGGGATCGATGTCTAGGTACTTTTTTATGTAGACTATTTCAGAAGAAAGTTTTCTATCCCAAACTGTCAAAATCAATCTGACAATTGACAGTTGTCTAAGGTAGTGAAGACAATTTGATTTTGTAATCGCCATGCTGAAGACGGTAGAAAACTATTTACTCGACGGCCACAAAATATAAAAATGGAATGGAAAAATGGAATTTTTCACTTTTTGTATGGAACATGTGAAAAATTATTACCTACATGTTGAGTTTTAGAGGTTTAAGGGTTCCCAAAATAGAGGTCGAAATTTTCATTATTTTTGCGATAGGACACACCATTTTCGAGATATAAGCAAAATAAAAGAAAACGTGAATAAACTACTGAATTTCGTAAAAAGTGCAGTTGACTCTTTCTACTTTACTGCCGTCGTACTGACTTCACGGAATGTCATTTTTGTCTATTCTTCCGTCGACAAAACGGTGCTTGTGCTAAGCTTGCTGGTACTTGCTAGCCTGCTTGGTCCACAAACCATTTAATCATAATAAAAACCTAATATTTGTTTGTCTTTATTTATTTAATTAATTTTATTCTGTACTAGCTGACCCGACAGACGATGTCCTGTCTTAACTATGAATATCATATGTCGTTTGGTTTTAGTTTTGACTATTGACTAAAACTAAAACTATCAACTAATTTTTCAACCAATCCATCTGTGTTAAACGCTATTTGCAGCGCGCATTCTGTCAATCGCTGACAGTTATTTCAAACAACTGACAGTTATGTAAAATTAATATTGGCGTTAAGTTTTCTTAAATTTTCTAATGTTCCGTTTAACTTCCTTATTTTTTTCTTTCATAAGAACCTTCTCCTGACAATAATTAACACAACAAAAAAAGAATTAGCGAAATTGTTCCATCCGTTCACGCGTGATGCGATGACCAAGGGGAATAGAGATTCATTTTTATACATATAGATTAGGACATTTCCATCTTGTAGTTTCTCTCTCTAGATAATTTAACCTTATTCGAATACTATTTTCAAGAAAACAACAAGAAGAGCTTAAAGACAAACTCCAACGTCTGGAATCCAAAGTCCTGGTCGGTGGAGAGAACCTTCTGGACAAGGCTGATGCGCAGAGAAGGCTTCTGGAACAAGCGGCCAGGGAGCTCGAGTTAAGAAAACTCAACGAACTGAGGCTGCAAGAAGATCTCCAGAAGAAAGAGGTCAGTTGCAGATGCGTCTTGAATCCTTACAAAAAAGTATACAGTAAAAAAAATACAAAACAAAATTCATTTAAATGCTAACTTATTAATTTGTGATGTGATTATCGAATAAAAAAATATTATGAATTGCATAATACTGCTACACCTACACTGCATATAATTAAAGATTTTAAAATAATAATCATAACAACTTCAATTCTAACAATATTTCAGAAGAAAAAACTGACTGCACTATTGTACAAGTAGAAATACATGTTTTGCGACTTGTCACCTAGCAAAGTACTCAGACGGATAAATACGTATGTCTAAAAGTGTAGGGCCGTATTTAGCAAGGACTATGTACCACGTGTCAGCACTATGTACCAAGCTACCATTTACTAGGTTCGTCTTTCATTGACTTGAATGTGGCGGCTAGAGTATGTCATGCTCACTCTAATGTCTCGCTGGTGGTGGCGTGTGTATTGGATCATTAAGTTCCCTTCAAAATGGTTGAGCTGAATGGTGCTGATCCATGCGTCATGTTCGTGAACGGGCGCCGTCAGTAGGGACTGGTCATCTCTTAGCTGCCACGGCTTATTTTAATTTCTGTTTTGTTTTTATATGCCTCATTACGGACGCTTTTAGCGTGCACGTCTTTCTACATCGTTCTCACATGCATAATTGCAACATGAATGATGTAACTAATATTTTGTAACCATATTTTGATTTAAAAGAGTGTCCATGGAGTTTCTTGCCCGTTCTTCTTCATAGGTACCTACTACGCTTTGGAATGGGCAACTAGCTTCATCTTTCTGACTGACCGACCCCTTGACAATTCAAAAGTGCCTGTAATTGGTTTATTTGAAATAAATGCTTTGAGGCCAAGTTTTGTTCTATCAAATCGTGCATAACACTTCCTTACTTTAATAATCTATACAAAAGTTATATGATCATTGATCACATAAAAACCTAACATCCTTTCACAGGCGGAACGTTTAGACTTAGAAGAACGTTACTCCAGTCTTCAAGAAGAGAATGCAGCGAAGACACGGAAGTTGAAGCGAGCAGTACAACTCCTGAACTCAGCCAAGGCAGAGTTGGCTGACCAGCAGCGCGAACAGCAGAGAGAGATGGAGGGCATACTCGACAGTGTGAGGGCGCTGAAGAGGGAGATTCAGTTGGCTGATCTTGTGCTAGACTCTTATATACCGAAGGAGTATCAGGTATAGTGGATTGGGCCCGATTTTTATTCCATATTTTTTTCTCCAGCAACTAGGAAAAGAGAGCAGATTAGCAGTGGTGGCCTAGAGGTAACGGCCGCGACTTAAGAGTTGTAGGTCGTGGGTTCGATCCCAAGTAGGCACTTTACTTAGCGTATTTAATTTCATCACCACTGCTCTCAAAACGGTGAAGGAAAACATCGTGAGGAAACCGACATGTCTTGAACCAAAAATTCGAAGACATGTCACATCTACCAACCCGCACTGGGCCCGCGTGGTAGATTACGATCCACTCCCTCTCCTGAGTGGAGGCCTGTGGCTCAGTAGTAGGAACATTATAGGTTTATTATATTGTAACCAAGAAAAGTCGGCAAACACAGTGAATTATTCAAGTATTAAAACAACATACAATATAGGTATGTATGGTTTTCTAAGAAAGTGGTCTCTATTAAGAAAGGTCAGGTGCGTAGTACTCGCAACCGGCGTGCGTGTATGACCAGATGTATGAACGTAAACGAGGCAAAAGGAGTATGTAAGGATCGTAGCAGGTGGCGTTCTATAGTTTCTGCCTACCCCCATGGGAAGAAGGCGTGAGTGATTTCCTAGAAGAAGGAAATATCACTAAGGCCCCACGATGCAAGTTTCTTGTCTGTCGCAAACAACTGTTTAAGTGGTTCCCAACCTTTTTTGACCAGGGACCACTTTGATTTCATTATTATTAGCAGGGACCACCAGGTTAAAAAATAAACTGTATCAATTTAAAAATAAACTTTAATCGAAAAGTTTGAAATAGGTACGTAATCGTAAAATTCAAAAGTAACAATAATTAACCAAACACTTAATTTTTTTGTAGATAATTCAGTTTGCATCAATGAGATTCTTGAGCTTGCATCTTCTGTACAAGTTCTTGAATTCTTGGGGTATTTTTTTTGTTCAAAGCTACACGCACATTATCGCTTACTTTCAATTGATTCATGAACTTGTTTTTAAAGTAGAAAATCCTTGTTCGCACAAATAAGTTGTGGAGAAAAGCGTAAGATAGTGCAAAGCGATTTCTTGAATTTTATTGTATGAAATTGCTTTTTTACACCAAAACTGCTCCAAAGAATCAGATTCAAACACGTCATTACAGTTCCTATCATTTTGTTTAAAATGTTGCACGGACCATATTTTAGCTCTTGCGCGACCACGTGGTTAACGGACCACTGATTGGGAACCACTGGCTTTAGACGTGCACTTTTTTTGCAATTAACTGGTACCATGTAAATCGTTACCAGGTTTGTAATTTATAATTTACCCCAGGAATGCATGAAAATTTTATGACGTGCAAACGAATTATAATAAATCTTAGACAGAGGTAGGAGAAACCCAGTTTTATTGTTAATTACCCAAAAACCCACTATCACATACCCTCTACTCCTACCCCCTCTCTATCTTTTACTATTAATTTAATTTACGTATTAACACAGATTAAAATTATATTTTCCATTGGTTGATCGTTACCAACATGAGTTGTTCCAATTCATACGAATTTTCCTAGTTGTGAACATCGTCAAGAAGCTTGGGCCAGCATACTAATTACGTAACACACTATCAATTACAATCTGAATCATTTTGAAGCCTATTACTAATCCATTGCTTATGTGTTCGAAAATTAGTCTTCTCAACAACGTAAAATACGCAGTAAATGTTGTTGAACTGTCAAAATTAGAGCCAATCCTACTGTTAGTGTGGTACGCAATTACCCCGCTGTATTGGACTGTAATTGCGTACACGAAATTTTTAATTGCGAAAGATAAGATAATATTTATTTTGTAAAATATGATAACAGTATGAAGGTCTTATAATTAATATGAGGTGGCTACATGTTATGCCATTTATGGGGTACAAAATTAGTTGCACTAGACAAACAATACAAAAAAAAAATACAATGTAAAAATTTAAAATTCATTCAAAATTACAATGTTAAAATTTAAATTCAATTCAAAATCACAATGTTAAAATTTATATTCAATTTGAATACATAAAAATGAAAATAATACGCACTATCAGAATTCTATACAAGCAAAATATCGTTTAAAAAATCATCTACGCTGTAATTATTTTTTCTTACTCTATTTCACCTATTTGTTAAACTTTCATTGTTATTTTAAACTCTCAAAATTAATTAGAATTAAGTTAAACGCTAAGTTAAACAATAAGTTATATTTTGTTAACCAAACGCGCCCAAACATCCATTCATCACTTAAACCTACATCCAATCCGGAAATCAATTTCACAAACATACAATCCACACATACCGCCTCACACTCTCAGATACATACATCCACCCACATCAACACACGAAATAAAAATACGAATGTAATAATGTTATTCTGCACTTATAAAACCTCTAATTATGGATAGCACCTTACAGACTTTGAATTACATAGACAATCATGAAGTAGCCCAAGTTTTCGACTGTGAGCTCAACAACTTTACTAACTATATTAAGCCTAACTCCCCTGGCTTTACTATCGTTTCGCAAAATATTAGATCCATTTACTCTAACTTTGACGACCTTCAACTAAACATAATAAATCTTAAAACGGATATCGACCTGATAATCTTAACAGAATGTAGACTAAACCCAAATAAACAAATACCTCAACTAACCAACTATAATTCACACCAATCTACCAACCATCTTAACAAAGCTGATGGAGTGGTCGCTTATATTAAAAACACCTATAAATATAAAATAAGAGAAATAAAACTAACTCATGCGTCTTGCTTGGAGGTCCATATCTCTCCTGACATTACAATCATCGCGATTTACCGGTCCCCCTCAACCGCAAACGCTGGTGAATTTACCCATTCCATAAATAATCATCTTACTACCATAGCATCAACTAAAAATGTAATTGTCACCGGTGACATTAATATTAATCTGATACTAAATCAAGGCGAACAATCACATGAACGCACAAATAGACTTGACTATCTCAACATGCTGGCTATGCATGGGCTTCTCCCTGGTCACTCGCTACCCACGAGAGACAAAAATTGCCTAGATCATTTCATTCTTAAGCTCAAACCTGCTAGTAAAACTGCGGCCATTGCCATTATTCATACAACTATCACAGATCATTTCATGACTTTCTTAAAAATTACGAACCATACAAACATAACAAAAACTGCTAAAATAAAATCAGATTTTAACTTTGAGAACGGGCTCGCCCACTTAAAAGACAGTAACCTGGCAGACCTACTACAATTAACTAACCCTAATACACTTACTAATAATTTAATCGAAATTCTTCATAATTGTATTACGCTTAGTACTATCACTAGGCTGATCCCGATAAAAAATAGAACCCTAAAACCATGGATGACCATTGGTTTATTGCGCTGTGTTCACAACCGAAATAAAATGCAACAGACACTGAGACTTTACCCGTTCAATGAGGTACTAAAAATTACCTACAAAAGGTACCGTAATTACTGTAACTGCATCATCAAAAAACAAAAACGTAATTTGACCGAGACTTACTTGCTAAAGCACACAAAAATCCTAAAAAAACGTGGGAGATTATTATGATAAAAAAACAAATAACTTGGATCTCCTGGAACTATCCAATAGTCCACAGAACTCTATTGACAAGGTGAATAGATTTTTCTCTAATATAGGAAAGCATCTTGCGGATAATATTACTCCACCTACGTCTGCCATAGTCAATAATAGCGTCCCTAACCCGTTACTGCCTGACTGTACTTTGATCTCGTCTTTTGCCCTGCTTAACACTGACGCTTGCGAAGTTCATGCTACTCTAATGGGCTTAAAACTAGATAGCGCACCTGGTTGGGACAAGATTCCAGTTAAATTTCTAAAAGCTGCACACGAACAAATTGTCCCAATCCTAAGTTGCTTGACAAACCTTTGCTTTGAGCAGGGACTCTTCCCAGATGCCTTGAAAGTAGCACTAATAACGCCGGTTTACAAGAGTGGAGACAGATCAGACCCGTCAAACTATAGGCCAATTTCAGTACTGCCATCTATCTCTAAAATCCTAGAAAGACTCCTAAACTCATGCTTGATTAAATACCTTTCTAAGCATAACATTCTGTCGCCGTCTCAGTTTGGGTTTCGCCAGGGTATGTCTACTGAGGATGCGGTCCTGTCACTAACATCTACATTGGTTGACGGCGTGGATAAAGGAAGCAAGTGTCAGGCTGTTTTCCTTGACCTCAAAAAGGCCTTCGACACAGTATCTGTCCCCATACTACTGTGCATGCTTGAAAACATCGGCATAAGGGGGCCCTCTCTTGAACTATTCAAATCCTACCTGACTAATCGCAAGCAGACAGTAAAAATAGGGGATTTTATTAGCTCAGATGAAATAATTTCGTACGGTGTCGGGCAGGGGACTGTGCTTGGTCCGACATTGTTCCTGATCTATATTAACAACTTATGCAATTTGAGTATTGACGGGGGTCGCATTTTCACATACGCGGATGATACCGCCATAGTCTTTGCTGACAAGACTTGGGTAAAACTTAGAATGACAGCCGAAACTGGCCTGTCAAAGATTGCAGAGTGGCTCAACCGTAACGTCCTCACTCTAAATGCCTCCAAGTCCAACTACATATGCTTCACCAAGTATGCACGCACTCAATCTCCACTCGAATATCAAATTAAGATCCACTGCTGTGCCAACCCCCCAACACCTGACTGCTCTTGTGCTAAGATTGACAGGTTACAATTTACTAAGTACCTGGGCATCATGATTGACTACCGTCTGTCCTGGCACATGCATACTGAGCTATTAATGAAGAGGGTTAGGAATTTAATATTGACTTTTAAAACATTGCGACACGTTGCCTCAAAAAATCTTCTGCAGCAAGTCTATGTATCATTGGCCCAATCTATACTTACTTACTGTTTGCCATGTTGGGGCGAGAAAACGAAAATTATTTTTTTGGAACTTGAGAGGGCACAACGTTCCCTGCTTAAGGTTATGCTCTTTAAACCCTACAGATTCCCTACCCAAAGCCTTTACCTAACCTCTGACCTCCTTTCTGTAAGGAAACTTTACCTACTTCATCTTATCCTGAGAAAGCACAAATCCCTACCGTATGATCCCTCAAATCCGACTATTAGTAGCAGGAGAAGCTACTTAGTTGCTCCAACAGTCCCAGTCAGATCTGTTTTTGCTAAGAGACAGTATGAAAGACAATCTTCCCATTTTTACAACCTACTGAATAAAGAGCTACACATCTATCCCCTGAAACTCCGTGACTGTAAACTAGCTGTGACTGAATGGCTCAAGAATGAAACCTACGACGAGATTGAGTCCTTAGTATCATCGCTTCCGTAACAATCCTATAATTAACAGGACCGCGGTAACGAAGTTGTTAGTGAAGGAAGCTGTGCCTGGCTTCTTCCGATCCCAAGACTTTGTCGCAGGGCTAACCTAAACCTAAACGTAAACCGAAACCTAAAAAATAATGATAATAAGATGAACCCAAATTAAATTATCTCATATATACAATGCACACTATTACACGCACACACACTCACACAAACACACACACGCACACACACACACACACATACACTCACACACACTCGCTCCCATACATCACACTAGCGCTTACTTTTTACTTGGATTTTCTTTTTCTTTATCTTTATTTACAATTGCATTACCGTTTTAATGTTAAGTGGAGGGGCGGAGTCTCCTAACACAAGCATCCTCTTACTTAAAAGGTGATCTCCAACTCATGTGTGTAAAGCATTTTATGTAATTGCAATAAACATTATTATTTTTATTTTATTTTTTATTTATAGCACTTTTTTAGTAATAACGCCTGAAGGGACATTTTAAAATTGTTTAGAGGCATACATTTAATAATATATTAAATTTTATTATAAATAATTGGAGCAATACCAAAGAAACTGTTTTTCAATAAAGCAGTTGTACCCTCGTTTTGACATAATGATATAACGTAGGGATAATAAATATTCGTTCCTTCTCGGTATAAGAAGAAGCTTTTTACCCTACAATTCGACTACAACAGTCTCATTTTCCAGTTGGCTTATTAACCAAATTTTTTCGAGCATTTTTGTTTACTGTTTTATTTTACTTACTTGCAGGCCCTAATAGAAAAGTACGTGCACTGGAACGAGCAGCTAGGCGAGTGGCAAGTCAAGTGCGTAGCCTATACTGGAAACAACATGAGCGCACCGAATCACAACGCGACGCAGCACACTCATACCAAACACGTACGTATCATTGCAATTTGAACCTTATGTTAACGACATAGCAGCTAGGCGACTCGCACGTCAAGTGCGTCGCCTACACTGGAAACAACATGAGCACACCGCATCACAACGTGAGAACCCCGGTAACATAGGCTTTTTCTAGCTTGGGGGTCATTGATAATTCATTTTGTATCAGGTTATTCCCACGCTTAAATTAAGAGGGCGCACAACGGTCCACTAGCGCCAAACCTTTAAAAAAATAAATCCTATCTCGTGACTGAGAAGGAATTATGAATTACGGCTTGTAATGGCCCTCGGTAAGTGTGTCTAGAATTTTCTAATACCTTTTATAAAGTTTCATTTTGAGACACGAAGCAACAAAATTCAATCTAAAGAAAAGCGGCCACATTCCTCTAGATCGTATTTTGTTGCTTCGTGTCTCAGTATGAATAAAAATAACTCCCATCTTAGCAAAAGTTGATGAAACTTAATTAAATAAATCACGCATTTTCTTACAGATGGAGCCCCCGGACCTGTCCGATCGCTACCTCTCGTACGGCAATGTGAGCAGTCGGCCGGCCACGCGCCTCGCTCGCCCGCACACGTCCGCAGTGCCGCGACCGCATACCGCGCTGCGGCAGCGACAGTAGATGAGCACGCTTGTTTAGTCTATGGGGTAGGCAAAGGAGTAGATAACAGCAACGTTTTGCTAGTAAATGATAACCAGATATCGGATATTCGGATGCATGTTTACCTAAAGTTTATTTTTAGCTTTGATAGTATGGAAGCGGCTTCTTAATTGTATATTTTTTTGTAATAAAATCAGATGCAAATTTATTTATAACAAGCTGACCCGACAGACGTTGTCCTGTCTTAACTATGAATGTCATATGTCGTTTAGTTTTAGTTTTGACTATTGACTAAAACTAAAACTATCGACTCAATTATCAACCGATCCATCTGTGTTTAACGATATTTGCAGCGCGCATTCTGTCAATCGCTGACAGTTATTTCAACCAACTGACAATTATGTAAAATTAATATTGGCGTTAAGTTTTCTTAAATTTTGTAACGTTCCGATCAACTTCCTTATTTTTTTTATTTCATAAGATCCTTCTCCTGACAATAAGGAACACAACAAAAAAAATATAGTGAAATCGGTCCAGCCGTTCACGCGTGATGGCGTGACCAAGGGAAATAGGGATTCATTTATATATATATATATATATATAAGATTAATGGTTCACCCCTGATGCAAATATGTGTATGTAAGGTGTAAGAGGAGGGGTGGTGTGTGTTAATTAACACAAAATACCAAAAAAAAACATAAATAAAAATTATTATTTTTATTAAATTGAGTACCTACTATATCCTGATTGGGCGTAAATATTACCTCGGCTACAACAACTTTAATCACTACCTTTCGATCGCTATGATTTGATCCGGTTTGCTCACTGAAATCTGACGTTTGCAGGATTTTTTTGATACGAAAGCGCATTCCATATTAGCAAACATCTCAACTTTAGGTGAATATGCATCCGATCTCTGATGATAACGGTATTAACATGGTAATTTCAGGACGGCCTTTTGAATGAGTAACCTAGTTTTGGTCAGCATTTCATCAAGTAGGGTTGCTCACTAAACATCAATTCGTATTGTAATTCGAACGGTGTCTCGTGACTCTACGATAAGTTCTCTTTCACATTGTCTGCGGTCGCTTGAATGAGGTTCAAGATGAACTGAACTACGTCATTTCTCTTTGTGCAATTTGAAGCACGGAATGAGCAATGATTTATGTTTTCGAAGGGACATTACCTTAAAAAAAAAAGTAGAAAAAAAATCTAATAACTTATAGCATACATAATAATTAATTAATTATCATATACAAGGTGACAGGGACATCGATACGCAAACTGTAACCATGAATTCGGCACATGTTTCTAAACCCCCTGTGTAGAAATTTTTCGTCGGTTATTAAAAGAAAATTGCTGTTTCATAGAATAGACCAACGCAACGCGGTCAAAACGTATAGAACAGTCAATTTTTGACGTTAAATCGATGAACGCCGGCTGCACGCACGAAAAAGCATGACTCATTGTCACGTTCCGCTTGAGCCGAGCGTGCAAGCGAGAGCGCGGAACAAGCGATGGAGAGGCACGATCGGCCTAGCGGCTAACCGTTCTGCTTGTGACGAATCTATCTCTCTTCCACTCCTTATGACGTTATCACGTAAAATTATCGTCCGTAAACCGAGCAGTTAGAGCAGTGGTGGCCCAGTGGTATCGGCCCCGACTTACGAGTTGTAGGTTGTGGCTTCGAACCCAGGCAGGCGCTTTACTTTGTGTAAATAATTTCATCACCACTGCTCTCAAAACGGTGAAGGAAAACATCGTGAGGAAACCGGCATGTCCTAGAACCAAACATTCGAAGACATGTGACATCTACCAACCCGCACTGGGCCCGCGTGGTAGATTACAGCCCATTCCCTCTCAAAAAGAGAGGAGGCCTGTGTCCCAGCAGTGGGAACATTATAGGCTGATTATGTAAACCGACTTTACAGAAAACCATTGTTTTTTTTATGTTTTCGATGTCCGTGCCACCGTGTATATGTCCGATCTCATCTTGCAAATATATAGATAAGGCTTATAATGGTAGAAGTTATAAAACTTTTTGGGCCTGTTTCAATGTCTAGATAGACACTGTCTACCAGATAAATTACGAACAGCGGGGTAATTGCGTAACACACTATCAGTAGCAACGGCTTTCATTTGGACAGTTCAGCAACATTCATTAAAAGAAAGAAAAATTGTTTATTCTGCACAAACAAAACGCACAAACCAAAAAGCTATTATAGACAAAATAAAAAGTAGCCAAAAGCCTCGTATTTAAAATGTTATAGGTTTGACAATGTTGTCTATTACTTGATGTCCAAAGACCAAAGACAATAATAGATAGACATTGCTTAATGTGTTGCGACACCGGCAAATGACAACAAAAAACAAACAAAACATGCATGCATAACATTGCGTTATTTACGTTGTTGAGCAGACAATTTTTTCGAACTTAAGAAGCAATGTTTTAGCAATATCATTCAAAATTATTCAAATTGTGATTGATAGTGTGTTACGAATTAGTGTGCTGGATTAGTTTGTATTAAATTATCTGAATAGATAAATTAACGTGATTTATTAAGAGGTGAATAAAACAAGCCAGTAGTAGAAGTGGGTATTTTTATATGAATAAAAAAATGTTAACACTATAATCAGAAATTAATATTATTATTCAGTAGGTATTCTTCTTGATTACCTAAGATACGAAATATATTTAAAACAAAAAAATGCGCACTTGCCAAAAAAAAAACGGTATAGGAATTATTTTAATATTAATGGCTCTCAAAATTGTGATTAAATTATTAATTTTTATTAAACATTATAGTGAAATTATTTTTGTAATTTTAGAAATTAGTTTACTAAAAATAAACTTTTGGAAGTAATGAACCAAATCCCATGATTTTATGCACGTGATATGATTTTTTTCAATATATTTCTGTTAGTTCACGACAGGCGAATATACAGTTAAATTATAGATTTCCATTTAAGGGGGAAGCGCCAGGGTAGCCCGCCAAAATCAAATTTTCTTACGTTTTTTGTAATTTGCAGGTCAGTGTCAGGTTGTATGTTGATCTAAATATGATTCGCGGCCGTAACAAATATGTATTTATAGAATTATAATACCAAAAATCATCAATACCTCTCTATAAGTTCATATTACCCTATTGAACGACTATTATATAAAATCTTGACATTTGAGGCCAATTCTAACATAAGGAGTTGTATTGCTGATTCTAATGATTATAATTCTGTAAAGCCATATTTGTCACGACCGCGAATCACATTGTAATCAAAATACAACCTGACACTGACTTGCGAATTGCAAAAAACGTAAGTTTTGTACTTCGCGGGCTACCTGAACGCATCCGCCTTAAACAATTATATTCTAGTTAAATATTTTCATAACATACCATCACGCTTGTAAGCCAAGAAGGGTTAGGCAGAGCTGTATTTATAGTACATTCAATTCTCGCTGGTTATGTTTAAGTCCCATGTAATATTTAAATATGGCAGCATAAAAATATATTTATTGGACTGACCTCAACCCAGCTAGTCGCATTCCAGTGATGTTTTATATTTTTAATTATATTTTTATTGCTTTAGCTAATTCTTTCAGTATTATGAATGAGGCACGAATATTGACGCCTATGTATTTTTTGTGATAAACATGATGTTTTGGCCAATATATTATTTGAATTAAATAAACTTTTTTTACGAAAATGTATGTCTTTTCATTTTATTTCTGTAAGTAGATTTGTACAAAAACTTTTACACGTCAATCATATTTTAAAAACTATATGAGGTCGGCGTCTCCTATCTGACTACTCTGAGAAGAAAGGCTGAAACAAACTTAGAGGTTTTAAAGTTCAGACATAATCTTGGTCAGATCATGTGAAGACCATGTAGATTTATGTTTGAAATGGTCTTTTGAGGAAAAATCACACAGATTGAGTGGACCTGTCCAGTCAGCGCACGCATTTGTCACTAATCATGCAGCTCATCTCTGAGCTCAACGATTCGCAACTAACTCTGTCTGTTACCTTTCACGCCTAAACCACTGAACGGATTGCGATAAAATTTGGTAAGGAGATAGATGGCATCCTAGGGAAGGAAATAGGCAACTTTCTGTCCCGGTAGCACGTTCCCGTGGGATAATTTCCGACATTCACGCCAGCGAAGCTGCAGGCAGAAGCTAAAAAATAATAAAAAAAATATTTAACATGGTTTAGGGCTCTAGCACCTCAAATAACTTTAAATACGTTTAGTTAGCAAACGTTTGAAGATGACAGATACAAAGTTATGCTTTAAATATGATTAGCGTAAAACGCATTCAGTGTTTAGTGGAGCTAGCGGGCCGAAAATTGCGTCTACGCGTTGCGTATACTTAAATATGCGTTCTGCGCATCCTAGACAGTCAACCCTGGTAAGGGGCTAAACTTCTGAGGCGTATCCCATGCGGGATGCGGGACGAAATTGGCCCGCGTGTCAACTAACTGATATGGAAGTGTTCAAACTGATGCGAATAGTTGTGTGCATCTGTGCATTCCTAATTATTACAACAATCGACGCGGGAAATCGCGCGCGTTTGCCTCAATTGGACCAGCGCTTGATATCTTTACCACGGCAGCTATTCCCCTCTCGTTGGTGTTTATTACAGTTTTGCACACATACATTCACGCCTTTACCCATAGGGGTAGGCAGAAACTACAAAAAGCCACTAGCTACGATCCTTATCGTACTCATTTTGCTTCTTTTACGTTCATAAATCTAGTCATACACGCACGCCGGTTGCGAGATATTTTTATTGCCCCCTATAATTTGTCACACTGACAAAATAACAAAGCCACATAGATTTGATCTAAAACCCTAATAATTAATCATTTTCTTTAATATTTTTCTGCAAAATTCCTAAAGTAAAATGACTCTAATAGACGCTATATTAAAAGCAAAACCTCACGACGAAGGAAAGTATTCTTCTCCGCCGCCTGAAGTGGATTGTATTCATAAAGTTAAGATAAAACGAGTACATAAGGTATGATAGTGTTTGGTCAGACACTAACCGACCCCGATGACCCCATAACCCTCCTCCAGGAGAGCAGTAGGGCCACCAGTACAGTGCACAAACACAGACCGCCATCGTTCCGACCTCGCCGCCGAGGTCCTACGCGACGCCCCGACGTAATTCTCCCCCCAAACCCTTGCTCGACGAAGCGCCAGCCCGCGCCGTAACTGAGCCTGTAGCTTTAATTTTCCCGTATAATAATAATTTACTAAGTTCGATCCAGCCTGTCCCACCTTGCTGCCCTCCCCTCAGAGACGCCCTAAGCCAAGGGTCGTACCCCATAGGGGTGCCCCCCTATGTAGCAGTCTTTGCAGGTCACTGTCACGTTGTATTTTGATTAAAATATGATTCGCGACCGTAACAAATATGACTTTACAAAATTATAATCATTAGAATCAGAAATACATCTTTTTATGTTCATATTACCCTATTGAATGATTATTTCATGAAATCATGACATTTGAGGGCAATTCTAACTTAAGGAGTTGTATTGCTGATTCTAATGATTATAATTCTATAGAGCCATATTTGATACGGTCGCGAATCATAATTAGATCACCATACAACCTGATACTGACCTGCAAATTGCAAAAAACGTACCTTGGCGCATCCCCCTTAACTCTTTGGGTAATTGCTAATAGGGAACATTACGTAAAACTCTGCGTAGAGGGCGACACTAGCTCAAACCGCCATGATGCATCATGTCATATTTATTAGTAACAATAATAACAAATAATTAGTGAAAACGTGTAAAATTATTATAGTTTTATTATTATTCGCCGAAAGGTTGCCTGGTTGTCGTTCTTCTACAAATTTTACTTCGGTGAGTTTGCCCAAAAACTCTACGACCTCATTCCACCGGCCCCCTTCTACGATCGGACATCTAGACGCACTGCAAGTTACCATCCCTACCTAGTTGCTATTACACCTATTCGCACTAAGCGCTTCCAAATGTCCTTTATAATGCGCATAGCAAAAGAGTGGAACTCTCTACCTGCGTCTGTGTTTCCGACCGCATACAATCCGAATCTCTTCAAAGTGAGAGTGAACAGGCTTCTTCTGGGTAAGCTCACTCCATCGTCGACTTTGTCTCTGTCATCTCTGACCTAGACTAGAGTCAAGAGCAAACCCATCTCAAATAAAAAAAAAACCTGTACCTACTGTGATAATTATTATGGCATGCTACGGACATTTAAAAACTGTTTACGGTTTGTGCTAGTGCTGCACTCTAGCGGCGGAATACTGCTTTCACAGATTTTGGAAAATTGCTACAGTCAGCTAGAAAAACGTAATGCTTACGATTTATTTTTATGATACTGTTCGGTGCAGTTTCGTGTCTGAAGTTCAAAATCCAAAATCCCAAAAAACTTTTAGCGAAAAATTCGTTATTTTTTTGTTTTTGCCTGATTGTCGATATCAACATCCTGGTACGTCTGTGAAGTTCACCAACTAATTAAATTTAACCTAGTATTATTTATAGTACCTATGGCCTGCACCCTAATTACGTAACACACTTTACGTCACAATCTGAATCATTTTAAAGCCTATTGTTAATCCATTGCTTCATAATGTTCGAAAAATGTGTCTGCTCAACAACGTAAATAACGCAATGAATGTTGCTGAACTGTCAAAATGAAAGCCATTCCTACTGTTAGTGTGTTACGGAATTACCCCGCTGTTTTCCAGTATGCTCACGTACCAGCGAGGATAGACTCATCCGCTCCACGGTACGATCCTGACACAAAGGTTCGCAAGTTAGAAGAATGGCGCCGCCGCCTCGATGCTCTGTTTATGCAGAATTTACAACTGTTGATGTCTATCAAGCGGACGCATTACATGGGGGTAAGTGGTATTTTTAATTGTAGAAACAAGGCTTATATATTGTGGGAGCAGAAGGGGCATAATTATAGTTATTATGGGACCAAAGCTGAAATTGCGAAAAAATTATTATAACGTATGGAACAGCTGATTTTATTTCGCAATTCCAATGAGTACAATGACCTCTATTCAGTACCCTAATTACGTAACACACTATCTATCACAATCTGAATAATTTTGAAGCCTATTGCCAATCCATTGCTCGAAAAATGTTGATATGCTAGAAATAATTGTCTGCTCAACAACGTAAATAACACAATGAATGTTGTTGAACTGTCAAAATGAAAGCCATTCCTACTGTTAGTGTGTTACGCAGTTACCTCGCAGGCGTTAATAACACAATCGTTACAAAAGTAGGTATGAGTGCAAAGAGGATTCTACAACCTCGAAATTTTTCTAAAACCCGACGTGCTATATTAAATGTGTAAGTGATTGAAAGCTCCTCTACTGCCCGATTCTAACTTTATGGCGGCTCGGAACATGAGGCGAGTCGCTGCGCAGTATCATACTCACGTGTCAGCGGGGGCGAGGGGTGGGGTACTGCGCAGCGAGTAGCGCACTTCAGAGCCGCCATGAAGTTTGAATCGGGCTGCTGTACCATCGAGTGACGATACTATGTACCTACGTCCAGTGCACCCCTGGCCATTTAACTTGTAGGTACTTCTCGCCACACATCTAAGGCTATTTTAATGTTGAAAACCCTGAGGGGCCGCCTCCACGAGCGAGAGAATGGCGGCGATGCGAGTGGATGAGTGTGACCCACAGAGTACTTTATACTATACTAAAATAGAGACCAATCTTGTTCCGTGGAACGGGTCATTTGCGTTCGTGAAGAAACTAGCGCCATCTGATATTAATATTTAGAACTACATCTTTGATAAGGATAGGATAGCAGTATGGCTGTAGCTATGTATAGGTCACAGAGTACTTTACATTATACTGAAAGTTTCTTGATAGTAGTGTAGTACTAGTAGTAGTCTCTGTGTGTGTGTGTGTGTGTGTATAGTAGTTTAATGTTATTCAGGATTGATAAATGAAATACAATTTAGTTAATCACGTTTTAATATCCTATGACCTATGTAAAGATATAACAAAGTTATTATGCAAAATACCCGTTTTGATTATTGGCTAGAGGAGGGGAATTTCGAAAATTACAATGTTGATGCAGTTTTAGTAGACACTCATCAAAATTGGATACGAAATTTGCACAACAATAAATATTGATATACCTACACACACACAACTTTCGCTCAACTCAACGACAAACGCACAACTTAACACAGAAAGATCACAAAATATCACTAAAATACCGGCGCCAACATCAGACATAGCAGGCATTTGAATTTTGGTTACCAGTTTATTGTTAGCAAAACCACAAAAGGAATTCTACCACCACCCCAATTAATGTTTGCAAAGTATTTGTTTAAATGATTGTAATATATGATAATTGATAAAAAAAAAAATGAAATGTCATACTGAGCGATAAATTTAATTAAAACCTTTGACAATGATCCATAATTGAAAATATTTTTTGGATACCATATAACAGAAGTCGGTTAAAAATATACTATTTTGGTAGAAATGAGCTAATGAGTTACCGAAGCTACGCAATGTTGATGAGTTGAGATTTTGTTTAGCGCCATCTATTCTAAATAAAGTGAACATTGCTTCAGAGCTGCCATCTCATATCTTTGTTTGGTGTAAAATTCATCAATTATAATCCAACAAAATTAAAAAACACATTCAAACTTATTTTGTACAAGTACAACATATACTTCGTGATTTTGTATCATTGTACCCATTGCTGTTCCCAGTTTTTTGTACTAAGATTGAGTACCCTGAGGGCCTAGACAAAGTAACATTCGATTAGCGATGACGCTAGTAGAAAAGTTAAAATGTATGGGGTTGAAATATGCTATCGAAATGTCACGTGATCATAGGTCAACGAATAAAAATTAACTAGACAATCTTAACAACATTCGATTATGAAATAAATCGACAGCGTCGAAAGATTAGGTACTTCCACAGAGATGCATAGCCAAGGGACACTTTTTGACGAGCGTTATTGCTAGTTTTTGGAATCATTAGCGAAAGCGATAGCGATTGTAGAAATAGAATCGCTCCGAAGCGAATGCCATTTGTCTAGGCCCTCTGGTGTGACCAAAACGTCATCGTATCGCCGCGCGCTTGTTGTTACTGGCGGCGACAGCGGCGTGCCTGCCGCGGTCTCGCTGCGGAACGTGGCGCTCTCGCAACGAGAGCGCGGTGAGCGCGCAGCAGGCGTCCCGCCCGCGTCCGATAGATTTCCTCTTATTAGTGTCATGCATTGATAATTTTCTTGGCAGTAAACCTAACGGTTCATCAAAAGCAGGAATTAGCATTCAATATTCCTCTTCCAACTAATCTGGATGTTTTCGAAATTCTTCATAATTCACATGGAAATGCCCATGGCTTTCACGACTCGGTAAAATAGGATGTGTCCACTAACGGCGCTTTTTTTTAATAACAATAACTGCATATTCACTAGCGTACTTGCACAAGCACCCCACTAGACATGCATATGTTATGGTCCAAGTGATAATAAGGGCATTATTCATACTGCCCGTGCAGCATATTAGCAGAGTCCACCAACGGAGTATTGAATGTGGCTTCTGATTGCTCGTTAAACTCCCATAGTATCCTTCTACTAGGTGAGGCCTCCTATTTCTCAATGGCAATATTAATAAGGCATTGCCGACGGGGCTCCTTCTGGGTGGTTTATAAAAAATAACCACGAAGGGGATGGCGGTGTCTTCGAGAACCCATCATCGCCTTCTAACCTAACCTGTCCGAGTAGGGGTGACCCAAGTCCCGAGCTCGCTTCCTCGCTCATGCATCCTAAATTCTCCTAGTAGGTTCAGTAAGTAATATTGCATTTTGTACCGATCCGTAAGACATAAGTTGGTGGACTCTGCTTATATGCTGCCCGGGCAGTATGAATAATGCCCTTATTATCACTTGGACCATAACATATACATGAGACACTACTTATTTCGCTCTCGTCTGTAACTGAACTCTTCAACAAAACTACTGCACAACGCCTCGTCGCGGAAACGCGGCAATTCCGTTACGAGTCGTGACGATACGCTGGCGGAATAATCGCTCGTTCGTGGAGATAACCCGACGTAGAAGCGCGGATCCGTCGCGATTCTCTCGCTCGTGGAAGCGGCCTCTTATTAAGTACTGTGTACCTCACACAGGGCCGCGTGGACTGTCATTGGCACAAGAAGCCGGTTCCCATCATGCAATATTACCAGCATAGAGTCGACTTCCACAAGATAACGCGGAGAGAAAATCTTGCGCTGTATAAACGAATACTGAGCACGGTAAGTATTATTTAGTAGAAAATTGTTAGGGGTAGTCAGAAGCCCGACAATCTGACAGCTCATGCCAATGGATATCGTGTTACCCAGTTTTACTTTTTGGTGCAGGTCAGATAGGCAGTGGCTACATTGTGACGTAGTGGATTTCGTGGGTATAATTATAGTAAGGAAATTAAGGTAGTCTAAATTAAAGAGTATACCACTTACAAACACATATATTACAATGCGAGCACAGAATCTTAGGGGGTATGTTCTAAAGTCTTTTAGGAATTTCACTGGTATTTGTTGGGAAGGAAGGAACTGCTCTGGCTTTGTCTGTTAGGGGACACCGTAGAAGGCGCAATGTAGTAGCGCGGTGGCAGTGGACGGTAGCGGCTACGTGTCCCAGAGCTGCAGGTTGGAGTGGTGCGCAGTTCACCTCCCCACGCTTGTCAAGGCGAGCAAACAGGTCGATAGGCGTCTCAGACACACGGTAGTGGTGCGGGCGGACAGGCAGGCGTTCACACCACACCCGCTGTGGCTACCCTCTAAGATTCTGTGCTCGTGTATTTCATTCTAATATGTGTTTGTAAGTGGTATACTCTTTAATTTATACAGTGGCGTTCCTTCCCTTAAAGCCGAAAAGCCCAGCTTTCAATTAAACTTGAACCTATCAACAAAAAAAAACATAAACAAACTACACGTCATGCAGACTTGTTAATTAACTAACTCAATCATGTCACAAGAATTGATAAGAATAATGACATACCTGTTTTTTTATATAGGTATGTCGGCTTGCCCTAAATTTGCCCCCTAGGCACGCCACTGAATTTATACTACCTTAATTTCCTTACTATATACCCACGAAATCCACTACGTCATAACATGTAAAATGCCGGTATTCAGCTGCATCCGGTTAGACTAAGCCCTAGTAGCGCAGCTAAGTTAAAAAGGTATATTGTAGATCTGTCTTCGCGACAATAACTAAATTCTTGGCCATTGTCTTGGTTTAAACCATATATCTTCATTCATCCACTCAACATGACCAAACCATCTAAGCATACTCTTTTCAATTTTTGTCACTACATCTTGTTTTAAACCGCATCGTTGCCATAACACATCATTCTTCAGCCTATTATTCATAGTCACACCACACATGCTTCGCAAGGATCGCATAAAACCGACCCACAAGATGTCTTGAGGATATCCACCAAGAGGTGGGCTCAGGCTTATAGAATAAGTTAAGAATGACTTCAAATTACTTTACCCACAGATAAACTTCAGTACGATCAGCGTTAGGGTAGGGCACGGGTGGGCGACCGCCCAGGGCGCCAGAGGTGAAGGGGTGCCGAAGGGGCTGTGACTAGGCACCCCTTCACTCTGGCGCTTGCAGAGTAGGTACTTTTTTTTAAGTTCGTTTGGAGTTAGAAAACCAAAAAAAATGTTGAGCTCTCTTTGCTAGATCTTGCATCCGACATTCTCTGAATTCCCATTTTTTTTTGCATAAGCTAACAAAGTAACTCCTATTTCTTTATGAATGGACAAAAGAAAACCTAGGCGGACTGATGAAATTTTTCGCCCCTCTCTACTCTCCAAGAGGGGAGAGTGGGGCCGCCGAAATTTCGCTCAGGGCGCCTGTAATGTTAAACCTTCAAATAGATTTTAAGTCATCCTTCATTTAGTTAATAACTATTTATTTTAAAAAATTGTGTCTATCTTGGCCTAATCAAACTTAAGATATTTAATAGACATATTAATAATAAAAAATATAATTTATATGTATCTAATGAAATAAAGGAAATAATAATAATAATGATTTATTTCGCACCACAATTTAAAAGTACATTTTCTATTTATTAAGAACAAACATAATTGTTTTAATTATACTGTGGGATTGTGGGGTGCCTAAGGTGGGCGTAAGGCCTGTATTTCAGGACACCAGGTTTCCCACCCAGATATCTCAGGTCAGATATTAGACTGAATCAACTTGTTTGGCTGCCTGGGAAGCCAACTCCGACATAGTTGTGGCTACATGGAACAGCGGCCTATCTGACCTCAACAACCCAGTTACTATAGGCAACACGATACCCCTTGGTAAGACTGGTTGTCACGCTTTTGGGCTTCTGCCTACCAGTAACGAATGTCAAAGATCTACGAATGATAGCAGGGACCAACAACGGCTAAATGTGCTTTCCGAGGCACGGGTCTCGATCTGTAATGGATGGTCCCATCCACGAACCGACTACGGCAAGCGACCTGCGCGTCTGTTACCATTTAGCTACGTACCCGTAATTATTAATAATCCCGTCCCTAATTATTATAAGCTATTTATCTAACTTCCGCCTTGTAGAACGCGCGCGTAGACACGACTGCAGAACTAAACCGCGATTGGAGGCAAAATAAACGTAAGATCGTGGAGCAAGCTAGCGCCGCGTTCGTGCTATTTCCTCCTGTCCCTCATGAGGAGATGGAAGACCTTGCCTTTAAGGCTGCGCCGGATGTGAAGCGGCCAAGGTAACAAACGTGCATAGACTATAAGATAATCCTAGTTTTGTAGCAAATTGAAGTAAATTGCACAACCTCCCCGGTCGTGGTAGAAGATGGTGCGAATAAATGAATGGATTTGAGAACTAGCGCGGGGTTGCAAGAAATTAAAGAAATGTAGGCTTTTGTCCAGGCCTCGTAGCATGATCACTTCTATCTCTACTCTACGAAGAGAAGACAAATCCCTTTCTTAACAAAAAAAAAATTGAGAGGTGCCAAAGGACACCGGAAGCAACGAAGTTCCATTTAAACAAAAAAAAAAAAAAAACTGGCTTGCTTTCTATGAGAGAGAGAGAGAGCGACAGACAGAGAAACACGCGCACGCCGCACGGCTTACAACTATAGCAAAAAGTGTCGTTACAACTTTTGGTACTAATTTTTTCCGTCTAGCTCCCTTTCGCAACGCGCGATAAGGAACTTCGTTCCAAAAGTCATTATTATCTTGAATGTTGACATCGCGTCGTAGAAATCTTTCTACAATCTGTCATTTTGTCTTCCGTTTCTATAATGGCGCCATGCTTGGTGTTGGGATAGAGTAGGCTATCAAAGTACCTAATTATGTACCTAAAGTTAGAACAGCAACTAGGTGTCGCATGGCAGGCAGATCCGGGGACCGCTACGTGGATAATTTAAAACGTTTGTTAGAAATAATTGAGGTTTTCTCTGATCTAGGTTTTACACCGTAAGCTACAGTGTAGGCCGCGTAAGCTTCAGACTGCAGCTTTGGAAGCTTTCCCTTCTATTATTTTAAGCACTATATTTCATCGATATCGATTTATCGTTTTTTTTTTAATTTTTATATTTTTTGTTTTTATCCTGTGCGAGTCTCAATCAATACTTTTTCTTTTTTTCTTTCTTTATTAGTTCTTGAAGTCTCTCTTATAACCTCCTTACCTTATACAGGGTGTACCTAACGCTAGGTATGCAAGACGGCGCAGCTATTGGCGAGATATGCGTGGAGCTGTTCACTGACACATGTTCAAAAACGTGTCGCCTATTCCTGGAGCTGTTGGATGGAGACGCCCACGGATATGGCTATGTGAACACTTGCTTCTTCAGGTAAGACCCCTGTTTTGATCGTGAAAGGTGTGGAACCCTATTAGGTTGAGAGTAGAGACTGTGTTGATCATAGCAAGGCTGCGTTATTGGTGCCGATTCTCTTGTACACCGAACTAAACTAACTAAACTATCACTAAAATTCCTTACTTTTGGCTATGAAAATCTTAAAGCCATACAAAAATTGAAAAAATCCATATAAAACACGTCGAGGCTGCCCCCCATGCGTGTCTGAGGCTCTAAAAAATCACGGGCAAACAAGTACCACGTGGAGTCGCGAATGTCAAATAAAATTTTTGCTGCGTCAAAATTATTTTTAACTTTAGAGATATTTTTTTGCAGAATAACTTTAAGATTCTCATAGCCAAACGTAAGGAATTTTAGTGATAGTTTAGTTAGTTTAGTTCGGTGTACAAGAGAATCGGCACCAGTGTCTGCCATTAAAACAGTTTTTGTATAGGAAGCATTCAGGGTTGCATTTATTTTAGGTAAGTACTTACTTAATTTGTTCTGAAAGCCATTACAGATAGACAGTGCCACGGAGACATAGTAGGCCTACTTTTTCGCCTAGATACCTACCTAGTGGCGCGAACCGCGGGCGTGATGAAAAACCTTTTTTTTTCAAATCTTTTTGCACCTAATAAAACCGTCTTTATAACCATAGATCCCCGTTTCAAAACAAAGGAAACGTCAAAAATTCTGTCGAAACTGTAAACAAAATGTCAAAATTATGCTCAAACTCATTTGGTGTCTCGCAACTTTTTTTAGCAGCATAATATTATTTCTTCTCCTGATTTCTATGAAGATCATTGACCTTTCCCTCCTCGAGGGCTTTGACGAGCAAGCGCTGAAAGATGTTGGTATCCGATTCTGGGGTAACCGGGGCTAATGAGATCTTCATCAAAGTCGTCAGCCCTGAGGGTCAAACATTTACAGCCTTTTTCTCTGGAGATACCCTTATTGAGGAAGTTAAGAACCGCGCGATTGATTTTTTCTACCCAACGGGAGAGACGGGCTCAAGCCGGTACAAAATCGTTCGAGTCTTTGACACTAGCACTCTACATGATTTCTTAACACTGTCTCAAGAACAGGTCATGATGCAAGAAGAGCTTCTACTCGTTGAGAGGCGTCTGCCAGAAGCTGGGACTTTATGGGACCTGGGTACGGTCAGGGCACCTCAACATGGAACCATCGCGGCAGCCACAGCTTCTTTACCAACCCCAACGAACGCTATAAGACAGCCGAATCTACAATCTCTTTTATCTACCAACGAACTTTCTTACGAATTAAGGAAGATTTTGATATCCTTGATAGAAGCGGGAGCTCGGCTTGCCGCTTCAGGGAGAAATTACGAAATGACGCTAGCCCAACTGACGGCAGCTTTAGATGAGCCGCAACGCTACCAACCAGCCGTCATCCAGGTCATTACTCCCGAAGATATAGCCGCGAGACTCAACGTTACCGATTACACCGCGTTAGATGATACTCCTGGTGTTGGTAAAACAAACGGGAATGAATTATATCGCCGTGCTGAACATCTTCAAAGATTCTTGGAGAAATTCCGGGAATGGAGAAACAAAATTGCAGAACCACCGAGTCCCGAATCTATTGGCGCGTTGAAAGACCTTGGGTTTACGTACGAAGAGGCTGACAAAGCGTTGCGTAATACAGGCTGTAATGTACCAGCTGCTGCCTCGTACCTTATAGGAGAAAGAGGTTCTAGTATCTTCGAACTTGTCAATGGATTACCCGATGGTTTGATTCTACAGACTTTGCTAAAACAGCCGCACATACAACGTGGTCTGTTGAACACAAGAATGTTGATTGCTTTTATAGCCATGGTCGGGCAGACGGGCAGTGCGTCATTATGGCTAAACTCTCCTCACGGGAGTCCTTTACTGTCACAGATTTCGAGGACCTATCACTCTGAGAAGTACTGCTTAGCTGTGAACCAGTTTTCAGAAGAAAGGCGGGAGTATACCCCGAATGTACCTTCGACTTCTCGGCAGAGGGACTGATTTTGTTTTCATTATTTTGTTTTGGCTTTGTTGTTTTTGATTAAATTTTTTGTTGGTGACGTGGTTTCTTTTATTTTTTACCAAGTATAATATAAAAAGTTTATAATTTTTACCATATTATTCGATAACAAACAATGAAACAAGTATAGAAACAAAACAGAACAGAACAGAATGCAGTAGAGCATTGCAGATACTTTGTCAGAAGAGTAAGTGTTCTGTGGCGTTGTCATCCCTGGGGCTAAGATGAAATAATGTCTCATGAGCGCACAATCATCCGTACCTACCTACTTTAAGGAGAAACCGTTAGGTTTGCCCGCGAAATTCAAATTTTCTTACGTTTTTTGCAATTTGCAGGTCAGTATCAGGTTGTATGGTGATCTAATTATGATTCGCGACCGTATCAAATATGGCTCTATAGAATTATAATCATTAGAATCAACGATACAACTCCTTAAGTTAAAATTGGCCTCAAATGTCACGATTTCATGAAATATTCGTTCAGTAGGGTAATATGAACTTAAAGAGTTGTATTGATGATTTTAACGATTATAATTCTGTAAATACATACCTACTTGTTACGGTCGCTAATATTTTACTCAACATACAACCTGACACTGACCTGCAAATTGCAAAGAACATTAGAAAACTTAAATTTCGCGAGCTGACTCTTCCCCCTCAAGCCGAAACAATTATGCTAGCCGACGGCTGAAATAGGTGCGGTAACTTAGTTGTACTTCTCGACGAGCTCCTCCACATGCCATTATATTGCTCTAGTACCTACTAAGTACTTATACTGCCATTATATTGCTCTAGTACCTACTAAGTACTTATACAGGTGGCACGGACATCGACCCACAATCTGTTACCATGGATTCAGTTCACGATTCTGAACCCCCTGCGATGAAAATTTTCGACGGTTATTTAAAAAAAATGCGGGCAGTCTTTGGGGGCTGCCGATAGAAGTGAAAACTAAGTAACTTGTGAATTGTATCGTCGAAGCGTGCGGTGACGATGACGCGAGTTACACGCTTTTTGTTCACCCAAAAAGTACACATATATACACAGTATACATATAGCTCATGAAAAGCGTTCAGTGACGATGACGCGAGTTCCTTGATTTTTGTTCACCCAAAAAGTGCTCAACGCGCTTAAAGAAGTTTTCACTTCAAAAATATTGCTGTTCCATACATTTTGACTGCGTAGATATTGCTCTTTTCTATGAAACAGTTTTTTTTTTTTTTTATAGCGTACGTAAACTATACTACGGGGTCTAGAACCATGTGCTGAATGTCCCTGTCATGTATTTATATAATAAAGCATGTTGTTCCTTGGTAAGCGCATCACTTGAACAACTACAGCTGAACCGATATGGCTATTTTTGTTTTAAAATGTTCGTAATAATCCGAATAAGGTTGATATGGAGCTTACCGGAAAATCTTCAAATTCAAGAAAATCTGAACGTCCTGATTACTATGGGAATTTTGTATGAACTGTTGTTTGGACAGGCCAACGTCTCGCGTCTGACGGATCAGCTAGTACTGAATAAATACTATATAACATTACGTCTCTGTCTAGGAAGGTTCCTCGCCTATACTGGAGTGGCGGAGACGTTATTTACAACAACGGGTTCGGGTGCTACGCGCAAAGTGGCAGAGATGTGCCCATCGGCGCTGAAAACTACCACTACCCTCATTCGATGCCTGGTAATATACATCTTCAGTCTATAGTCTATTGCTGGACTCCTATGTCCCAATGTGCGATTGGAGAGGCCTACCTACCTCTCTATCCGCAAGTCAATTCACTCGATCCTCGGCTTCTCACATCCAGCTGCTACCAGGGTAGCGACAGAAGATTTGTCGCGCGTCGAGCGTAACTTTGTTAACTTCCATTAAGTATGCTCGACGCACTAACGCATCATCGGTTGAGTGTGTAAGGTTGAACTTTTGATTATCTACTTGTCCGTTCTGGCGTTACGCGACCGACGATACGCAACGCACCTTCCGTCAGATGTCCGACCTCTCTTCCACAGATATACATATTTGTACGTTTCGTTAATTACCTAAACACTATCCCACCAAGTTAACTAGACCACTATCAGCAATGACGACGACCGCAAATATTTCAGGTAGGCAACTACCATGGTACTTATAAGTAGGTATAATCCTTTCACAGTTATCCAACAACAAACATATTGCAACAAGAATAAATTTAATATCACTGTGATGTTGACAGTGATGCAAAATCAGAGGCCAAAAACTGTGAAAGGATTATAAAAGATGAACTGATGAACACGGGATCTCTTCCGCCCGACCCTTGCTCGAGCCAGCCTGTTCCGCTGAGCCTGTAGCTTTAAATTTGTCCCTTAATAATAATTCCGATCCAGCCTGTCCCTTGCTGCCCTCCCCCAGCGACGCCCTAAGCCGAGGCCTGTACCCCACAGGGGGTGCCCTTAGCGTGTAGTCGCCTAGTTTGTAAGTTTTTTAAGCCCTGGCTGGAGGCCTTAATTTATTAAAAACAACCACAGCCAGGACTGGTTAAGCAGCCGACATCCTGTTTTTTTTTTTCCTTGTTTGAAAATCCTCATGGATGTCCTCCACTCGGGTTCCCTCCGGGGGGCTGGAAGAGGGCGTTGTTCACCCTCCGGCGACGCCCAGTGCGCCTGCTGCGGGCCGGGTGAGAGGATGAGATTTCTAGCTCCCTTTCCGCAGCCTCCTTCTGCGAAATAACTTGTTTCACAGAAGCATACCACCGCGTCCCAGGACTCGTCACCGCCGACCATAGCATTCACTACGGCCGGCAGCGACAGGCCTGCTCCTGAGATGAGGTCACGGCGCGGTTCCTCCCAAGCGGCACACTCTGCCAGCATGTGCCGCGCCGTGCCGACAACCTCCTAGGTTAACTTGCGAGAAGCCATTCACAGCCATTCACACATTCACGAAGCCAAACACGGAATCTTTTACTGGGCAGGGAAGCCGTATTCAACTGTTTTAGTTGTATATTATTGTCTTCATCACCTTATAAGTTTATTGCACGCAGGTTTGCTATCAATGCGAGTTACGGTAGACGATGAGATGTGTGGCATATTCAACATCACATTCAAACCGCTACCACAGCTGGATCTACGCAACGTTGTCTTTGGCCGTGTAAGCACTTTATACATTCCAGAATATCACGCCTGTACGCCCAGTAGGCAGGCAGGTAATTAGTGTTTACATATTTCGCCAGTTAGTCCAGTACCCGAAGTGCTTAACACACTTTCAATCACAATTCAAGGGTTTTTTGAGGTAGTTCCTATTCCATTGCTTGATAGGTTTGAAAAATTAATCTGCTCAACAACGTAAATAACGTAATGAACGTGGCTCAACTGTCAAAATGAAAGGAATTGCGATCAAATGTCATTTTATATGTTACGCAATTACCCCTGTGTATGAGGAGGAGGAGATGAGCAAATTGCCATTGACCAGGCTCATCGCTACTCCGGCTGTTACCAAAAACTTTCTAATGGAAACAACAGGACTACCCGGCCCGGAGATCGAGCCCAGGACCCCACACATTCAGGAGTCAGCCTTGTTTGAGAGTATTATCCAAAAACCGTCGTTCCTAACAGGAATTAACATCACCTTCCTATCCCCAGTTCATTTGGTATCGGCGCACCATGCCTCCTCTTCCATAAATTTATAATTTATTATTATTTATCTCTTTGTCATATTTTTGGAACGAAGTTCCTTATCGCACGGTACGGACTTGGCGGATGGGGGCTAGTCGAAAAAAAGTGTAAGAGTTTTCCGTCACGACCCTTTCTTCAGTGTAGACGGTTATCCATAGCACGTATGCTATTGGCTGCTGTGCCCAGTCATAGGGAGCGCGCCAGTAAGTTCGCAACGGCTGCGCAGGTTTAGTTTGTTAATAACTTTTTTTTTTATGTAATTTTTTTTTAATCTAACGACGCCACGGTGACCCGCGGTGATTACGACTGTCTTATTTTTTATCTGACAAATTGATAAAAAAAAACTACGAAAGGAACGTCGTTCCAACCGAGTGTTCCACGACACACGCATTTTTTTATATCGTATCTTTCTCATACCCTCAGGTAATTCGACCAAGCAGTACGTACAACATAATCAGCAAGCTAGGCAACGCCCTCAGTTCCCGGCCGGTGGTAGAGATCCGGGCCACGCGGCGGAAGGTGAAAGGTCGCTGGGTGACCGGCGCGACCAACACGGAGCTGGCTAAGAGATCGGCGGCTTGCCTCAGGAAAACGTTGATGAATGATACGTAAACTTCGTTAGAAAATTGTGAAGTTTTAATGGCAAATAAATTATGAAAAAAAAAATAAGGAACTTCGTTCCAAAAATATGACGTAAAATTATATAATATCGATCTTTTTTTATACTTAAAAAATACGTTGTTTTAATTCGTCTGTTACCTATGTATTTTTTTTATACGAATCGTTTCATATTTCACCGACAAATATCAACCGACTAGGATAATTCTCTTTTTGTTTGAACGAGTAGTTTTCCGAGATGGTTCCGATTGGTGAAGACCTTCGAGATAGACATTGGAACTCCGCAATAGATGACAGCAAATCACCCACGACTGTTATAATCCCTTGTCTCCTCATCATCCTCTGCCTCACCTATTCACAACTATGATAGGATCGGCTTCCAGCTTAACCGGATGCTGCTGGATACCAGTTCTTTACATATTGGACTGACTGCCTATCTGAACGGCAAAACCAAGTTACTTGTCTATGTAGTAAAGAAAAAGAAAGAAAAAAAAAAAAAGAAAAATAGTTTATTCTGCACAAACAAAACGCACATTACAAATAAATGACATTAATAAAAATACAGACATACAAAGTAGCCAAAAACTGTAATTTACAGAAGGGTTATTCATGGTTACGTCACAGAAAAAAAACTGACGTAAAGTTAATATTTCTAGTCACAGGACTTGAAAGATCATCACAGGGTGTCACTTTTTGAGATTTATTTCTGAATCCACAAAATTTGAAAAGTACATGACCAAGGTTTTTTTTAAATTGTTTTCTAATAACTGTCGCTTGGCTTAATGCCCGTTTTCGGCTTGACGTTGATTTCTGGGACACGTTTTAAATGAGCCTTGTTGATTGAAATAATCTTTATTTTTTTTGTTTATTCGTTTTTAGATAGGTATTATTATTATTATTTATTTATAAATAATATCTATATTTTTTTAATATAAATATAACATGAAAAAATAATAATATATTATAATCTAAAGGATAATTTTTAACCAGTGCGCAAACTGTAACCATGAAATCAGCATAGCATTCTATACCCGCTAGCATAGAAATTTTTCGTCAGTTATAATTTTTTCTATTAATTGTTCCATACATTTTGATCGCGTAGGTATTGCACTTTTCTATGAAACAGCAGATCATTTTTTTGATAACCGGCGTGAAAGTTCTACGCTAGGGCGTATAGAACCATGTGCTGAATTCATGCAAGGGAATTTTTAATATTATTAAAAGAAAAAGAAAGAAAGAAAAATAGGTTTATTTGTCACAGAAACACGTCCATAAAAAAAAAAAAAAAATTTGCTCAGGTAACAATTTAATAAAAAGAAACAAACAAACTAGATCTTTAATCACGAGCACAAAACAGAAATAGTCGACAGCTGCACGTCATGACTGTGACAAGAAGGCTTCCACTCAGCATGATGCTGTGCTATAGGGGACCCACAGCACGGCGCTGGAGAGAGAGAGGAGGAGAGGAGGTATTAGGGAGAGGGACCACATTTTTCTGAGGAATTTTGCGGTTATTCCGTTCCGTGTTAGGGTAGGGCGCGGCTTGGAGACCGCCCAGGGTGCCAGAGGTCAAGCTTGTGCCAAAGGGGATGTGACCCCTTCACCTCCGGCACCTGCAGAGTATTTTTGTTTTAATTTGTTTGAAGTTAGAAAACCAAAAAAAAAATAAGATCTCCTCGCTTGCTCTTGCATCCGACCTTCTCTGAATTCTCAAACTTTTCTGCATAAGCTGAAAAAGTAATACCTATTTATTTATGAATGGACGAAAGAAAACCTAGGTGGGGTGAAGAAATTTTTCACTCCTTTCTACTCATAGGGCGCCTGTGTTTGTTTTTTCACGCTAAAACGGCTGATCGGATTTAGCTGAAATTTGGCACACAGATAGGCCGATAGACCTGGATAAGGACACAGGCTACTTTTCATCCTGGAACGCAGACGAAGTCGCGGGCACCAGCCAGTAGTAACATAAATTGTAAACAAGAATTTGAACATAGAACAAGTTAAGCATAGAAACGGGTACTCTTAAAAAAAAACTGGTAAATGAAACTTTTTAGCCACAGAACATACCAATTTATTATTTGAACCAATACTAATGAGCTCTTTGAAGTTATTATTTAGCTAGCTACAAGTAAGTGGTTTCTAAAGTCTTATAATAAAAAAAAAACTATTGTTAGGCTACCTGTCCATTTACGTGGAGTGCCTCTGTCCACCGAAGTATAATACCAGTCTATTATTGTCCAAAAATGGACAGAGGCCCCTTCTCATATAGAGAAGGTACGAACATCGATCACCACGCTTGCTCAAGACGGGTTGGCGGTTTCAGTAAGCATGAATGAATGAATTATATTTGTTATTATTCGTAGATCTAAACTTCACGGGCCCTCTCCACTGAAATTTACAGTTAGCCTTAAGTCTTGTCTTAATAAAACGCGAATACGTGACCATCGCTACTTCGCGCAAATAGTGTTTCTACGAACTCGCAAACAAACGGACATGCGACGTATAGGTGTCCTAAATCAAATTGATATTCGCGCGATGGCCGCGTAATCAAGTTCCATTAGGACAGCGCCTAAACACGACTCACAAGTAGTTACTTAACTATTAGCAAAACTATTAAATTTCGTAAAAAATAAAAAAAAAGCTATTAAAAAATAACAAATGAATTTAGATCATATTAGTATCTCGTTGAAGCATTTTAAAATTAAACTCAGTGAGCTTCCGCTAAGAATTAGCCGCTAAATACGAGCCGTATTCTGCTATGAGCGTACTTAGAGATACAGATTTTGCATTTTACGAACGCGCGTCAAACATGCCAATTTATACGTTTTTAGCAACCCACCCTTGCTTCGCAAGCAATGGCGGAATGTCAAAACATAGAGATATATCAATTCATTATGTACATACTTTCCGAGATTATCTTGGACAATACTGATATCGGTGGAGAAAAAAAATATTCTCTCTCTCTCTCTCTACTTACCGTCCCCACGAAAACCTCCAGCGCCCACTAGGGGGCGGTACCACCCCCGTTGGGAACCTATGATCTACATACATAAAAAACAATTGCTAAAAATGTTTGTCCGCATCACTTCAAACCGCCTGCACTTATTTGGCTAAATCCGTTTTTGTTGTTTGTAATTGGGAAGTAAGATTTTTTTCGGAAAATCCACCGAAAATGCCGGAATCTTGGATGCAATTTTTGTATGAAATTCAAAAATTGCTTTCAGACTTTTATTATACAAGCTGACCCGACAGACGTTGTCCTGTCTTAACTATGAATGTCATATGTCGTTTAGTTTTAGTTTTGACTATTGACTAAAACTAAAACTATCGACTCATTTAACAAACTGACACATTAAACAACTGACAGTTATGTAAAATTAATGTTGGCGTTAAGTTTTCTTAAAATTTGTAACGTTCCGATCAACTTCCTTATGTTTTTATTTCATAAGATCCTTCTCCTGACAATAAAGAACACACAAAAAAAAAATTGTGATATCGGTCCAGCCGTTCACACGTGATGGCGTGACCAAGGGAAATAGGGATTCATTTTTATACATATAGATAGATAGGTAATATAAGTCTAAAATCGCCAGCACGTCTTGAGCACGCGTGGTGATCAATGCTCGTGCCTTCTCTGTATGAGAAGAGGCCTGTACCCGGCAGCAGGACGATAAAAGGCATTTAAAAAAGCTCTGCCCTGCAGGGGGATAATAATAGACTGGTTGAAAAAATATATATATTTCAATGACATAAGAGCTCGCTCGTGAAGTGCATTATCTATAGCAACAGTACATATACGGTATAAACAGGCTTCTTATATTGCTAGCAGGAGTTCGTCACCTCGCGTTTTGTGTTTTAAATATCTGAACATTCTCCTGTGGACAAAAGAGAAATGTTATTAAAATTCCATTGAAATCTGTCAAACGAAGGGACATTTATCTTAATGCGTTTTCAGGGTCAAAAGGTCACAGAGATGTCAGCATAATTGACGGGGTCCGATAGGGCCGATGCCTGCCGGGGTCGCGGATTGTTCGTACCGTTCGTACCGTGGCCCTGGCGCACAGGCAACTGAAGGAAAACGGGTGGGTTTTAGTCAGTAAGAGTCTGACACGCCCTTCCGCTCCGCCCAGAGCAGGAGAGGGCATTTGATGATGTACCAACCAAAAAAAAATAAAAAAGGGTCACAAGGTATGCGATTTCCTGCGAGAGCATTACAGAGTAAAATATTAAATTGGAAGGTGAATCCTCAGCTGTAGCCGGCAAAATTCAAAATTTTCGTTGGTTTTTTCCAAATTGCAGCTCTGCTTTACGTTGTTTGTTGACCAAAATGCGATTCGCGATTGTAGGAAAGATATATTTACTGAATAATAACAATCAATTTCATATCAACCGTCAAACTATGGAAATTTGTTCCACCTAAGAATTTTTCAGAATATTACCGTAAAACGGGGTGAATAGGAACGCAGCGGTGGATCGTAACGAAACTTTAAAAGGAATTTTAACATTTAAATAATATAATTTGTTGCCAACAGGGACACGTAATCGGTTAATTATAATACAGTATACACGTTAGAGTCCTTTTTGGCGACAGACAATTTCAATGTTAAAATCCCTTTTAAAGTTTCGTTACGATTCACCCCTGCGTTCCTATTCACCCCGTTTTACCGGTAATTCATTTGAGAATTCTCAGGTGGAACAAATTTCCAAAGTTTGACGAGAGTACAAGTGACTCTTGGCTTCGTTAAGTGTGTCTTTTTACACCCGGTACACAAGTGTGTGTGTGGATGCGAAACGACCGCGCGAGTACAAGTATCACCGAAGGAACCGTCGGTGGACACCCCGACCGCACACGCACTGGCGATTTTACTTCTGATACATAACATAACATCACGCCTGTATTCCCCGAAGGGTTAGACAGAGGTGTACCTATAGCACACCCACATTTCGCCAGTTATGTTTAAGTCCCATGTAATAGGGGGCGAGCCTATTGCCATCAACCGGGCACAAATCCAGATTCCGGGCTGCTACTGAGAAATTCCAGATGGAAAAACCCAATAACACTTTGCCCGACCCGGGAATCGAACCCAGGACCTCATACTCAGCAGTAGCGCTTGCGACCACTAGACCAACGAGGCAGTCCCTCTGACTCTGACTTCTGATTTATTTTTAAACAAGCTGACCCGACAGACGTTGTCCTGTCTTAACTATGAATGTCACATGTCGTTTAGTTTTAGTTTTGACTATTGACTAAAACTATCGACTCATTTATCAACCGATCCATCTGTTTTAAACGATATTTGCAGCGCGCATTCTGTCAATCGCTGACAGTTATTTCAAACAACTGACAATTATGTAAAATTAATATTGGCGTTAAGTTTTCTTAAATTTTGTAACGTTCCGATCAACTTCCTTGTTTTTTTTATTTCATAAGATCCTTCTCCTGACAATAACGAACACAACAAAAAAACATTTGTGATATCGGTCCAGCCGTTCACGCGTGATGGCGTGACCAAGGGAAATAGGGATTCATTTTTATATATATAGATAAATGAAGATCTCAAATAGTCGGCTACACATATAAGCACCCGTTGCGCCTTCGGTATCCTCTTTTTATGCCTGGTCCCATCATACCTGCGAAGATTCGCCAATAACAAAAAAAGACCTTGTATCTCTGAAAAAATTGCCTCTCATCTCTGCAGATAGTCCTGGGCACGTGTCCCCAATCTATTTTCACCTGTCACACGGAGCGAAGAGGGATATTGGTGACCTAAGCCGCGGTTATACAGGGTTATCTGTAAAACACCAGCATCCTTATAAGGGGTGATTGTACTCATCATTATAAACAACTTTTACTATGAACCAAACCTGAAATCGCGAAAAAAAAAAAAAACAGACATTTATGTTCGCATAACACGTCAAAACGTAGGGAACTGCTGATATTTTTTTCGCGATTTCTGGTTTGTTCCATAGTACAAGTTATTTATAATGATGAGAACAATGACCCCTTAAGAGGTTGCTCGTGCTTTACCAATAACCCCGTATGTTAATGTATACAGGGTGTTCTTTCAGAACGTTGAACATACGAAAATGGTGGATAGGTGGAGTCATCTGCTACTTACTCAGCCCTAATTTATTTGGCCCTGGACCCCTGGATATTTAAAAAAAAAAACATTGCTTTCTTCTAGTTTCACCACTTTCTAAACTTTAAAGTGTATTTTTTATAAAAAATGGGTAAAACAGGCAATTTTTTTAAATTTTTATTCTTTAATGTTGGCAGATTCTCATAAAATTATTGCTTTATTCAGATGTTAGCTAGAAAAAGAGTTATGAGTCCTCAAACTTACAGAAAGATGTAAAATAAAATACTTAAATCTTAATTTCAATTTTTAATTTAAATCATTTAAATTAGGGCTGAGTAAGTAGCAGATGACCCCACCTATCCACCAGTTTCGTATGTTCAACGTTCTGCCAAACACCCTGTATATAAAAAAGGTCTATCTATAAATTAGCTAGACATCTCACCAGATAGTCCTGGGCGCGTGTCCCCAGTCGTGCGGCGTGTGCGCCAGCGCGCGTTGCACGTCGGCGTCGGGCACGAGCACGTCGCTCACCACGCGGTCCACGCACACGGCGCCGGCGCGCGGCCACGGCACGCCGCGGTTGTCGTCGAGAACGAGTTCGATGTGCATTTTAACCTCCCACACGGAGCGCAGGGGGATGTTGGCGACCTGAACAAATAATAGATTATTCAACGAGGATAAATTAGTTATTTTTGTGACGGGCGCTATAGTGCAGCGAGGGATTCAAGCTCGCCCAAGACGAAGAAAGCTTTATCCCCAAGGAGAATAATTTACTTTTCACACCAGTGAGGTCATAATGTTTTTTTTTTGTAAAAGTTTTGTTCGAATTTATTGTTTTAGTTCCTAATTCAAGTCACTCTATTGACCAGCGGGTTATATTATAATGTGTAGTCTATTAGTGGTGTCTTTTGTCCGCTAGACCCTAGGGGCCATTAAGATTTACTTTGGGTTAGGTTTGCGTGACATCCTACTAATATTATAAATTTGTGAGGATGGATGGATGGATGTTTGTTACTCTTTCACGCGAAAACTACTGAACGGATTTGGATGGAATTTGGAACACAGATAGTTTATACCCTGGATTAACAGGTAGGATAATTTTTATCCCGGTAATACGTTCCCGTGGGATAATTTCCGACCTCCACGCGGGCGAAGCCGCGGGCAAAAGCTAGTAAGTAGCCACCCCCTCCATTTCTAGCCATATCATCTTTCACAATGCCCATCCATCGATCCTTTAATCTTCCTCTACTCGTATCCACATTCATACTAAAAACTCTCCTCACGACATGGTCCTCATTACTCCCTCCGCATCAGATGCCCATACCATGATAACCGATTTCCACAGAACCTTTTAGTCACCGGTCTGTTTCAAATTCGAATTCAAATTATCACATAACATTTTTACATACCTTCAACGAAAGATTCCCTTCATTATCCAGTGTATAAGCTAGATGCAGCTTCGCGTCATGCATAGCGCGACCCCAGCGCAACGCGACGCGCGTAATCGCCGCGCAACGACGCAACAGCAGCGGAATGTCGCTCGCGTGACACGTTGACCGCAACGCGCGCGACACCATGTAACGCATTGTCTCACACGCGTAGCGGACGGTCATTGTGGCCACGGGATTCTTGCGGTCTGCAAGTAAAATTATACATCATCTTCAACAACGCCTACACTGTCTTCCCAGACCTATTAACACAGTAATTTGAAAACATTGTAAAAGCCAATTACTTTAAAAATAGTAACCGTGGAGTTTCTTGCTGGCTCTTCTCCATAGGAAACAACCAATTCGAACGTTGCACCTAGCTTCTGACGTTTTTAGATTTTTGTAACGTCCCGACTTACCGAGTTGTAGGTCGTGGGTCGTGGGTTCGGGTGGGTTCGAGTCTCATTTCCTACGAAATGTATAGGAAAAGTTTTTTTGCGATTACTGGCTTTTCTAGTACTCAAACCTCAGTTGGTCTAATAGAGGTTTTTGATCCTTATATGAAACATGATCGATTGGCATAAAAAAAGTTTATGTGAAAATTACCAATTTTCCTGCTGACTGTACATTTTTTTCTAAATCTGTGAATGCTATTCAAAATTTCTTAAAAAGTTAAGGAAAGTCTCCTAAGACCGTTTAACTGTAGCTACAACGGTTAAGGTAGCTGACCTTGCTGCGCCATCTCAAAAACCCACCCTGTATATGTCGGAAATACGTCAAATCAATCGTTTGACTTTAACTAATCGGGACGCCAGCGCCACCAGGCGGCGCTCGACAGAGTCTATTACATAACGCTTGACCAGAGTAAAAGCAGTTTGTTGTTGGCGGCTAAGCAGTGAACACGTTTAGAAACTGTCGCGCGTCCCGTATAGTTGTGTCGTGTACTTACAGTGTGTGATTCGCTAGTGTGATTAATTAGTTCGTAAATTATAATTTGATTTGAACTGCAAACGGTTTTTCTATTGCGCAATAACCAACAAATCCCATAGTACGCCCACAGTAGTTAAAATATGGCTGATGATAATAAGAGAGACGTACCTTCTCCGCCATATCTTTATCTTTTTTACCTAACCTACTTATGTATATATATGTTACATTTTAGTTTGTGAATTACACTGTACAACGCCTTGGGCTTCTTTGCTCTGTAGTGTAGTGCATGTCCAATTCATCATTATTTGCCTGCCCTTACTACGTAGGGGTCGGCTTCCAGGCTTACCGGATGCTGCTGAATACCAGTATTTTACATAGCGACTGCCTATCTAACCTCCACAACCTAGTTACTGGGTAACACGGTAGGCCTCGGCAAGCACCTTATCTTGACCGATCGACCATAACGACGATAACTCGTGTCCTCGTCGCGTTGTCGTGTCTGTGCGCGAGTCGTGCTGTCAGCCTCAAGCTAGCCCAAGTTGTACATACCATGCTGCACAGCAGTAGCGAAGGGTCAATTTTTGTAAGAGATAAGCCGGAGCGCATATCTTTAATGTGATTATATTATTTATCTATAGAATACTGAATGCCATTTTTCAAAGCGAAGCCGGTAGGTATCGAGTTGTATGGAACCTTGGCCACTTCTGCACAGTCTCCACCTCTATTATTCAGCACGGGACTGTCCCCGCGTGCTCGTGTCCTCGTCGCGTTGTCGTGTTTTTTCGCGAGTCGTGCCGTTAGCTTCAAGCTAGGCTAGTGTTACATACCATGCTGCACAGTCTCCACCGCTATATTCAGCACGGGAGTGTCCCCGCGAACTCGTGTCCTCGTCGCGTTGTCGTGTCTGTGCGCGAGTCGTGCCGTCAGCCTCAGCCGGCCGTGTAGCAGACGGAATGACCACGTATCGACTGACGATGTTTCCCATTCACATTCGTGGCTCCTGTAATGTTTATGTTGTTAAGACTGTTCAATGAAGACGTAGACAGAAGTGTATAATGACATTGGCGAGGCGTGTTTTAAGTTCTATGTAATATAGGGCGAGCCTATTGCAGATTGCAAACTCCGGGCTGTTACTCAGAATTTTGGTACGGAAAGCCCCAATAACATTTTGCCTATCCCGGGAATCGAACCTAGTACCCCAAGCTCAACTGTTGACCTTGCTCCTACTAGACCGAAGTAGTGAAAGAAATGATTAACTGAATGTAATCTACCAAGACAATTGATATTGTCTTGGTAAAAAAAAAACAATAAAAGATTCTATCGAAACAATCTATTGCTACCAATGGATTGTTTCGATAGAATCTTTTACTGTATTTTTTTTTACTTTTGGTTGTTTTTCTGGTATTGTGTTGTTTTGTTGTAAAAAAAGGTCTTTAGAAAATAATAATGTTTGTATGTATATGCAAACATTATTAAAGTGAAACTTTTATTACATCGTCTCAAACTTTTTCGTGTGTGTGTTGCATGTCGCGTGACGGTCGACCGCGGAGTAGGGAAAAAGTTTCACTTTTACCGTGGTTTTTATTTATTAAAGACCTTTTTTATCACCTCTTAATTAGACCTGGGATTTACACCAAGGTTCTGACACAAAATCAAAAGGCATGTATTCAAACAAGTCTGAGAATCAGAAGTTTTTGAACGTCAAAATTACAAGACAGACCTCTAAAACGGCCGCCCTTCACCACTTCCTAGTGCTTTAGCTGGGGAGAAGAAGTGGCGCAACTAACTCCCCAGCGTCTGTAAAGTTAGAAGAACTGGATTCTATACAATAGTAAGTAATTAACAGGGATGTTATGGAGCTCCGTAACCGTAACTATCGGATATCCGAAATAAAAATATATCCGTAACCGTAACCGAATCCGTTTCACAAGTTTCGGATAGTTTCGTATAAGGGCGGAGTCTAACTAATCATTATAACATCTCTAAATAATTACTTGCCTATATGACTGATTATAATACCAAATGATAACCTAGACTAGATAAAACCTATAAATAAAACCAAATTATAACATACTATTTGTGTTTATATTTTACTTCAATCTCAATCTAATATCCGTAACCGAAACTAACGGATAATCCGAAATGATTACATATCCGTAATCGTATCCGTATCCAGATCCGAAATATCATATCCATAACATCTCTGGTAATTAACATTACGAACAAGTCCTATACAACAATAAATTCGTAATAAAAAAACTTCACTCACCCCATAAAAGGCAACATATCAATTTTGGCGACCACATTGACACCACAATCAAAATCGCATTTATTCGAGCTAGTCGCGCACATTAGCTCGGGATGCCAGTCCATCTGCGGGAGCACACCCTGCATCATGGGCGATGGCTGGTGGGGAGACTGCCAGTCCGTTGTCGACGCACTGCTAACATCCTTCATAGCGTTTAGATTCTTACTGCTCGTGAATGACACGTCAGATTGTGAAAAAGCCGTGAAACTTTCAGATTTTGGGTTCAAATTTAAATCCACCAGCAACTGCTTCTCTAAAACATGCTTTAAGTCACTGTCCAAGTTGTGGTAATCAGTTAATAATTGTTGCACCGTTATTGCCTGTCCTTGTTGTGCCTCTTTAGCTTTTGGCGAATTCTTTATGCGACCGTTCGATGTGGGAGCATTCTGCTTGCTACTTCTTTCGCTAGTTTCGGAAACGTCTTTCTCAGGCGCCATATTATGTGTTGATTCATCAGCAGATATCGAAGGCAGTTCGACCTGTTCGTTTCTTACTTTGCTCACTATGATCGGTTGGTTTGGATTCGGGCTTTTTGAGATTTTCTGCATTTTCGTAACAGGTTTCGGAGTCACTTCTATGGAAGTCTGATATTGTTTGTGCTTGTCCGTCGACGGACTATAAATCCGTTTCTTCCCTGTCTTTCTATTTACTAGTGAGTTCTGACTACGGCTTCCGTCGCTCAATGCGCTTTCTGAAGACTTATTATCGATCTCCGCCGCCTGTTCCTCTATGTCAACTAGATTCGATCTCGAGAATTTGATCCTGTGGTTTTCATTATCGTTGTCCGGTGACAGTCGATCTTCACCGTCTAAAGCGTCATCAACTAATGTTAGCGACGAACTTGCTTCAAGTAACTCTTTGTTGCCTTTCATAGCTATCAAAGTGTTCACTTGATCGTCCCTTAATTGCGATGAAAAAGCATGTATTGATTGATCAATGGAAATAGGTCTGCTTGAGGATGTGGATTGTATGCTGAACTGGTCGTCTTGTTTCTTGTAAACATACACATCCTCTTGCATTGGTTCAGTTCGCGTCGCCATGCCGAATTGTGCGGTGGTCACGGTTTCTACGTCATATTCATTATCTCTAGATTTATTTAAGTGTTTACCAGCAGAGCGACTGCGCTCATTAGCACTCAGAGTGTCATCTGATTTGTTCGGATTATACCTATGCACACCTAAATAATTTATTGGGGCCAGCCGAATATTGTTCAAAGGATTCAGGTGGTCGAAAACTAACACCTCAGACGGAGGTGTTTTAATAAGAGTATGCGACAAATTCTTCTGTTTCGGATCAGGGACGTCAAATTCTGACGAAATTCGCGAGCAAATGCCAGAAAACTTAACCGGGCTTCGTAAGGATCGAGATCTGGAATTATTAACGGCAGCGGCCAAATAATTCTCTTCATCTTTATCGGTATTAGAGTCAGTGTTGCAAACCAACTTACAATCTAAATCAATCTGACTGGATGTTGCTAAATTAGCCTGTATCTGCGTGCTTTGCGTGGATGGGATCTTTGTCACGCTTTTATCGACTATGCTCTCAAAAGGCAGATTGTCGTTCATCGGCTTTACCAGATCTAGCATCAGTTCTTTAATTCCATCGGAAACATCTTTCAAGTATGTTGGAATGACTTGTCTTTTCGTTTCGTGCATGTACGAAGTTTCACCGAACGCTGTTTTCTTCAGCGGGGAATATTTCGTGTCGAATTTGAGGCTCATGTCGCTGATCGATTCGTCCTCAAACTGCAGTGTTTTGACAACGTCATTGCTGTTTCGGGTGGATTTTTTACATATATCTACGGAAAAGTCTCTCGTATCGTCTTCAGGACTGTCACTATCATCTAGTGCTAATCTGGACTTCTGTAACGCTGCTTGCGCCATTGAAATGTTATTTAATAAATCCTCTCTACTCAATGCTATAGAGTGTCTTTTAGTTGCGAAGCTGATTGGCTTATGCTCTGTAACCTCGCTATGACTTTTTAGCTTGACGGCAGCCGGCGCTTCTGCATCATCATTAGTAAAATTGGAAATCATAGCAAGCAATTCTTGAGTATCGTTAGCTTCTTTGAACGTATGTCTTTCCTTAATATCATTCTCATCTTTTTCTACAACATCTTCCAAGTCTGAACTGACAACGTTTTCCAAGAACCTGTTTGAATATTCATTCTTTTCTGTCACATCACTTTGTAATTCTGCTAGCTTCATTTGTAGATTGTCGACTTTTAGTGGTTCCTCTTCCTTGTATTCAAGTTGTAGTGTCGGCGGATGGTTGTATATAAGTCCTTCAGGCTTTGCTCCCTTTTCCTCCTTCACCGCCTCTCTATCTATCTGTGTTGTACAATCGATGTCTTTCGTTATATAAAACATGCTCTCGTTAGAATTACCACCAATGTCCTGAGTTAAGTTATCAGAAGAAGGATTTGATTCTATACGAGCCATAAAGTTTTTATCTTCCGTACCGCTGTCTCCGCTAGTAGCAGACCTGGTAAGTAGTGAAGGAAGTGATATATTTTTGTCTTCACTATCTGTTTGTATTAAAGCATCATCTTCACCTTCAGAGATTTTGTCTACATTCGTCTCAGAGTTGGAACTCATTAAATTCAATTGGTCTGATTTCTGTTCTAATCTAGGATGTAAGAGGGACGCGCTGGCACTGACGTCTTCTACGGGCGAGGGTATCACGTCCTCGAGAACATTGACTGATGACGCCTCTTTCGAGGGAATGGTCATATTGCTGTATATATCCATGGTGTTCTTCAAATCCCTATGTTCGGTTGTGCTCGCACGCAGTGAAGGCTTGCTATTGGTCGTCGAGGCTTGCAGCACAATCACATCTGAATTTAGATTGGCTCCCTGATCTGGCTCTGTCGCATCTAATATTATATTCTTGGGTTTATAAAACGTATCATGTCCCAAAGTTATTAATTCTGCTGGAACCGGTTTTGTCATTGATATGTCACCGTTGTCATTATCAAAAATGACTGTTTTTCGTTTTTCTGTTTCTCGTAGACTCTGGACCTTTGTTATAGCCATGGTCATCGACATATCAGAATTAAGGTCGTCTGCATTAAACACAATTGACTTTTGATCATCTTGCAATGCATCTCCCGTTAGATTCTGAGCATCTTCCTCATACACTTTATAATCAATAACTTTCTTCTTATCTTCATTAATATCTTCAGGTTTTTTAATACAGTCCACTGTAGAATCTAGTTTGTCTAAAAGAAAAACGTTTGTTGATATAGCTAAAGTCGTAGCGATGTTGGCTTCGTCCTCATCATACATAAGAGTTTTTCTTTCACATGTTGCCTCCTCTATTATGTTAGCTGGTATAGCTTCAGTCATCGATATATCGCCTTCGTCATTATCATAGACAATTGTTGTTCTTTTTCTATTTCTCGGTTTTCGAGATGTGTTAAAGGCATCGAAAGGTTTATCTTCGCTATATCCGGGTATAAGTCTAGTAGGTACGGCCTGTGTTATAGATATATTCCCTGTGTCATTTTCAAAGACAATAGTCCTACGTCTAGAAGCATCACTGTCTTTGGCAGTGGTATTATTAAGTAAAGATTGTGTGGGAATTTTGTCAGCTTCATTATTTTCTTTCTTGTGATCTAATTGAACTCTTTCTAATAAAACATTTGATGGTAACGCTTGAGTAATAGAAATATTATCAGTACTGTCTTCATATACAACCGTACGTCGTCTTTCGGGATTCGGTTCCTTACTCGGCAGAATAACGTTGGTAGGAATCGCCTGTGTGACTGAAATGTCTCCAGAATCATTTTCATATATTATAGTTCGCCGTTTTTCCTGTGTTGGCTTGTCTGGAACCATTATGTTTGCAGGCAACGCTTGTGTGAAAGACACGTTGCCACCATCAACATCGAAAACTATAGTTTTTCTTCTACTTGCTTCCTCAAAGATATTCGATGATATATCTTGTGTGACGGACATATTGTCTTCATCACTATCAAATACTATAGTTTTGTGTCTGTTGGTGGTTCCTAGATCTTCATTTACCAGTATGTTTGAAGGAACTGCCTGTGTGATTGAAATATTGCCTGTATCGTCCTCATTCGCTGAAGTAGGGTGGCTTTCAGTCATAGTTCCACTACTGCTCATAAGTTGCACTGGTACTGTTTCAGTCATTGTATTGTTGCTTGTGCTTTCATTAAATAAAATAGTTCTCCTCGTAGTAGCATTGACATCATGACTTATAACAGCACTTTGACAGATAATATTCGTAGGTAAAGCTTGTGTCATAGAAATATTTCCTGTATCATCGTGAATTGTCTTTCTTTTAGGTCTAATATCGGGTACAGTATCTGATATTTCATCTTCATCCGTTTTCATTTCTTGAAAAGCGTTAACGCCAGAATTTTCGGAATTAGATTTAGGCATATCATCAATAAAGTTCGGTAAATCATCATTGACGTTTAAAACAATACTTTTCCGCTGAGGAGTCTCTGCTGAAGAATCAGGCAAGAGAGTCTGTCTATAATTTTTATCATTTTCAGGTATATCTGGTTGTAAAGTTAACCGTTTGCCATCGAAGACTAATACATGATCGGATTCTCCGTTAACGGCGAAATTGGACTCTCCAGGGGCAGCGTAAGGGTTGATAGCTATGTTCTCCTTATCAGCCGCCCAATCGTTCAGGCTAACTTTCTTGGCTATAGATGCACTTTTAGACACATCCTGTACCGGGCTATGCACGGTATCCGTAATGGACATATCCTCATTATTATTAACAACTTGCGTCATATTAAGATCAACCTCTATATACTCTGACATGTTCGGTACATCGCTAAACGGCCCGTGACAACCCATGTTATTCGATCCTCTCTCCAAATCCTTTTCAATTTCATCTAAATCGTCTTTCTCAACCTGCTGTATCGCTGAGAAATTGACATTGATCCGACCAGAATTCTCGCCGATCGATGGGGCGGTGAAATCATTGCCGAATACTTTGCTCTGTTCGGTGAAGGCACTTACTTCGAATTTGTTATGAGGTGCCGTTAATTTTCCCTCTCCTGTGCACTCGAGGGAAGCCAGTTGCTGAGAAAAATTAACATTGTTTAGTGAACCATTGGCGAGACCACTGATAAAGTCAAAAGCCTCGATTTCTTCGAATTGTTGGTCGAAGATTCTTTTGCCAAGATGGCCGACTGGCTGTCGGGACGCGTTTGCTTCGGAATCGTTGCCGGTCGATTCTAGAGATTTGTTTTGTTCTTCATAGAAGTTTTTCCACGTAGTTGTCGCTTCGTTCGTTACGAATTCGCTGTGGACAGAAATATAGCAAGTTATGGCGAGGAAACAGTTGCATAATCTAAACATTCTTTGATTGTTTATTTAACGAAGAAAATTCAAATTAGCTTCGGCAGCAGCTCTTGACTGCCTGAACAGCTGTTTCTTGTCTAAGTTGCTCATAAAACTTTGCACTTTATGACTCTGACTGTAAGGTTTATTATGCAGTATCATACAACAAACTCTTCGTTCTCTAAATTATGAGAAGGAGTAATGCCAACTAAGGAGGAAGTACATACTCCTATTTGAATTGCTCCTTACAGGTGTGGTTCGTAATATTGTTTTATTTTATAACAATTTGATTGTTTGTATTAAAGTTTACAGTGGTTTCCGAGTGGGAACATTATAGGGTGTAATGCAATAAACCAAGCTGTATTGAAAGCTGTATGTATTGTGGGAGGTTATCCTTAACTTTCTCTCAAAAGTGTATTGTATATGTTGGAAATACGTTAAATCAATTGTTTGACTTTGACTAATCGGGACGCCAGCGCCACCAGGTGGCGCTGGACAGAGTCTATAACGCTAACGCTTGACCAGAGTACAGCAGAGAGTTTGTTGTTGGCGGTTAAGCAGTGAACACGTTTAGAAACTGTCGCGCGTTCCGTATAGTTGTGTCGTGTACCTACAGTGTTAGATTCGCTAGTGTGATTACCAACACTACCCATAGTACGTCCACAGTAGTTGAAATATGGCTGATAATAACGAGAGACACATACCTTCTCCGTCATATATAAATGTATACTTACGCAACACCAGTCCTTCGTGAGAAACTGACTCGTCGACTCTTAGCAGTGTCTGTGGGCGTGGCCACATTAAACTCCAACTCCGAGAAGGGAGTGCGGGACGGCCTTTGACTTTTCAGTATTGATGAGCGGCGCTTCCTACTGTAAACATGAATTTAATATTGTTAAGACAACACAGGAAGTGGTTAATGCAAAAAGAATAAATGTAGAACAACCAACATCACGCCTCTAACCCCCGAAGGAAACCTATTGTACACCCGAATTTCGCCAGTTATATTTAAATCCCATGTAATAGGGGGTGAGTCTATTGCCATCAACTGGCCACCAGGGTTCGAAAGGAAAATTATCGTGATAATAACAGATGGATAGGTAATTATCGATTGATAATAAAACAAACTTGAGCTTGGTTTGGTCAGTCCAATTTACTCAATCAACCTTTAATTAAAGTTAATTAGGGTTGGATAAGTATTCAACACAAATTAACGTTAATTAAAGGTAGAAGGGAGAAAAAAAACAAATAAATTTTATAATTTTTATTTAATATCCAAGTGGATGTAATTTTTTTTATAGAATTGCCCAAATTATAATGCATTTGTTATGAAACAATATAACAAATGAATTTCTTACACTGGTGATAATTATCTGATAACTATCTGATAATTATCAAGAAGTGTAATTATCTTGATAATTTCGAACTATGCTGGCCACAAATACAGACTCTGGGCTGCTACTACCGAGATATTCCTAATGGGAAAATCACCACACAGTAGACCAACCATAGTATGTGGTGTTTTGTAGTTTCTACCTACTCCCATGGTATGATCCATCAGCAGCAAACACTACAAGGTGAGGTGTAGATGAACTATATTAAACATCATCCAATATTTGTTAATTACATGTACTTTGTAAAATATTATGTACTAGCTTTTGCTTGTACTAATTTCTGGTTTCCCCGACCCACCCCATCGCATTGCATCAGCTGCCCGTGCTATTACTTCGTTTTCGCTTTGCTGCTACATAGAGCTAAATGTTATATACTTACTTTCCATGATATTTTTAAGAGCCACTTAAATATATATTTTTTTTAGAATATGGAGATGAATAAACTTAATTATTAAACAAAAAAGTTCAGAGTTTTACTCCTTAATGTTTCCTTATTTATTTATTTAATTAAGTCTGGCACACAAATGTACAGCCGTGGACATATTAAAATTAGAAGTTAACAAAGGTTTTAGATCTTTTCACACAGATCAGGGCGTACTGTGCTCCGGGAAGACTCAGTGTATACATGACTGAGCATGCTGCGGAGAGAGACCATGTGTGGACAAGTTTATGAATGGTCAGTCCCTGACTACACGCTGACGGGACTCTGACACTTGTATATGTGTATAAACCATACACATACCGTGCACCTTGTGCCGTACACCGTGTGTGTGTGTGATGCATTTGTTATATTGAAAGCACCTAGCTTTTAACGTTAAAAGTAAAGTTGTGGAACTTCTAGCCTCACTATACTCTCATCACGTGAAGATATAGCTGACTCTTTTAGGGCCTGCACCCACTGGCGGCACAGCACGGCAGGGGTTCCTTCGGCATCACTACATGCAAGCGCATTCTGACAGCAAGGATGCACCGGTATTCTTAGTCATGCCGCAACGTCCTCAGGCATCCTCATAGTTTTTTTTTTTGTCATAATCATAATAATTTATTTGTCAGAACTTTATTGGTATGTATATAACATGGTCTTAAGTTTAACATATATTGTCTCATCTCATTCTACCACATGGGCGTATAAATGTTAAGTATATTACATTGCTGATAAATTATTAATATTAATAACAATAGTTTAATAATTATAGTTAAATTTCAAAAAAATAATTGAAATAAATTAATATGTCAAAGTGTCATTTAAGTAGTCATCCAAATTATAGTAGCATTTATTACATAAAAATTCTTTAAATCGCTTCTTAAAACCAGCCAAATCTAACTCCCTAATTGATTTTTTGATTTTATTATAAATTTGTGGGGCTCTGCAGAATTTGGCTGTTGTCCGCGTAGGGTGTCATTTCGTCTGTTACATTGTACAGTATCAGATAGGTAAGAAAACAAATTTAGATATAGTCTCACAACTATGGCAGTTTCATTTATATACAAAGCTGGTAGTGTCAGAATTTTATGGTTTGTTTAATATGGCACATAACTGTCGGCCACCTGAAGCCCAAACATAGACCGTATGCAACACTTTTGCACTTTAATTGTGGCTTCCCTATTTGTAGAGTTACCCCAAAATATGATGCCGTATCTTAACACAGATGCAACAAGACCATGATAGGCTGTGAATAGCGCATCCATGTTTACTGTTGGTGCAAGCTTATATAGGGCATAGGATGAGCAACTTATTTTCTGATATAATGTTTTGTTAGGCTTCTTCCAGTTAAGCTGCCTATCTATTATAAGACCTAGGAATTAAGCACTGTCCACGTCATTAATTAAATTGTTTTGAAAATTTACGTCCGTTTTTGTACTAGATTTTCTATGGCCGAAGTGCATAATTTGAGTTTGTCAGTTTATTTAAAAAGTTATATTCCTATTCGTCGCATAAAAATCCCTTGCCGTGCCGTGCCGACAATAGGCGCAGGGCCCAGGGTCCTGTTCTATATAAAAGCACAGCATTATTCCGATTCTTATCATTGGCAATCAAGTTGTATCAAGTTTACACTTACGTTGCCGCGGCTGCGGCGTCAGACACCCTGCTTTGTTGCGTATCATCCATTTTATCACTCATTTCGTTACCAGCGTCTAACTAAAAACCGCATATAACTCATCACTTCACACAGTTAGCGTTTCTATTATTTAACTTTTGATTATTGTTTATATTTTCTAAGAACACGATTTCAAAACACAACGGCTGCGCTCATTCAAAATTTGACTTTGACAGTTTTTATTTTTATATGTTTTTTTTATGAGTAAAAGACTTTTATGAAGACTGATTACGAGGCTTTTTAGTACAGCAGTGTTGCTAGGTTATTTCTTGTACTCTCATGACCACCTCAAAAGTTGTAATTACCTTTGTAAATGATCACATGAAGGTTGATAAGCTATTAAAAATTATACCGCAAAAAAAAAAACACTGCTTATGATGCAAAGATCTTGTTCCATAAATTCACACTGCTACTGGTTCCTGCTGTGCGGTAGGGTTACCGCGCAGCAGGAGCCAGTAACAGTGTTGCAGTGTCGTATTCGTGCATGGTAAAAAAATCGGTGAGTTGGTTTGGCACTCACGAAAATTGATGTGTAAACATGTGAGCTCGCATCAGTTTGCTCACATAGACACGTGTCTTACGCTGACGTCATCTGACGCTCGAAGTCTTACGCTTACGCGTCTGACGCTCGAAGTCCCAGCTAGCCCCAACCGTAGACCGAGCGCTAAGATGTTTACACATCAAAAAGTTGAGCAACTTTATTCACCACTGCAAGAATACGTCACTTAGTCACTTGTTAGATCCAACTGTGTAAATGTAAGGTAACCGGTAATATACTTTATAAAAGTTCAGGTGTGGTGCATGTAAAGGTTAGTGCACATTAAGGTGGACCACAACGCAACGCATCAAAATTCCTCTTCTCTTTTTCTATTTTGTATGAACCTTTCTATACTAAATGCGCGCCTCATCACACCCTTTTTGTTTTGAAATACACAGCAATGCAGTTCGATGCGGCTGCAAATTGCGCTAATTTTTACTTACTTATGACCAGCTAAATAAGTTACTACTCTGTGCAACCAGAGCAAAGAGTATAAAAGTATACGAGAGATTGAGGACCATTTGTGATTGATGGCCATGTAAAACTAAGTATGAATTGCAGCACCAAGCACATGGCCTTCTGTAGTTTCTGCCTACCCACATGGGAAAAGAACATGAGTTTATAAATGTATAGCAAATCAAATTACTTACAGGATCCAAACCACACTGAGAACAGTTATCGTCAATAAAGTTGTATACAAGGAACAAATTGCTAGCCAAATAAGAACGTAGGCGTAATCTACACTCACTGTGGCAGACATTTAGAAAGCATTGAAAATAACACTACATTGCTTCTGTAATAACTAAGAATTTTATATTATTTTACTATACAATTTTGCTACCATAGCCAAACATGTCATGTTGACAATACTGATAAATTTTTTTTCTTCTTCTAGCATACGGCAGGCCAGATTATTTTTTGGCGTTGGATGTAAATAGTATTTTATTGTTAGATTGTATACTTTTTACTGCTGCGTTGGTCTCGTAGTCGCAAGCACAACTACTGAGAGAGCATAGGGTACTGAGTTCGTGCCGACTCAAAAAAATCCAAAGTATTGTGAATCGGTTCCCAGGTCGAAAAATATTATTGGGGTAACCATAGGTGGTTTAGGTACCTACTACGCTTTGGCATGGGCAACTACCTTCATCTTTCTAACTGACCGACCCCTTGACATTTCAAAAGTGCCTGTAATTGGTTTATTTGAAATAAAGGGTCTCGAGTCTCAAATCTCGAGTCTGGCAATAGGCTCGTATAATATAGGCAGCGAAGACCGTGAGATACGAGGTATAGACGCATCTACCAGTCTGCCTAACCCTTCAGTGAATAAAGCCTTGATATTATGTATCTGTTCGCAACACAAAAATATGTTCTCGGACATGACTGAAACAATATTGCGCCATTATGTTTCCCAATGAATACGAGGTCTAAAAAATCGATAAAATTAAACAAATAGGTAAATTTTATAACAATAATAATTTAATAATAACAATTATCTATATGCGATTTATCAGTGTAGCAAGTCGATTGAAATGTGGACGAGCACGCTGACATAGAATAGGACTTCGATCTGCAAATAGAAAGGCCTTTTTTAAATTATTAGGCTAGGTAGCGTTTATAAAATTCTTGAGTCTCAGCATATCTCAGAATCTGAAAATCAGCCTTAACAGGTGGCCACCTGTTAAGCCGTTAAGGCTGCTTGTTAAGAGGCTGCACAATGGTCCACTAGTGCCACTCCTCTAAAAAAATATTATCTAGTGACTGAGAAGGAATTATGAATAACGGCTTGTAAGGACCCTCGGTAAGTGTATCTAGAATTTTCTAATACCTTTTATAAACTTTCATATTGAGACACGAAGCAACAAAATACGATCTAGAGGAATGTGGCCGCTTTTCTTTAGATCGAATTTTGTTGCTTTAATTTTACTTTACTTTTCGGGCGCGAGAAGTTTTATGCACACTTCTGATGTTAACTATTTCTACACGGAGGGTGTTTAAAGCACGTATTAGTTATTTATATAAACATAAATTAATCCGAAAATAATAACAATCACAAAATCAAACGCATTTCGCGGTTTGAGAAAAAAAATGGCGGGATGTTCCTTGGTTCAAAAATTTCACTGCCAGCGCTTGAACTAGCTTCATCGGTGTTGCCAACACTGGTTATGCTAGGCAATGTAAGGTACAAAAACTGGATTATATTGGTACACATTCAAGGAGTCCTCTTATTACTAACTTTTGTACGGATAGCTTCATTAATATCATCAATTAATAGTTCGGACAAGTCATGACTCCAACCCAACTTCTGTTTGATGTATTTTTATACCTTTTCTTATTTATCCGTTCGTGTCTAGACGGCTTTTTGTGGGCTTTTGATCATTTCGCAGATCTTATTTCTGTGTTTCAGAATATAAAATACTATAGGTAGTAAAAATTTCGATTCGTACAAAAATAGAAAAAGTGTTATGAACATGGGTTTTTTTTTGTGTTATTTAGATTAATATGTGGAAAGCTTCAATTTTTAGACAATTAACTTAATGACGACCATTATTCCTATGCGTTTTGTCGGTGTAGCAACACGATTGAGATGTGTACGAGCACGCTGACGTAGAATACGACTTGGATCTGCAAAAAGAAAGGTCTTTTTTTAATTATTAGGCTAGGTAGCGTATATAAAAATCTCTAGGCTCAGAAAAACAGATATTTCAGAATCAGAAAATCAGCCTTAACAGGGGACAGCCTGTTCAGGTTGATTTTATTATCACGCTTCTCGTTGATCGCACACGTATAAGCTGATCTGTATCGGATCACCATCGCCTCAGGTCTTGACTGACTCGACCTGCTCAGCATTCTATGAAACTCCATACTTATCATCATTGTAACTTTCGTAATGCATTTATTCGTAGCGGCTTTGTTAAGCCTCGGGATAAGTTAGAATTTTAGAAAACGGCAGTCACTGAGCTCACAACGGGATGATGCCGCCGCTCTTATCGTGCGGCGTCGGCGTCGCCAAGTGTACATCATAATAAGACTCGTGGCCCTACACTGGAGTTTATCATCTTGGTAATTGCGTAACACACTAACAATTGCAATGCCTTTCATTTTGACAATTCAACAACATTCATTGCGTTATTTACGTTGTAGAGCAGATGAATTTTTCAAACATGAAGAAAAGAATTGGGAATTTCCTTAAAAATCCTACGGATTGTGAAAGAAATTGTGTTACGCAATTGACGTGAGGAGTCTTTATTTTTTATATCAACCAACTTACAACCTAACCTTTTTTTCCCCTTATTTTTAGACTGGGACTTCTTTCCATGAATATTTTTCTTCGTATATTTCTTTCGCAGCTTTTTCTTATTTTCCTTTTTATCTTCCTCCATGCGGCTTTCGGTGTCATTCGACATTTCTTCAGAACTTAATTCTGACCTTTTACGAGCCGCTGAACGTTTTTTGCGATCCTTGTAAACTTCGCAGGAGTCTTTAGGCACGAGTTTCCAACATCCTTTTCCTTCTGTTCGCCGAGATTTCTTCAGAATCAAACAAAGAAATAAACAGTTTTGAAAGAGTTCTGTGATGTCGTAGGGTTCGTGGTAACGGTTCTATAAATGAAAAAGTGCTCGAAAATATAACTGTTCTGCTGTCTGCGCTCGCCCTTATGGGTTAGCTTATAGTTGCATCGGGCCGCTGCGCTTCGCATTCAAATACAAAAAGCCCGATCATGTTTACAATGCGTAGCGGTGTGGCCCGCTCAAATGTGTGCCAGCTTTTTATGTACTACAAGGCTCATTCAATACAGTCCAATTTAGTGAATGGGCTCTTTTACTCCCTGACAAAAAAAATAACGGTAAGCGGAAGAAATACATTAGACAGGTTAGACTGGCTAGGCTAGGCAATCTAAGGTAAACTGGATTATATTGGTGCACATTCAAGGAGTCCTCTTAAATTTTATACTAACTTTTGTACGAATAGCTTCATTAATATCATCAATAAATAGTCCGGACGAGTCATCATTCCCACCCCAACTTCTGTTTGATGTATTTTTGTATCTTTTCTTATTTATTCGTCCGTGTCTAGACGGCTTTTTGTGGGCTTTTGGTCGTTTCGCAGACCTCATTATTGTGTTTCTAGAATAAAAAATACGAAAGTAAAAATTTCGATTCGTATAAAAAAAAAAGTGTCATGACTATGATGACATTATTAGACTCTTTGCTATGGGTTTTTTTTTTTGCTGTGTTTCGTCTTAATCTATGATTATTTTTGTATAACAACAAGAAACCTTTTTCAAGAAACTGTTTTTAGTTGAATATCTTTTAGTGTTTTAGTGGTCTTTGCCCCGTCCGATCACCATGTTCGGCAAGCCTATCCCTTGGGAAAAGCGAGCCAAATACTTGGGTGTCATACTGGACCAAAAACTCTCTTTCGGTGAGCACATAAGGCAGGTGCGTTCGCGCGCCGCTTTCGCTCTCGGTAGACTCCACTCCCTATTGAATGCACGCAGTAAATTGTCACTCAAGTGCAAATTGCGCATTTCCAAGCGTTTCTTCGAATCCGAATAATAATAATATAATTTCGATCCAGCCTGTCCCACCTTGCTGCCCTCCCCTCAGTGACGCCCTAAGCGGAGGTTCGTACCCCACAGGGGGTGCCCTTAGCGTGCGGTCACCTAGTATTTAAGAATTTCGCCCCTGGCTGGAGGCTTTAAGTTAGTAGCTTAAGGCACCCACAGGCTTGTCCGGTTAAGTAGCCAAGACCTCAGTGGTCAAAACTACGAGCTGCCAATTAGGAAAAAAAAATAAAGTGGTCTTTGCAAACCATAATATTATCACCGACCAATCTTAACTTCAACATTCGATCGACTAGCTAGACGGTCTTATTGGCGTTCATTAGTCACATACTTAAATACATAAACTCATGCCTTCTTCCCATGGGGGTAGGCAGAAACTACAGAACGCCACCTGCTACGATCTTTACATACTCCTTTTGCCTCGTTTACGTTCATACATCTGGTCATACACGCACGCCGGTTGGGAGTACTACGCACCTGACCTTTCTGAACAACATCACCAATAAGGTCACTTAATAAGGTCATTAAGGTCTTCCTAGGGCATCCCCTCCCGGCGTTTCCACTCACATCTGCCTTGCATCTGTCTTGCCTTACCTTTTGCTAGTCGCCCTTCATTCATCCTCTCAACATGACCAAACCATCTTAGCACACTCTTTTCAATTTTTGTCACTACATCTTCTTTTAAACCGCACCGTTACCTTATCACATCATTCTTCAGCCTATCATTCATAGTCACACCACACATGCTTCGCAAGGAACGCATTTCCACAGCATTTATTCTACTTTCATGCTTCTTTAGTTCATTAGTCAAAACACGTGTAAATGCATTGGCGTCGTTAAAAATTACATAATTTCACAACAACAACAACAACAAACAACATCATGTTAAGTCCCAATGAGTCGGGACGTGGTGTGCAATAGCCTTAAAAAAGAAAAGATGAACCAGTAGTCTGTGAGTTGAACCCCTAAGGATGGGTTCATCTTTTCTGGCTTTAATAAAATAAAGTTATTAAGAAGTCATTATTTCAATGAAAACATAATTATTTTACGCCTATAACATCAATAAAGATGAGTTTCAGATTTTAATAATAATAATAATTTTATTTCCAAGTATATTATACATTGAGATCTTTAATTAACCTTTGCATTGTATTTTTCACGTTCTGCTCTTTACAAAAACATGTCTACAAATACCGTAGAACGAAACGTCGTAACGTCATATGACTATCGACGTCAGTGCTACCAACATAATCAGCGTGTCCACCATTTTTACGCAGCTGATGTTTATTTGAGATTTTATATTTTAGAATACTATCTAAATAATATCTCAAAATGGGTGCCTCCTTCGTTCCCATCACCGTATTCACCGTACTATGGGGTATTGTAGGCATTGTTTGCCCCTTCTTCGCCCCTAAAGGACCAAACAGAGGGTAAGTTGTTGCGCCTTCTTACTCAAAACTCTTTTTGCCAATTTGAAGACTAAAACCCGTATTTCGTTGCCCTATTCCAGGATTATCCAGGTGGTCTTGATGTTAACTGCTGCTACATGCTGGTTATTGTAAGTATTTTGTCCTTTTATAAGGTTTTTGAGACTAAAGTGAGTCATGGAGGTAAAAACTTACTTGTAGGCGCTTGATTGCCTTCAGTGAATGCCCTCGTGACTTGGGTCGCCCCAGAAATTATCTGCGATCATAGAATAGAGAAATTTATTTTCTAATTAGTTCTAAAAGGCGTAATACAATAAGAACTAGGTCATGTGGGTGGTATCAATCCGGTATGTGCATTTATTGGATTTATAGAAAGTTAAAGAACAATCTGAAAACAATGTCTTGGTTTAAATGTATCCAGACAATTTTTATTCAACCTGCACTGTCCCACTGCTGGGCAAAGATCTCCCCATAGCCTTCCACTCTCCAACCTTAAATGAAACTATTTAAAAAAAGTTTTTGTCCTCATGTAATACATTGAAAGAATAACAATAAATTACTATGTTAGCTTACAGTTTTAAACTGAACCATTTCCTACTTGTGTATTCCAGCTGGCTGTGCGCGTACATGGCGCAAATGAACCCGCTCATCGGGCCCAGACTTGACAACGAAACACTCATCTGGATGTCACGTACTTGGGTGAGTACTCAAAGATTTGTTTATACATACTTACTCAAAGATTTGTTTGTACAAACACTTACATGTCAATCATATTTTAAAAACTAGATGAGGTCAGCGTTTCCTATCTGACTACTCTGAGAAGAAAGGCCAGAACAAAAATCAGAGGTCACAATCTCTTTTAAAGTCCAGACATGATCTTGGTCAGATCATGTAGACTGGAGCTTTTCGTGGGGGCAGTAGGTCTAAATTAATTTGTGATTATTAATAGATAATAGACAGACATAAAATTGGTATAATTAAAAATCATGTAAGTGTGGGGGTGTTGGAATTTTTTTTTCTTATAAATTCCCATAAATGTTTGGGAACCTATGATGTAGGCAGACCATAGAGCGAGAAAATAATGGACAGGAAAGTGCATTGTTTTGTATACTACTGCTGTATGAAAGAGTGCAGGCTGTCAGCACAGGTTACTGACCTTTACTTACCTTCTATACGTACAAAATAAAATCGCATTTCGTGTCTAACTGTGTGACCGCGTTGTTTTTCCAAACTACACAACGGGTATTGATGCAGTTTTCTCCATCATTTAAAGAATTTGTTCTGGAAGGTTTATGTGCTTATAAAATAATAACAAAAATAAAATACAATAATAAAATAAAAATAAAAAATATATATAATAAAATTACATATAATAAAAAAAACAATGTTTTGGCAAGTCGTAAAAAATCTGCAAAGCAGGGGTTGGTTGACAATATTTTATTAATTTATTACAACTTTATACACAAGTTTAAAAAAACAAACTTCACATTTTTAGATAGCTGCAATGGTATAGTCCAAATATTTCCATAATAATACAATACATTGCAGACAAGCAGTAAATACATTCTCAATATAAATGCCTTGTATAGAGGTATAGAGCGGGGTGTAAAGTTCACTCATACCTCCATAGAAAAGAGAGGACTCTCCGACCAGATGTATGTCGTGTCTGGTGGGAAACTGCTCAACGTTTGATGTCGAGACGTTGTATATATGCTAGTTGCGCGATGCAGGATTTTGCGTGACGTCAGTGTGACGCGTAGCTCGCATGTGGCGTTGTAGATGCCGCTACACTTGCAAAATTACTGACAACTACTGGATTTCATGGACTGTTCCAATAAAATCAATAGCTTCTGCACACAACTTCATATGCATGAAGTTTCTTGTTTTAACATTAAGGTAGCCCGCGAAATTCTAATTTTCTTACGTTTTTTGCAATTTGTAGGTCAGTATCAGTTTGTATGGTGATCTATATATGATTCGCGACAGTATCAAATATGGCTTTACAGAATTATAATCATTAGAATCAGTAATACAACTCCTTAAGTTAGAATTGCCCTCAAATGTCATGATTTCATGAAGTAGTCATTCATTAAGGGTAATATGAACTTATAGAGTTGTATTACTGATTCTAATGATTGTAATTCTTTATTTAAAGCCATACTTGTTACGGTCGCGAATCATATTTTAATCAAAACAAAACCTGACAGTGACCTGCAAATTGCAAAAAACGTAACAAAATTTAATTTTCGCGGGCTACCCTGAAGGTTCCGCCTTAATATTGAGTTAAAATTGTTGGTGCAGTATATTTTCGAGCGGTCATCTACAGCGACTTTTTGCAGCAATACAATCGCATAATGACCGCGATGCTGTCTCTGGTCGGATTCGCCCAAGTAACCACGATTCTGCATTGTTATTATCGGAATACATAAGCGGCGATTCAGCATCGATACAGTCACGATACAGAATTCGAACACTCAATCAAAGCATTTATTTTCAATTAAACCATTCACAGGCACTTTTGATTTGTGAAGGAGTCGGTCAGTCAGAAAGATGAAGCTAGTTGCCCATTCCAAAGCGTAGTAGGTACCTATGGAGAAGACCGGGCAAGAAACTCCACGGACTCTTGTAAATCAAAATATAGTTACAAAATATTGGTTACATTATTCATGTCGAAATTATGCATGTGAGAACGATGCAGAACTTTAAAAGCGTCCGTAATAAAAAGATAAAATAATTCAAATATTAAATTAAAATAAGCCGTGGCAGCTAAGAGATGACCAGTCCCTACTGACGGCACCCGTTCATGAACATGACTCTACAACTTATTAGAAATACTGAATACTTTTCCTTGCGGAAGTTTTACGCTTTACCTTGGCCTCGCTATTCAGGGTCAAATCGTGATATTGCATTATGACAATTGAATATTTACTTAATAGTTAGTGTCGTTTACTTGTAGTGTTATGTTCCGGTCGGATGCTGGCAACACTGACGAGGTCAGGTTGCTGTAGACTTGCACCAAGGGTCGGCTTTAAGTCCTTAACTTTTCCTATTGTTTATGGATGCTCTTACGTCGGACATACCGGAAGAGACACCCTGGTGCATACTGATATTGTTCTTGTCGGTAAAGATGGGCTCAGGTCCATCTGCTCTGGATCTCACGATCCGGAGCAGATTAGAGAAATGACAACTGAAGCTGGAGTGTTGGCTTGAAATTCAGCAGAAACAAAGAATACACAATAGAACTATTTTCTTAATGTCCTTCGGGAATCATCGCATTTCCGAATTCAAACGAATGCTAATTTCCATGTCCATCAATATTATTATATTTATCGTGTATAATATTTTGAATTCAGAACTAAGTACTTTATTGTTGTTTTGTTTTGATTTCCGTGTGAAATATATAGAGCTGTAAAACTATTTTCCTTTTTAACCGACTTCAAAAAAGGAGTTTCTGTATTTATACGAGGGCGGCACTGAAAATTTCGGGAATCAAGGAAGTGACACAACATTACTATTTAAAAATGTATTTATTGCTTTTCAAAGTATTCTCCGCGAAATTTGACACATTTTTCCATACGATGGAACCAATCATTGAAGCAACCATTCCATTCGGAAGTTGGGGTCTCCAAAATGGCCGTTTTGTAGGCGTCCACAGCTTCTTCAGGTGATGAAAATCTCTGTCCACTCAATTTATTCTTTATTTTAGGGAAAGTATAGAAATCATTAGGGCTTAGGTCGGGGCTGTACGGCGGATGGTCTAATAATTCTATGTTTTCTTGCTCTAAAAACTCTTTTGTTCTGTGCGCGGTGTGAGAACTCGCATTGTCGTGATGGAGGATGATGCGGCGGTTGCAGTTCTCTTTACGGAGTTCAGAAACGACCTGTGGCAAACAAATGCTAGCATACCATTCTGCATTAACCGTTCTTTGTCCCTCAAGAAGAATAGTCGTAACATGGCCGGTTTTGGAGACAAACGTGGCCACCATTTTTTTTGCAACACTCCGTGAACGAACAATTTTTGTTGGCTTTAACTCATTTTCGAACACCCAAACTCGTGACTGGTTTATGGTTTCGGGTTCGTACGCGTATATCCAGGATTCGTCACCTGATACGATGTTGTATACAGCATTTGAGGATCCTGCGTGGCATCTTTCGAGAGTTCTGACGCACCAAGTAACGCGAGCCGCTTTTTGCTCTTCACAGAGCGAATGCGGTATCCATCGGGAAAACAACTTTTTTACACCTAATTGTTGATGCAAGATTATTTGTATTTGACTCATGCCAATGTCTAAAGTTGCCTGAATTTCGCGGTATGTCACATGTCGATCTTCCTCAATCAGCTTACGCACAGCATCAACGTCTTCTTGGGTGACTGCAGTTTTTGGACGACCTTGACGAGGATCATCACTGAGCTTGACACGTCCACGTTGAAATTCAGCAAACCAGCGATAAATTGTGGTTTTGGATGGGGCTTCATCACCAAATGCAGAAATCATCCGGTCAACACACTGTTTTTGTGTTAAACCACAAAGTGAAAGTCATAATAAATAATCGCTCTTGAATTTTCTCGAGACTAAACAAGTTTGACAAAACCTTGTGACAAGACCGAGAATCTTTTTTTAAATAAATAAATGGTATTCGATTTTTAAAACCAAGGAGTTTTCAATTAAAAAGATTTTAATATGACAGGAACAGTGGAAATATTCCATTCCCGATACTTTTAGTGCAGCCCTCGTAATAACATTTAGTCCTTTTAATATTATTAATTATAGTATACCTACCATGGAAATTAATAAAAATATAAACAAAATAAAATCTTCAACGGACTGCCAAAAAAGAGGAGGTTCTTATGTTCGACATGTAGGCATGCAACTAAAATAAATATTTATCTGGTTATTAATCATTTCAATTCAGTCAGAAAATTTCTTCATCTGATGTAGCTGTGTCAGTATGTTCACTAGCGATGGAATGATCACTTTCTTCACTGCTCGAACAGTTAATTAGTATAAAATTTCCCATGTGTGAATCAAACATTGGTTCAAATGTTCTACATATATTCGTCCTCACATTTTATTGGATGATCACATCCGTTTTTCCATTTTTCCAGGCCAATCAAATTGTTTTTTTCCAATAAAATTTCTTTGATTGTTGTCACATTCATTGTAACATTTTTATTAGCCACGTATCCTTTAATTTGAGACCAAATGTTTTCAATTCTATTAAAATCGGGATGATATGGTGGCAATCGTAAAATGGTATGGTCATATTCTTGCATAATGCGATCAATAGCAAACTCTGAGCATCTTTCTTTAAGTTTTTTTACAATGTCATATAGATCGATCTTCAATGAGTTTGGGTTATTAAGAGTGAGTGAATGAGTTTGGAATGTTATGAGTGAGTGAATGAGTTTGGAATGGTATGTTACTGCAATCAAGCTATAATTTGTGGTGTAGTCGTGTTAGAGTACGGGGTTTAACTAGTATATAACAAGAAGTCTGCAACTGGTACCGGTGACGGAAAAGTTGTGTGGAAATCGGTTGGAAATGAGAATTTTTTTGAGTATGAATGTAGATGGCTAAAGAGTAGGGAAATACCAACAAAACGATGGATGGACTGTGTGAAAGATATGGCTAGAAAGTGCTTGTCTACCGAGATGGCGACTAATAGAACACGGAAGAAAAAGTTATTTTATGTTGGCTTCAAATAAATTGTGATTAGGGGGCAGAGAATAATGATGTTATGTTCTAGCATTTTGTTAGTGCTTGTAGTCGTATCAACATCGCCACATGCGAGCTACACGTCATACTGACGTCACCCAAATCCTGCATCGCGCAAGCAGAGTTTACCGCGCGACTAGCATATATACAACGTCCCGACATCAACCGTCGGGCAATTGCCCACCAGACACAACACCCGTCTGGTCTGAGGATCCTTCCTTTTCCATAGAGTATGAGTGACCTTTACACCCTGTTCCTCATACCTCTATATGCTTATAAAGAAGGTGGAGCTGTATTAGCACACCCACATTTCGCCTGTTATGTTGAAGTACCATGTAATAGGGGGCGAGCCTATTGCCATCAACCAGGCACAAATATAATAGTAGATTATATAAGAAGTGAAACAAAAGGGAATTTAATTCGAGGGATACAAGGACCGAGATGTCATTTTTTTTTTGAGGAGATTTGTTCTCTACTTTTTACCATTGACTGTCAGAAAATAAATATTAGTATAGTATTTATACTTATCACATTTTATTATATAGTCGGTAATATGAGAACGAAGGATTCAATTTATTCTTACATTAAAAAAATATAGTGAAATTAGAACAGTCTTCGAAATTAAAACAGGCGGGATATTATTTTTTAAATTTAATTGTATAGCTCTATGGAATAGCTCCATTTAGCCAGCCACTTTCAGCACGTTTTGTTTATATTTTGTGCTTGTTCCAAATTCAAAATGTTTTTATTCACTCAGTGACTAAAGAGAGTTTTAATAACTGTTAACGATGAATCAAATGCCCTTTTTCGAGTGGCAATGGTAAAAAGCAGTGTACTTTAAAGTATATTATAATTTCTAAACGATCCCATGTAAAAGTGACTACCAGTAGTGTCTGTTTACCAATAGATGGCGCTGTATACCCTGTTATTTTCTTTAAAACTTACATTTTCAAGTCGTGTTTTTAATTTGTCTTATCAACAATATTGCGTGCACGTGCATGCGTCCCCTGCATCTCTGCCGGATGAGAGTGATCTTTGCCAACACGTGCACTACTTAGGTTTGACATTGGAGTTAATTCATTGATTTTAAAATCGAATAATGTAGGCAATAAATTAGTCATTTTAACCGGTTTTTCTCAGTTTGCGCATCAATTGTGTAGGAGTTGTGTCAAGTCTAGTTTTCTAAAAACTTTTTTTTACAAAAAAAACAAACGACTTCAAAAAAAAAAACACTACAAAATAAAAAGTAACTTTAATTTCGGAAGTCGGTGGCTTTGGATCTGTATTTAGCTTTTTGCCACCGACTTCCGAAATTAAAGTATTTTTTTACTTTGTAGTGCTTTTTTTTCTAAGTTGTATTTTTGTAAAAAAGTTTTTATTTTTCACATTTTAGTGAGTCAGTTATTAATAAATCTAAGTTACAATACCCTAATGTCAACTGCTCATCACCTTTTTACAAAATATTCCTTTTCCCGATGCAGGGACGTTTATTGTTGAGGAGTTCTCCTGTTAAGATCCAAAACCATATGCATAAATTGCTTAGCAACAATATTAAAGAAATCCAATCGCAACCCGTGAAATACTTATTATTGAGTAGTTCCGATGGCCACCTCTGGTCTTCATCATCGGTTCCACTTCACCGAATGGTGCTTTTCGAGAGCAAATGCACGAGTTACTATAAAAAATACCCAAATCGCTATAAGTGTGCCTATACAATTTGAGGATTTCCCTCGATTTTCATGGGATTCCCTCATCAGATTCTGACTTGGTTACCATCGCGAGAGCATACCCTTTCAAACAAAAAAATAATTTTCAAAATCGGTCCACAATTGACGGAGAAATCGGTGAAAATACATTTTTTTAAAAACTTTCATACAGCCGAACATATAACTTCCTCCATTTTGGAAGTCGGTTAAAAACAATATCAATCATATTTTTGAAACTAGATGTGTTTTATGAATCATAGTTACGTTTCTTCGTTATTTTTCTTTGAATCCCATTTGGCAACGGGAAGTTAAATTTGCGCGCGCTTCGCCTCACGTGGTTGGTCGCCGAGTGGGCATTGACGCAAACACATATTGTTGCTACTTTACATGTTTATTTCATTATTATCTATGTTTATGGTCCACATGTTTAAATAGCAGTAAGAGTGAATGTATTTATTTGTTTTAATAAGAACGAGTGCGTTGAAATAGCCTCCACAGGAATCTATTATCGTTTCACTCAGCCAAGCCGCGTCTACTGCTAGACTTAGGGCTCCCCTAAGCTTCACCACAACGACCGGTCCTGTGCTCTCACATTCAGCGGATTCCTGCGGTCTTCGTAATCTATTTAGAAGATACAGAAAATGTACGGGGTGGTTTAACACCGACCGTTTCTTTTTTTGTTTTGTTCTCTGACCGCGTGCAAGCTTTCATAAACATTATAAGCCTAAAATGTTCCCACTGCTGGGACAGGACACAGGCCTCCTCTGTATGTGAAAGAGGGGGTAGTAATCCACCACGCGGGCACAGTAAAGTTTGGTGGACGTCACTTATCTCCGATGTTTTCGTTCTAGAACCTTTTTTCACAATGTATTCCTTCAACGTTTTTAGAGCAGACCGTTGTTAAAATAAATTACACTAAGTAATGTGCCCCGCCTATGTCTCAAACCCACGATCTACAACTCGTAAGTCGGGGCCGTTGCTACTGCCCGACCTCTGCTCTCTCTTTCAGCTTAATTACCGAGAGGAAAAATAAACTAATCGGTCGTATCTAGTGGTTGAAATCACTCTCTCGAGTACCTTTATGTATTTCATGAAGTGTTCGGTCATTTGACCATATCGTTTAAACGTCAACGTTTAATGATATGTCAGTCGATGTTTGGCCATATCATATAATAAGCGTAGTCGACGGAGCCCCGCACGGCGAGGCTCCTAATTCTGAATGGTAAAAAAAAGAACCGAGTCGGGGTGCCCCAAGTCCCGAGCTCGCTGCGCTCGCTCTTGCATCCTAAGTTTTACTAAGTCGAGATGTGTTATTTGAGTGACATCAACGCCTCTACCGGAGGATAAACCCAACTATTTTACGATATGATCACTAATGTTTGGCCACATCATGAAGTAGTCGTGCGTTTAATTGTTCAAATCGTCAAAAATTGACTATTCAATGATCCGGCCAGACCACATCAAGATGTGACCAGAGGTTGATGTTCTAATTCATGAAATGGTCGAACAGTTCGTGAAAGGATCAATGCGAAGATCTGGCCACGACATAAGTACTAAGGAGCAAGAGGGCAGACATGTAGTCTTTGTTTGCACCCAGAATACGTTACATTTTTGTAGAACCTGCTCTGTCCGTAGTAGGCGTGGGCAAAGTGTTTACATTTTTGTGATTGGAACATTTGCATCTAGATCACTGAAATGATCCGAAACGCTGATATGTTTCATTTGGATCATTTGGCTCATCGGCTCAAAGGATAAAAAATACAGAATGTTTCGTATATACTTACTTACGAACGATAATTTGTTATTGCAAGCATTTTATGCAAAAAACTAACGTATCGTATTCAATTTTATACGTAGGCGCATTAGTGCTAATTTTTACGTACATGGATAACGACAATGAAACACTGAGAGTGATACACATCTCATTTGGGATCTGTTTCTGACTTGTATAGATTGTAATATCTCACCCGCTCACTCGCGACTCGCGCGTCAGTTGTAACTCAGTGTGTCAGTCTCTCAGTCTCCCTCTCTCGCTCCCTGCTCAGTCGTTTCGCAAGCGACGCGTCGCGCGGAAAGAGCATAGTGCAAAATAATGTTTCAGATCAAAATGATCCGTTTGAAACGTTGTAACTGAACCAATCTATTGAATCACTTCAATGATCCGGATCAGTGAGTCGGTTCCGTAAAGAGTTACACACGCCTAGTCCGTAGTAGATAGCAATATATTGCATTAACTTATCTCAATGACCTACTAATTAGTTGTTACTCGTGAATTCATTTCCCTGATTTCTCTTAATTATTGTACTTTTATATCTCTCTAGTCGTAGGAAACTTTGTGAAGGAGCGCGTTCGGGAAGTTCTATCATTTGACTATTTCGGCACAGATCACGGTATCTCTGCGCCGGCGCCGGCACCAACTAAAGGCGCCATTACTACAGTCCATTCAAAGTTATTTTACCTCTGACAGCAGCAACCCAATAGCAACCTTATTGTAACGATTATAAAGATCATTGTGAATTTGAAAGACTTGTTAATGCGTTGGGTAGCTGTTCATAGCGGCAGTGACCACTTATTATCATGTAGGCTGCCTACTTATAACGTGTGCAAGGGCCTTATTTTGGCCATCGAAAAATTCCCTAATGTAGAAGTTAAATAAACTCTGAGGCGTGCTACTGACTTGTTCACGTTGACTTAAATCGGCACAGCCGGGTTGCAAAATCGAATGTATGTCGCTATATGTTCGAGAGGAATCAGCTCGGCTCAGCTCGAATTGTGACGAGTCCATCCGAACATGATTCAGCGAGGTTAGATGAACAAAGTTCGATCGGCGCGAATGAAAGCTGAATATGTGTAGTAATTGCTTCGGGTCGGCACTCGGCTTTGTTGTTCAGCAAATACTGCCAAATCGTATGTGTCGACGTGAAAAAGTATATATAGCACCCCAGAAACAAAAAAGTGCAAAAAATAAGCAAGCTAGTTAAGTGTCAAACAAATCCATACTAATATTATAAATTCGAAGTAACTCTGTCTGTGTGTTACTATTTCACGCTTAAACCACAAAACGGATTTCGATAAAATTTGGCAAGGAGGTAGATGGCATCCGTGGGAAGGACATAGGCTATTTTTTGTCCCGGTAGCACGTTCCCGTGGGATAATTTCTGACATCGACGCGGGCAAAGCCGCAGGCAGAAGCTACAAAAAAATCGCATCGAAACTGGCCCAGTAGTTTTCGAGGAAAATGGTAACAGACATACATACACACAAACAACTTTTTACCCCAAACGCATATACCGCCTCCGTTCCGTTGTGGGTAACAAATAAAACGCAAATTTACACATCTTACATTGCTCCATATTAGCAAAACGAGACCTATTTCTGTCTATCGCCCCTATCTCTAAGGCCAAGGTCAAATATCACGTTCATGCCTGACACATATCACATTAAAATACTGTCACGTGGTGGGCCACCCATTTTATCTTGACCGCGGCGAAATATGGAACTAAATGAAAAAATGTACTGAATTTGACGTTTCGGCTACGGTGTTGCTTTGACACTAGCGCCACCCTTGAAGTTCAAGATGTTTTGGTCAATGTAAATAGTTCGTGTGTCGTGTGTTTGCGGATATATTTTGCATCATATTATGACAATTTTGGAGGTGTAGATTTTGAAGTTTTTTTGTTAATTTAATACAGCAGTAGAATGTGATTTGAAATTCTAGATACTTGCATAATTGTTTCGTTATAAAATTGAAATGTTATTTAGTTAAATTATGTAAGAAACGTCACGCTTTGATCATTTGAAGGGGTAGTCAAAAGTATATGTATTATATTCGCGTTGCGTTCAGTAATAAGGGGCGAGCCTATGGTCAAAAATAAAAACTTGGACTCTGGGCTGTACATGATCATTTCCTAATGTAAAAACCCAATAAAACTTTACTCAATCTGTGAATTCGAACCCAAGACATTCATGCTCAGCAGTGCTGAGGTGACCAATAGACGAAAGGCTGTCAACGAGACATTCCAATTTTAAATATAATCATTTTTTTTTTTTTTTCAGGGCAACAAAATGGGCGCGTAAGTGTGCAGAGGACATTCACCATCCCCTAGCTTAAGTGTTAAAAGTTTGTGTCGAAAAATATAAAACATGCTATTTAACTAAATTTTAATCTATTTATGTAAACCTTTATCAATTCAATCATGAATAAAATAAAATAAGCGAAGTAAAAAAGCATTGGTCAAAAGAATTCATCATCCATTGCCAGTATTAAAAACTCTTGTGAAATAAAAGTTGAACGCTTGTCTATGTTCTATCATTCCAATGAATAACTCTGTAATACGTGTGTATAAAATCCTCTAACTTTATTGTAGATAAATAAATTTATTTCAGTTGTAATTGTTGTTTACCCAATTTTTCTTTCTTATTTCCTACTAAATGATATTGACTCACATAACCTCGGGCGACTAAATTATTTATCACGATCTTAAAGCCCATTTATACGATGCATTTTCATTGCCCGCCCAATGAATACAATCAAGAATGTTATATTGCAAAGAATGCAATAAATCTAACAGCTCTGTGTAAAAGAGCCTATCAAGGCTGTACCTATCGACTTCGTCGTTGGTTTACTGGCTACTGCTGAGCATGGTCCAAATCAAAATATTTTATTTCACATAAACAAACATGGGCACTTAGGAAACGTCAGAAGCTAGGTGCACGGCTCCAATTGATTGTATCCTATGGAGAAGAGCCGGCAAGAAACTCCACGGTTACTCTTTTAAATATAAGGGGCTTTTGCAATGTTTCAAATTACACTGTTGATAGGTATGGGAGGACAGTGTAGGCCTGTCAACAAGTAACAGGTACTCAACAAAATATAAAAAGATCTACAGTCTACAAGTTAGGCCTACAACGTTCTCACATAAACGAAATGACATGATTGCCAGTCCCGGTGTTCAATACCCGAGTCAGGCAGTGTTATTAAGTTTTTTCATCTGGAATTTCTCAATAACATCCCGAAGTCAGGATTTGTGCCCTTTTGATGGCAATACGCTCGATCCCTATTACACCATAACTGGTGAAATCTGGGTGTACTATAGGTACACCTCTACCTAATCTCTCCCATAAATCAAGGCGTGATGTTATGTTGTGCTATCGAACATAAAAAATCAAAACGGCTCAATTAATAAACATTCAGGTGCAAAGCTCATTAAAACTCACGTGAGTATTAAAAACCCCTACACGGGGGAACACCAAACGATGATTCATTATGAACCAAAAAGCCGTATCCTAAAAATAGCCCATGGACGTAGTATTTAGGGAACCGCGTCCTTGACCGTCCATAGCACGTTTATGGAATCTTCACTGTACACATCCAATCTAATTTAGTCCCAAAAACTTAAACACTGCCAAAATATCTTGAGCTACGGCGAAAAATGGAACTACGTGTAAAAATATACTAATTTTGACATATGCTTGACAGTTTTGTCGACGTGTAGCGCCACTGGGACAGTCAAAGTTATATTTGTTACCCCGAAAGTTTTTTTTTGGTCACAAGGCTACTGGGCAACCGTATCACAATAAAAAAAGATTATTTAAAATCACGTGCGTTGTAAAAATAGAAGAGTGCCAGCGTTACTACATCATTTTACGTAAGTTGTGAGTTTACAAGAGTAGGTATTTGCCGTGTCGGCGCCAGGCCAGGGCGCGAACCACCGTAGACAATATATTACAATTTTCCATCTTACTGGTGCGTGTTATTTTCGCCTACACAAGTGTCTTTCCTGACAACCTGGGGGCCTACTGCCTAAGCATCATATCCGTATTTACGGTCGAAATTACGGAATATTCATAGACCATAGGTATCATTTATGGACATAAGATTAGCTTGGGGCCCGAACTAAGAATGAATGACCACGCGATTTGATAGTTGTCCCTACTCCCGAGATACTTTTGCCCGTCCGCAAAATTTAATTTGACACTTGTTTTGATGGATCAACTAGTATCAGTCGGGCCCGTATCTTCCTTGAAGTACTTAGAGAGTAGACCCCTTGATACCTGACAATGGACAATCGTAGAGTATAGCATAAGCATATCTCCCATTACGACATATATTTGTATGATAGGACTCATGGCTAAATAATAATAATAACAGCTGCACGGGTTTATCGAAGGTTAAGCTACGCTTGCCGAGGTCGGTCTGTGGATGGGTGACCATCCATTACATATGGAAACCCTGCCGTGCCTCGGAAACCACGTTAACCGTTGGTCCCGGATGTCATTTGTAGATCGTTGACAGTCGTTACGGTAGTCAGCAGCCCGAAAGTCTGACAACCAGTCTTACCAAGGGATTAGTATTACGTAGTGAGTGGGTTATGGAGGTCAGATAGGCAGTCGCTCCATGTAAAATACTGGTATTCAGCTGCATTTGGGTAGCCGACCCAAACATAGTTGGGAAATGAGGATAGGCAAATGATTCATAGGCCTCGTTCGTACTGGTTAAAACATTTAATGGCTTCGAGTATCCTATTGCTGCAGCTCATGTGAAGCATCCAAGCCAGTCCTCAGAGAAGACTGGAATCTCACCTGTCTGAGCTAGTACCTGCGTTGTCTATGACAGTACTCCTAGTTTTACTTAGTCTGTGGTAGGTACTCCTACTACTCTCCACTGCCCAACCACAAACAAGGTTTGGTACCAAGAGGACATTGTCTCTTCGCGAATTCCATGACGAGCCACTTCCTCAACTACCTTCCCGAAAAGAGTCTCCTGAGCTTACATAAAACGGTTTTAAATTACTTAGCCTTTATGTCCACTCCACAAAAGTTACCTTATATACTTTTAAAGATATTTTTCCGACTTCATCTCGATAACTTCGTTGTAAAGACGCTCTCTTTAATTTCCTTAAATCGGTTAAGAGGAAGACTAACTAGACCACTGAAGCGCGAGCCTGTTTACACCAAGATTTTAATTTTGTTTTGATAATAAATAACATAACTGCATGCATCGCAAAGTTCAAAGACTTCTGACATTCTAAAGAGGATCGTAAATTAGGTCCCACGTCGACGTCACGGTTAATAACACGCTGTTGACCGTAGTACACCTGCCATTCGTTAGTATTTTTGGTTTATTTTGAACTTGGAAGCAGTACAGAGTGCCATAAATATCTTCCCTGGTTTGTGCCGACTACTGGAAACCTGGCACAAAGCATACTTAGGTACTATAAATCTATGACAAACATGGAAGAACTGCGGGGTAATTGCGAACACACTAACAGTAGGAATAGCTGTCATTTTGACAGTTCAACAAAATTCATTGCGTTATTTACGTTATTGAGCAGACAAATTCTTCGAATATATGAAGCAATGGATTACCAATAGGCTTCAAAATGATTCAAATTGTATTAAATAGTCTGTTACGCAATTATGGTACTGTTCAGAAGTCGGAAGGAAACTTATTGTTGTATGAAACCACAAATTTACTTGAGCCTTTGTAAAAAACATATGTAAACATATCATCACGCTTGTAATTCCCGAAGGGTTAGGCAGAGTACCTATAGTACCCACATTTCGCCAGTTATGTTTAAATCCCATGTAATAGGGGGCGAGTCTGTTGCCATCAACCGGGCACAAATCCAGACTCCGGGCAAATGCTGAGAAATTCCTGATAGACAAACCGAATAACATTGCCCAACCTGGAAATCGGGTCCATCACCCTTATTGCGTAACAATACACTATCAGTCACAATCTGAATCATTTTGAAGCCTAACCCATTCCTTCAAATGTTTGAAAAATTTGTCTGCTCAAAAACGTAAATAACGCAATGAATGTTGTTGAACTGTCAAAATTAAAACTTCTTACTGTTAGTTTGTTACGCAATTACCCCGCTAAGTTCCAGGGGGCCAAGTCTACTAATTTACAAACGTCACAATGGTCTCTGCCTTGTTAGTTTTTGACAGATTTGCCATACAAAATCTGTCAAAAACTAACAATGCTGAGACCATTGTGACGTTTGTAAATTAGTAGACTTGGCCTCCAGGTCGGCCAAGCGCTGCTGCGCTTGCAACTACTAGACCAAAGGGGCAGTTCTGGAACAGTCACTACAATTTTCGTAATATCACAAATACTAATTACTGTAAAGATAATGTTGTATAAGGCGTATTGTCAAAGCGAGAAATCTGTGGGTCAGTTGCACCAAAAGATCACTGGATGTCCTGCGTGTCCAGTATAAAAACATCTTCAGGATGATGTTAGGGCTGCCTCGCTTCTGCAGTGCATCGAGGATGTTTGTGTTGTATCGCACTGATGACTTTCATGTCGTCATCCGCTAGGAAACTGTATCCCTGATCTGCAGAAAGCGAGGCAGCTGCAATGGACTTCTGAAGACTAGCAGATATGATCTCTTCTCCGTTATGGAGATGCTTTGTTAAGCGGGTAATTTTAATGTATTTTAATTTAAATAGGATTGTATGGATCGAGTCATCTGAAATAAATGAATTTTATTTTTGATTATTTATTTTAACGACTTCGGGTCAGTGGAGCAAAGGGAGGATTTAACTTACGGCTTTTCGCTCGTCAATCGCTTGTCACCGCATACCGAAGATCTAATTACCTGCAAGGATTATAACTGAGTGGTCCCATTCATTATAGCTGCCATTGAAGGCTCAAATTCTTCTGCAAACGTTTCACTTACAAACAAAACAACATCATGCTTATACCTATATTGCTCTTAGGAGTAGGCAGAGATGTAGGTATAGTATCTTACTACACTCACACCCCGTTTGTTTCGTGGTTGCAAGCGCGACTCCTGAGCGTGGGGTCCTGGGTTCGATTGCCAAGTCAGATTATGCTATGCTATTCCAATTTATTTAGGATCGACGAAACATGTGTTCTTCTTTCATACTTCTATCTCTTTTCGTCATTTCAGCATGCGTAGCATAGCCACTATAGAAACGGAAGACAAAATGTCAGATTGTAGACAGATTTCTACGGCGCGCTGTCAAAATTCAAGAAAAGAATGGCTTTTTGTTATGAAAGTGATTTGTCTTCTCTTCGTAGGGTAAAGCTAGAAGTGGTCATGCTACGCAAAATGTAATCACCCCCTTTCTAGCAAGCAATCAAAAACAGTACCTATATAGGTGCAATAATAACACAAAATCATTTTAAAACCAGTTTTATTTTGTGATAAAAAATGTCGACTCTTATTGTCACTATCAAATTGGTATCTATTTAATACAATGACAATTTATAGCGTCACGTGAACAATTTATTTATATTATCTCATCGATACATGTGATGATTGATAAATAATTACGATACGGATAGGCAGTATGAGGATGCGGTACTAACAACTTATATAATACATATACAACAATAGCATGCATTAAAATAGTAGGTAAATACATAAAGTGCAATAAATTATCTATTTTAACAATAGATGTCTCGCCAGTCATCTAGATCGTGAATTTAAAAAAAGAAACTAGTTTGTCAAGGAGAATCTAACCGGAAATTCAGAAAGAAAAAAAACACTCTTTTGGTAGGTAAGCTTGCCCCGTCATCCCGCATGGTTATTTTTTTTCTAACTTTCTTTCCTCACTGTTATGACTTCCAACTGCCATAGACAGCTATTAATAGTCCTCTAAAACACAAATTAGAAGACCTAAGTCGCTAGGTAGTTTGAATTAGAAACAACCTTCATACCAACATCACAAAACCCAAGTCCTTCAAGGACTTAAAAACGGAACACCGCCCGCTGGCAAGCGTCTGCGCACTTGAAACTATTCGGGATGTCAAGAACAAATCACACGTCGCCTATTACATAAGAAAGGGCAAGTCGAAATTGTGTCCCGTATTAATACTAGAGCTGCGCGCGCGTCGTTTGGACGCACGCCAACTATTCTACGCGTGGCGGCGTAGCTTTGGGTTCTTATGTAGCTCAAGGTCACGTGGTGGGCCAAACTCGAAATTTAAAATAAAAGGAGTTTGGTTATATAAGTTTAGAGGAAAAGCGGATTTTGATTGGAGAGTTCTCCTCATCATCTTCAGCGGTTGCAATCTACTGCTATAAGGATGTTCTGGCGCTTGAATGACGTGGACAGGGGGGAGCTGTTGGTTTTGTCCAATTGTTTTGTGAAATGTATTTAATAAACAAGTTGGTGGCGTCAGTTACGATTTTGCTAACGCTATAGACAGACATAGAAGATCTCTCCAATCGCATGCCATTACACTCGAACTCGATCCTCGGCTACTCTTAAAGAGCTTAGATTTTCACTCCATCTAGCTTGAGGGCGTCCTCTAACATTGCCGCTTTGTCTTTACTCAAGAACGCGTCTACGCTATCGTCATCCATCAGTCTTTACCAATCTACAACTGAACATAGTGCTCTCCAATGTCACGACAATGAACTCAACCCTCAGCTACTTCTAACCAGCTGACCGTCATACTGCAATGATCGTCATTCCGCCTAACGTGGGCGTGCTCCACGTCTTGCTCTACGACTCCACTCAAGAACTGGTTTACGCCATTATCATCACCCTAGGCTGATAGCAATTCACAGCTGGAGACACAGTATCGATAGAATTGCTATGTAATCTCTCTGTCGCTATACTGTCTTGTAAAAATCGTCGCTCCACCTACCCGGGCATGCTCTACGTTTGCCACTTTGTTTCCACTGAAGAACACGTCTTTGCCATAGTCATCAGCCTTTAACAGTCTACTGCTGGACATAGGCCTCTCTTATCGCAAACCGTTTAACACGATCCTCAGCTACCGCCTTGCGAAGATCGTAGCTCCACCTAGCCTGATAGCATCCTACCCTACGCTTGCTAGTCTACGGTCTCCACTCAAGAACACGTCTACCTCAGCGGTCATTAGTCTAGATTTAGATCTACGGCTAATATGGCCGGGCTATTGCCACTTCAGCTTGCTTATTCTATGTTGTTGCCATCCCCACACCACAGATCACTAAATACATTTAATGTTATAGGAATTTAAAACCTCGTTCTACATATTTCTGTTAATGGATTGGAGTTGACAGACAAAATTCACTCTGTCTCTAAATACTCTTAGTGCTAAATTAGCACTAAACGTACTTATTTAGTGAGTTTTGCTGCAAGCGGGGCCTAAATGTACGTACGTCCTGCGCACCTTGTCCCACAATATCAAAATCAAAAGTCACTTATTCAAATTAAGCTGAGAATCAGCACCTCTTGAACGTCAAAATTAGGTACATAAGATAGTCCACCAAAACGCCCGCCCTTCACCACTTCCTAGTGCTTTTGCTGGGAAGAAGAAGTGACTATAAACTCCCCAGCAGCACAGAAGAAGTGACTATAAACTCCCCAGCAGCACAGAAGAAGTGACTATAAACTCCCCAGCAGCACAGAAGAAGTGACTATAAACTCCCCAGCAGCACAGAAGAAGTGACTATAAACTCCCCAGCAGCACAGAAGAAGTGACTATAAACTCCCCAGCAGCACAGAAGAAGTGACTACACACTTCCCAGCAGCACAGCTGTCTGTTAATCACAATGCTGACTGGCTTAAATTACTAAACCAACGAATGAAGACAATAGATCGGTTGGCTTGGCACTGTTGACGATATTTCCACGAATAAGCGTCTTTGAGAATAATTTTGTACCCATTTCGGTTGTTAAAAGGTGAAGCTTGGCAGCAAAATGATGTTTCCATAACGTTCAGAGATGCATCTTCAGAATAAGGTAGGTAGGTTCATCTGTTAGGTGGAATTTACGCTAAGCTCGTCTGATCCCACTTTTAAGAAACTTCTCAAGCCGAACTGAACAGCATGTCTCTTTAAAAATAAAAATAAATCTTTCATCAAATACTTTCCAGGTAGGTACTTAACTAATTAACAAACGTTGAAGTGTGGCCAATATTGGCCGTTACAGGCGCCAATAGCCAAGCCCCAGCCAACACATACCAGCTGATATAGTTATGTAACGAGAAAAATACTTGTAATAGGAGATTACCTGTGAAGGCCACACGGCTTGGTAACTCGGCGCAAGTGAGTGACAAGTTTCATTTTAAATTGTAGAGAATATTTTTGTAACATCAACACTTGGGTGAATTTATCGTTTAGCTCAGAGAGAAGGGCATTTTCTGATTTCCTGGCTGATTTATATAAGAGTTGAGTTAGTTTTTTTTGACTTTGGGAAAGGCATGGAAGGCTACGTAATGAATAACAATAACAGCATTGCTATGTTAGAGTGCTGAATACTCGTTTCAACATTGCATTTCACTGGGCTATTCTGCAAAGTTCACTTCGAATCTCACACAACACAAGTGACCGAACTTATTTTGGTTAGACATCGCCAAATCACACCTTGACGAGTCTCGACATCGTTCGAATTTTGAAGTGATGATTAGGAAATTTTAGGGAACAACACTGCCATTTGTCAGGCGGTTCCTATTTTCGTCCAAGGAAGAATTCGGAAAACAACATTTATCATGGAAAACCTCACAGCGGTTATCCGGCTATAGACCAGTTACGTAAGTAACATCGTCTGTGCCGAGCGATGGCCGATCGATCTGCGCCGTGGCCTCTGTGCAAAGAGCTCTCGTGTAAAAGTTTAATGATTTTCGTCCAACTACATTGAATAGATAATTTTATTGTTGTTGTGCCGACATGAGAAGTTGTAATAGACTTTTAGATGCATGTTAGGGACAATTCCTAGCTAACTCTAATGAAAAAATGCCTGCTGTCACTAACAGTGAACGTGTTACAAAGAAAATTAGGACCACAACAAGCTGCAATCACCAATTTTTCTTGTGTGATAACGACAGTAATTTCACTATGAACAATATGGCTCTCATTTAATTAACTGTTGCAAGAAAAACTAACGCCATGTAGGTATTATGTAAAAGATACATAGGCGTGGGAAAAAACAGCTGATCAATAAGCTGTTATGTAAAAAAATACTAGAAATAGGTCAAATGTATACGTAGCTCCATTGATTTTTGTCTCTGGACGCATAGGCATAACTGATGACCCTGGTCAAGGTAGCAGGGAAGAACTGGATGTTAAAGGCCCAAGATCGGGAAAAAAGGCGCATGCAATAGAGGAGACTTACACTCAGCATTGAGTGGATCACTATGTGCTTAGCATTTTCTTGAAAATGTTGGACTCGGCTTCCAGTTTAAGATGTGCTTTACATGGAGCGATTGCCTATCAGACCTCCACATGCAAAATACTGGTAGCAGGACAGCACGACCCCCTTTGGTAAGACTGGTTGTCACTCAGCATTGGGTGGAAAACATCGTGAGGAAACCGGCATGTCCTAGAACTAAAAAATTACCATGAGACATACACCAGCCCGCACTGGGCCCGCGTGGTGGGTTACGGCCATCTCCCTCTCATAGAAAGGGCCTGAGTTCCAGCAGTGGGAACATTATACGCTGATTATGCTTATGCTATTGGGTGGATGAATACGGGTTGGAAACGAGTGAACAACAAAATTTGGTTTTAAGTATTCGATCCTTTATCTACCTATGTAGGTATATTAAAGTTCCTGAAGGTTCCTTTGCAGCTGTGTTTCCTAGCTTTTCTCTGTAACCTACTCAGGAGTGACGTAAGTAAGAAAATCAATAATATTGCGTCAGGCAGACGTAGATGTGACGTAACAGGACGGGTAGAAGTGTGCTGCTGGCAGAACACGGGTTAATTTCACTGTGGGGTTCAATGAGCTTAAGATTAGGTTTAAAAGTTGGGCATGGACAATTAAAACCGTTTTTTTTTCTTGGTACAATGAGGATATTCTTTCAGCCCGTTCAGAAAGGAATTGGCTTAAAATTTACATGATTGCAGGCAGATAGACAACACAATTAAAAAAAGTGCAAAAAATTTGGAAAGTCAATACTCAATACTCAATACTCAATCATTTAAGTCCAAAAGTGCACGCCTCATATGCTCATTTAATTCTATAAAAAATAATAATTAATAGAGAATTAATTGATTCAAAGAGAGAATGAGATGCAATTCCAGCTACTCTAATAATTTTTTCTGAATTTTTGTAACTCTATGGGTTTACTTATTAAAAAGTTGAAAAGCAACATTAACAAAAAAAACTATATTGAATTAGCCCGTGATTTTGCCAGGTCCAGGTTTTTCGCGTGCGGGCGTGTCCAACGTCCAAGCAACAAAAGATGCTTAAAACCGCGCGTGCGCACCGGTCATTTCTAACATAAAGTGTAATAACTTGAAAACTACCAAACTTATACCTAAATAAAAAATCGTGTGTGTAGCTGAAACCATACAGAATCAACAGGTGTTAAAACTACATTACAACTTCATAGTCGAAAGAACTGTAAAAAAATGTTAAAATAAGAATATGTGTTGAATTTCCGTAAAATATTTGTTCTTACTGAATTTTTGTACATTAATTTGTAGTTTGCGTCAATAAAACCTATTTATTATTAAACTAGACTATCTAAGCTTTTTTCTGATACCCATATGTCCATAATTGGTTTGCTCAGAGTAGCACAATACACCAAAACAAACACCCCATTCCCGCAACAATTTTGATGCCCCCTGCGAGGTCCAGAGGGCCGACATAAGGGTCCTCCCACCTGTGATTTACGAATAAGATTTAATTTATTTTAGATGATTATTGTGTGATTATATTTGGAATGATAGGTATTCATTTGTATGTAATAATTATATATATTTAACAACAATTCAATACCAGCATACCAAAAGAATTGGAAATAAAACGAAGCGTGTGTGCATTTAACATTTGGCCGATGCCTATTCGCCGTCTATGAAAACTGCCCACGGCTACTATGGTTGCCTATCAAAATGTCTTGCGGAACGAAATTAGATTACTGGTGATCTTGAACTATCTTCATAGTATTAAAACTTTCTTAGCGTTTTTAAATACTAATAATTAACTTATGTCCATATTACAAGCATTACATAATAGATTATTTAGTAAAAAATACGTAATTTAATACGAAAATGCCGGCGCGTAGCGTGTCGCTACGGCCTCAATTTTTCCTAACGAGTTTAACACAATAAAACTGATTCAAAACCTATGACACATATAGATATTCTAAAACCTTGATTAATGAGGATTTTTACGGTATATAACACTAATACATTGGGTTATTAATTAAGTCACCAACACATAATATCTAGGGAGCGCGCATCGTTCATAGAAAATTTTGAAGAAATTGACGGAGCGCTGACATTAAACTTTTTTTTTGCAAAAAATATTTATGGTCGACACAGATTATATCATACCATTGTACGCGGAAACTAATAAGGAGCCACCTGGTGTAATTTTTTGGCATCTGTACAGTGTGCCCACGGTATTCTACCGACCCAAAACGCAACAATCGACTGAAGCCAACAAAGTAGCTGGGCCGTTTTCTCGCACTGCAGCTCTAGCTACTAAAGTAGCTGCAGACGTATATACAATACAAATTCAATAAAAATACTCCCAAAAATAATAAATAATAATATTCATTTAATTCAGTTAAGTATCCATAGAGTTAAGAGTTACATAATATGGTGGGATATACAGACGTATATAGGACTTAGTTTTCGACAATACTGAAGAGTTTAAAAAAAATTGACTCCATTAGTTAAGTTTCTCGGGAGTTATCGTGACTTTTATGTTGTGTGATCGTGACCACGCCAGGATCCATACATACAGATACACGGACATCTACAGAATATTATTTAAACAGTTTTTTCTTTATTTTATATAGCAAAATGTCTTTTAAAAATAACATGAGTGTTGTAACTTGTGTTTTTTCTTGGCGTTTATGTGTGAATATTATTCTACAAGTGCGATATGAAGTAAATAGAGACATTTATTATCTCGCGCTTCGCTTACGAGGCGTGCAATTGCGAAATAGAAAAGCTATGAAAAGGAAAAGGAATTTAACTGTCGCAATTGTAACACGGCCTAGAACACTAAAAAAGGAAACCTTAACACCTAAGTGAACATTCCCAAGGGTATTTTTTAGTAATATGTCGTGTTAAATCAATAGCATCAGACGAAATTAGTCGAGGTGTATAAGCTACGATAAGATAAGATGATCCATAGTTAGGAATAAAAAGAAAAAAAAGAAAAATTGTTTATTCTGCACAAACAAAACGCACAATACAAAAAAAAAATATTGTAGACAAAATCACTAATAAAAAGTAGCCAGAAAGCCTCGAAGTATTCGTTTACGAATTTTGGGCGAGGGGTTCGTGTGATTTTTACTGAATAATATTCTTTCTTAAGGGGGATGCGCCAAGGTAGCCCGCGAAATTCAAGTTTTCTTACGTTTTTTGCAATTTGCAGGTCAGTATCAGGTTGTATGGTGATCTAACTATGATTCGCGACCGTAACAAATATGGCTTTACAGAATTATAATAATTAGAATCAGCAATACATCCAAGCAAAATCCATATTATTTGTTAAAGTCGCCAATCATATTTTAATCAAAATACAACTTGACAGTGACCTGCAAATTGTAAGAAAATTTGAATTTCGCGGGCTACCCTGAAGGTTCCGCCTTAATACCAACCCATTAGTCAATTTGCCCTCTAAAGCCACATTGGCGATCATCGTCTGCCTATCTTTTCTCACCTATGTTCGGGTCCGCTACCAGTCTTACCGGATACAGCACCAGTATTTTACATGAACCGATTGCCTATCTGACCTCCACAACCCAGTCACTGGGTAATATTAACCCCTTGGTAAGACAAGTTGTCGGACTTTCGGGCTTCTGACTACCCGTAACGACTGTCAAAGATCTACGAATGACAGCCGGTACCAACGGCGAGGCACAGAGGGGTCTTGGTATGTCAAGATGGTCACCTATCCACGAACCAACCGCGGCCAGCTTAGCTTAACCTGATCGACTAAGCTGTTGTTACTTGGCCGCAAGCATCTGAGGGCAATCTATGAAAGTATTGATACGGTAGTCCAATCCGAAAGCACTGGGGGTCTTTGCATATGTAATGTAACCTGTGGTGCTTTCGCATTGGATTTGTTTTTGTTTATTATGTATGTATATAATACTATATTTTTTCTAAGCAGGTATTGCTTTTATAGTATTTTTTTTTTGTGATCTCATGACATTTTGATAATTAGACTAGTAGTTGTAAACTAATATCCCACAATATTATGTAACTCTTAACTCTATGGATACTTAACTGAATTAAATGAATATTATTATTTTTGAGAGCAGTGGTGGTCCAGTGGAATCGGCCGCGACTTACAAGATGTAGGTCGTGGGTTCGAACCCAGGCAGGCGCTTTACTTTGTGTAAATAATTTCATCACCACTGCTCTCATAACGGTGAAGGAAAACATCGTGAGGAAACCGGCATGTCCTAGAACAAAAAAATCGAAGATTACAGCCCATTCCCTCTCAAAGAGAGGAGGCCTGAGTCCCAGCAGTGGGAACATTATAGGCTGATTATGTTATGTATGTATTATTTTTGGTCTATTTTTTTTTTCTCATCTCTCATGCTGGTTTTAGCTAGATTTACGGGCCAAAGCCAAGTAAATGCAGCGTGTGGTGTGTATTTAAGATGAGGGTGTGTTTTCTTCCTCTAATTATTATTATTATTATTGGCGATATAGACAATGAATCGTTTTCCTCGCCAACGACACAATAATTTGATTAGGTACTTACATAATGCATTGTATACCTACACTACTTAATACAGTCTTCTTTATCATTTACGATTACGTTCGCCTTGGTTACAGTCACCTTGCGGAAAATATCGAAGCAACTATTTATAGAACTATAAACGTAGACGAACATAAACTTAGGCCAGGATCACAAACTACAACGCGCCACGCGACGCGACGTGGCGCGGGAAACGGGTCCATTTTTTTTTTAAATTTGTATATACCAAATTAAAAACATTGTTACCAAAAAAAACAACAGACTTCCAAAAAAAAAACTACAAAGTGAAAAATAACTTGTAAGTAAATTCCGAAGTAGGTGTCTTTGGTTTTTAACCGATTTAAAAAAAAAGGAGTCGAGGAAGTCGGGTTGTTTTTTTTTTGTAACAATGTTTTTAATTAGGTCTAAATAAATTCAATAAAAACACGCTTCCGCGCGGGGAATTTGGCTCAGTTTCTCGCACCCGTCGCGTCGTCCACCGACCGATCGCGCACAAAATGTATGAAATTGCATTTTTTTTTTTTAATATTCGGCGATAAATTCAACGCTGGGGCTCCAAAATCATGTACCATGGTCACGTTGCGGGTCGATATCCCTGCCACCCTGAATTCAGTCGACACTTGAAGGCTTCCTATCAAAGCTATCCGGAAATACTTACAGACTTCGGTAAGGAGCTGATAAAGTTATCAGTGAACTTGTAGCTGATAATGACACGTTTAGCTAAGGTGATGATAATGATGTTGACTAACGGTACCTACCTACACGGTACTTAAAACAGCCTTGACTACCGAGTTATGAGAATAATTTTCTAGAAACTATGACGATGCTATCTAGGTGCTAATGACATCGTCTGACCGCTATCTTTAAATATGGGTATTCCCCAGTAACTACTAACTAGGATAAAGTACTGTCTTTTTCTTTCGTAGGTATAGCTCACGGACGTGGAAAGAATAGCCCACAAAATGTATTCAGGGAAATTAATTGTTATGGTGGAACCTTCAGGGTAGCCCGCGAAATTCAAATTTTTGTTTCGTTTTTTTGCGATTTGCAGGTCACTCTACAGGATACTGACTTGCAAATTGCAAAAGACGTAAGAAAATTTGAATTTCGCGGGCTACCTTGGCGCATCCCCCTTAACGAAGTTGATATATGTTTCTGATTTATCTTATTCCTATGTCATTTTCCGTGGTATGGCCATTTGATATAACTGTCAAAGAATGAGAGATTGTGATTTGAATACGCGGTCAATTTAAATTGATAGTCTTACTTAGCAATTAATTTCCCTGACTTTATAAGCCCGTTGGTCACAATCTTGATCATTTTGAAGAATATTGCTAATCCATTGCTTCTTAAGTTCAAAAAAATTGTCTGCTCAACAACGTAATTAACGCAATGAATGTTGTTGAACTGACAAAATGAAACCCATTGCTACTGTTAGTGTGTTAAGCAATTACCGAACTATAAGTAATCGATGCTCCTGTAGGCAATTTATGATTTCGTATGATGATATTTAAAGAAGAAAGCACTCAGTTCTTCCAACCGCCAGCTTCCTGACAAAAAAAATAGTTGAGAAATTCAAACGTCGAATCGCCATGACGCACATGCTAACGACCTCGCATTTCCGCCATCTTTTATTTCAAAGATTCATGTCCGTGCGTAAAGATGTTATGTAAGATACAATGGTTCCTTAGATTATAGTCTGCCAAATATTCTGGCGCAATGCGGAACGCTATCTAGGTCATATCTTCACTCACCTATTACATGATTAGTTAACTCTTTATCAGTATTTAGTTATATTTTATCAGTCAGATGACCTTGGCGCCGTTGATGAACATTTTTATCGTGAAACGTTACGTAAATGTCGGCGGTGCATTTCGCCCGTAAAAATGTTTTCTGAAAGTGAAAATCTTAGTTAAAGTAAGTACGTCTTGATTGGAAGTTTACTCAGGCCTCTTTTGTTTTTAGACGTTAAGCTTTTTCAAGGTCCTTTCTAGTACAAACATTGTGATAGACTGAACTAAAATTGCCACTATGGTTCATTGACCACAATAATCTACCTAAGCATTATTCAGCCGCCTTCGTGCACGTCCCCGCAATTTAATTTTAACATTTATGTAGGTACTGGAGGATCTCAATAAAAAGATTCAATCGGCATCCATATCTACATACCTACAGACAGTGCTACAAGGATCGCGCTCGAATGACGTTGACATGGGGCATGGGGCGCTGTTGGTAAACATTATGGAATTGTTTTTGGAAATGTACCTATTGAAAAACAAAGATGGTGGCCTAACAGCCCCCACCTAAGCCTAGCATCCACAATGCAGGCCAGTTCATTCCCCCGTCGTCTCCAAAGAGTCTTTGACCAAAGAGGATAAAACCAGTTAAACCCTCTTTAACCCACAGAGGTTAAATAGCGATTTACTGCGTAGAGAAAACAGCAAAGAGTTTGTATTACCTACTTACTACGTTAAGCGTGTATTATCTGTGATGTAGTTTCCTCGTGGGCCGATGGGTCACGAGTCACGACCCCTGGTATCGGATCGATTCAGCTCGGCGAGCGAACTGATATTAAAATAGGTACTACGTTCTATCTAGACCATTTACGATTCCGTTTCTGTACTACACCTCTTAGCGTAGGTACCTAGCTCTATCCAATTAAATTGTTGTTGTATTAGTAATTATCACCGACCCTTTTTCGGAGGAAACCACGCTGGCTGGAGAAGTACTGTTATCAAAATTAGGATAAAATAGACGGGAGAGGTGGATCAACACTGTTACTCACATCGACATGACTCATAATAAAAAGGCTTGGACCACTATGAGAAAGCTAACCACCAAGTCCTCTCAACCCGCCTCGCCAAACCAAGTCACCGCTAATCAGATAGCCCATCAACTGCTTATTAACGGTAAACCAACACGCCATTCCAGTAGTCACTAAGCCACAAAAACCCGATGGCGCCTGAGACGATATTAGTAAATCGTTCAACCTTTCTGATATCGTCGCAGCGATTAGGGATCTTAAGTAAAACCTCTGGCATAGACGACACCTCAGTTGAGCAAATTAAACAGCTTGGCCCTGTTGCTGTGTCGTGGTTGCTGCATCTATACAACAACTGTCTGGAATCAGCTTTAATTTCCTGTCTCTGGAGAACATCAAAGGTCATAGCTATGATCCAAAAAACTTGCGTTCAATATCTCTGCTCTGCCATAACTCTGCCATGACTAACGAGTATTATTGACCCGAAGTTAATCCCGGAGCAAGCAGGTTTCAGACCCGTCAAGTCTTGCTGCAATCTGACCCTCAAACTCGTTCAACACATTGAGGATGGTTTCGAGACAGGAATGGTCGCAGGCGCTGTATTCGTGGACCTGTCAGCAGCCTACGATACAGTCAACCACAAATGGTTTCTGTGGAAGGTGGATACATTGATCAGCGATCAGAATTCTGTTCGAATACTGCAAGAACTTCTCCACAGCCGCTGATTTTAGGTTCACCTTCTCTCGGAAAAAAGTCGTTGGAGAGCGCAGAACAGCGGCCTAACATCTCAAGGTAGTGTCCTGGCACCGCTCTTTTTTAATATCTATACCAATGACTTACAATCCAGTCCAAACACGTCCGTCTTCCACTATGCAGACGACCGTGCTCTCACCTCCCAAGCCACTACCTTTGAGGAGGTTGAGGTCCACTTGTCCGACGCTTTTGGTGATTTAGCCACGTATTACCTCGCTAACTCACTCAAGCCCAATCCGAGGAAAACTAAATCTTGCATATTTCATCTCCGAAATAGAGAGGCGCGCCGCAAACTCAACATCGTTTGGGGTGGGGTGTCCATCGAGCACAGCAACTACCCTAAATATCTTGGTGTTACTCTGGACAGTTCTTTAACATTCGGCAAAAACAGCAAGAACATCAAGCAAACGGTGCACAATCGCAACTGTCTTCTTCAGCGACTAGTCTCATCTAAGTGGGGTGCTTCGCCTGGCGTTATGCGCTATCTTTTTCTGCGGGTGAATTCACGAGCCCCGTCAGGAATCGTCCTGCCCATGCATGGTTAGTGGATATAGCTTTGAACGAAACGTGCGATCATCACTGGTTGCCTAAAACCGACCCCGGTACTAATGCTATATCCATTAGCAGGAATAGCGCAGAGCGGTGCCAAGCTCCAGCGAAAGAACCAAAATGGTCTCCGACACACGAAACCATTTCAACGATAATTATATCCTTGTGCCACAAAGGCTGAAAACCCGAAACACGTTTTTAAAGTGTGTCATTTCACTCACTGGCGAACGTTCTGAAAAAGAATGACTGAAGCTGTGGCGAGACAGTGCTTCCTTACCCAAACCATACGTTCAACCCGCTGAAGATCTCCCACCTGAACATGAGTTGCCCTAGGTAACCTGGCAGTCTTTAAACAGACTCCGGACCCAAGTTGGCCGAAGCAAGGAAAACTTATTCAGGTGGAGACTCATAGACGACTCCGCCTTGGAGTGTAAATGTGGTGCTGTTCCACAAACGAAGGGACACTTATCCTGCGTGTCCTGTCAGCTGCACGTTACAGGATTTAATGGACGCTAGTGATGGCGCCGAACACGTAGCCGAAATATGGACCGAGTCCACATTGCCATCGACACGTTAGGCAGAAGAAGTAAGTATCATAATCACACAGCTTGGTTTCCATAGAAAATTCCTAACTTGGAGATAGGACCATCACGAAACAAAAATCCTGAATGGAGTAGTATTAGCGAAAGAAATTTTAGAGGAAAAGTATTTTTTTACCATCATTTATGTTAAATAACTTACTAGCGGACCCGACAGCCGTTGTTCATACAAAAATCTTAAGAAAAAACACAAACTTTTTCCCATTTCTCAAATTACCAGTCTTTGGGCAACTTTTCCAATTTTTCTTTCCCTAAAAACCATACATACGCACACCTATAAAAAGAGTAGCACAACTCAAAATACCTCTTTTTTTAGGAACAGCAAAAAAAGCTTTTTCTCCTTTTCTATTTGACCGATTTGAAGTCATTGTTGTATGATGTTGAATATTAGTTTACTAAGACATTAATTTGCTCAATTAATATCTTCGTAAAATAATAAATAACATCATACAGATTCCGATAATCATAATAACTCGATTTTGGATTATTTTGAGTTGTGCCACCGTTTATCAAGATATAACGAACGATAAAACAAATCGATCCAAGCTCCAGCCATTCTCAAGTGACGCGCTCACAGGATGCGCATAACAACCAACAGCAGTATTTTAATCGTTTTGGGAGACCATTGCACGCTCATGTTTTCTCAAATGATAGCTAAAAAACACACGTCCGCCTATCTATTCATAAGAGCCAATGCCAGAACTCTCCAATCAGCTGATCGTACAATTTTAACTCGGCCCTAGAGATAAAAATAACTGGCCGTCATTGTCAGCGGAGACGAACGATGTCCTCAACGTTTATCTACGACTGTTATTGATATTCGAGATAAAGCAAATCTGGGCTGTCCATCATACAAGCCAAGATTATGAGAGTTATCCATAGACTCTTTAGTGTACATAGTTCCGGGTCTGACTGACAGTCTACGCACAGCGTACATCACTGCAGAATATTCGACATTTATATGCGCATAGTTAAAGTATGAACTCCTTGCTAGATTTTGTGTTTACTTAATCCAATGAGTAGCTATACCTAAAACGATGCCTCACTTAAACATTTATTTTTTCTTTCTTCACCTCTTGTCGCACCATGAGAGATCTTTGCAAGGCCAGTGCTAACGCTGTCAACGTGACTGAATTCTGGTCAGATCGATACGACAAAGAAGAAAGACTACCCTTCAAAGCAAGATTGAATGTTCTGAGTACGCTCCTCGTTCCATTTTAGAACTCATCCAACGTTTTCCACCAGGTGAGATCGGCGTCAAAAGTAATCTGCTGTGTATTAAAAAAAAATACCACACAGTATGATGATAGTGGAGGTGACAGCACAGTGTGCGCCGCGCCGGGCTTAAATTGGTGTATAGCCATAAGCTGACTGAAGAAAACTTAAGGCGACAATAAGTGCCAGCGACCTTGAGCGAGTGCGAGGAGCATGCGAAACTTTGAAGCGAATAAAATTGTACAGAGCGTTAGCGTCTACCCGGACATTGGTCAGCGATGGACTGCCGCCCGTCACCCGCAAGAGCCCCAGCTTCAACGCGCATCAAGTTTTTTCGCAAAAACAACCCACCTTGATTTATCGAACACAATACAAATAAAAGCCGTATACAAAAATTTGGATAATTAAATTGTCTTCTAGATGGTGCAGATTTCATGAAAATACGCCCGATAGTTTTTGCGTGATTATAGTTTCTGTGTTCGCGTTAGACATTACTTTACAAATTAATTACACTATGTTATAAAAATATAATTTCAAATATTCACACATCAAATTACGAAGAAAATAGTCTAGTTTATCATATATTTTTTTCAAACAAATAAGTCTATTCGTTTAGACGTGATGTGATGTTCAATTTGAAATCATTAAAAGTCGTATATCTGCGCCTTAACGACATCGCTTGCAGAGTTAGCAAGCTGAAGTGGCGGAGGGCCGATGACCGTTAGAGTCCTTGACTGGAGACCGCAAATCGGCAAGCGAAGTGTGGAATGCCCTCGAGTCCAGCTAGATTTACCGAAGACCTTAGAAAGGCGGCTGGGACAGACTGCAACCGGAAGAAAGAAAAACATGTTATTTTTGATTGTGTGTTTTGCAGACGAAAACCCTGCGGGGTATTGGGTAACACACTAACAATTGCAGTGCCGTTCATTATGACAATAATTCGACAAAATTCATTGCGTTATGCACGCTGTCGAGCAGGCGAATTTTTCAAACATAATTATGAAGCAATGGTTTGGCAAACCTATGTCCAGCAGTGAACTGTGATAGGCTGAGTCAGAATTGATTGACTGACTCAGGGAGACTGCGCAAATATGCATTCATAATGGAATAAATGAAGTCACATCGTTGGTTAGACCGACCGCGCCCATTACTCGTTGTAACCATCATATCATTTTAAATTAGTTCGTTTTTACCTTCATACCTACAAAATTACTACAATCATTTAGTCACGTTTCACGTTATCATAGCTGTCTAGTTAATTATCAAATCTTTGTACAAATTCCGAGGCTTAATGTTAGAGATAAGCTGACAACGTACCGGCGCCGCCGCCGCTCTTACCTAACGTTACATATTTCTAGTTTATGACGTCACATGTCATGTCTGAACGAATTCCGAAGATGACATGGAACTCGATCGAGCAAGTCACCCAACTACAGGCAGCAGCAGGCGACGTGTCGCCGCGACACTACTGGTGTTTATGTGTTTCTATGAAAACGACGTTTCGCTAGCTACGGAAAGTATTTCATAGAAGTACGATACAAGTCCGTAGTCGACTGCAGGCAGCAGCAGGCGACGTGTTGCTGCGACACTACTGGTTTCTATGTATTTCTATGAAATACCTTCCGTAGCTAGTGATACGTCGTTTTCATAGAAATACCTAGAAACCATGTAGTGTCGCAGCGACAAGTCGTCGCCTGTTGTTGCTGCCTGCTGTTTAGATGGTGCAACATTTATTGTCGCTTCAACTTAAGGTACCTACCCTATGTCACAAGTTAAATCGCACTATGTAAATCAAACTTAAAGAGGTGGGGGCTAGTTCGCCAAAAAAAAAACAAATGAAAGAATTATTGCTAAGCACTTGATAGTACCTACTATCATAGCATAACGGCACATTCAATTGTTTTTTGGCAAAAACTTTAGCGGTTACGTCAGAGTGGCTGTCGACAAAAAAATCTAACTCCAAGTAGACTACGGCAGAAAGGGCAAAGTCCGCATTTCCGCAGTAACTTTACGTAACACTTTAACGTTACATAACTGGAGGACATGGCAATGGCATTCCGAGTCTTGACAAGATTACGAGAGGGAAAAAAACAACCGACTTCCCAAAAAACATTACAAAGTGAAAAATAACTTTAATTTCGGTCTTTGGTTTTGTATTTTCGTTTTTTTTGCTACCGACTTCGGTCGGGTCCGTTTTTTTTTTTTGTAAATAAGTTTTTGTGTTTCACTTTTCGCTTGTGGTACCTACCTACCCCACACAAATTAGTTTTTTTTTTATTTTTGTCCGTTCCATGTTCCTTTTAGGTTATAGTAGCTAGACCCGCTACGAAAATACTTTATAAGTAGGTACTTACTTATTTCCGATAGTGTTCAGGCTTCCGTCAAACAATAAAAGTTTGAATTGGCTATATTATATGTCTGCGATTCGCTGAAGCGATAGCGATATAGACAGGATTCTTGGCAGCCACGCACTAACAGGCGTACTTATTATGGAAATGTGACCATAAAGAAATACGGAGTCTCCTCGCTGCTGAGCTTGGAGGTTGTATCTACTAATAATAATAATAATTTCTTTATTTGTATAGCAATTCTACGCACATTGTTTTTTCTTTATGTAACACGTTCAATGGGTCCATCAGGAATTTCTCAGTAGCAGTCCGGGTTCTCGATTTGTGCCCGGTTGATGGCAATAGGCTCGCCCTTACATGAGACTTTACGAGATGTGAGTTTGTTTGTTACACTTTCACTGCTAAACGGCTGAACCGATTTTGATGAAATTTGGTATGGGGATACTTTGAACCTTGGGGAAGGACATATGTTACTTTTTATCGATAAACCACCCGGGCGAAGCCGCAAGCGGAAGCTAGTAAATAATAACTCTCATAGCCCGACGACGGTGTAACGTTTGTAAGATTTCTATACCTATTTTCTTTTATGATTTTGTTATATTTAAGTATCCAATAACAATGCAAATTACAGGGAAAATAGTAGGCGGCCTCAAGCTCTCCTTATTACAGCGCAGCGTGAATAAATATAATGTTTACCTGCAAAATTATCATCTTTTGTATGACTGTAGAACCCTTTGAGGCTTAACAGGTAAATTTGCAAGAATATTATACACAAACGGATTAAAGAACTCACTTGCCATAAAGAAGTCTTAGCTTGTTTCAAAAATAAAAGTTGTCACCTTTTCGATCATCTCATCATCATCACTGACATTGCACGTGCCGCGATAAAAAAGCATGAGGAAGTCTATGCGACTATGGCCCAGCTGCGATTGGCGCCAAGTCGTCTTTAAATTTAGAACACCAGTGGACTGAGTAAAATAGTACATCATTATAACAATGCTAAACGCGGGCCTTGGACCATTCTGTGGTCGAGACAATCGAGACTTCCTGTTTTCATGCCTTTATAGAAATAAAAGGGCGTAAAATCTTGGCTTACTATTTCAGGGCAAGAATTATTTCAAGTTGCTCTTCATTATAGCAAAAGAAAAAACGTTCCCTGCCTCAAAAAAAAAAGTGGTCTATGTTCGCACGCATCCCAGCTGCCGTGCCTCGGACAGCTGTGGCGTGACGTCACGGAACCCGATGCCTAAATTACAACGCTCTCCAAGATTTTAGCAGGTCAGCCCAAGATTTAGGAAGGGGTCCCATGGGCTCAGGTATCTAGTCTACATCGCAAGGTCCACCCTAAATGGAGGACACGTCTAAGTTTTTAAGATTTTTTTTTCTTTATTAATTTGGCTCAAGTATCTACAATTTCAAGATCCAAAACCAGTAAAAAAAAAAATGGTGTGAGTTGGTTTGGCACTCACGAAAATTGATGTGTAAACATGTGAGCTCGCATCAGTTTGGTTCACGTGCTCACATAGACACGGGTCTTACGCTGACGACATCTGACGCTCGAAGTCTTACGCTTACGCGTCTGACGCTCGAAGTCCCAGTTAACCCCTACCGTAGACCGAGCGCTAAGATGTTTACACATCAAAAACATGTTGGCTATCGTCAGCTTAGATGATTTGGGAGTTCACGAATTCATGACTCCGGTGAGGAGAGGCACGGGGGTCATGAACTGCGCTTGGGTAAAATGAATCCACTCCGAACTGTGATCCCTGTGTATCCAGCAGGGTACCTAATTGCGTAACACATTAACATTACAGTTACGGAATGGCTTTCATTTTGACAGTTCAACAACATTCATTGCGTTATTTACGTTGTTAAGCAGACACTTTTTTCGAACAATATAAAGCAATGGATTAGCAATATCCTTCAAAGTAAGTAAGTATAACAACCTTATCGGTAATTATATTTTCGAGCCGTTTGGGGTTGAAACCCTCGATCCGTGGAGTCCGGGTGGCCATGTTTTGTTCAAGGAAATCTCCAAACGCCTGTTTGACACTTCCCGTGACCCAAGGGCTGGATTTTACCTTGGCCAGAGGCTAAGCATTGCCATACAACGTGGCAAAACCGCCAGTCTCTTGGGTACATTACCAGTCGACAGCGATGCGGAGAAATTTTTCGACGCCATTTTTTAATTTGTTAATAGTTTTAGTTATGTTAGGTTATTATAATAATTTTAATTGTAAATACTATTGTAAATAAATAAATAATAAAATTTCTTCAAAATGCTTCAGATTCTGATTGATAGTGCGGTACGCAATTAGGTTGCTGGACAAAGTCCTGCTTACAGCAAGTTAAGTTGAAAAAGATATTAAGCAGCTGGCACTAAACTGCATTGAAGTGCTTTTAATATGGTTTCAGGTACTCCAAACAGCCTTATCATCATTATTATAATCACCGGATATTTATACACATAAAGAAACATTGAACCGTTCCTAAACCCTCGAAGTAGGCAGGTACCTACACCTTACAAAATAAGACCATTCATCGAACTATCTGCCGTATGTCTACGGTGATAAGTTTGATATTAGCCCATACTTTTTGACTGGAATGATCCCAGCTGCGCTGACGTCCGTTATTTAACGAATAGAGAAAATGGACACCTTGATTAAATCGGTTGGTGCCGGATCGCGCGAGTGTAAGCAGTTAGAACTGCAGAACGAACAATCACTCGACAGTAGTGACTTGAACTCCGAAAACCGCCCTTATTACAACAATATAAAGCCGCTGTCAAAGTCATAATGGACGTGCGTTAATGCGGTTGATGCCGACTTGCTGAGTCAATGCAAGCCTTGTCGCGCGGTCAAGAGTGATCTAAACTATACTGGATTTGGCAGAATATTTTATCACTTCTGTTATGACTGAGTTTGACACGTCGTTGCTGTTGTAACTAAATGCCAACAGCCGCTTGGGTAGATCGCAGGTTAAGCTATGGTTGCCGCGGTCGCTTCCTGGATGCATGACCATCTTTACATATCGGCCCGGCTGTCATTCGTAGATCTATGACAGTCGTTACGGGTAACTAGAAGCCCAAACTTCTGATAACCAGTCTTGCCAAGGGGTAATGTGTTACCCAGTAACTAGGTTGTGGAGGTCAGATAGGCTGCAGTCACTCCATGTAAAATGTAAGAGGAGTGCTGGCCCAGTGGTATCGACCCCGACTTTCGAGTTCGAACCCAGGCAGGCACTTTACTTTGTGTATTTCATTTCATCACCACTGCTCTCAAAACGGTGAAGGAAAACACCGTGAGGAAACCGGCATGTTTTAGAACCAAAAATAGAAGACATGTGACATCCACCAACCCGCACTGGGTCCGCGTGGTGAATTTATGGCCCACTCCCTCCCATAGAGAGGAGGTCTGTGTTTGTGTGGGACACCCAGACAATGGATACTGGTATCCAGCTGCCTCCGGTTAGACTAGAAGCCGATCCCAGGGGCGGGTCCAGGATTTCATTTTGGCGGGGGCCATTCTGACAAGTATCAGAGCTAGGGTTAAAATCACAAGTAAACAATAAAAAAAAAATTGCTTTGACCTTTACAAAATAAACGCCTTGTGCCGCTTTTGGCAAACTTATCTATAATTTTATCAACATCAACTGAGACATCCCTGTGGGTGTGATAGGAGTGCAAGTCCGCAAAGCCGCTGCTCCCCTGTCCGCGTACGCTGCCATGTTTTTAAGCGGCGTAGAGTGGAGAATGACCTTTCGGCTGAATTGAATCGAAAAATTGAGTCGAAAGTATGGAATTCCTGAGTCTTTTGGGGGGAGGGCATGGCCCCCATAGCCCCCCTCCCTGTATCCGCCAATGGCCGATCCCAACACATTTGGGACAAGGCAGGCAGATTGATAGTTGCTTTTTCCCTTACAACTAGCGCCGCTAAATGGCAAAGATAAAATTGGGCCCACTATACCTAACTACGAGTACCATTGTTGGGAATATTAGGTAATCAAGTTCATGTCAATCAGCATCGCCATGGGCGCCGGCAAGTTTATTTTCAGGGAGGTGCACCTTCAGCTCCATCAAGCGAGCTCGATCATTTTTGCACTTCACTTCGGATATGTTAAGTTATCGTTTGTCCGTTCATACAAGGAGTACATACCTTTTCGACTTATGCAGAAAAGTTTAATAATTAAGAGAATGTAGGATGCAAAAGCGAGCGAAGAGAGCTCGATAATTTTTGCATCTCAACTCGAATGGGATAGGTTTTATTTTGTCTATGCCTTTAGAAAGAGGATTAACTGTGTCGATATAATTAAAGAAGCATGAATTAAGATAGAGTAGGATGCAAGAGCGAGCGAAGCAAGCTCGATAATGTTAGCACCCCGCCTAGGGTCGAGTAGATTTTCGGAAATGGGAGTTCGGTACTTTGACGACTAATGCACAAAAGCTTTAGAATTGAGAGATTGCTCGAAAGTTAAAGTATCTCGCCTCGAATAGGTTAAGTTCTGTAAAGGCGATACCGGTTTTTTTTTAGTTTTGAATGTTATTAAATCTAAGTATATTTTATTTTGAAGCAAGGGAGGTGCAAGTGCGCCCCCTTGCATCCCGCTCTCAGCGCCCATGAGCATCGTCATACAACATAGCTATGCTGGCAGCCTTTTGGGCACTTTTCCTGTTGACAAAGATGCTAACGAATTTTTTGATGCCCTGATTCTTTCCCCTCTCCTTTTTATACATATACTTGTACATATTATTATTATTATTCTAAGACTGTCAGCTTTTAAATTAAGTACCTATGTAAATATTTATACAGTGTAATATCAATAAAAATAATATATTTTTTAAAGTTTATGTTATTATTATTTTTTATCACAAGTCGTTCCTATTCAATGCAGTCCATCTGAAAAACTTTACTTTCCTGTAGCAAGCCATTAAAGGCTGAGAGAATAAGAATAACGCTTGAGTAAGGTTAATCGGTAAATCGCAGGTCAATGCCTTTTGTATTGCTGAATTATTGCTGATGGCCATGAACTTCAATACATAATGTCGAATGTCATTCAGAGGCGCAGACAGGATCTAATACTGCTTAGAAACAACCTTTTATTTATCTGTTTTGTATCTCTCTATCTACTTATGTGTTCTGTATACCTACATAATCTCAGATTTAATAAATAGTTACCTACAAGCCTGCAACGCCTTTCTACAGCTACGATTTGACCTAGAAAGAATACCTAATCAATACTTGGACTAGGACCGATCAGTGCCTGCCAAGTAAAATATAGCAAAATTGTCTTTGGCAAATTGATAGGTTTATCGAAGTCCAAAAGATCTTTTGGAGTTTATCTGAGGGCTTTAAAGAACATGTATTTAGCACATACCTACATGGCTAAAAGACATTTTAAGGTAAAAAACGTTCAATTTTATATTTTACAAAACCAAAACTTCAAAATCCGTGTTTCAAAAGGACCCGGCCATTTTGACAAAATCCAAGATGGCCATCTAAATAATTAAAACAAACGTCAAATGAAGCTAATACGGGCTTCATGGACTAGAACTATTACAAAAGTTCTAAATAACATAACACGTGTTACTCATTACACGCGTTGAATATACGCGATGATTCAGTAAATCTACACGACATTTAGCCGGTCTGCAATTTAGCTAATACACACTCATTTCTACCGCTTGTAACTAGCTATTGGATTTTGAACTTGACCTTCTTACAGATTAGGTCGATTTTAGTTTAGACTTCCTGCTATTTAACTCTACCAGGTATTGATTTTTGAATTCTACAATAAAGGTCTCTTTCCTTTCAGCTGTTTAAAATTAGAACATGAACTTTTATATAATATCATTGACATGAACGAAGTGCGGTGCATACTTTTTGGAAACGTTGGATAACGTTTTTAAGTATTGATTAACAGCTACTGTATAACCATACACTTTTGACGTTTAAACGTCTCCGTAACTGTAAGCAGCATTTTTTGATAAACCCCTATAAGGTTATGGAAAATGGAAATTATTTTACTGCCTTTTTACAGAGCTCTGTCTACTTTATTTTAATTAATAAGTTACAATTGCATAGATATCTTACAAAACTCAATTCATTTTTTGTATATCAATACGTCAATAAAAATGTGATTATGCCTACCTACGACGAGTTTTATTTGCCCTTTTATTTATGTGAGAACACGTTAAGAAGCTTTGTTAGCTCGTTTCATCAACAATTAATTAAACCTAACCTAAAAATGTATTCCGGATGCCAACTGTGCAAAGTTGTTATACCTATTAATAGATTCTTTTGACTTTAATACTATTTTTATTGCTTAGTAAGTATGTAATTTAAGGAAAACAATAACTAGCAACACTTCAAGAAAAAACTTATTCATGAGTAATGAAAGCGCAAAGAAACCATCATTCAGCCTATCTATACCTATCAATAGCCAAAATTATAATATACCAAATTTATCAGATAGAGGTAAAGAGTTAACGACTGTACCCTTGAACTTTTTCGCGGAAATACTTAGATTACGTAACCTAACCAACGAAGATATCTGTTACCGACTAACGAATCGGCGACTTGCTTGGATTGTTCTATTTCTTGATTACCTTACCAGTAGTTACCTGCTTATTTACTTACTTTTCGTAGCGTTGTTATGTTGTCCATTGGGTGCTACGGTCTGCGGGTCAATCACAGCAGCGTTTTGGATGTAATATACCTACTTCAACTTCAATGGATGTTATTTAACATCAGTCACTACATTAGCTCGTGATCACTTAACACGTAACAGCTGTAAAATGACGTCACTAATTTGACGTGGTGTTACTATGTCACCATCATAGAATTTGTGTAGTATTGTAGCTAGCCCCGCTAATTAAACTGTTATCGTGAATGACTTAGAAAAGATAATATCCCTGCCTGCCCCTTTTTTGTCCCGTTCATCTACAATATTCTGAATGGGAACATTATTTCCTTAAGGGAAAAGGGAAGTTGTAATAGGTAGATCCCCACATTTTATTGATTAAACTCATATCCTTTAGATAAATTCATGAATTAAAAATGTGTACCTATCTAGAGTTGAGAGAGAGTGGTCTTTTTCCTGGTGTTCCATATTTGAATTGTATTAGGAACGGCCCAAATTAGCTGATCACTATTGGTGGCTTCAATACCTACTTCAAATCAATGGGAGGAGACTTCCATTTAGGAAATGTACTAAGTAATTTGTGAACAAAATTAATATTCTGTCAATCTTATGTAATTTAGAATGTGTAAGTATGCAGGTGTTTACTGTTTAATTTATCTAAGCTTGTTTTCTAAAGATTTTAATATGGCTAGTAGGTAAAATAAGAATAAAATACAAGAAATATTTATTTAACATTTATTTTCTAGAATAATAACTCAAGCGTGAGTTTTTCACACCAAAAAACTCACACCGAGCAAGAATGATGTTTGACAGGTCCGTTGTTTCCGTGAACCTGCTCTTAGTAACACAATGTTACTGATGTTATACATGTGGATTGAACTACATTGCATAGCACTTTTTAAAAGTGAACTAAAATTAAATTCCTACTAGGTCACCATGCACATTCATAGCACATATACATACTGGATCGTTACATAACAGCTCTCAATCACATGATTTTGGATTCCATAGCTTTTAAACATGATTTTTCATAGCGTTCTGCATAGATCACTTCTTTACGTACAAGGTCTCACTCCCAATGCCACATAGGTTAAGTATTGTTTATATAACCATATAACAAGAGTGAAAATCTAATATTTTCACAATATATTCACTAAATGAAGTCTATTCCAACAGTTATGTTAAGACATTATCATCACTAGAGGTACACTTCAACCTTGGCCTCAAACATTGAATGAAATGAGGTTGTTACATAACACAACACTGGCTGAATGAGTGATGATCACAGGCAAAATATATTTAGAAGAAACTTCAGAACTCAACTCAAGATCTAATGAATTTAATTATGTAACTTTTCAGCGAGGTGTAGCCAAGCATTATGTAATACCTAATTATTTAATAAAACAAAATAAATGTTGGAATTGGTGTACAACGCTTTTATTTAACTAAAATAAGTTACTAGGTTAATTCCGCGTCTAATAATACATGATTTAAGGGAGTGGCTATCAGAGGTGATTTGGAATCACAATTAATTGTAATTATGGTAACAATTCTTACATTAGATTTAGAGAAGCTTCTTGATCTCATCGTATAACACAAGCACGAAAGCGCCTCCGGTTCCTCTGAGGACGTTGGAGAAGGCTCCCTTGAAGAAGGCGCCGGTGCCCTCTGTCTTGGCGATGGTGGCCCAGCAGTGGATGGTGCCCTTGTACAAGATGTCGGCCTTGGCGCGGCCAGACTGCATCATCATGCGCCTACGGACCGTGTCGAAGGGATACGAGATGATACCGGCGACGGTGGTGACAGCCTGCGCGATAGCCCAGCTGATGACGAGCGGTGTGTTCTTGGGGTCGGGCAGCATGCCACGGGCTGTGTCGTAGAAGCCGAAGTACGCGGCACGGTAGATGATGATACCCTGTACGGATACTCCGAAGCCTCTGTAGAGACCGCCGAGACCGTCGGACTTGAAGATCTTGCCGATGCAGTCGAACAGGCCCTTGTACTCGCGCGCGTCAGCCTTGCCCACGTCGGCGGCCAGACGGGTACGCGCGAAGTCGAGCGGGTACACGAAGCACAGGGAGGTAGCGCCGGCGGCACCACCGGACGCCAGGTTACCCGCGAAGTAGCGCCAGAACTGAGTGTGCTTGTCTACACCTCCGAGGAACACCTGCTTGTACTTGTCCTTGAAGGCGAAGTTCAGCGCCTGGGTGGGGAAGTACCTGATGACGTTGGCCATGTTACCACGCCAGAAGGACAGGGGGCCCTGCTCCTTGGGAATGCGGACGAAGGCATCGACGATACCCTTGTAGCGCTGGTCAGCCGTAATCTGCTTGCTGACATGCTGGACCTGGAGCAGCAGCTTGACGCGCTCGATGGGGGCGACGGCGGTCTTGGAGACTGCGGCGGAGACACCGCCAGCGATGAAATCTTTCGCGAACGCGACCGGATCAGCGAGGTTCGACATTTTGTTCGATTAGGTGGGTGCTCACTTGGTAATTACCTCGCGGGTCGAGGTGGAATCTACACACACGGAATGGAATAAATCACGAAACACGAACCCCTGAATTTAAATCAGGAGATTTAGAGTAATTTCGTGATCTCGGGAGCACAGGGGGTAGGTGTGTGCCTTTTTTGAAATTCGATCGATCACGTTCTCTCGCAGTTCTGCCCGGAGGAGCGGCGTAAAAGAAGGAAGGAAGGGGCAGATGTTGCCAACCGCACGGAAAAGCACCACGAGGTCAGGGTGGTCAGTGCGATTTATCTAATTTCCACTGATTTCTAAAAATAAATCGGTCGTTTTTTAATGTTACACTTGCAATTACTGCAAGATTATTATTCTAAAAATCATTTTACAGATATATATTACAAGTGCAATAGTAACAAAATCATTAGAGGGTATGTTTTGGGACTTTGTTGAGTAAGAATCTATATAAAATTATGAAATGATGAAGAACCAAACATTAGTAAGATTTTTTGAAATAGATTAGATCTTTACATCAACCTAGGAAGGTATTTGAAACATTTTGATAGGTAAAATTCTTACCCTTATTTTTTTAATAATTACAATATTAGGGTAAACCATCAAAGTGTGAAAGCACTTTAGTGACGTGCACAATTTGCGTTTAATTAGTGCTGTGAATGAAATGAAAGAAGTTTCATTTCATACAATTTTAGGCAATTTTGAGTTGTTTCTTTCTAATTAGGCTACTAATTTGAAGATATTTTGAATTTTGTCATCATTTCCTAACCTTTTTTTAAACTTATAAACCACTATAACTCAGTCAAATAAAAATAAGAAATTATCACAAAAACAAAACGTAATCAGGCTGACCAACCTCATTCTTCTTCTATGACATTGATGAACTGTTGAAATTCTACATTATCTGTGCTGAGTAAGTAAAAATGTGTGTTCCTGAAGTTTAGTTTTTGTTTATTTAATATTAATTGGATATAATTGTTGACAGCGCCATGCAGATGAGTCGCATGGGCTCTCCGTCGGTCGGTATGGACGACGACACAGGCGCTGGCCACGCTCTGAGCGACTTTCTCCTCCAACTTGAGAACTACAATCCGTCAATACCTGACTCAGTGGTTGCACATTACCTGAATATGTCTGGTTTCGAGTCCCAGGATCCTAGGTAACTGTTTATATGCTTTCCCTAATCATCAGAAAGTAGACAGATCATTGAAAATTACATATTCATCATCATCATTTGCAAACCTGTCACCATTTTATCAATCTATGTTGGCCTGCATACAATTGTTTATTTTTTGTATGTAGTCATGGGTGTAATTATTTACATCCGTGACTTACCTTCTAGAAGGGCAGGAAAAGGTGTTACTCAATCTGGATAGCTAATTTATTCATTGTTAAGTGATAGTCTGACATATACATGGTTATAGATAAACAAACTTGTTTTTTAAAATAAAAATATCATGATACTACTAATTACAATAAATACTTCATGCTTCCCCCGTGGGCTTTCTCCAAGTCCACCCACTCAATTCAAGTCCACTCCATTTCAGGACACAAAGAAATAATTTTTAAGGAAAAAGTTTGTAAAAACTCTAAACAAGAACTGAATTATTTTATGAAGGCCATTTTAAATGATGTTTTGATATGGACAGTAGGCATAACTATTGATTTATCAATCCCAATTGAGTTATTATAATACAGGCAATTTACAGAAACCTGCAAATTTTCCATTTGAAAGAATATTATACTATTTCTTATGAGCCTTCAGCAAAAGCTGTACATGTTAGCCCCATGCTTCATAGACTTCTAGGCTTTTGGGAGTATTTTCTAAGACTACCATCATCAAGATCTGCCTAGTCTTGTCCTATTTTTGGGGTCGGCTTCCAGTCTGACCGGATGCAGCTATACCAGTATTATATGTGGAGCGACTGCCTGTCTGACCTCCACAACCCAGTTACCGGGTACACACAATACTCCTTATTAATACTGGTTGTCAGACTTCCGGCCTTCTGATGACCTGTAAGGACTGTCAAGGATACAAATATGACAGCTGGGACCAACAACTTAACGTAATTTCTGATGCATGCAGGGGTTGGTCTTGGTATGTAAAGATGGTCACTCATCCACGGACCGACCACGGCTAGCGTTGCTTAACCTGATTGATTGACCCATGCAGCTGTTATTACCAATATATGAAAAATATACTTAGTTTCAACACTGTCTCTTAATAACTCCATGAAAACTAACATATTACTTGTAACATTCCAGGTTGATCCGTCTCATAGCGCTGGCATCTCAGAAATTCCTGTCCGACATTGCCAATGACGCCCTCCAACACTGCAAGATGCGGACCTCGAGCCAAATAACGCAGACCTCCAAAAACCAGAAGGGACCGAAGGAAAAGAAATACGTAATGACCATGGAGGACTTAGCTCCAGCATTACAAGAGTACGGAATCGTTGCAAGGAAGCCTCACTACTTTGTTTGATATCGTCACAAATGTAGATACTGTTCTTTTGGCGTCCGCTTTGGGGAAAGCGAGTTCTCTTCTGCTAACAATTGGTATGGAGTTTATGTTCTTCATTTACACGATAATAGATTAATTTTTTGTGAGTATGTTAGGGTTACCACATACTTTGCTATTTCTTTTCTTGACAAAGTTACAGCTCAAACATTATAATATATATTTAGTAACAAATTGCATAAGCATAAGGCTTGTTAATTCTACGGGTCAGTTTTTAGCCCTAATTGTTTAATTAATCCTAGTTCTGTTCAGAATTATACATACTGATACCGCTTCCCTTATGCCTATTTTCTGTCCGTAATAAGATTTTATTGGTTACCAATTTGTAAACATTAAAAGCCATTAACATAGTATGCAATGCTATGAAGATTTAGGCAAAGTTATGACTGAGTTACTCTTAACCAACAAGCCTTGGTAAGTTATAGGAATCTGGCAATAGGAAGTGCAAAAATTATTTAAGAAAAAAATTAGGTATTGGTAAAATATGTGCTTGTTTTAGTCCTCAAACAACTTGAAGTTCAGTAATAAGAACTATAATATAAGATTTTTGTATCTATTTTAGTGATCATTCAAATAGCATAGACAAGGGAAATTATCTCAGTGCACTAATTGGGCTTAATCACAAAAAAAAAATGAGTAATTTCAAACAAAAAGTAATTTATATATTGTAGAGCATATTTGAAAGATTGACACATTTAAATACTGTTGGGACATTTTTGAAACTTTTTACCACTACTTGGGACATTTATGAAACAATTTGGGACAATGTGAGACATTTTGACATTTATATTGTAACCTCAATATTTATAAGTATTGTCTTTGAATTATCTGTTACAGAAAGTGTCTTTAACGCGAGTCGAAAATTATTGCCATGTATTTGAAAAAAAAAAAAAACCCGCCCGACCTAAATGCTATCATACATGGCCAGCTGTACCTTCAGATCCGTCTGATCTGACCAAAATCCGTATTGTGTGTGCATGTTACGGCCTCAATATCAATCGCTTACGAGGATAGGAGCGACAATTCCCTGAAATGAAACGTTTGAAAACAGATACGTCAGTAAGCGTCAAACTTTATAAACCCTCGCTCCCACTGACACGTGAATTTGTTACTGCGCAGCGACTCGCCTCATGTTCTGAACTGACATAAAGCTAGCATCAGGCTGTACGTTAGTCGAGTTCGTGTTCAGATCGATCTCACCATGTATGGTAGTCTTTAGGTTGGAATCTCGGTAAGTGTGGTCCTGTACCACTCAAAATGTTAAATGTGCTTTTACGAAGGTGACCGCAACCTCAAATCGCAAAGCCAGACCACAGCGACTCGACTGGTTTCTCTGTAGTTACATAGACACCAGTCGTGTCGCTGCGGTCTCTTATTGCGATTGGGCGGCGTAGCCACTGCGGTTTGCGGTTGTGGTCGGTCGCCTGCGGAAGAGCACCTTAATGCCTCTAACACTTATTAAAAGTTAATATTTTAATATAATGTAAACGATGGTGATGATAATGTTACTAATACTGCTTAAAGTTTAATCACTTAATGAATAATTTTTACAAAAAAATATGCAGCAATTCTTTACACTTCTCTTTTCTTCTTAAAACATTGTAGCAGTCTGTGTAATGACTGCAGAATGCGTAGCAAGGCTATAGAAACGGAAGACAAAATGACAGATTGTAGAAAGAGTTCTACGGCGCGAGGTTAAAGTTCAAGATAAGAATGACCTTTTTGTTAAGAAAGTGATTTGTCTTTTCTTCGTACAGATAGAAGTAGTCACGAAAGCTCTGCCTAAGCGCTATACGCTGCATTAACACCACGCAAGTAACGCGAAGAAAATCTTGTGCAGTGTTCATCCAGCTAAAATCGCTGAACTGCGCTTTATGACGGCTAACGAGAGAGTTCCGCCCTTAATAGCTTAACAAAAACAATCGGGCCGAAATTAATAAATATTACTTAAGACGTATTCCTATAGAATGCTGTTAACTGGCGCCAATATGCCAGCGCTTGTTGTCAACGCTGGTAGGCAGTTTTCATACTTTTAACCAAGTCAGCTAGAACCGGTGCCAACTAATCAGATAGGAACTTGTAGTTGCTTATCGGCGACGGTTCGCTTTGATTTGGCAAAAAGGATGAAAACTGCCTGCGCCGACCAGCGTTGACTTGGATATATTCGCGTCTCTATCTTGACCTTGTAGTTTGGCAGAAGTGCGACAGTGACAAGAATAAAGCCGAAAGTGATGCACGTCAGACAACTATAAATCTCACCATACTAAATGTATGAAACCGATACCGTTCTGATGCGTCACAATACAACACGTCAGGCAAACATAAATCCGGCTAACGGTCACTTAAAACTCATGATGTAACATTTATTTGTATCGACTTCAATGTACTTTAAAACTCACACAAATAAAAAGTAATGAATAGTCCCTATTTTCATGTAGCAACTTTTTGATAATTATTATCATACCTAACATTTAACCCAAACTTATGGTTTAACATTGCGTGTGTTATTTAAAAAGTAAATCTTAGTCATCATGATCGTCTTCCTACCTTTTCCCTTAATATGTTGTGGTTGGCTTCTAGTCTAACCTTACATGGAGCTACTGTCTATCTGACCTCCACAACTGGGTACAAAAATTATATGGAATAAATGTGACAACGCGAGCTGACTAAACGTTATTTAATAAACTAGAGGTTTAATTTTCAAATGATACACGCAAAAATAACATGACATATCGTCGGCCTAATTCCTTAACCTGCTAAGTCAATTTTTTGGCAAAATTTACTTTTTATACCAGCAAAAAAAATAACTGCGATATTAGCCGTTAAAGGTGACAAATGCTATGCCCGAAAAAGTGGTTTCTGACCACCAGTCAATCTCCACAACGCAAACCTGCTAAATCCTGTTGGGACCACAGTTTTGTACTGACAACGTTCACAGACCCACGTGCCGTTTGCGTCGCGTCAAAATCTAAACACCATACTCAATTTAAATAAAAAAACTGCTAAGTCCTCAAGCAAATTGTAACTTCACCTCGACAAACTGCTAAATAATTGTTTTTCTAAATTTTATAAAATGTGTATAAGTTATGCTGCTACATTATATTGTTAAAATATCAAGAATAAATTATAGAAACCAACGGGATTTTCAGAATTTTGATTGCTAAATTAATAGAGATATTATTCAGATTTTTCTTTGTCAAAATGGACTTAGCAGGTTAACGAATTAGGCCGACGATATTGCCTTCATACGCAGTGTCCATTAGATTAGTCAAGTTCATTACAACTTGCAAAGCATACAGTATAAGTTTTACTCCATATTGCGTTTGGATGTGTATTTGGTTAATGGCTCAAGTCAGGCCCCCTATTCTATTGGATTAATACCAGGAGAAATGTGGGTGTACCATACGCCTCTGCCTACGCTTTAAAGGAATATACAGGCGCGTTGTTATGTTTTAAAATGAGAATGTAAATCTACATTCTCATATTTTGAAAACAGTATCGGCCATAGTTTGAATTAAAAGATTTGTACCACTATGGAGTAAATAGATGCACTGCGGTATTAATTAGAATATTACGAATATTATATTATCTTGCATTATTAACATGTATTTTTATATCTATGTACTTTTTACGTTTACATAGGCTAGCAAGCTTGGGACACCCGACGCCACGAAAGCTCATACCGTGTCGAGTGTTCCAAGTCTGTTTCCATCCTAAATGTAACTGCAATATTATTATATTAGTACCTGTATCCCGACCAATACAATTTGACAACTGGGTGCGGCCTCTGAAAGTGCTCTTATTTCTTAGCAGTAAGGGCTATTTTCGAAGTCAAACTATTCCTGTTGACTTGTTGTCATCTGGCAATATTTCCTCATGTAATAACGTTTTACAAAAATACTGTGAAGTATTTCAATTAGTGACAGTACCTGCTCTTAGGAACGAATTTTAATATGGTACAAGTCTGAAATATCGATATTTCAGAATCGGTATCCCCCACACGGTAGATTTTGACGTCCAAATTTGGCCCGTGTGAATAAACTATTAATTTTCATACATATTAATGCCTGTACACGTGTTGTCGTTGTAGTACGTGGCAGGGGCATTTAGGGGGGGGGGGGGGGGGGGGGGCATTTGGGGGGGGGGGGGGTCATTCTGACAAGGTTCGGAGCTAGGGTTAAAACAACAAGTAAACAAAAAAAAAAATGTTTTAATTAGCTTGATTTATTACAAAATAAAGTTAACGCTTCTTGGACCGCTTTTGGCAAACCTATCTATAATTTTATCGACATCAACTGCTGCTGAATTGAATCGAAAAGTTGAGTCGAAAGTATGGAATTCCTGGGTCTTCTTGGGGGGCCATGGCCCCCATAGTCCCCCCCCCCCGGTATCCGCCAATGGTACGTGGGATCGGGTCTCAAGAGGCCAGCTTATACAGTTTTTTTTTAATCTCGGTCGTGTGTATTGGACTGTTCAACGCCATGTGACCGTAGGCATACAGATGTATAATTAAATCGGTCCCGTAGTCAATAATATAAAACATGAATATCCTAATGAAAAGGTGTGTAAATGATTAGCAAAAATGGTATTGAAAAGCAATTAAAAAGTTATGGAAGCAGAACTGATTAATAGTTTAAACTCGAAATCGAATACAGATCAGATTTTCAATAGAAATTGAATATTCTTAAGTAATAACTTTTGTGATGGTGCTGATTCTTTTGTGTACCGTCGCCAGCACGAGCTAAACGAAACTGTCAGTTTTCTCCGAAAGATTTTAAATCTTAAAATGTTGGTGGTTAAGTTCAAAATCGAATGAGAAAATCTGTCAATGTGTGGTAACTGGTGTGCTTTCGACTGTACCAACTAAACTTATATCTGTTATCGCTAACACAAGGCGCCACCTAAACATACAGTTTCCTCGAAAAGCGGTAGCCGCCACATAACGGCCGTCTGTCATGAAAATTATGGCAACGGTGTTTGGTTTTGCGGTATCAAGGAAAACACACCAACTCACTTTCATGAGTAACGTTTCAGTGACGTCATTCGACAATAAATTGCGAACGCTAAGTGGCGGCGACCGCAGTCTAAAGGCAGTCAAAGGCAGGCAAAGTACAGCTGGCGAGGCGCAGCGCAGCACATTCGTCACTGCCAAACAAATAACGACCTTGCAATAATTGAAATAAAGTCGAAAATAAATAATTAATTTGACTGCCTCGTTGGTCTAGTGGTCGCAAGCGCTACTGCTGAGCATGAGGTCCTGGGTTCGATTCTCGGGTCGGGCAAAGTGTTATTGGGTTTTTCCATCTGGAATTTCTCGGTAGCAGCCCGGAGTCTGGATTTGTGCCCGGTTGATGGCAATAGGCTCGCCCCCTATTACATGGGACTTAAACATAGCTGGCGAAATGTGGGTGTCCCATAGGTACACCTCTGCCTAACCCTTCCGGGAATACAGGCGTGATGTTATGTTGTAAATTAATTTCCATTAGCTCGAGAGCGCGTCTAGGCGGAAAGAGGCGCACGTCAGGTTATTCATTCTTAACTTTATTTTTAGTCGCACAACGTTGATATTTGTTTGTCAGTGCCAACCGCGCCGCGCTGCGCCTCGCCAGGTGTGTGCCGGCCCTTAGGAAACCCTAGCTTAATGAAAGACTAAATAAAAGCGCGCTATTGGATTTTCAACTTTCGGTGGTGAGCCGAGCGTTGAAAATCCAACGTCGCTGTCATTTTCTTGCGCTGTCTGGTATTATGTTACAGCAATATTCTAATTTAAGTTTTGTTGGTGAACACGAGACCAGCTCCCAATGATTTTTTTTTCATAAGATTATTAAACTTGTGGATGACTTTGTGAACATGTTTCAATAATGAAAAATATGTAAAAAATAATTTGCCACAAAAAACACATTTAAGTATTTAGAACTTATATAATTGTAAACATTATATTTTGCACGAAGCCAAGTGTGGAAGCAATAATAATAAATATTTAAGATATGTTAAATTGTTAATCTCATTAATTAAAAGTCTTCAAAATAATTGTATTCTGGACCTCTTAACGTACATAATTGTATTAGGTATCACTTTTAACACTCAACCTTAGGATGGTAAATCAATTATATACGTTTATGTTTTTTTTTACGATTTGATCACGTTTTTATTCCGGTTCCGAATAGTTTCGAAGTCAAACGGAGCTTGTAAATCTAAATTGAATAACTTTTCAGACGGATGTTCATGGACTGATCATGCGGACATTTCGAAATTCGGACGCCGCTCCATTTGACCCCGAAACCAATCTAGGAATTCCGAAACATGTCGTGAGGAAATACACGCGTATCTACGCTATGTATCACGAAAATTAAAAATGTTAAGTCAGGGAAATTCATTGTTAAGCAAACAGTGACAGTATGTCGTCTTTGTTTCTTTCCCTACCTATCCTTTATAGAAGTTAGAGCGGCGCATGTGTAGTTTTAGTATTCATTTGCCACTAAAATCTTACATCAGGGAAGAGCGACCGTGAGGTGGTCGCTTGACAGATGCCCGCTTTTTGACACCGATCACGACGTGGTCGCTTGAAATTCGAGAGAAGTGTCCGTTTATTCGAATCACAACTGTCATTCTTTGACATTTGAAATGTCTATAACACGGCAAATTGACGCAGCAATTAATTTCCCGGACTCGACATTTTTAAAGATCAAAGAAAAAAAAAAGAGTTAATTCCACAGAAATTTTCACGAATTATTTTTGACAATACTTTTTGTCTAAATGTATTTAAAAAGGAAAAAGATTTTAGCTTTTATTTAGTAAAATTATAAAAAACCTGTGCATTGTTTAGGCGACATGACTATTAAAATTGAGTAGTCGAAACTATTAAAATATTTAGTATATTTTTAAGTTTAATTTTGTTGTTTTGTATTGTGGTGAACACATTGTGTCCATGTCTACGATAACACGTTATAGGAAAATCATTAGTGATAAGGGTATTTGAAATAAAGATTCATTAAACACAATTGTTTGTATTTATTTATTGGTAGGCTAGCTGTGCCTAACCCAGTAACGGGTTGTGGTCAGATTTGGACTTCTATTCCGTAGGCATAAGGATGGCAAAGTAAAAACGTGATTACAATACCAACTGTTTACTGCAGCTACCATTTGTTATGCTATCAACGCAATAGAAGACAAAATCGGTTGAACGGACTGTAAAAAAGAATTTTTCAATTTCTAATCTTATTTAAAATGAAATAAAGCTTTCAACGATTTGAAACGTATAGTTCGCGCAAAACTTCATGAGCTCTCGGAAGTTGCACGCGAGTGGCTGCGCAGAATGCATCATAATATAATTATTATGTGTCAGAGGGAACTCTCACAGATACCATGCGCGGTTTCGTTCTCGGGCCTACGTTCAGCACGCGTAGCATGACCACCATAGACACGGGTTTTGTCGACGGAAGAATAGACAAAATGACAGATTGTGGAGAGATTTCTAAAGAAAGCTGTAATTTTGTCTATTCTTCCGTTGACAAAACCCGTGTCTATGGCGGTCATGCTACGCGTGCTGAGAGCTCTTAAAGTTTTGCACGAACTATACAAAAGATTGAAGGTCTTGTGTAAGTAACAGAGTTACATCCATACTAGTAACTCTATCTGTCTGTATGTTACCTTTCACGCTTAAAACACGAACGTATTCCGATAAAATACGGTGGCAAGGAGATAGATGGCATCCTGGGGAAGGACATAGGCTACTTTTTGTCTCAAAAAAATACGAATTTGTTTAGAATTACGTGTAGAATCAACCCCTTGACCGATACCTAAATCGCCACTCTGTATAATAGGTACGGAAAATTCAAAAGTGCACGCCTCATAATCGCATTCAATTCCATAAATAAATAAACTACATTGAATTAGCCCGTGATTTTCGAAAGGATTCAGTTTTCGATAATACTGAACCGATAAAAAAAATGGACTCGATTATTTAAGTTTTTCGGGAGTTATCGTGACCACGCCAGGGTCCATACATACAGACTCACGGACGTCCCCAGAATATATTTTTTTACAGTTTTTTCATACTTTTAAATAGCAAAATGTCTTTTGAAAATAACATGAGTGTTGAAATTGAAACTAGTGTTTTTTCTTGATATTTGTGTGTGAATATTATTCTACAAGTGCGATGTTATGAAGTAAATAGAAACAGTTTTAGCTCAAGGAATTACTTGTTCTTTGTAAGGCGAGAGTAAAGCACTACCTCACGCGCTTCGTTTATGAGGCGTGCAAAAGACTAGGTAGATGAGGTGAAGGCAGGCTTATCATCAGGGCTGTCGCACAGCACGGTCGTCACTGCGAAACAAATTTCAACATTGCTTTCCTTAAAATAAAAAACTTAACTCTAGCCTGAGATGCGGAGCTCTGTGCGCTCTCGTAGGAGTGCTCGATATAAATCGATATGTGATAAAATATCGATACATTCATTTGATATATCAAATCAATTCGATACTATCGAATCATTTGAAGTCGATATACAATATCGTTTTTTTTTTTTTTACAATGGTGTGCTGGTGCCTACGCTTATGTATGGAAGTGAGAGTTGGGTGTGGCAAAAGAAGCATGAAAGTAGAATAAATGCTGTGGAAATGCGTTCCTTGCGAAGCGTGTGTGGTGTGACTATGAATGATAGACTGAAGAATGATGTGATAAGGCAACGGTGCGGTTTAAAGGAAGATGTAGTGACAAAAATTGAAAAGATTATGCCAAGATGGTTTGGTCATGTTGAGAGGATGAATGAAGGGCGATTAACAAAAAGTATTTACAAGGCAGATGTGAGTGGAAACGCCGGGAGGGGACGCCCTAGGAAAACATATAGTGACCTTATTGGTGATGTTCTTCAGAAGGGTCAGGTGCGTAGTACTCACAACCGGCGTGCGTGTATGACCAGATGTATGAACGTAAACGAGGCAAAAGGAGTATGTATGGATCGTTGCAGGTGGCGTTCTGTAGTTTCTGCCTACCCCCATGGGAAGAAGGCGTGAGTTTATGTATGTGTATGTTTCCTTAAAATAAAAAACCTAACTCTAGCCTGAGATGTGGAGCTCTGTGCGCTCTCGGGCTAATGAATTTATTGGAACGAAGTTCCTTAGCGCACGGTACGGACTTGGCGGATCGGGGGCTAGGCGAAAAAAAGTGTAAGTATACTCCGTCACGAGCCTTTCTTTATTTTTTTGTTTGGTTGAACGCGCTAATCTCAGAAAGTACTGGCTGGAATTTAAAACATCTTGTTTGTGTTGGATAGTCCATTTATCGAGAAAGGCTTTAGGCTATATAACATCACGCTCAGACCAATAGGAGCGGAGCATAAATGAAAAAAGTTGCAAAAACGGGAAAATATGATTTCTTTTGAGAGCTTCCGTTGCGTGCGCTGCGTAAACGGTTAAAGTTCCGCAAAAATCATGTATGACGGAATTGTTCATCATTAAGAGTTCAAAAAAAAAGTCCGCGACAGCAATATTTTAAGGTTGACTCAATGTAAGTAACCCTTTTTGTGGTGATCATGGATGTTCTAAATATAAGTACCTACTACGAAAGGAACTTCGTTCCAACCAACCGAGTGTTCCACGACACTCACGCATTTATTTATTTTCAACTTTATTTCATCATACGCAAAGGTATATATTCGTCTGGCAGTGTCAACCGCGCTTGCAAGATGAGCGCCGGCACCAAATCAATCATCTTTTATCCTTAAAGCAAGTCAACTGCTATTACTTCTTCTTAGCATAATTGATTGCAATTTGTTTGGTCCACTGTCCGACGGCCTCGTTGGGCAGCTGTTCAGCGTTTCCCATGTGGAAATCCTCAGTAGCAGTCCGACTTCAGGATTTTTTCGCAAGGCACGCTTCGTATTTACTGGGGGATAAATGATCCGCGACATGTGTCGCTTGAGATGTCGGGCGATGTCGACCGACGTCACTAGACATCTTGTACCTCCCATGACCTAAGATCGTGTAGGAACTGGGAATCGAACCAGTGTCCTGCAGCAAGAGCATGCTCTCCAGGATTGTATTCTGAGTAAATGATAAAAGTTAGTAAAAAGCTGTTGTCCAGAAGAAATAGTTTATTAAAAACAAAAAAAAAGTGTTTTCAAGTAACAGATGCATAAGAGATACTTAGTAAAGTTTATAACAAAATTCTATTGTTAAAAACATAACCCTTCTGTGCAGTTGGGTAAATAGTAAAACAACTATAATGCCCGCCTTCGGATCGGGCTTACGTACGGGCGGACTCCGTTTAACTCGTCGCAACGGCAATCTTCATAGAATTGCTTCAACTGTGAATAAGCGAACAGAGCGGAGCAAAAGAGTCCAAAGAGTTACAAAAGTGGTCACAGAGTTGAGCGGAGTTCTAACGGATTCCATAAAGACTCCGCACGACTCTCAACGCAAAATTTCATAACAATGCTTCCACCGTGAACGAGTAAGCGAAGCGGACTGAGCGAGTTAAAATGAGTCCGCTGTGGCATTGTGTTGCGCATTGTATAGTCTTGAACGGACTTTGCTTACACCTCGCCCCCTTCGCCATCCCTGCCCCTTTCCTCGCCCGCTTTCGTCCTTGTCCTTTGTCAGTCAGTTCAGGACGCCTGCACGCGTAGCATAGCCACCATAGAAACGGGTATTTTCGCCGAAAAAATAGACAAAATGAAAGATGGTACCTAGTCAAAAAACTTTAAAAATCTGTCAACAAACTGTCATTTTGTCTATTTTTCCGTCGACAAAACCCGTTTCAATGGTGGTCATGCTACTCGTGCTGCGTTTGCGAAACGTGTCGACATGGAGCTGTACATTGAAGCAGTGCGCGCAATCTGTGCCACCGAGTACATTTCCTCGCTCTTGGCTGCTGCCAATGGAAGGCAAACAACTCGCTCATCTGAGTCCTCTCATTTCCCGCCTAGCTCACTCCTCGAAACTCGCCAGCAAAAGGCAAAACCCATTTTTTACTGAAACTCTTTCCTATTAAATAAATAAAATAAGAACTTTTATTTCCAGACTACATAGGCCCACATTGTGTTAATATCTAAATTAACTTATAAACTATGTTAGTATATAACAGAAAAAAAAAACTAGAAAAAAAAAGGTGATAATATATCGACCACAGATAGTTTCATCAAGCCCCATGCAATACATGAAGCTTGATAAACCTATCCTTGGTAGACCCATCCAGCCTTTCAGCAAACACCCTCAAGGAATGGATGGTGAGGACTCATTACCCCTTTCGCAGTGGAAGGCGGGCATTAGTCAGACTTTTAATTAGCTGCAGTAGAAATAGACCCGACTGTAATTACGTAACAAAACAAATTATTAAACTTAGTAATAAAGAAGTTTAAACCCAGCGTAACTCACTTTCAATCACTCTAAATTATTTTGAAGTAGGTACCTATATTACACATATTACACACGTACATTGGTTCATAATAAGTTCGAAAAATTTGTCTGCTCAGCAACGTAAATGAAAGCCAGAAAAAAGAAAAGAAAAATAGTTTATTCTGCACAAACAAAACGTACATTACAAATAAATGACATTAAAATACACACACACAAAATAGCCACCTAGCGTACGTAACGTAAGTAGGTACGTACGTGTTACGTAATTACCCCGCAGGTTCGCACGGGCGATTTTTATCGTGCACTGGATTTACATCTCTCGGTGTTGAGACGAGCTTTGAGAATACAAAAGAGGGCATCCCAGGGCGTCAAAAAAGGGCGGATTTTCAACCCTCTGCGCTAAGCAGTGCGTTGAAAATACAGTACGCGGAAAAAATCACTGCTTTACTAAATCGGCCGTGGGTACGTAATTGTTTTTTTGCAACTCTTTCTTTCCATTTATTTAATTTTATTAGGCTATACAAATTTAAATCCTGTGTTCTTTCAGTCTTTTATATTTTACTATATAAAATCATTTGGTTGTCTTTTAGGCTCACAAATAAATAAATAAATAAGAACTAATATCACTAAGAAATCAGTATTACAAGAATCTCACAATGTTTCAAACACCTACACTTAATTAAAAAAATAAAAATAGCACATGAAAATAGTATTTGACGTTTTAATGCTAGGGGGTCAATTATAAAGTGGGTTATCATCGAGTTACCCCGTAACCGTGTTGTGGAGATCAGATAGGCGGTCGCTCCAAGTATAATACTGGTATTCAGCTAAATCCGGTTAGGCTGGAAGCCGTAACCAATATAGTTGACAAAAGGCCAGGCAAGCAAATGAAAGTGGGTAGACTTAAATGCACCATAAATGCTAAAAGTTCGAAAATTGACCCCTTGAGCTAATCGTGGATCTGCCACTGACAATATTAAAAAGTAATAAAAACGTTTAGCCATCAACTTTCTTATAAACTGCCTTCAAATGCTCTGTCATCGGAGTATTATCGGTCTCCATAAACAACACAACTTCCAACGTATCAGGCGTCAACAACTTAATGTTACGCTTAATTTTCTTTACATATGGTGGCTTTGCAAATGATATCCGAGCTAGGCTAACAGTTTCAACGGTTAACTGTTTGTTTTCTACGTCACAAGTGCCTTCTTCAAGGGATGTGAGTCCAAAGTTGTGGCTGACCGTGAACGCCAGCTCGTTGGAGCCAGGCTTGATGCGTAAGAAGCCACGCTCTTGGTGCATCGGGGTCTGCTTCTCAGGATGCTTTGATTTTGATATGAAGTTGAACATCGGCTGACCTGGAATTAAAGAGACAAAATGTGTGAAGTTCTACCATGAAATTAAAGATAGTATTGTAATGGCTGCTAGTGGTCTTTGGTTTGTTTTACGTAGCGATAATTTTTATAGCAATTTCTATTATTTGAATGCAATGAAACAGTTTTATTTCTTGTTGCAGGTTTTATATGTAGGTAGTTTCTGTCTTCTCAACTTAGTATTCATAAAATTATATATTTAATTCATAAATGTGCATTTGTGCAAATAAAATTGACGAATTTTAGTTTACATAACTGTTTCTTTTTCCACAAATATTACATTGGCAGCTTATTATAACACGATAATAGATAAAATTATATTTTATTACATCATTTTACCGACTTATGGCGATTTTCCTAGTGAAATTTAAAACGTAGGTAGAAATTGAATTCTTTTTCACTTACGCACCGATGCAAGAAAATTCCAATTCTTCATGGTATTGGAAATCTGGGATGTTAGGGTACGTGCCCCGCCCTTCCTCAGTAGCCCAGCGTCCTGCCAGCCAAGAAATGGGGATCAAAGCTTCGTGTAAAGTAGACATAATTTTTTTTTTTACTGTTTTCGCGACTTTTTGATTAAAATCGTATTCGTTCACAGAAGAATTAGTGAATAAGAATGACAATTCTTTAAATGATACATCTATGTCAATGTCAAAATCTCTCATCTCATGTCAGGCATGTCAGTCATGTGACAGTATTGCCAGTGTTGGTTGGTTTATTTTATATTAATATTTAAAATATGTTGACTTAAAAACATTTTTTTTTAGTTTTAGACGGTTGAAAGTGTTGAAAGACAGTATGTACCAAAGTTTTCACTTTAAACAGGTGACTTGTAATAAAATACATGGGATTCGAGAAAATACAATATTTATGAATTTCTGAAATTACACTTATTTCGTCAGTAAATATCACTTTTCTCTAAACTCTCAAAATTTATGGCCATCATTGCTATACCATTGGATTCCTAATACTTTAACAAACCCTACGATGCAACCAAATTTTCTAAAACAGTTAAAAGTTAGAGGAAGAAGCCCAGCTTCGCACAGGGAGCACTAACTATTTAACACCTACAGCTACCTACCTACCTACCCTACCTACCTACCTACCCTACCTACCTACCCTGCCTACCTACCCTACGTACCTAGCCTACCTACCTTACTTACTTACCTACCTAACCTAACCTAACCTACCCTACCTACCTTACCTACCTACCCTACCTTACCTACCTACCCTACCTTATCCTACCTACCTACCCTACCTACCTACCTTACCTACCCTACGTACCTACCCTACCCACCCTACCTACCTACCTACCTCTTCTGTCTCATTCACTCACTTTTTTTTAAATTTCATTTTGTACTGACTTTGTCCTGACATTAAAGAACACAAAAAAAGAGAATTATCCAATTTATTGCAGTCGTTCGGAAGTTATGCGCGTACCTACATACATTTCGGCGATTTTAAAAAGTTATCTACCTACTTAAATACATGAACTTTGAAAAAAAATATTAGGTATTATATTATTTATATTGTTAATTATCTAATTTTCTCAAAATTATACTACATGACGTACTAATTACAGGTAATATATCTTCATTTAATCAGCTGTCTGTCTGTGCTGTCCAAAAATATTTAGAGCTGCCGATGAAACAGTCGAATAATGCTGGCAAAGGTCGAATTTGCAAATTGTTGAAATATTTAAAAATTGTGTAATATCGAATTATTTGACTGGTTTAAATGTCATCCCACTACTTTCTAACCTCCCAATAATCCATTGCAAATTAGGCACGCAGGCGCTCTAATTATAGTGCTGGTCATCATGATCACCTGCTACGATCCACGGATTTTGATGGATATTCCTTACGTTGCTTCATAGGCTTGAAAATTCGTCAACGTAAATACCGCAATGAAGGTTGCGGAACTGTCAAATTGAAAGGGATTCCGATTAATTTTGTCTTATAGGTGCTGGTCAGCAAGACGCGAAGCGGCTTTTGAGTTTTTATCATGACCAACCATGACCACAGAGTACTTTTACTAACATGACTCACGATCTACTCGCCTGTTTAGTGTACCCTCACGATGTTTTCCTTCACCGTTTTGAGAGCGGGTAATGAAATTATTTACACATTCCCAGCTGTGGGACCATTATAGGCTGATTATGCTGAGGCTATAAATAAGCTATGCAAAAGATATTGTGAATAGTTCTTGTAGATTTACCCATAGAAAAGTTTATATTTTATACCAAAGAGATTTTTAATCCTTTGTCTTTTGTAATCTTTCAATTTCTTAAACTTCAAAATTACACAAAATCCTAAGTTGTAATCAGCTTGTATCGGATAAATATTATATTCAGCCGAAAGACGGCCATTGCTGGACATAGGCTTCCCCCAAGTGTCGCCACATCGACCAAGTCCGTGCTTGCATCCAGCGAATTCCCGCGACCTTCGCCTGGTCATCGGTCTAACTTGAGGGAGGCCTAGCATTCATGATAAACGATAAGAAAATGAAATCCTTTTCCGAAGATGGTGAAGTGAACTTACGCCGTCGTTCCAACTCTGTGAAATCAAAAGAGCGCCATACCTTTAAAAACTATACCATGTCAAAAGACACAAAAGACTTTATTCAAAAGATTTGCTATAGAAAAACAGCCTCAATAGACATGACCCAGTATGGATTCATAAATGATAGCAAAGTAAATCCTGTGAACTATGTGATCAAACCACTGAGAGAACAATTGGAAAAAATTTGCGGTAAGTTTTAGACGGGGACCAAAAAGTTTTCGGTATAGTAAAGGTAGACCCCTAAGGAGAACATTGATGACCTGAGGTCGCGGGAATCCCCGGATGGGGGTAGCGCAGAACGAGCGTTTTAATTGTGCTTGGGGGAGACCTATGTCACTCCCGATGTTGATGATCGTAGTTTGCTGTTTAGGCACTTTTAATTTGTGGGTGGTTAGTGATTGGTGAAAAAGAAATCGTTGCCCTTCTACTGCGTATTTATTTGCAATGCAATGAAGATACTGGTACTACTAATGAATGTACTTTTAATTTTTCAGTAAAATCCGCGTCGGTAAAACACCGTATACCTTCGTCTACCTCTCCACGAACGATGGCTCGTGAGGTTGTCAGCCCTGCAGAACAGGAACCGATGACTTGTACTCCAAAATCCGGTTTATGGACACTATTTTGCATGTCATACTCGTAGAACCAAAGATTCGAAGACATTCAACATCTACCGACCCGCATTGGGCCCGCATTTTGGATTGCGGCTCCTCTCCCTCTCACCGAGAGGAGGCCTGTGTCCCAGCAGTGGGAACATTATTATGTTATGCGCTAAGGCAGCCTGCGAAATTCAAATATTATTTTCCGAGCCATTGCGTAAACAATCACCAAAGACTTTTAAACATGTACTTACGAGCAACCAGGCTTACGTAAATAATTTTATTTTTACAGCCATGAGTTATCCTGGGACGCATTCGTCTCGTACTCGTTTCCGTAAAGTGAGAATACAAAGTGATCCAAGCCATGTACCGGCTTTAACCAGAGAGAAGAAAGTCAGATTAGTGTCACCAATAAGAGCCAAGGGTGAAAACGTAGGCAGGAAAAATTACGTTCGACCAAGAAAAATGAATTTAATAAAATGATCAGGCTATTATAATAATTAAACGAAATAAGGCTTCGATGTTGTTTAATTTTTGGAACGAAGTTCCATATCGGACGGTACGGACTTGGCGGATGGGGGCTAGGCGAAAAAAAGTATAAGAATATTCCTTCACGAGTTTCCGTCATGGCTCTTTCTTTATTTGTTTGTTTGGTTGAACGCGCTTATCTCAGGAACTAGTGATTGCAATTGCAAAAACCTCTCTTTTGTTGGATAGTCCATTTACCGAGGAAGGCTTTAGGCTATATAACATCACGCTACGACCAATAGGAGCGGAGCATAAAAATCATGTATGACGGAATTATTCCACTTAAAAAGTAAAAAAAAAGTCCACGACAGCATGTCTATCTTTTAGGGTTGACTCCATATAACCCTTATAATGGTAATCAACGTTCTATGGATGTTCTAAATATACTACGAAAGAAATTTCGTTCCAACCGAGTGCTCCACGACACTCACGCTTTTTTTTTATTAGGAAGAAGTTATCACCTCAAAACTTGACAAAACAAAGACATGGCGCCACTATCGCATACAAAGAACAATGTTACCAGGAAAGATAAATAATGTAGTACCACCTTTAGCTAGTTTACGAAATTCCAACAAATCACTAAACATTGACCAAGCTAACTAGTCTGTACATTGTCCTCAATGTGACTGAGCTACCGAGCTATACGAGATCAATTATCGAAGTGCTCAATTATGAAGGAGTGGGCTCGCGGGCTCGCTATCTACCACCATTCATAACAAACCTTTATGATTACAATAAAGAGGAATAGCTTATCAGTTTGTTTGTCCGGGGGGAGAGGTTTAATTCTTTAGGACTAGACATCCGTAGACAGGCACGTATACAGAGGGGTGGATAGTTGGGATTTATCCCCCCCCCCCCCCCCCCACGAAAACTGACGTTACATAAAATAAACGCAATTTTTCACAGAGTTCACATGGTTGTTTCAATGTTTGTCCCCCCCCCCCCCCCCCGAACCAAAAGGTTGGATAGGTGCCTGTCCTTAGATGTGTAGCCTGGACTTTAAGGATAAATAAAGGCTGGTTTATATTTGTATTTATGTAGGTCAGATAACACAAGTTGTGAACAAAGGTCTTTATCTAGCCTCACGTTACGCTGTAGGTAGTCGTAAATAAAACACATAACTTAATATTATGTACATTGTAATACGTCTTGGCATATATTTGAACTAGGCATTTTTATCACAATGGCAATTGCCACTCACATGGCCTGTGCAATTAAAATATTGGCTATATGCAGGCGGGAAATGGCACGTACAAGTGTTCGCCGCACACTTAGGCATGGAACACGCCACCGCTACAGAGGCTGCCTTACGTTTTTCCTGTAAGCTACTAACTTTATTTTGCTTTTCAATTGCTTCATCATCACGGACACAAGCGTCTTTAAAATTAGCACTGGTGTAACCACTTATCCATTCGATTTTTTTCTGTAAGCACGTCTTGGAGTCTATTTTATTTTCTCTTTTTTCGTTTTCTTTTTCTTGCTTCTTCATTGTCTCGTCGCAGCTGCAGTCTTCCTTTTTCTTTTTTTCTCCGTCGCAGCTACACTCGCTAGGTTTCTTCCCGATTGTTTTAAGAATGAAAGTCTTGCAGTCTGTTTTAATTTCTGGTTTTTCGTCGCAACTGCAGTCAGCCTTTTTATTTTTCTCGCCGTCGCAACTACACTCACTAGATGTCTTCCCGATTGTTTTTAGAATGAAAGTCTTGCAGTCTGTTTTAATTTTTGGCTTTTCGTCGCAACTGCAGTCAGGCTTTTTATTTTTCTCTCCGTCGCAACTACATTCAATAGGTTTCAATCCTATTTTTGTTTTGTTTATTGTCTTGTCGCAGCTACAGTTACTAGGTTTCTTTCCAACAATTTTTTGACACAATCTATTGTCTTTTAGCTGCCAAGTAGTTTGGGCTATAGGGCCCGACGATTTTATTGAACGTACAGGTGACTTTAGTAGCGTGGGAGGTATTGCTAATAATTCTGTCATAGACTGTCCTTCCGAACGTAAATATTTTCTAGGTTCAGACGTTTCGCATCGTTTTTTTGAACAATCGGTTTTTTGTCTTAGATCTATTGGCTTCGTTTGGGAGGCTGGTTCGATTGAGTTGGCTTCCGAGTCGTCGTCATGTTCACAAGAAGACACATTCCCATTGGCTATCGGGCTTTGCCGGGTTTGGATGTTCTGTTTGTATTCCTCCGAATATTCCGGGTGGAGGATGTTCATTGCTTCTAGGGTTAGTGTCTGTATAATTTCTCGGCAATTTCGTATTTCATCAATCATAGTTTCTAATTCTGTAACCATGCAGTTTGGTGCACAGGATGGTGTTTTCAGCTCTTGTTCTAGAAGCGATGTATCGCTTTCTACGCATTCGATATCTAAAGTGCAACATGTACTTGGAGCGCCGACCCTCAGAATCTGGCTCGTGCAGTGGCACGAACTACATTCGGAAGGGCTTAGCTCGTTAACCTGTTTTGAACTCGAAATACAAACGACAGCAGCTTGGCGTAAATCTTGGATTGCCACGGTCTCTAAGAGACGCCGTGATGATACCGTGCATCTTGGCTTTGGTTCTGTCTTTTTCTTGCAGGGCATTGGAGTAAAATGGACAATGAGACAAAACTAAACCATTACTATTGGGTTTGACTCCTATTTAGAATTTTGCACAGTTTTGATGTTGAATTTTGAAGCATTCTATTTGTTTATTTACCTAAAATTTCATTTGCATTTGACAGTAGTTAGGTGGCAAGTGTTGACAGATCTAGACACAGTCTATTATTAAAACGCATTTAAGAAAAATCGACCTTTGAGGTCGACCACGGATTTATTTAACTAATGGCTGGCTTTTTTACTGACGTCACGCAAAATCCTGCATCGCGCAAGCAGAGTTTAGCGCGCTACTAGCATATATACAACGTCCCGACATCAATCGTCGGGCAGTTGCCCACCAGACACGACATCCGTCTGATCGGAGGATCCTCCCACCCTGTTCCTCATACCTCTGTACTGGTGACCCCGAACATGAACATCAGCGCAGCCTTCGTGCAAACTACATTAGCGTGACGTCATCTTCACTTCCTTCAAGCTTTCGAGCGGCGAGTCACATAGCCTGCCAGCACCCATGGCTACAACGGGTATCCTAACCACACGCATGCAGCGCGAGCGCATACCTAGTCATCACCCTCAGCCTCATCAGCAACCTTTTGGCACAGCACACTTCACTTTCGGCCGGTCAACAAGAAGAGCTCTTAATCCCTCTCCTGGTCGACGCCAGCAGTCAGCCTCAACCCGGCGCTGTACCATATCCAACGCACTAGAGCACACTGCAGCGCCAGCAGGACTCACTGGGGAATCAGGCAGACGGTTCCGACCCACCGTGAACTATGCGACACAAAAGAAATGGGCCGAGCGTACGTAGCGTATGAGCGGCGCACTAATAGTAGACCATGGTCTGAACAACGTTTGTTCTAGCAAAACTGTGATTCAAATGTCACCGTGTTTAAATAGTTAAGTTATCCAGCGAGTCGTTGCGTGTGTATCAAGCATGAGAAAAGGGAGCTGTTATGTGATTTTAGCTTAGAATAATAACGAGGGTTTTAGATGTCAGTAAATTCTAGCTTTTACGGAGGCGGCAACACCGCGTCGCAAGTCTATGGAATTCTAAATAAAACACATTAATATTGTGTAGGTTTATTGTATTGTTTTTAATTTTAAAATATAATGTATAAATTACCAAATGCGTTATCTATTTATTTACATAACATATTTTAAACTAGTTATTTCTATTGCACTGGCAGCTGCCACTAATTTGGCCAGTGCAATCAAAATGTCTCGACACGTACAGTCGCCAGCACATCAAGTTACCACAAACTGTCAGATTTTCTCATTCGTTTTTGAACTTAACCTTGAACATTTTAAGGTTTAAAATCGTTTGGAGAAATTTGACAGTTTCGTGTAGCTTGACCTGCTGGCGACTGTACAAGTGTTCTCGGCACACGAAGGTATGTCACATGACATCGCTGCAGAGACCCATTTTTTTTTATCACTTTGGTTTTTCTTTTCTGCTTCTTCACAGGCTCGAGGGTCTAAAACTACTGGTTTAACACAATAGGTGTCCATGCCACTATTTTTTTTCCCGAATAGTTTCTGACTACTGTTTTTACTGTCTGTTATTATTTTGCTTTTTCATATCTTCCTCACAGACGTAATCGGCAGGATCCCTGGGTGCAATACAAACACAACTTGTGTCTTTCTCACTGCTTTTCTTCTCGGACATTTTCTGACAGCAGTTTTTACGCATTTCTGCATCACAGGCGCAATCGTCAGCAACTACTGGTGGAATACAACAGGTGTCCTTGTCACTACTTTTTTGCCCGAATACTTTCTGACAACTGTTTTTACGCATTTCTGCATCACAAGCGCAATCGTCAGCAACTACTGGTGGAATACAACAGGTGTCCTTGTCACTACTTTTTTGCCCGAATACTTTCTGACAACTGTTTTTACGCATTTCTGCATCACAAGCGCAATCGTCAGCAACTACTGGTGGAATACAACAGGTGTCCTTGTCACTACTTTTTTGCCCGAATACTTTCTGACAACTGTTTTTACGCATTTCTGCATCACAAGCGCAATCGTCAGCAACTACTGGTGGAATACAACAGGTGTCCTTGTGACTACTTTTTTTCCCGAATACTTTCTGACCACTGTTTTTACTGTCTGTTATAATTACCTTATTATTTTGCTTTTTCATATCTTCTTCACAGACGTAATCGTCACGATCCCTGGGTGCAATACAAACACAACTTGTGTCTTTCTCACTGCTTTTCTTCTCGGACATTTTCTGACAGCAGTTTTTACGCATTTCTGCATCACAGGCGCAATCGTCAGCAACTACTGGTGGAATACAACAGGTGTCCTTGTCACTACTTTTTTGCCCGAATACTTTCTGACAACTGTTTTTACGCATTTCTGCATCACAAGCGCAATCGTCAGCAACTACTGGTGGAATACAACAGGTGTCCTTGTCACTACTTTTTTTCCCTAATACTTTCTGACAACTGTTTTTACGAATTTCTGCATCACAAGCGCAATCGTCAGCAACTACTGGTGGAATACAACAGGTGTCCTTGTCACTACTTTTTTTCCCGAATACTTTCTGACCACTGTTTTTACTGTCTGTTATAATTACCTTATTATTTTGCTTTTTCATATCTTCTTCACAGACGTAATCGTCACGATCCCTGGGTGCAATACAAACACAACTTGTGTCTTTCTCACTGCTTTTCTTCTCGGACATTTTCTGACAGCAGTTTTTACGCATTTCTGCATCACAGGCGCAATCGTCAGCAACTACTGGTAGAATAAAACAGGTGTCCTTGTCACTACTTTTTTGCCCGAATACTTTCTGACAACTGTTTTTACGCATTTCTGCATCACAAGCGCAATCGTCAGCAACTACTGGTGGAATACAACAGGTTTCCTTGTCACTGCTTTTTTTCCCGAATACTTTCTGACAACAATTTTTACTGTCTGTCTTTTTAAGCTTATTATTTCGTTTCTTCATTTCTCTAACACAGGCACAATCATCAACGGCTATTGGTGGAACATAACAGGTGCTCTTTTCACTAGTTTTTTTCTCGATTTTCTTCTGACAACTGTATTCACTGCCTGTATTTTTTACCTTTTTATGTTGCTTTTTCATGTTGTCCCCACAGAAGCAGTCGTCAAGATCCTTGGGTGATATACAAACACAGCAAGAGTCTTTGTTACTACTTTTGTTATGACACCAGCTTTTATTATCAACCGTGTTACTATATTTATTTTGCTTTTTTTCATTACAGGTGCAATCACTATCGGTGACTTTGTGGCTACTTTTCTCCCCACATATTTTCTGGCAGGATTGTTTACTCCCTGTTGTTTTTAACTTGTTTGATTTATTTCGCTTTTTTATTTCTGTTTCATCGCAGACGCAATCGTCCATCCATGATGGAAAACAACACGTGCCTTTGTTGGTACCTTTTTTCCCGGATATTTTCCGACAACAGCTTTTACTGTTTACCTTTTTGACCTTTTTATATTTCTTTTTTGTTTGGTCTGATTTATTATTATTATTACATACGCAATCATCTAGAAGTCCCGTTGTAGCACGAATTATGTTTTGTGCTTCTTGGGTGAGTGCCCCGATCGCGTCTCGGCAATGTCGAAGTTCATCAAACATAGCTGATACTTGTGCGCATAGTGGTGTACTACAGGTTTTTGATTGTTTTTGACTTACTGGACGCGTTCCACGATTTTTTGGCCTTTGGTGATGTGAAGAGCTATATACGCCTAGATTGCAATCATGTCGGTCGCTTACGTATTCGTCAGATTCGGAAGGGCTTACCGAGCCCCTACGATGTGAAGTGCGATATATGCCTAGATTGCAATCATCTTGGTCGATTACGTATTGTCCAGACACGGAAGGGCTTATAGAGTCCTCCCGTGGGCTTAGCGATCCGTTCCGCGAGCTTAGCAAATTCGGAAAACAGTCGGCTCTGGCTTTGGCTATATCTTTGATTGAGAGGCTCTCTAGAACCCGCCTTGGTGTAGACGTACATGATGATTGTTCCTTTTTCTTGCAGGACATGTGAACTAAATGGATATCGTATCAAAACTCAACCATAACTGACATTCTTGGTTTCTGTTCTTATTTATTTTCTACACTTTTCATATTGTTTAATCATTTTGGGTGTATTTATATCAAAAACATTCTATCGCCTGTTTGTGTTTGAGATGAGTGACAAATGTGTGACAGACAGATTTAGGAGTAGTATGAAAACTCTTATTAGAAAACTTCATGTAGGTTGAATATCTTGTTGTGGAACCTACGCATACGACGCAGTCCTGCGTGTCGATCTCCCCGTCGGCGTTAATATTGTTTGCTACGCAGACGATACTCTGGTGTTGGCCGGCGGGGACACCTTCGAGGAGACCATCCAGCTTTCTGAGCTCGGGGTGGCAAAAGTCGTGGCCTCAATCCGCGTACTGGGTCTGGAGAGAGCGCCTCAGAAAACTGAGGCGTTATGGTTTCATAAGCTGCGAAGGAGCAGAGAGCCACCCAGCTCGTTGGTCCATGTCGGAGATGCGCAAGTCCAGGTGGGCCGATACATAAAGTATCTTAGCCTTATTCTGGACGGTCGGTGGGGCTTCGAAGAGCACTTCGAGCGCCTGGTTCCCCGGGTCGAAAAGGCAGTGGGTGCTTTGCATAGACTGCTGCCCAATCTTGGGGGACTATATGAGGAAGTTCGCCGTTTCTACGCGGGTGTCGTGCGATCGATGGTCCTTTACAGGGCGTCTGTTTGGTCAGGTAGACTGTCAGGCGTCCGACGCTGCAGAACTAAGGTCAATAGACTGCAGCGGAAAATAGCCATTCGTATCGCATGAGGATACCGAACGATATCCTTTGAGGCGGCAACTCTCCTGGCGCGCTTTCCGCCGCTGGACATCCTGGCGGATATGGACGCAAAAGTCTACTACCAGATTAGCGATATCCGCCAAAGCGGGAATAGTGTGCCAGGAAGCGCATTCGTGAGGCTGAGGCGGTGGGAACGGCAACACGCGCTCGAGCGGTGGCGTGAGCGGCTATAGCAGCCACAATATTCGCGCAAGCGCGTTGTCGAAGCTGTTCTGCCGCAATTCGAAGCCTGGCTGAATAGAGTGGAGCGCATCTCCTTCAGGCTCAACCAGGTGCTCACCGGACATGGTTTCTTCGGTGAGTACCTGAACAGAATTGGGCGAGAGGCCACGGGAAATTGCCACCACTGCGGAGGCAGCCTGGATTCCGCACAACACACGCTCGAGGAGTGCCCTGCGTGGGCCTCCGAGAGGCGGGTTCTGGTTGCCAGGGTCGGGCGAGACCTGTCTCTGCCGGCAGTAGTGAGGGCTATGCTGGCAGAGACAGAGAATTGGAAGGAAGTAGCCTCCTTCTGTGAGACCGTGATGATCAAGAAGGAGGCCGCCGAGCGGGATCGGGAGAAAGCTGATCCCGCTCGGAAAGGAGGCGGCGGGGAGGCAACCGCCTTGGCGCCTAATACGCCGAAATCCACCTACCGAACAAGGTAGGTCCTTTGGGGTCGCAGGAGCACAGAGTGGGGACTCTGTCCGCCCACCGAGTGACCCCAGGGAAGACGGTGGCACAGTGGTCCCGTGCTGCCGTACACAGCGAGGCTCAGGGGAGGCCCCTTTACAGTCTCCCCAGGGATGTGCCTTAGAGGTGTTGCACAGGGGGGGTTCCGGAATTGGTTTTTTAAGAGGAACCGGGACCCCCCCTATGTGCTGATGGTGATCACCGGGCTGGTTTTAGTGAGGTAAAAATCCCACACTCCCCGACCTCCGTCCCCAGAGGTCGGGTGCCTTTTGAAGGTTTCCCCCCGAAAACAAAAAACAAAAAAGGTTGAATATCCTATTAAAACTGCATAGGAATCCTGAAAGGCCGCACACACTGGCCAACGACGTAGTGATGTTCATGTACAAAAAGTATCGATATTTTTTTCGATTTATTATATCGAAATATTGTATCGATGTTTAACGATATATCAGGCTAAAATATCGATATTTTCGATATATCGTATTGCAGGAAGGAAAATACTTTAGTAAGAGTAAATAAGTAAACCCACCAAAGATTAAAAAATCATTCACCTTTATTTTTATCAATCCCAATATTTCTCATCTAAACCTGACAGAAACAAAATTTTATTGACTGTTTTGGCTTGGAGTCTGCTACTCTGCTAGGTTGCACAAAGAATGGAAATTGTGATGAAAATCGTCATGAGACAACACTTTTTGGTTATCAATTAAATTTATTTCTTTATTAAAATTATTTCTTTATTATCTTTATAGAATAATACAATTAATAAAGAGAAATTAGTAATGACGAGAATGTTTAAAACACATGCATTTTTTTATTATTTGCAAGTAGCAATGAACACACCTCGCATTCATTATTTCCGCAGAAATTAATGAAAACTGAGTTAGATACCTAATTGTAGTCCAAGTTCACCGACCCTATCTGTTTGTTCGTTTCGTTTGTCCAAGTAGAAGTAGGAAAGATATAGTTTTAACTTCGTACGACATTTCCTAGATTGGATAAAATATATCGATATTGTATATCGCCTTCAAATGATTCGATAGTATCGAATTGATTTGATATATCAAATGAATGTATCGATATTTTATCACATATCGATTTATATCGAACACTCCTACAACGACGACTTTGGTCACAGCGACCAACGGTTTACTACACATAACATCACGCTTGAATTCCCCGAAGGGTTAGGCAAATGTGTACCTATAGTGCACCCCACATTTCGCCAGTTTTGTTAACGGTTCAAAGTTTCAGTCAGGTGTTTACTATTATAACGTAAAAAGTTGGTCGCTGGTACTAAAGCCGTGGTCGTGGTCGCCCAGTGCAAAGGAGAGCTAAGGCATCTGGCACTCTAACGAGGTGGTTTTTTTTTTACATAACGGAGACTTTAGGCGGTCAATGTGGCATCGATTCAATCCGGTCAATCTATTGCCTTACTATGACGTGCTAATACCATCATGGTTCCATTGCGAAAAAGGGATAGTGCTATGGGTCATGTATAGCTCCGTCTCTCTTTCACGCTGGAACAATGATGGCTTTAACACGTCATAGTACGGGCCTCTGATTGAGATGAAACAAAATCAAAATGATTGGAGATTTTGTGTCAAGCAGTCTGTACCCGATTAAGGGGGAACCGCCAGGGTAGCCCACGAAATTCAAAATTTGTTTACATTTTTTGCAATTTGCAGGTCAGTGTCAGGTTATAAGTTGATTAAAATATGATTCGCGACCGTAACAAATATGCCGTTAAAGAGTTTTAATCATTAGAATCAGCAATACAACTCTTTAAGTTAGAATTGGCCTGAAACGTCATGATTTCATGAAATAGTCATTCAATAGGATAATATGAACTTAGAGAGATGTATTGATTATTTTTATGATTATAATTCTATAAATAAATATTTGATACGGCCGCTAATCATATTTAAATCAACATACAACCTGATACTGATGTGCAAATTTCAAATAACGTTAGACAATTTGAATTTCGCGGGCTACCTTGTCGCATCCCCTTAATCATTGACATAAGTGGAACAGTATTGCCATTATAAAAAATGTACACGTGATTATGTAACATCCGTTATGCCACTAGCATTGTCACTACTGTTTCCTTTAGCACTGTGCGTCAGGTGCGGTGCGGTGTGTTCACGGTGTGTTCAGTAGTTTCGATCGGATTTAAAACATGTAAGTAAAAGAAACTATTATTTTATTATTCTCATATCGTCTAGCAAAGCATTTTATTTCAGAATATCTGTTGAAAAGGCGGAGGTAGTGCGTACTGGAAAATATCTCGGTGGTGTTTCCCTTACGTAACGTTAATGAAATTATGTTTGCACGTGACCTTGCTCCATATCTTATTTTGATATTTTAAATTTCATTAACAAATTGAGGATAAAATATCTGCATTGACAATAAGTAACTATTATTGTGTGAATAAATAATCGAATCTCGTCGGCTGAAACTGACACACGCCCGGTTGAAGCGGTATTGATTTTTTTTTTAATATCGGCACTGCTTACGTGTTTTTGACAAATTTTGATATAATCAGTGATCATTATTTCCATTTCTACGATCATTTCTGGAGATTTAATTGTAAAACATAAGAAAATCATAAATTTTCGTTACCTAACCTTCATCTGTACGCTGTCATAAATGTCACTGGCATTGATTTTCAACTGTTTCGTAATTCTAGAAATGTGACGTATTTCTGAACCCAAATGATTAAATAATTTTGTTGAATTTCTTTCGTAACTGAATACTTAGTAATGCTTTATCTAGAATCAATAAGTCTTTTTTGTATAGTGCAGACATTTAAATTTTAATTAATCATAAATTATTAATTTTATTGTTTTGATGTTACATGTTGTATAATCTATGGCAACGTCTTATGGGCGGAGTTCTCTCAACGCTTTAAATAATTAACCAAATAAATCATTTTTACTTGAAAATAATCAACTTTATCCTTAAAAAAATCTTAATAAATAAATGTCAACCACAACGTACACATGTAAATTGATCAAAGACAAAACACAACCAAAAAAAAAACAAGGTTCTGCCTGTAAAATTTACAGGTACTCTCTTCTCTATGCAAGTTTTTGATTGACCCAGTTATTTCAGTAGACTAATTTATCATGAAGGTTTTATAGCTCTTCTGCAAAAATGCTTTACAAAGTTAAATTAAATGTTTAACATTTGACTAGAAGAGTGGTGTTCATGGACTATAAATGGATTAGTTGAAACTTTGATCTACATAAAGAGATCACAAGCTATTTGCGAATACTCAGCATGACATGAGATAATAAATTATCATGTAGGTACATTTGGCAGACATGTCACCAGTTATGTTTAAAAGTCCCATAACTATTGAGTTTGCATTAAAAAGCCTCTAGAACTGGCTGACTTAAATGTATGTCTACAGCACCGCCAGTCATATTAATAGTACAGGAATTTCAGCTTGAAAATGACCGTGAATGTGTTAAAGTTTTCACAATATGCTCTCACATTCTTTACACGGATACTGCACCTACCCACCCACCGTTATCTTCCTATCCTTTAAACAACTACGTTGGGGTGGAAATCAGGTCAAATGCTGCATACCATTATTTAACATGGAGCAACTGCCTATCTGACTTCCACAACCCAGATAATGAGTTCCCATGCCATCTTCCAGAGAAAGCTGATCTATTGAACCCAGTATCATAGTTTCAAATCATAATACCAGTCTTTTATTGTCCTTCAGCAGGACAAAGGCTTCATCTCATTCAGAGAAGGCATGAGCATTGATTGAGCCGCTTGCTCAGACAGGATTGGCGATTTTTTACTTATATTAACTACTAGCTTCTGCTCCCAGCTTCACCCGCCTGGCTATCGGAAATCATCCTATGGGAATGTGCTACCAGGACAAAAAGTAGCCTATGTCCTTTTCCAGGTTGTCATCTACCTTCTTTCCAAATTTTATCGAGATCCGTTCAGTGGTTTAGGCTTGAAAAGGTAATATACGGACAGAGTTACTTTCGAATTTATAATATTACTATGGATAAGTCCAGGTTTCCTCACAATGTTGTTCTTCAGCAATATCAGTAATGTCCAATAAAAACATAGAAAGTACATATGAATTAAAAAAGTCTCATACAGTCTTGCCGGTACTTTCAATATACATAACCTAACAGTATGTTTGTTGTTTCAGAATAATGTTCTCGTCCCTAGCAGATCTGGCGCGGAACTCGCCATTCCGCGGCCCCCTGACACCAGCGCAGTGTCAGGCTACAGAACTCACACCAGCCATCGAACAGGTAATTTAACAACGCTGTATTTCGCTGATTATACTCTGTTCATTTTATGCTGATGTCATTTTATGATTTTGTGTTGTAGCTTCAGGAAACCATTCCAAGAAGAGTGTTCTAAATTTTTTGAGTGATAAGTGATAACTAACTACGTTTACAGATTTTGTAAAATGGTACAGTCAGCTAGAAATAACGTAAATTTTCGAATTTTGTTTTTATGTTGCGAATTGATAGTTTTGTAAAAATAAAAAGTTTGTATTTCAATAATAAACAAAATAACTAATTATAGAAGAACTCGTTTACTTAATATAAACGGTAGTGATTGTTTTTGTAAGTGTCATTCATATTGATCATAATAAAATTAACAGAGTATAAATCAAATTAACACTTCTTCACCTTGAACTCTAGACGACATGCGTGTTAGTGCACCGTTACGAAAAGTTTCTTTTTTCGAATCGGACATGGATTTCGAAAGAAAAATTCTTCAATTTTCTTCAGTTGACAGATGGAGGTGAATTAATCGCAACCTTGTATGTTTAGCTGTAAAAAAACTAGCTGGAGCATCTTGCTGCTCTGTCTGCACAGACCCTATGCAATTCAGCATTCTAATGTCTTCTGCCCAATGATGAGAACTCATGCCGGAGGGGGGTGGTCGTGTCGTGCGCGTCGCGTCGACGTCGCACTTGCGTCGTCTTGTCGTGGCGACATAGACACGTGGCCGGCGCGTGCGATGCGGCTGCAGTTGCCCTGTGACCACAGATTATGAGAGCTGAGGGCTTACCCATAAAGATAGAATACTAGATAGTTGCCTATGTGGCTATGTCCTTTTCCAGGTACTAGGTTTTCTTTCAAATCTCATAACGATCGGTTGAATCAGTGGGTTAGGCGTGAAAAGGTAAAATACAGATAGTTTATTTCGCATTTATATAATATTACTATGGATCACATAACATCGGGCCGCGCGTCGCGCAGAGCTATACCTGTAGTATGTACCCACATTGTCCCTTCCCATGTAATAGACGGTGAGTCTATTGTCATCTATGTAAAAATCCTGATGAGAAATAGTAATCATGAAAAACTCTATAATACTGCCCGTGACAATCGAACCCTAAAACTAATTTGGCAGTTTTCTTCCTCATTAATTTTAAATGTGGAATTTGAATGTGTCGAAGGATTCACTTAAAACTAATTATCTGTATCGTGGCAACCTTGAGGAGGTTATTGCCGTAATGACCACGCTTCGCTGGCGTAGCGGTAGAGACCCATCGCGATTACATCTTATAGCATGTCGCTTAGTCGATTACCTTGAATATTTATTAAACAAGAAGCCGTGTGCTCGATGGGATTTCTCATCGGCAAAAATGATGAACTTGCATACAAACTTTCATCCCCTAATTAATCCCTATACTTACGGGATGAATTTACAAAAATCCCTCCCTAGTGCTCAGAACCAAGGTGAGCACTAAGGAGGGATTTTTTTATATATTGGGACCGCTCTGGAATAACGGCACAACAGTTTAAATGATAAATGATATTATTTCTGTAAGTAGGTTTGTACAAACATTTTTACACGTTAATCATATTTTTTAAACTGGATGAGGTCGGCGTTTCCTATCTGACTACTCTGAGAATAAAGACCGAAACAAACTTGGAAGTCACAGTATCTTAAAGTCCAGACATGATCTTGGTCAGGTCATGTGAATACCATGTAGATTAGTGTCTGAAATGGTCTTTTGAGGGTTAGAACCACACAGATTGAGTGGCCCTGTCCAGTCAGTGCTCGCATTTGCCAGTAATCGTGCAGCTCAACTCTGAACTTAAGGAGCTCAACAATTTAACGAACGTTTAGGTTGTGATTGATTTTTATTAAGTACATTCGTTTAAGTAGTTCCCTGACTTAGTAAATATGGTTTCTTATCACGAATTCATGATCGATTGTGATTACGTCATCTTTACGAAAACGATTGAAGAAAAAACTTCGAGGTCGTGTCGTAATAAGCTGTATGGAATAAAATGATATCAAGTGATCACATTTCCATTCTGTCTCGAAACTATTGCTTAGAAGATTTTTTTTTATTAACTTTCCTAGGCAACGTTAGCATTTTATACTAATACGAACCTTTTCTATATGAGAATATCCTACTTCCTACTAATATTATAAATGTGATAGTTTGTGAGGATGGACGGATGTTTGTTACTCTTTCACGCAAAAACTACTGAACGGATTTGAATGGAATTTGGAACACAGATAGATTATAACCTGAATTAACATGTAGGATACTTTTTATCCCGGTAGTACGTTCCCGTGGGATAATTTCCGACCACCACGCGGGCGAAGCCACGGGCAAAAGCTAGTAGTTCATATTTGTATAAACACTTGCTCACATTCGCTTATCCACACTCCATACTAATAATATTATAAATGCGAAAGTAACCGTGTCTCTGTCTTCAACGTTTTTATGCCGTATCGGCTGAACGGTTTTGGATAACTATTGGCGCATGTATAGGACGTAGGATACTTTTTATCACAGTAGTACGTTCTCGTGGGATAATTTCCGAACTCCATGCAGAATAAAAACGGTTATAAAAGCTAGTAACTAATAGATATAATGTCCTTATCCCATACAGAGCGGCATGGCGGCCGCGGCTGTGGTGCAAGGCGACTCCTGCGAGTTCGCCTCCCCCAAATACTTCGCCCTGTGCGGTCTTGGAGGTGTCCTGTCTTGCGGTAAGTTCAATGTTGTGTTGGAATGCCTGAAAGTCATTCCTATGGTAAAGGCAGGGAAATTAATTGTTAAACAAACACACTACGTTATTTTGCCGTGTAATAATTGGTTCATATAGTACAATCAGTATAATTTTCCGACTACTGAGACACAGGCCTCCTCTCTGTGAGCCCGAGTGGGCTTTAATCCACCACGCGAGCGCAGTGCGGCTTGGTGGATGTCACAGTCGCATGTCTTCGAAGTTTTGGTTCTAGGACATGCCGGTTTCCTCAACATGTTGTTCTTCACTGGTACCACGACCTACACTCGGTAAGTTGTTACCGTTGGGCCACCACTGCTCGCGAGCGCCCTCCATGACCCCTGGGGAGTTTATTTGCTCTTTATGACAACAATGTCTTAAAAAACTCCTCGGCCCTGATTCGGTCTACACAGAGCTTTATAGGTACGTCACTTTTAGGCGACAAGGTCAAGGCAATATTTTTTTTTTAACTTTCTTATGCCTATTTCTGTACAATAGATTAAATAGAAAACTAAATATCTTTAAATTAAATTACTGTAGCTGTAAAAACGTACTTAAATATTAATTTATTTAACCATTTGTAACCACCACCAGCTGACCTCTCATTGTACGAAAATCCTATATAATGCGAGATCAGCTTATACTGGAAATTTATAGCTTGATTTATAGCCGTGTGTACTAAGCAACGAAATACACTAGTTAGTATTCTGAAACCAGTGTTCACTATTGTGAAGAAAAGATGTGCCAGTCACAATGGAGCTAAAAACTTCACTTTGAACCTCACTCAGATGACCGCACACAATTCTGAAGCAAGCTAAATAATTTTAAAAGTAAACCATCACAGTTTTACAAAGAGACACCATTCGAATTTCGAAGTGATGTTTAGATAGAAACAACCACGCCCTATCTTTTCTTCAGGGAGAATCGATCCAATGTCACGTAGCGGCCTCGCCTTCAATGTGTCGCGGTGTCATTAGCTACACTATAATTAACTAACATCACTATAGATAAACATAACGTACATTCATACACAGTTCTTGTTGGCTCTCAAACATTTTTGTGCGTGTAGCGAAATAAGGAACTAAAATGAAATGTACTGAACTTGGCAGATTTTTGACAGCTTCTCATAGAAAGTGGCGCCGCCTTGAAACGCATAGATAAGTGTCAGTTTATAGACGTTGTAAATGTCATTGGTTTTAATTAGAATTCCCTATTATTATTAAGATCTTGTTTAATTTTTTGTTTGTGTCTTTAAATAGAGATCATTTGTCATGGCCATTGAATGTGGCAGGGAGCCAAGGGTCGGCACTAAACAAATGTTGTGTACATTGAACTATAGGTACTCATAATAGAACTAGAACGAAATATTCAAATACTAGTATTAGTTCAGCCCTTTTTGAAGAAGTCCTGGGAAGTTCCAGGATATATAATATGTTCCCAAAATATCAAACTCAAACTCAAAGCATTTATTTCAAATAAACCAATTACAGGCACTTTTGAATTGTCAAAGGGTCAGTCAGTCAGAAAAATGAAGCTAGTTGCCCATTCCAAAGCGTAGTAGGTACCTATGGAGAAGAACGGGCAAGAAACTCCATGGACACTCTTTTAAATCAATATATAGTTACAAAAAACAAATTGTTTACATCATTCATGTTCAAATTAAAAATGTGAGAACGATGTAGAAAGACGTGCACTTTTAAAGTATCCGTAATAAAAAAGATAAAAAAACAATTCAAAAATTTAAATTAAAATAAGCCGTGGCAGCCAAGAGTTGACCAGTCCCTACTGACGGCGCCCGTTCACGAACATGACGCATGGATCAGCACCATTCAACTCAACCATTTTGAAGGGAACTTAATGATCCAACACACACGCCACCACCAGCGAAACATTTGAGTGAGCATGACATACTCTCAGCCGCCAGGGCACATTCAAGTCAATGAAAGACGAGCCTAGTAAATGGTGGCTTTATAGTAGGTACATAGTGCTCACACATGTGCTATGCAATTATACATTGTTAAGAAATTGAATTTATACAATGCAAAGATGTTGTTGTTTTTACAATCTTCAGCAGCTCCAACAATATTTTCGAATGTTAATCAATTAATTTATGCCCCCCTGTGGAGCAGGACCAGCGTTGAGCCAAGCATCTTTGTCAGCGATGTAATCCCCCAACTTATAATATGCTTGGCTGCATAGTGTGCGTTTTATACGAGATTTAAATTTTGTTTCATTCAGTTGGAGTATGTGGGGAGGTATTTTATTATAACATTTTAAACAGTACCCCATGAAGGATGAGTCTACTTTAGCCAGTCTGAAACCTGGTTGAACTAATTGGTCCCTATTTCTAGTCATATAGTTATGTCTTTCACCTCTTTTACTGAAAAGATTTAAATTTTTTCTTACGTACATGATGTTTTCATAGATATATTGACAAGGTACCGTCATGATGTTAATATCTTTAAACAGTTCCCTTAGAGAATCGCGCCTGCGGAGGCAATATATTGCTCTGATGGCTCTTTTCTGCAGAATAAAAATAGACTCGATATCTGCAGCCCGTCCCCATAGTAAAATACCGTAAGACATGATACTATGAAAGTAACTGAAATAGACTAGCCTCGCGGTATCTACATTAGTAAATTGACGGATTTTTCTCACAGCATATGCTGCTGAACTTAGCCGTCCTGCAAGAGATGTTAAATGAGGACCCCATTGCAGCCTTGAGTCGAGCGTGATCCCCAGGAAAACAGTTTTATCGACAAATTCTAGTTTCTCTTTATTCAATACTATGTCACAATCATTACTTTTAACACTCGGTAAAGCAAATCTTATGCATTTAGTTTTATTCCCATTTAATACTAAATTATTAGCAGTGAACCAATCATGTACCTGCAGTAGGGCGTTATTTACGTCGTCAAGATTTGATGCACGTCTATTTATCTTAAAAATTAAGGAAGTATCGTCAGCAAATAACACCATTTGTGGTTGGTTTTTTAATAAATGGGGTAGATCGTTAATATATACTAAAAAGAGGAAAGGACCTAATATTGAGCCTTGTGGAACACCTATTTTTACTTTTAAACCACGTGAATTCACACCATTTATTTGGACGTTTTGCTGTCTATCATTTAAATAAGATTCTACTAAGCTAAGCGCAAGTTTATCTAGTCCGTAATGCTCAAGTTTTAAGAGCAAGGTTTTGTGTCTTATGAAAGTGTAAATAAACCTTGTTCAGGTTCAACTATTTAGCAGTTGCTCACTATAGGGAATTAGAAACACATTCATCATTGTGTTTTTATGAGGTTTCAACTTATATCTCACCCATCTTTCCAAAAATTATTGTTCGAGTAACATTATTAAATTATAATTGTAGAATCACCAATGAAAATTGATGTTAAACAATTAACCTTCAATTGTCAAATGAAAAACATCTTTCAATGTGATTTAAAATTTTAATTTCGTATTCGAATAATCAAATCAAAGCACTCAATTTGTAATTGGCACTACAAATTGGCATCCACAGGTACATTTTCTGATCCATTTATTTACATTTACGTCAGATACTTTTAAAATAGACCATATTTTCCATAGACCATAGTTTCAAGGGTATGAGTAACAGTGTAATTACAGGTACATAAGACTTTATTATAGCTTAGTCTCTCGGATGGCAACGCACCTCTGTCACCTCTGTTCTGTTATTGCCCAGATAAAAAAATCGCTTTGAAAAATCATTGCCTCAAAAATATGTAACAGAAATAATTATTTAAAGCACAGCCCTATCTTTTAACATTCACTGATAAACATTATTTATATCCTCCTTGCCCAACCCAAAGATAATGTAGAGCAGAGATAACAGCTGATATTTATAATCTGTGCTTGACGTTATCCGCGATTCGCGCCAAAACGTCTTCAATCACAGAAAGCTAGCTTTAGATAATTTGCAAGTTTATGTAAGATTATAATAATAATTATTATCTTAACTTATCCCTTTTTTGTCTGCATCGTTGGTCTATTGGTCGATTCCCAGGTCAGGCAGTGTTATTGAATTTTTCCATTAAGAATTTCTCAGTAGCAGCCCAGAACGACTTGTGCCCAGTTGATGGCAATATGCTCGCCCCCTATTACATGGGACTTCATTACAAGCATGATGTTATGCTATTCTAAAAGGATTGGAAATTGCAAAGAAAAATTATTGAAGCAATTCTTATATACATAATAATATACACAATATACATATATAAACTCACGCCGCGATCCCATGGGGGTTGGCAGAAACTACAGAACGCTGCCTTCTACAATATACAATACTTTTATTGCATTCCACACGTAGGTATTCTTAGGTGGTAATCATATGGACCCTGTCGGGCACAGCACAGTAAGTGAGTTAGGAGAGAGGAAGCATTTGTTAACTATGTTACATTACTTAACTAAAACAATGATGTAGTTTTTTTTTGTTGAGATAAGCTAATAGGTTTAATATAAAATATAAACAGGTATCTGTTGAGAGATGTAATAATAATAAATAAATACAAATAAAATTTGAATTCTCAAGTACTTAAATTGTGACTTTACAAGTCTATCACTTAGATATTCGTTTATCGAGTAGTAGCTTTTATTTAGTGCAAAATTGTTAAGTTTTTTTTTAATTATGTTCATTTTATCTTCTTTTTTTATTGGTTGGAGGTTAATACATGTGCCGATCTTTTTTGTAGAAATCACTGTGAAAACTTAGTGAAGTTTTAATATTGTCAATCCCCTTACATCAGCACACTTCAAGCTCACTTACTTAAATCACTGTGAGATTTTTAGAGAATAGACAGCTGGTCATACATGCACGCCGGTTGCGAGTACTACGCACCTGCGGGGTAATTACGTAACACACTAACAGTAGGAATAGCTTACATTTTGACAGTTCAACAACATTCATTGCGTTATTTACGTTGTTGAGCAGACAAATTTTTCGAACTTAAGAAGCAATGGATTAGCAATAGGCTTCAACATTATTCAAATTGTGATTGTTCGTGTGTTACGAAATTAAGGAATTCTTGTTATCATAAAAATACTTTTTCATTGGCTGGCCCCAAAATTAATAACTTTTGAACCGACTTCAAAAGAAAGAGGTTATTTCACCACTTTTATACGCCAAGAATTGTAGGTATGTTTGTTTTGCGTAGATATAGTTATATAGTCATAAATAAAGATGAAACTCATAAATTTGGATGAAAGGGATTTTCTTAAAACTGAAAACACGCTATTATTCATACTAAATTTACTCTGCAAATATTGACACATTGATAATTAGTTAGAAATACATAAATGATAGACGAGTCTGTGATAAATAATGATAACTGTTACATCATCCACTCTTACATAAAATATGTACAGTCACTTACGTAAGATTCATAAGTAATTTTCTCCTGAAGTCAATCAAATCAACTCAGCCTATCGCAGTCCACTGCTGGACATAGGCCTCTCCCAGGCTGCGCCACCACACCCTGTCCTCCGCCTTCCGCATCCAGTCTGTCCCAGCCACCGTTTTAAGGCGCTTCCCCGACCAAACGACTTTGAGCGTTCGGTCCTTCTCTGTCCCGTCGCTGAGTCTCGCTCTGTCTCTCTCCCTGCGCATGCTCATTTATCATAAATTTCACAAAAAAATGAAATTATTTTAATAAAAAAAGACAAGCGATGTTTTGAAATAAAATAAAACGTGAATTATTTAGATTTTTAAATTATCTATCCATTAGTGTAATCCTCAAATTAATAGAACGTCACCTTTAGCAAAAGATGCATGCAATGAATAATTTTAGTAACTTTTTTACAAGGACATTTTAAATGTATTTGTAACACATAAAAACAAATAAGAACGTGCAATGTGATGATAGGATATCGAACATTAATAATGTGCTTTTAGATGTAGTTTATTACCCATAGTGAATGAGTTAATAGCCAGTGAATAACGCACTACGGCAAGGTTTTGGTCGGGGTACCGCCTTAAGGTCGTCAATCCATCTGGTTGGTCTCCCTCTACATTTTCCTCAAGTATTGATATAAATTTTATAGTGTTACGAACATGGTTTACTTACCATACTAATTCTCGAAACCATACTATTATTTATTTGTTATTAAAGAAGTGTTTTCTCAAAGTTGCTTTTTTATTTTACGAGAAAATTGCATTTGAATTTTGCGTAAGTGAAAATCAATCTGCGTATCCGCATCAGGTATTATGTTGTTGACTAGCAGACTGATACGCAGGCGCTTTATATCTCAAAGGTCATATTCCACACGTGGGGACGCAGTCCAAGATCCGGTTTTATAACTCAACTAACTGCGCCCCGCGGTTTCTACCGCATAAGTCTCTTTATAATATTACTAGCTTTTGCCCGCGGCTTCGCAATCAATTCGGGTTATAATTCAATCACGATTCGAAAGACACGTGGCGCCATCTATTATCATAAGAACGTTATTGTTGTATTCCTTGGGAACAGTAGTTTTTTTCGGGATGAAAGGTACCCTATGGCCGTTGCTGTACACCTGATAAAGTGTATGCAATATTTCAAGATGATTGGTGGAGCAGTGGTGGCCCAGGCTCGGACCCAGGCAGGCGCTTTGTTTTGCGTAAATAATTTCATCACCACTGCTCTCAAAATGGTGAAGGAAAACATCGTGAGGAAACCGGCATCTAAAACCAAAAATTTGAAGACTTGACATCTACCAACCCGCACTTGGCCCGCGTGGTAGATTACAGCCCATTCCCTCTCAAAGAGAGGAGGCCTGTGTCCCAGATGTGGGAACATTATATGCTGATTATGCAGGATGATCGGTTCAGTGGTTTAGGCATGAAAAGGTAACAAACTTACTTTCGCATTTATAATATTAGTTAGGATTTTAGGGTCCCAATGATACCCTTAGTGGTCTATATCGACCCCCATTGTTAGATGTTACACTTTTAAATCTGTGATATCTTCTAAGATATTCATTTTAGTGATATTATTCTCTAAAGGGCAATTTTGGTCTACACTAAATGCACCTAAACCTATTTTTCTTTCTTCACAACGTACCTATCTAACGTTTAATTGGATAAGGTTTAATACTTTATTGTTTAAAATTGCTTCGTAAATAACCCATAATTTTTTAGTAATATGTAAAAGATAAAAATGGTTACTGTGGGTTATCCTTATGAGACCACCATCACGGACTTTTCTGGTATGCCTTTTTAAGATATACAATTCCGTAGTAAATTATTTTGATCTATCTCGTAAGGTTTAGCCAGCGTTAGCAATGTAAGCCTCCCAAAAATATGTTTTTTATGACATCATTGCAAATCTTTGAAATTCTTGGGTTTAGAGACCAACACCCCGAATACATTTCAAAATCTTACTAATCATGTCAGTCGCGAGCCTCGTGGCTAGTAACAGCCGCACGGTTCGATAGGTCAAGGGTTGCCGCGGTCGGTCAATGGATGGGTGACCATTAATTTCCTACCATCGGTCCCGGGTTATTCATAGATTTTTGACAGTGGTTACGAGGTAGTCAGAAGCCAGTCTTACCGGTATCGTGTTACCCAGTGCTGGGTTGTGGAGCTCAGATAGGCCGTTGCTCCATGTAAAATACTGATAGCTGGATCTGGTTAGTTTGGAAACCGACCCCGATATAATGTAGTTGAGAAAACGCCAGGCAGATAGATGAGTCTTTATTAGAATCATGAAATGAAGGCCTCTGAAAGAAATTGGTTTCAATTGAAAAGACAAATGCTAGTAAGTTGAATCGAGTTCTGACTAGAAATTTGGCGACTACGAGTAGTTCCGACTACCGGTCTACGAAATGTTATGTCATACGATCTTGGGCCGACGCCAATGAATTCACAAGCTTGTATTGATCACGAGACTTGGGACAATGTTTGACTAAACATTGGTACCAATGCTGCAGAATTTTGGGCCAACGCCAATGAATTCACAAACTTGTATTGATCACGAGACTTGGACCTATATTAGACTAAACATTGGTACTAATGCTGCAGAAATCTTCAGCGTGGCTTAATTCCTTGTTTCGTAGAAAATAAAACATTGAAAAAAAATCATTTTAAGGCGAAAGCGTCAGGTTTGGCCGTGAAATTTAAAATTTCTTACGTTTTTTGGAATTTGCTGGTCAGTACCTATCAGGTTCTATGCTGATCTAAATATGATTCGCGGCCGTATCAAATATATATTTATAGAATTATAATCAGAGATCGGATGTTCGGATGCATATTCACCTATAATTGAGATGTTGGCTAATATGGAATGCGCTTTTGTATCGAAAAAGTCTTAACTTTAACTAAAACACATCATCCCTCCTCTTACAACCTACATACACATATTTGCGTCGGGGTTTAAACATAAATTTTAAATAAATATGCATCTGATTAGTTATACAATCGAAGAATCCGGGGTTTTTTTTTTTTTTTTTTGTAGTTGCTTCTATACTATACACCCGACTAGTTATATGCATTTCCGATGTTCCTGGCATCCCAGGTTTTTTTTTTACAAAAATATTTTAAGAAGCCGCTTTCATGCTTTAATAGCTAAAGTTAACTTTAGGTAAATAAGCATCCGAATATCCGATATCTGAATAATATCAATACAACTCTGTGTTGTCTCTCTGTGCTGTCATTCTACCTGGTGCCTCTAGGATCAGGTGAATTCACAGCTCGCTTCCCTTAAGCTTTCACGGTGACATTTTTACAAAAAAGTTCGGCTGTATATTTGAGAGCAGTGGTGACCCAGTGGTAACGGCCGCATCTTATGATTTGTAGCCTGTAAGTTGCAGGTTCGAACACAGACAGGCGCTTTACTTTGTGTAAATTATTTCATCACCACTGCTCCCAAATTGGTGAAGGAAAACATCGATGAGGAAACCGGCATGTCCTAGAACCAAAATTCGAAGACATGTGACATCTACCAACCCGCACTGGGCTTTCGTGGTAGATTAACAGCCCACTCCCTTTCGAAGAGAGGAGGCCTGTGTCCCAGCAGTGGGAACATTATAGGCTGATTATGTTAAATTTACACAACCACATTTAAAAAATCATGCAATTTATCGAATCTAGTCTGCATTCGATATTGTTAATTACCTACTTGTAATTAATAGCACTGCTAAGATAATACCTGATAAATGACATGATTTTGTAATGTATTTACAGTGACACATTTTTTGTAATAAATATATACATATTACGTAACTGCATAATCGTTATTTGATATCAAAATGAGTGATTAAAATCACGTGCACAAATCATGAAACGTTAAAATATTAATATCTTGAGTACTACCAACCTTCATGAAAGGCTAGCCTTTTTAGCGATGAAGGAGGCATTTTTTAGGAGCATGGTAGCCATAATGCACGATGCAATGGCGGGAACGGCTCTAATTTATGGAAAGGTCGTTCACCCTAATTGCGTAACAAACACACTTTCAATCTCAATCTGAATCATTTTATAGGATATTGTTAATCCATCTTCTATTCATACCTACATAAAAATCAATAAAATTGAAGTGTCTGTTTGTAATGTCAAAATAACAGTTTTTTTTACTAAATGCATATGAATTAGCGATTGGCCGACTATGACTTAGGCCGACTAGCCGACTAGTCGGCTGCAAAATGGCCGACTAGTTGGCCAAGCCAATCATTTCTTTCGGTTGAGTTCGGGTGACATTGGCAATGTTCGTGACTACTTATTGCCAATTATAATAAAGTTTGTTCGTTTTGTTAGAAGTATTAGTTAATTTATTTTAATGTTATTGCTGGATCCAAGTCCAATTAATTATCCTATTCTTCCCTTCCTATTCTAAATTGCACTGAAAGTAAACTGTAAAACTCATTCTATAGTAAAAAATAATAACAGTAACGATTTCAATTGCATTTCAATCATCCTCTTTTAATTTTTTAAGCATATTAATACGAGTAAAAAATGGGCCTACTAGTCGGCGGTTTTTGCCGACTAGTCGCCGACTCCAAATAAGGCCGACTAGTCGGTACATCACTAATATGAATATACACAGTAATTATAACAAAAAAAAAAAAAAAAAAATCTGTTTGCTCCGGCTAATCTCCGAAACGGTTGGACCGATTTTGACGGGAGTAAGGATAGGATTTTCTATCCTTTCCAAGAATAAAAGTTTGTATAGGTTTATACAAACTTTTATTTTTGGAATTAAGGATAGAAAATCTAAAGGTCTCGAACGAAGTCGCGGGCAGCAGCTAGTTAATTTATAAGTTCGAAAAATGTATCTGCTCAACAACGTAAATAACGCAATGAATATTGTTGAACTGTCAAAATGAAAGTCATTGCTACTGTTAGTGTGTACGCAAGTGCCCCGCTGGGTTCCAAGGTGCAATTTGTTTCATCACCACTGCTCTAGAAATGGTTAACATATTAAGGAAACAATATACTCGGCGCCGCCCCGAGCGTTGAAAATTGAACAGTGCGCTTTTAATTTAGGCATTAATTTGTGTTATCTAGTGTTGGTGAAAACGGGCACTCTTAGAATTAAAAAAAAAGAGACAGTGAGACATTACTAAGAGGCTAACGTTACCAAGAGAGGAGGCCCTAAGTCTTAGCAGTAAAAACATTATAGGCCGATTATTATTATGAAAAAATTTAACCCCCAGAACTAATTCCAACCATTTGTCCTGCAGGTATCACCCACACAGCCGTAGTACCCCTCGATCTGGTGAAGTGCCGTCTGCAGGTAGACCCTGACAAGTACAAGAATGTCGTCAACGGCTTCCGGGTTTCGGTCGCCGAAGAGGGCATGAGGGGACTCGCTAAGGGATGGGCACCCACCTTCATTGGATACTCGCTACAGGTATGATGTTTTCACAAAACCCTTTACGTAGGTGCAGTACCATGGCGTTAATAGGACCCATTGTGCTTTGGGACAAGACTTACAGGTCTGAGAAGTATAAGTGACAGAGACTATTACTGTTTTCCGAACCCAATTCTGGGGTAGGGATTAAATATTTTTGGTCGCCGGATATAGTTGAAGTTTAGTAAGAAACCAATGAATGTTTTCGAATGAAATTTAATTTGATAAATGATCAGTTTGTTTTCTATTTATTTTATTCGAAAACATTACTTACTATATCCGGCGACCCTTAATAGTTATCTCTTTTGCTGACTGTACACGTATGTATCATCAGTTACTTTACCAATGATTAAAACAAACATCCAATTGTTCCTACTGAAAAGTGAATTCAACTGAAGACACAAAACCTATGAGACTTGCAACTCACCCGCATCTTCCCACTCTCTCTCACACAAGTCGTAACGCTATTTCCATCTCTCTCAGGGTCTCTGCAAGTTCGGTCTGTATGAAGTCTTCAAAGTGACGTACAATGGCCTTTTGGATGAGGAGACGGCGTATACCTACCGTACTGGTGTGTACCTCGCTGCGTCTGCGACTGCTGAGTTCTTCGCTGATATCGCGCTTTCACCTCTAGAGGCCGCTAAGGTAAGAATTTAGAATTTATAGATAATACAGTGTCGATTAAAATTAATGGCGATACTTCACAGTTACACACAGATATCTGTCACATTTGTGAAGTTTTGCTAGCTAATTTAATGGCCTTTTAGAGTTAAAATGGCATTCTGATGAGTCAGTCTTTGTCTCTGTCATATCTGACCTAGACTAGAGTCAAGAGCAAACCCATCTCAAATAAAAAAATAAGGATTTATTATTTTAACAATAAAATTGCCCGATGACGAAAAAAACGCGCTCGAGGGATGCTGCCGCGCGGCCGTGCCTGTGACGTCACACGTCGCTCAGCGTTTACGCTGCGTGGCCGGTCGCGTGGCGGAGTTGCCCGGTGAGCATGAGATTATGAGATCCGAGGGCTTAGGAATCTAGTATATTACTACACAATGTGGTAATCCAGAATTGTCGGAATACCTTTAAAATAAATTTATTTATTTATTTTTGCATAATGTACACTCAGTTACAGACTATGCTAAAACCTAAGAGTACATGACCCCGTTGGGGTGCAGCAAGTAAACTTATAACTAGGTTCTAACTTAAAAGTTAACATTATATTGTATGCCTACTAGATATCAATACCAAAACATTCATTATTACTACCAATACATCTTAAATAATATATTTAACTTATAATTATTAAAGTAATATGAAATATATAGTAACATTAATAAAATTATTTTATACATAGATACATACATTTGTGGTTTATTTTAGCTGCTTATCTTCCATAAACTCTTTAATATTATAATAATTAGGAAACTGTTAAAGCAAGCAGCGAGATAGATTAATTAAAAAATGCCAAATGAAATCTACCAAATAATGTACAATTTAAATATCCATTTCTAGCCCTAAAAACGTTGACTGACAAAAATCTCTTACAATTTCATCGATACAAAAGTGTAGCTTAAAAATGTAGTTCATCCTTCAATATTTTTACCATCATCACTTTCAAAATAGTTCAACAATTGGGTGGCCCAATTCAAGAAATCACTAAGTCCTAAAAGTGACATTTGAGATATTTATAATTTTATGTTATAAATGTCAGCTGAAATAACATGCGTTGGTTAAAAAAAACAATTTAAATACATATTATAGCGCAAACTTAGTAGTTTTATTTATTGAAATAATCAAAACGATATACGTAACAGGAGTCTCTTTATAAAATAACAAAAAAATTGGACTTATTTCTAATCCCTGGACTTAGGTATATTAAAGTGATAAATGGTGGACTTAGATATATTATTGCAGTACCCAGAACAAATTTTAAACAAAAACAGCTTATCATTCCACTTCTTCTTCAGAATCGAATTCTGCAGTTACGGGGTTCCGAGTTCCATTAAATAAATCCTCATAAAAATACCTTTCCAATTCAGGAACAGATTCTAGCAAGCGCTTTACATCTTGCAATTTAGCAGCCTTTATAGTTAAGGGTGCGTCGTAGCAGTCATCGGGCGTTTCATTGATTAATCTGCTGTAACCGACTTTATATAATGAAAACGGCTTAAAATCTTCACCTTTCATAGACACAGCGAACTCTGGTTTACCACTTCTTTTAAAAATAACTCTTCGGCATTTGGATATTCCAGGCAGACTCGCTTTTATGCGTTCATCGTACAGTTTTTTATAGTCTTTTACTTTCAGAACATCGTGAGGGCTACTTTCCTTCATCAAACTTTTCTCTAAGAAGACTATTTCAAATTTGTTTGTATTTTTACTATTTTTTATGAGCTGAACATAATATTCTGGTGTATATATTTTGTCATACTTCTTCCTTTTTCTTTCGATAAGAGCAAAATCACGATCGATGGGCATCATTGAATGTCCTGGTATCGGGTATGAGACTGTTATTTTCTCAAAAACTCCTTTGGCGCACAGTTGATCCAAAAAGGTGAATAAATATCTATTCTTGTTTTGACTATAGCAGTTGTCACAGTAAAGATCTAACTGGTGTTGACCCTGCGTTTTTTCTTTGGTAACATAATATTCCAGTGCAGTTATTACCTCATTGGGTCCTTTGTGTGCGTAATTTTCAGTAAACAGAAACATTGCTGCAGTATTCTGACACAAATTATGCACTCCAAAATTATGCAGCCATAACTGTCTTAAATAGTATTCGTCTGTGATATTAGTTACCGGGAGAGGCAGATTTTTTTGGAAATCAAAGCATAGTGATAAACTGTTTGATGGTTTCTCTTTTTCGACTTTAGACAGTGTCTTTAAGAATGCCTCAGCTTTTCTCAGGTGCAATTCATGTGCACCTTTAAGTAGTTTTTCTTTATTTGTATCTTTCGCGAATTCGGCAGAGGTAATGTCAGCTTTAAATTTTTCGCATGTCGTACATATATCTTTTCTAGGTTGACCAAAAGATATATTAAAATCTTGGTTAAATATGCATCGAAACTTTTCATAAAGCACAATGCATTCAGGATATTCAAGACTGAATCTTCGATGCAATTCAGCAATGCTTAAGTGCGAATCTAAGAACTTTCTATGCTTACTAGATGCACGAGAGTAATGTGATTGTCGGGCTGGTAAATTCTCAATGAATTTGTGAACTTTATTCACAGATTCTACATCAATCTTGGGATTGCTTTGGCGCCCTCTACCATCAGAAATTTCTTTTTCTTGATGTTGGACTTTACATACCAACCTTTCTCGCTTAATCCCGTGTATAGCCAGAAACGCTTTTTGACAGACTTTAACGGACTTCTTTGGTAAATTAATAACATATTCGAACACTCTTCTTGCCCTAGACGTCGATTCACTCCCCTTACTCCGTGGACGAAATCTTTTAGGATTTACTTCCTCTAAACATCCTTGCAGATAAATATTTTGTTCCGTGTGACTTGCAAGATTAATAAATTTATTAAATGTTGTTTCAACCTGCTTTTTACTCAATTTATCTTTACATTTGCAGCGGCAATCCGGAAGATCCTTCAAAGAATGTTTTTTAAGATTTCTTTTGACTTTTTTGGTCCTTTCCCATTGGTCTTGTCTAGAAATTCTCTTTTTGCCAATTTGAGTTAAACTTGTACTTTTTACAGTTTCAGTTTCTACAGGTTCAAACAAACCAGACTCAGGGTTTAATATGAAATTTTCGGTATCATCTAGTTCTGAATTTGATTCAGACTCAAATAACCCACTTGTCTCATTTAGCTTCTTGCGTTTTGGTGTAATGCCAGGAAATGGGGGTAGTTGTGTAGAATCTATTGGTGGTGAAGTATCAACTGGTGAAGATGGATGTTCGTTGTTCAAATTTGCGGTTACATTATTCTCGAAAGCACGATTACTTTGCCGTAATTGAAAACTATAAAAAGAAAACAATAAGGATTACGGCAACATAATATGTAGATATCGTAAAATTAACTGTTGATTGTCATTTGAAAAGATTTAATTTTATTTGTCTCATGCACTACGAGTACGTATGGTAGAAGAATTTTTAAGGTAGATAAATACCTTTTAAAGAAAGCGGGTAGGTGTACATCAGCCAAAATAGTAATAGACGATTTTCGGCTTGAATCATCTGTTGTCCGTTTGTCCTCAGATGAATCAGAATAATCGATAATATCATCGCCATTATCTGCCTCATTCTGCTTCATGCGTTTTGAAGTAATGCCAGAAAATGAGGGTAGTTGTGGAGAATCTATTGGTGCTAACGTATCAACTGAAGAAGGCGGCTGTTCGCTGTTCAAATTTGCGGTTACATTATTTTTGATAGCACGATTACTTTGCGGTAACTGAAATCTATAAAAAACAATAAGACCTACATTACGACAACAAAATATGTAGATATCGTAAAATTTACTGTTGATTGTCATTTGAAAAGGTATAATTTTATTTGTCTCATGCACTACGAATACGTATGGTAGAAGAAAATTTAAGATAGGTACCTGTTAGAGAAAGCGGGTAGGTGTAAATCAGCCAAAATAGTAATGGACGATTTTCGTCTTGAATCATCTGGTGACCATTTGTCCACAGATGAATCACAATAATCGCCAATACCATAGCTATTATCTGTCTCATTCTGCTTCATGCGTTTTGGTGTAATGCCAGAAAATGAGGGTAGTTGTGGAGATTTTATTGGCAGTGGCTGTTCGTTATTAAAAGCGGGTACATTATTTTTGAAAGCACGAGTTCTTTTGGGTGTCCATTCGTCCTCAGATGAAGCAGAATAATCCCCAATATCACTGGTGGTACTTTCCCCAGAGTCAAAGAGACCGCTTTGTTGCATTATTCTGTAATAATGTAATAAACCTAATGAAAAAAACAATTTCGCAATCGGTACCTAACTGTCTTAGCCAAATTACCCTTTTGAAAATACATCTAGTTAGTAAAACAGAACACTCACCTCTTCAGTTTGTCATCAGGATTCATTTTAACTTAACTACGCACGTACACTTAATTATTTTAAACAAAATCGCAAGAAAACCTTCTCGGTGACAATTTATAAAAACCGTTATGAAAAAATTCTGTCATGTAATTTGACGTAATGATGTGGGTTGCCATTAGGACTTAAACAAAAATCAATGGACTTAGCAATTTCTTCCAAAAAAACTTAAGACTTAGTGATTTCTTGGACATAGGGATTTTATGAATGGAAGATCCGTCTTTTTTGTTTTTTTATACTTTCGGAAATGGCACTTAGAGATTTTTCCCAAGAACCTTGAATAGACCATTCGAAAGGGAATGAAAAACTTAACAAGCCAGTGTTGCTAACTCAAAAACGTTAAAAATGGACTTAGTCATTTTATGAATTGGATCACCCAATTGGTATTTAAAAGTGTATTCTACTGCCTCCAAAAAACAGCTTAATATACTGACCCCAAACCACCTCTTCCCAGGTCAGAATCCAGACCATGCCCGGTTTCGCCACCACACTCCGTGAAGCATGGCCCAAGATGGTTCAAAATGAGGGTTACGGCACCCTCTACAAGGGACTCGCGCCCCTATGGGGTAGGCAGATCCCATACACCATGATGAAGTTCGCCTGCTTCGAGAAGACCGTTGAGCTGTTGTACAAGGTAAGTTCTACATTTATATTAAACCAGAAAACCAGGAATCGATTTAAGGGGACTTCATGACCTAAACGCAAATTTATAATGCCTAAAAATATATGATTCACTGCAGTAAGCAAAATCAGAAAAATAAATGATGTTCTTCTGGATATATGCTAGTTAGATAGTGTGTTGAAAACATAATACAATTTACTTGCTATGATAGAAAAAAATCACGAAGATACCTCTAAAAAAATATTTTAACGATTAAAACCCATACTAATATACATGCAAACATTCAGATTTTTTTGTCAGATTATTCTGCAAGTAAAATACTAACGTAATAGTGTTTTAATTTTTTAGTCCAATGAATAGATTTTTTTGTAAATCCATAATTGCTTCATATTTTTTACCATCACTTGACGGATATTATTCCTACAAAACTGACAGAAACATAAACCAAAACGATGGATTAGTAGTTTATATAAAAAGTAATATACGAACTATCAAAGAAGAACCTATATCCCAAGATAGTAACTGCTTAATAATTAAAATTATTCCCGATACGGTAGTCATGGCTATTTATAGGCCCCCTTCTCAAAGTATGGACGGATTTTTAGAGTCGCTTGACAGAAACTTAAAAAGTATAGCATCTTTTAAAAACATAGTACTCTTGGGCGATATTAACATTAACATTGTTTCCGGGAAAACCGATACCCATGCACATAATTATCTGAATATTTGCTCATTTCATGGACTTTTACCAGCTCACTATCACCCCACGCATCAGAGTGGCTCATGCTTAGACCATATCATTCTAAAATCAAAAAATCCATCCAAAACATTGGTTACTAATTCTTCGCTTACCGATCATCAAGCTGTTTTACTAACATTACAAATATCTTCACCTAGAAATAACTGCATGCGTAGCTACACTAAAGTCAATATGTCAAACCTGGAAAATGACTTACGCGGTATTAATTTTGACCCAGTTTATAATTCAACCGATGCAAATATTACGTTAAAGTATTTCATAGATTCCCTACAATATGCAATAAGGAAAAACACATTCACTAAGACAATGCCTAGAAAGTATAGTTGTATTAAACCTTGGATTACACCCGGTCTCGTTCGTTGTATAAGACATAGAGACAAACTTCATCTTAAACTGAAACTCGCACCTGATAACGAAATACTTTCTCTGACATATAAAAGGTATCGAAATTTCTGCAATAATCTTTTGAAAAAACAAAAAAATCTGTATGATAAAAATGAATTACAGAAGGCAGGAACAAATAGTAAACTTGTATGGAAATTTATAAAAACAAACACATTTCGATCAAAAAATCCCGATCCTCCGCTTGATTTACTATCAACAGAGATAAACCCATCCGAAGCAATGAATAAAGTAAACAAATTTTTTGCTGACGTTGGTAAAAACCTGGCTGCTAAATCTTTAAATTCGAGTAATTTTTCCCGCCCTAACCCTATTACGACTTCCTCTACACTAAATTCATTTGTTTTATTAGATACCGACGTTTACGAAGTAGTAAGAATAATAAACGGGTTAAAGGATGTTTGTGCCACTGGGTGGGATGACATACCAAATAATATACTTAAACAATTTAAAAACCTACTTGCCCCTCCTCTAACACATATTTTTCAGCTATCTTTATCTAAAGGTATATTCCCTAAAATGCTTAAAAAAGCTGTGGTCACACCTGTATTCAAGTCTGGAGACAAAAACTGTGTTAATAACTACAGACCCATTTCAGTGTTAACAGGCCTTTCAAAAATTTTAGAAAAAATAATAAACAGTAGATTGATAAAATATCTGGAAGTTAACAAACTACTTTCCGATAGTCAATTTGGTTTTAGGCCCAAAAGATCAACTAGCCAAGCAGTACACAAATTGACTAACCATGTTACTACCAATCTAGATAATGGTATGCACACAATTGGGATCTTTCTAGACCTTGCCAAGGCCTTCGACACTATTTCATGTACTTTACTTTTGCACAAGCTCGAAACACTTGGGATAAGAGGAGCACAACTTCAACTATTTTCTGATTATCTTAGCGATCGTCAGCAATGTGTAAAAATTGATCAGTATACAAGTTCCGAACTCAAAAACAGTGGTTTTGGAATTCCTCAAGGCAGCATTTTGGGCCCTACATTATTTTTAATATACATAAATGAACTGTGCCGCCTGTCACTCCAAAATGGTATCATAATGTCTTATGCAGATGACACCGCTCTATTGTTCTCAGCTAAATCAAGAGATGAGGTCTACGAACATGCTCAGAATGGTTTTAACATTGTGTGTAATTGGCTTCATAATAATCTATTAACGTTAAACACAGATAAAACAAAATACATTTTATTTACAATGAGAAATACTAACATACCGCTTACTAATCTAAACATTTACGCACATAATTGTAGCACGTACGCTGACACTGCATGTTCCTGCCCCACTTTAGCTAAAGCTGACCATTTAAAATATCTGGGTGTCACTATTGACTCCAATCTAAATTTCCGTAAACATATCGATTTACTATGTACTAGAGTGCGCAAATTAATATATGTATTTAAGTATTTACGGAATATAGCAGACTATAAATTAATTAAACAGGTTTATTTAGCTTTGTGTCAATCCGTTCTTACCTATTGCATAACTTCTTGGGGTGGTGCTGCAAAAACAATTTTGCTTCCTCTAGAGCGTACTCAAAGAGCAATTCTAAAGGTTGCTACCTTTCGGCCTTTTAGATTTCCTACACACCAGCTCTATATAGAATGTAATGTACTAACAGTAAGGCAATTATTTATACTAAGTATAATATTACACCAGCACACTGCACTTCCTTTTGATCCAGTACCATCCGACAAGAGAAGGAAGGACTTGGTTTGCATAAAGCCTCAAACTAGACATGCGTTTGCAAATAGATTTTATGTGTTTTTAGGACCTTTTCTGTATAATAGGCTCAACAAGTTACTAAGCTTCTATAGTATAAGTTATAAAAAATGTAGTAAAATGTTATCAGAGCATTTAGCGCTACTCAACTACACAGACACAGAAAAACTTCTAGAAATTTTGTCATGATGATAATTTAGTCCCTCGTAAATATTTACTTTTGTATATTTACATAGGTTTAGTTTTAGATAATAATGTACCAATATGCTTTTTCTCATAGTTGTTAATACATTTTATATCAATTTTACTTTAAATTTGAGTGTTCCAATTTAATTGAATTGTAAAGTGATGGCCTGAAACACAGGTTTGAATTAACCTAGATCGGGTAGGTCGCTACCTTACATTGTAATTCCGAACAATCATTACTTGCACCTGTTCTAAACATAGTTTAGCTTTAGTTTATTTTTAAGCATTATTAATTATTGTTTGACAAATCTTACTATTGACTAAGTGTACCCTTTTTGTAACGTTTTTGTTCAATAAATATTCTATAAATATTCTATTCTAACTAGGCTTAACTATATTTTGCAATAAATTACCAGCTTTGTGTCATCGCGCGTCTCTTTCTTTTCTATGCAATCCGACAGTGACCGCGCTTTAGCTCATGTAAGCCTCTTAAGAATTTAAAGTTCACATTCCTATAAAGTACCTAGCCTGCAAAATTCAGAATTTTCATGGTTTTTTTTGCAATCATATTTTGAATTTCGCGGGCGTCTGTTTATGTAATAATGCCAAATAAGAGTTTGATATGTTCTCAACTTCAAATTCTCAATTCAGAAGCCGAGCCAAAAATTCAGAGAAATTAATAGTTTATCAAATTAACTACTAACCCAAATGGTTGTATTGTTTGTATATCACAATCACAACTGTCATTCTTTGACATTTGTGCGATAAGTAGTATCTCTATGTAGTCTGTGGTTGTATGAAATGGTTTTATCAAAGCAAATCGACGTAGGGTTGTCACCCTATTTGCTTAACAAATAATTATTACAAAATATTAAAACATGATTTTTTTCTCACAGTTCGTCGTCCCCAAGCCCCGTGAACAGTGCTCGAAGGGCGAGCAGCTGATCGTTACATTCGCAGCTGGATACATCGCTGGTGTGTTCTGCGCCATCGTCTCCCATCCCGCCGACACCGTCGTCTCTAAGCTTAACCAGGTATGTACACAATGGGCCATGCTACAAGAAGAGTTTGAATGCCGAAGGAGGTCAAATCTCTGCGTCTTCGACTCGATTTATTAGAGAATACAGAGTTACATCTGAATTTAACAGTACATGTTCGAATTTTGAATATTAATCAGCATGACAAGTGATTTGATTGGCTGTTGGTTATTTCAGGCAGCCAATCACAGCAGTTATCACGAGTTAGTAACCGATAAACAGGAAAATAAATTCATAATACTTTGCTTCATATGTTTGAAAAAACTCGACACCTCGACAGCGTCGTTATCGCAATAAATAGAGTTAACATGTCAAAATGAAAGGTATTTTACTTATAAATAGTCGGGTGTATTATGGCTTCTATTAAAGTTCCAATATTAGTAATTACTTAGAACATCATAAAATATTAAAAAAAAAACGTTATTAATCTGTAGCGGTATCAACAATGCCACATGCGAGCCACACGTCATACTGACGTCACGCAAATTCTGCATCGCGCAAGCAGAGTTTGCCGCGCGACTAGCATATATACAACGTTCCGACACCAATAGTCGGGCAGTTGCCCACCAGACACAACACCCGTCTGGTCGGAGGATCCTCCCTTTTCTACGGAGGTGTGAGTGAACTTTACACCCTGTTCCTCATACCTCTATAAATCTCTAATGATTTCATATGTTCAAGTAATATTCTCTAAAACACCAGGGTGACAACAATAACCATATTGACGATATCTTCATTCATTTTCAGGACCGGACCGCCACAGTAGGCTCCATCATCGGCAAGCTCGGTATGGCCGGCGTATGGAAGGGTCTCGGCCCGAGGATCATCATGATCGGTACCCTCACCGCCCTGCAATGGTTCATCTATGATGCTGTCAAGGTAACACATTATTTACTAAGGATGATTTTGATAGAGGCGACTGTCGCCGGGACAGGACGAGGAAACTCCGTTGTTGGAGATGGGCACAACTAGCAATAGGAAAGGCTCAGCTGTGACACAGTTTGAATTCTGAAATCTATCATTTGAGTGTGAAAAAACATTGACAGTTAAGGCTGGATTCTCAAACACAAGTCAATTTTAACTCGCTGCTAATACATGCTGTTTTATATTGAAATAGATCGTAGCGACACAGACTTTTAAGAATGTCTTCAAGTGTTGTTTGAGAATTGGGGTGTTAAAATGAAGATCAAAAAATCATTTATTCACATTACGCTGACAATCAGTGATTTTTTAATGTCAAAATTACATAACACACTCCCTCAAAACGTCCACTCTTCAGTATCGTAAGAATTAGTTAAGTTTATTAAAGATCTTTTTCTAAGCTGCCTTTTGAAATCAAAAACTCGATGATTATAATAATTTACCAATTGTTCCTACTGATAATTAATCATGTAGACACACCTACAATGAGAAAACTCCCTCTTTACCCCCCACACCCTTTCCACCCACACCTACTCACTATTCTCGCATCTTTCTTGCAGGTCTGGCTACGCATGCCCCGCCCCCCACCCGCAGAGATGCCAGAATCTATGCGCAAGAGGCTGGAGGCCGAAGAAGCAAAACAAAAGTGAACTTAGAACATTTATAGGTAGTTTATTATGCGTCGCGCGTTTTATAGACTAGGATTGCTGGTAATACTATTTTGATGAAATATCACGCCTGTTTTTACCCAGGGGGTAGGCAGAGTACCTTAAAACGATTGTAAATGGCATAATATTTAACTTGGTTCGGATGAAAGAGTGAGATAGGGATAATGTGGTGTTAGTACAGGCACACGAGACGATGCAGCTCGGATGAGAACGCTACTATGCCTCTGGTATTGCATCCACAGGCGGCGGTGACCATTTCCCATCGGATGGGCCGCCAAATTAATTGATATGGGAACAATAATCATAATTGTATAAAAAAAAACTAGCTGCGCCCCGCGGTTTCTCCCGCAAGTCTCGATCCCATAGGAATATCGGGATGAAAATGATTATATGTGCTAATCCAGGTAATGGTCTACCCATGTACCAAATTCATTCCAAATCCGTTCAGCCGTTTTAGCGTGAAAGCGTAACCAACAAATAATAATACATAAGTAATATTTGTAATATTAGTTTAGATTATTACTGACAGTACAAAATTGTGGTTTTAACAGCAATCCTAGTACTTCCACTATTTATGAATAATTTTTAAATGATATTGAGACATGATATTAAGGTCTAACTCGGGCTATATGGGTCGAATGGGTCCTATATGGTCTACGCGCGACGTTTTCCACTTTCCAAGCGCCGCCACACAGTATGTAATGTAGTAAATTGTGATTTATATTACCAAGTTACAGTATATTATATAAGTAAATGATCATGTTATTAATTAAATTATTTTTTTGGAAATAAAAAGAGTTATTTTTATTTTATTATTTTTGTTTTTGTTCTTTGATGTACATATCGAGATGCCTGTTATTATTTATTTGTTGTATGTTATGTATGACGCTAGTAATGAATAAAGTGATAGATACATTTTTTGTTTTAATGCAGATGTATCTAACTTTTCCTGAAAGAAATCTTTATATTTATTAAGGTCTGACGTAGATGAAGAAAAAGTCTAAATATTTCATACTAGCTTTTGCCCGGCTACGGGGATAAAAAATTAAGGGTGTTGATATTTTACAAAATAAATAAAACAGCGTCGTGACTGGAGGCTAAGCGGTCGATGTATACCTACTAAGAGAATACAAGAGTTAGCGACGCGAGCTAGAAACTTAAACCTTTCATCCAAAAGTTGTGTAGCTCGTCCGGCTCTGGAGATTTCCAGTTAGGCAACGGACGAACTGCACGAGTTAAATCTAGGGGGCGGCCTCTTATTTCTAGTATTTGATCGATCTCCTTAGTCCGTCGGGCAGTTGTCCACCAGACACAACACCCGTCTGGTCGGAGGAGCCTCTCTATGGCGGTATGAGTGAGATTTACACCCTGTTCCTTATACCTCTATAGTTTGTAACTTACTTAACTTCATTGTAAGTAACTTCATTTCAATATTTTTGTAATAAATTATTAATTCACTATTTGATGTTCAAATAGTGAAATAATAATTTATGAAAAAGAAACGAAAATTAAACCATAAAATACCTACGATACATATCGGAAATGACTTTCTCGAAAGCTGATTATTTGAAACTGACATTGTTGTATACTATATAATATAGTCCTCCTTATCGATTTCGATAACGGCGACCCTTTGAAATTATTATTTCCTAGCGTGTGCCTGTTGTATACTATGTCGGTGTTGAATCGTGCACCCATGTTTTAAAAAAGAAGTTATGATACCTAGACTACAATATTGTTGAGCAGATACATGTCTTGTGTCAAATCATCAATTAATATGATCACGTATACGTGGTTTATGATGGCGTAGGCAAGCTATTTAAATGAAGCAAAGGGAAATAAAACTAAGTGTGTGTGACAAACATTTTTTGAAACTCATAATCGAAGCATTTATTTCAAATAAGTAAACCAATTACCAATTAACCAATAAAAAAATCTGCCAGCTTGAAATGAAGGCTGTAGACACAGACAACTTAGCCCCGGGGCTAAGTTGTCTGTGGCTGCACACAACAGAATTTTTGGTCATTGTTTGTGATTCGGGACTTACATCCAACCATTTTTGATTCACTTCTCCTTTTGATGGAAAGCTGTAAGTAACCAACATAAAAATAGGTAATGCTATTTCAATCATGCGATACATAGGTGCAAATTGTATTTATTATACGCATTATATTAATAGTTTTAATCAGAAATACACTAAAGCGTTGGTTTCTTCCGTCTATAAAACTTCTAGAGCATGGTCATACTACTTATTGTTATCTTTGTAATTCCTTACCAATGAATGAAATGCCACAACCAGCATACGATTCACTTTTACACCATTTCCACCATAAAAATTACAAGAGAACCGTAGCTAAAAATTTAAATGCGATGCGTCTTCACAAAATAACAGAAAAAGTCATTCGCATGTCAGATTTTAGTTACAAAAGTAATTTTATGATAACTACCAAACAATTATTATTTTGATTATTTTATTTAAATTAAATTATTTACTACAGGGTGGCCCAGAGAGAAATGCATTTGTGATTTCGCGCGCATTTCTAAACGACAAAATGGCGTGGCGCGGGAACGGTAGCAGTGCGTAACGCGGGCTCACCATGAATTGTTACACAGAAGAGCAGCGCGCGTTTTGTGTCCGCGCATTTTAAGAGAATGCTCGATCATATGTGACTGTTCGGCGGCTTTACCGTTCTGAATTCAAATTGCGGCGCATCAGTGAGTTTCCAAGCACTAATTTAATTAAGCAATGGGTTAAAAGATTCGAAAGGACAGGATCGTCGCAAAAAATGCGGCCTCGCGGTCGCCAAAGAGTATTACGGACGGACGAAAACATTCAGCGAGTTCGAGAATCTGTACGCGCGAATCCACGAATGTCGGAGCGCAAACGTTCATAGACTTTGGGAGTGTCTAGATCGATATTGCAACGAATTTTACGGCTTGATTTGAAATTACATCCTTATAAGATGCAGTTAATACAGGAACTAAAGGCAGCAGACTTCGAATCAAGATTGAGATTTGCAAATGAAATACGCGATCTTTGATTATATAATGTCTAGACAGAGCATCAAATGCGCGCAAACGTGTCAAAAAATATCGGCCAACTGTTGGCCTATAAGTTCTTACCCGCCGATTAGTGCCGATCGTGCCGCTTTGGTGTCACTACGCATTACGCGCGATAAGTAATAAACAAATAACAGCGATAAAATGACGGTATGTGCTATTAAACTGTGCCGGAATTATAAAGGAAGGGTAAAAAATACCAAACACATCACCTATCATCGGTAAGTAACCAAAAAACCATAAATTTATTTTTGTTTTTATGATTACAAATTACGCCATATTTTATCAGTGTTGCCAGTTTCTTTTTTTCACTCTCCCAACTTAACGTGTTTTTTTTGTGGGTATATTACTTGGTTTATGGTTACGTTTATATTATTTAGTTGGTGTACTTTTATTAATCGATTTAAAAGGTGGAGTTTTTCGATTCGTCTGTAGTTCTTTATAATAATATAATGTTCGCGTATAACTTTTTGTTTATGAGTCCATTTTAATGATTAACTTTGCATTGGGTCCAATAAACCGATTTCAAAGGTGCCAAGAGTAATAATTTAATTAATGATTTTCGAGTTTTCTTTTAATAATTGTTTGTTTATTTTATTTTTTCTTACAGGCGTTATTATAGCCCATATTGTCTTTGTTAAACGTGTTTATTTGTAATTAAAAATTAATTCCTAATATCTATGATCTTTCAATTCAAATTTCCAAATACAAACTGCCTAAAAAGTTAAATATTGTAATTCTAATTTAATTAACTTAGCTGATTTAATACAACATTCACACAAAACTCTACTTAAATTAAATAGTACTTTTTACTTATTTAAGAAAGTAACTTCTTATAAAAATACGCTACTAAAACGGAATAATACTACATACATACACCTAAAACTTATCTTATTTAATTAGTCTATTTTTCAATATGTGATTTATGGGAGAAGTGTAGTTGCTGGTATCATTATTCGCGCACACAGAGACAAAGACGCACAGTGTAAAACACCGCCTGCACGCACACATGCTTGAAATTGTTGGCTCGTTTTCTTTGTTTTGATTGTAGGGCGACGCTCCATCTAGAGATTATATAATCAAAGTACGCGATAAGTTCAATAATTTCAGTAACATCCTATTCTCGGATCAAGCCCATTTTTACCTGAACGGATTTGTAAATGAACAGAACTGTAGGTATTGGGCAGTAGAAAATCCGCGGTTGAAACATAAGAAGCCGCTACACTCACCGAAAGTTACAGTTTGGGCCGCAATTGCGAAATGGGGAATCATCGGACCATTTTTTTTTTTAGAACAATCATAGTTAAGCTGTGACCGTCAATTCAGAGCGCTATACGGCCATGCTGAGAAGTTTTTTGATTCCAAAGCTGCAAGAAACGCGAGGCTATAACAGAAGCACTTGGTTCCAGCAAGATGGGGCTATGTGTCACACATCAAATGAGAGCATCGAGGTGGTAAGAGACATGTTCCCACAAAAGTTCATTTCACGCAGGGGTGACATTTCCTGGCCACCAAGATGCCCCGATCTCACTCCAGCAGACTTCTTTTTGTGGGGTTACCTTAAGAGCAGAGTATACTCTAATAATCCAACAACTCTGCAGCAACTGAAGCTGAACATTTGGCAAGAAATGGCATCCATTTCGAGGATAACTCTAAACAAAAGTTTTCCAAGATTTTGATGCCAGATTGGAAGAATGCTGTAACCGTCAAGGATATCACTTGGACGAAGTAATTTAAAAAAAATAATTTTAAAAATAAATTTCATTTAATTTTCTTTAAATTGTATTAAATAAAGTTCTACAAAATTATACAGTTTTTTTTTTCCTTGAATTTTCAAAAGTGCATTTCTCTCTGGGCCACCCTGTACTATGTACAGATTGTAAATATTTATATAAAATTATTTAAAACTAATCTAAAAGCTAAAAATATTTATACGTTTAGGTTTTTTATTTTACTTGCAGTTGGTGAAATATTTTCTACCATCTAGTTATAACATTTTTATTTTCTAGCAATTGAGAAAAAGGGACAAACAGCCTCGGATTCATGGACCTAATATACCAAGTGGACTGAGCTCTCCAAAAATAGTATCATACAAAAATGAACCACAACTGCTACATACATTTTAGGTTTACTTTTGTTAGGCTATCTTAGCCGAGGCAAAACGAGCCGAGAGAGATAGTCAGAGCAGAGGCTGTTTGTCCCTTTTTCTCAATTGTTAGAAAATAAAAATGTTATAGATGGTAGAAAATATTTCACCAACTGCAAGTAAAATAAGTAACGTATAAATATTTTTAGCTTTTAAATTAGTTTTAAATAATTTTATATAAAGGTTTACAATCTGTACATAAAAATCAAAAAAAAAACTCTGTAAATAATTTAATTTAAATAAAATAATCAAAATAATAATTGTTTGGTAGTTATCATAAAATTACTCTTGTAACTATAGTCTGACATGCGAATGACTTTTTCTGTTATTTTGTGAAGACGCATCGCATTTAAACTTTTAGCTACGGTTCTTTTGTATTTTTTATGGTGGAAATGGTGAAAACGTGTTGTATCAAAACATTTCATATATATATTTTTCATTTCATTTCCCATATCTTATCATTTCATTCATTGGTAAGGAATTACAAAGAGTTAGTTAATAACAATAAATAGTATGACCATGCTCTAGAAGTTTCGTAGACCGAAGAAACCAACGCTTTAGTGTATTTCTGATTAAAACTATTAATATAATGCGTATAATAAATACAATTTGCACCTATGTATTGCATGATTGAAATAGCATTATTTTTATCTTGGTTACAGCATTCCATCATAAGGAGAAATGAAGCAAAAATGGTTGAATGTAATTCCCGAATCACAAACAATTACCAAAAATTCTGTTGTGTGCAGCCTTCATTTCAAGCCGGCAGATTTTTATATTGGTTAATTGGTTTACTTATTTGAAATAAATGCATCTAGTTTGAATGTGAAAAAATGTTTGTCACACACACTTAGTTTTATTTCCCTATACTTCATTTAAATAGCTTGCCTACTTCATCATAAACCACGTATACGTGACCATATTTGATGATTTGACACAAGACATGTGTCTCCTCAACAATATTGTAGTCTAGGTATCATAACTTCTTTTTTAAAACATGGGTACATGCACGATTCAACACGGACATAGTATACAACAGGCACACGCTAGGAAATAATAATTTCAAAGGGTCGCCGTTATCGAAATCGATAAGGAGGACTATATATATAGCATACAACAATGTCAGTTTCAAATAATCAGCTTTCGAGAAAAAGTCTTTTCCGTTATATATAGGTATAGTTTTTAAAGGTTTAATTTTCTTTTTTTTCATAAATTATTATTTCACTATTTGAACTTCAAATAGTGAATTAATAATCTATTACAAAAAAAAAATTAAATGAAGTTACTTACAATGAAGTTAAGTAAGTTACAAACTATAGAGGTATGAGGAACAGGGTGTAAAGCTCACTCATACCTCCATAGAAAAGGGCGGATCCTCCGACCAGACAGGTGTTGTGTCTGGTGGGCAACTGTCCGACGGTTGATGTCGGGACGTTGTCTAAATGCTAGTCGCGCGGTAAACTCTGCTTGCACGATGCAGGATTTGCGTGACGTCAGTGTGACGTGTAGCTCGAATGTGGCGGTGAAGATACCACTACAAAACAATAATTTGAAATCACTTAGTATCAACCAGACACAAATTATCTCTTTCAAAACGAACTTTCCTGTCTGTTAAAAAAAATGTTTGGTCACCCTATTAGAAAGAGATGAAAGCCTCGGTATGCATTATCTCTCTCTGCTCGTTTTTTTGGTACGAGAGCTCAGTCCAGTTTGTATATTAGGTCCATGCTCGGCTTTGACTATCTATCTCTCTCAGCTCGTTTTGCCTCGGCTAAGATAGCCTAACAAAAGTAAACCTAAATGTAGGTAACAGTTGTGGTTCATTTTTGTATGATACGATTTTTGGAGAGCTCAGTCCAGTTTGTATATTAGGTCCATGGTCCAATCACCTTCGGTATGATTGACAGGCACCGACCAGATGTTTCGTCAGAACGAACACATGGCGTCATCATACGGTAGGCGCGTGTCAGCCACACTTTGGTCTGGCCGCTCCCAAGCCCTATACCTTACATCGCTCTGGAATGTGCGATTCTGAGTGTACCGCTCCACTCTCCGCCTGTACCGACGTATACAGTTTGCCCGTGCACAAATATTCTGCTTCAGGAAATGATACGCTCTATGACGTGGGTCAAATAACCTAGAGAACTAATATATATCAGTCCCCGAGAACGCCCGCCTCACAAAGTGCATCACTCTAGGGCGAGTATTGCCCTCTCTGAAGCAGATTAGCTTGCCGATGTGTGCTATAGCCTCACCTATACGATGCTCAATCCTGCACTGCCAAGCTGGTACGGCTGGTTTTGGTCGTGGAGCTCTGTCACTGTTGGGAAATGTAACATGAGCTACACGACATGCCGCTACAGCTGCACAGTTAAACATCGAGTGGGTATCGGCGAGGTCTTTGCTGCCGTCAAAACCATGTGACAGTTGCGAATCTAGAGCACACACCAGCGCAATGTTTTTCTTGTGCATGGGCAAACGAGGTAAACGAGTTCTTATTTTAGGCGGAATAGAGCGGTTCTCCCGGAAAGCATCCTCTTCACTAACGCGGTCGGATTGCGGTCAAACGCTGGGTAAATTTTGCAGTTTCACCGCGACCAGTTGCAAAGCAGGCGTAACATATTGGCTATTCCGCGATTCGAGGCGTATTCGATCAAGTACGACGTCATCCAGCTTATGGTTACGCTGGATGACCCTGATTCACCTGATGCTGATGCAGCTGATTCGACAGTCGTTGCGCCGACACGTTGGCAGCCGGCTCAAGCACCTGAAACAGTGAGAGCATCCGACCACGGTACGCAGTCAAGTTACTTCCCCCGTCTGTAGCCCCAAACTATGCGCGCATGACATTTTCATTGACAGTTTGTGTCCACCTCATGCGCTGCACACTTCCATCAGAGGTCGGTGGGCCCCGGACTCCTAAGCTGGTCGGTAGTAGGTCTCTTCCGGCGAAAAATATTTGTCACTCGAGCTCGACGCAACTGCAGCGCCCGGTATGACTGGACTCACGTCTGGAGCAGGTTCCGCCAACTGCGAGGCGGAGCTGATCGACGAACGCGAAGACGTTGGGTGTGTGGTTTGAAGCAAACGTCGTGTCCGCCGTCGCGTCATCATTGCACTATTCGCCGTGTCATAGTTGATTTTCTTCTTGCATACCGGTACTGTATGTTATTGATATGATGGCATTGCCATAACACTTAAAATTGTTGCTTAGTGGTGCCGATTCTCTTGTACACCGAACTAAACTAACTAAACTATCACTAAAATTCCTTACTTTTGGCTATGAGAATCTTAGAGCTATTCTGCAATAAAATATCTCTTTTAAAAATCATTTTGACGCAACTAAAATTTAATTTGACAATCGCGACTCCACATGGTACCTACTTGTTTGCCCTAACCCGTGAATTTTTTTTAGAGCCGGAGGCTCGCATGGGTGGCAGCCTCGGCGTGTTTTATATGGAATTTTTCACTTTTGTACGGAAAATATTTAAAAAAAAAATACCTACATGTAGAGGTATACGGGTTTAATTGGGTTCAATAAAGGGGGTCGAAATTTTCATTATTTTTGCGATAGGACGCACCGTTTTCGAGATATAAGCAAAATAAAATAAAAAATACAGTACTGTTTTTGCCCCTGAAGTCGAGGTGTTGTGGTGAATCTTAGTTCATGACAACTAATTTTATTCCACACCTTTTTAATCGCGATTAAAAATAGCCAGATTTAGTAAGACAACCAAAATTTTAGGTTAAAAACGTCAAATTCAGAATAGCAAAATTGCCATTTTCACTAAACTAATTAATCAGTACCATCTTAGTGTTGTCAAACTAAAATATAGTTAAGTTGTGTCACTTTAGTCTATTTCAGAATGAGAAATCGTCTTTTGACAGGACTAAACAAAATTTTAGTGATTTTTAGTCAAACTAGTCTAGTTTAGAGAATTTTGTGACAAGAGAATCGGCACCACTGTATGCTTAAAATTACTAGAAAAAAAAAATAAAAAAAATTGCACTATGTAGTGCAAACCATTTTGACCCTCTTTTTTGACAGTCGGGCCACTATTATAAATTATTATTATTAGTACGGCACCATAGTTATAAGAAAGAAGATTCTGGACCATGTTCAGATCAGAGGTAGTAGAATTTTATAATAATAATAATAACCCCACCGCCGTATCTACGTTGGTATCGTGGTGGGGCTTGCGTGCTCCTGAACTCTAGGTCTATATCGGTAGTTTACTTTGCCGAAACATGTCTAGGGTGACGAGCCAGACCAAGAGAGATACAGAAACTCGCAGGGCAGCATGTGGCGAGCTGTTGGGTAGTAGCGACCCCACGGACCCTATTTCCCGGGAGAAGTCTTGTTCCTCACCTCTGGCTTGCCTTTATTGGCCGGCTGGAGTGAACAATAAAGAGGGACAGAGCTCCCGCCTCTTTCTTGCCTTTATTGGCCGGCTAGAGTGGAGATTCGCAAGAGCAAACGTGCTCAGAGGAAGGAAGTATTCCAGTAAAATGCTGGTAGGGATCTTGAACGTACTTCCGGGATTGTCCTGATAGCCGTGGGATACCTCTCCACTCCTCATAAGCACCCCAGGACATGTTGCCCCCTTGTCGCTACGACACTATGTGCTAGCGACCGTTTTCTGGGGCTCATTATTAAGTGTGCAAGTCACCCCCTGCCATTTTATCTGTGTATTTTATATAAAACAATGGTCAGGCAGGGGCCATAGTCTTTCCAAAGTCCTAGATAACCAGTCCACTTAAGCTACCCAAATCCATAGTCCTATAACTTTGTTTCCATACCCTGCAATAGTACTACACCAACCGGGGGTTATCCTTGGGTGCACTTATATATTCCGAACAGGGATAATCGTATAAAAACGTCTAACGGGCCTATGCGAGTTGGCTTCGGCCCCTCGTATGCCTTCCAAAGGTCCAGGATCCCAGGGTCCCGAGAAATGTCAAGAGACATAAAATAATAAAAAACGGTAAATTCAGTGTGTAAAAATTATAATGACTTTTATTCAGCGATATTCAATTGTTATTTTTATATTTGTACATTATTAGAAAAAGATTTAAATATCTAAAATAGACACCAACCTTATAATTCTATCTGAAAAACTTGTGTTTGATGCATAGTACATTGATGAGTGTAATAAAAGAATTATTTAAATCTCGAGGAGTGTAGTTACATTATATTCGGCTCTCATTCGGCTCGTGCTAATCGGAAAACTCCTGTCAGGAAATATTAACAATATTAACTTTAGAGAAACTGATTTATAAAATCTCTATGTTTATATAGTTCTGTAAAGGTAGCGACTGTGTTGATATTGCATTTTTGTGAGCCCGTCGGTGCTGTGGACATGACGCCTCTGAGGTAGTAGCGAGTTGTGCCGTGTACAGTCTCTGGGAAGGACAGTCCGCCCCCACTGTCACCTTTGCAGACTGCCGCCGTACCTGGGATGGGAAGGAGGGGCATTTTCATTTTCGTTTTTCCGTGCGTAGGGGTCTACTTTTTAAGTCCGTCAGCGAAAATACGGCCCCTTCCAAAAGTAGTAACTTACTAAAGTACTTTCGGAAGGGGCAGCCGGCTGTATTAAAAAAAAAGTAATAAATTTTTCGGACGAGCAAAAACATATCGGCCATAGGGACAACTGTCAAGTCGAGTTGTCATTCCGTCTTAGTTCGGGACCTGAATTAATATTATTTCCGTAATTGATACGGAGTCAGAAACGCTCGTAACTATGGATGAAACGACGGACTTTGTGTTTAGGAAGAAGGCAGGTATGTTTTTGTAGGTTATTATTCATTTAGTCAAGTCTGAATTATTATTAATTATTCATTTAGGAAAACATCGTGAGGAAATCGTAATGACCAAACTAAACCAAACGCCCTTGAAAACTATGAAAATGATACCCATGATGAAAATTTCGCAAATTTTTGTCGGCGCCATCTTGAATTGTGTTTTTGACCCCAGTTTTGTTATCAGCGATCTTGAAAACCATGAAAATGACATTCATGACTAAAAATTTGCAAATTTTCCGCGACGCCATCTTGAATTTGCATTTTGACGTCATTATCGATGTCAGCGCCCTCGAAAACCATGAAAATGATACCCATGATGAAAATTCCGTAAATTTTCGGCGACGCCATCTTGAAATTTTATTTTGACCCCATTATCGTTGTTAGCGCCCTCGAAAACTATGAAAATGATACCCATGATGAAAATTTCGCAAATTTTTGTCGGCGCCATCTTGAATTTTGTTATTGACCCCAGTTTTGTTATCAGCGACCTTGAAAACCATGAAAATGACATCCATGACGAAAATTTTGCAAATTTTCGGCGGCGCCATCTTGAATTTTCATTTTGACCTCATTATCGTTGTCAGCGCCCTCGAAAACCATGAAAATGATACCCACGATGAAAATTTCGTAAATTTTCGGCGGCGCCATCTTGAAATTTCATTTTGACCCCATTATCGTTGTTAGCGCCCTCGAAAACTATGAAAATGATACCCATGATGAAAATTTCCCAAATTTTTGTCGGCGCCATCTTGAATTTTGTTTTTGACCCCAGTTTTGTTATCAGCGACCTTGAAAACCATGAAAATGACACCCATGACAAAAAAATTGCAATTTTTTGTCGGCGCCATCTTGAATTTTGATTTAGACCCCAGTTTTATTATCAGCGACCTTGAAAACCATGAAAATTACATCCATGACGAAAAATTTGCAAACTTTCGGCGGCGCCATCATGAATTTAGATTTTGACCCCGGTTGTGTTATCAGCGACCTCGAAAACCATGAAAATGACACGTATGTCGTTTTTTTTTTTTAAAGTACAATAAAAAAACTACGACAATCACTATTGCTTATTACAAAATTACCGGAAAGAAACATACCTACCTACGAACAAAGCAAGCTTGTAATAATAATAAGTAACACAATAAACAACATAGGAGTACGTGCACAAATAATCGGGTGTAAAAATCTACAATTTTAGTGCAAATCTTCTATGAATTCAATTTCTGACTTTCCGACCACTGTGCGGGGATCTTGTGTACGCATACGCCACTATTTGCCGCATAATTTTTTACTGAAAAGCGACGTGCTCTCTCATTGAAATCTGGCGGACGACTGAGCTCTGCAATTCGTTCTCGGGCGTGTATCGGATAAAATGCGTCGCCATAGTAATTCGTATGGGGATTTCGGGCGTGAAAATTCAGATATTTTGCGATTTTTTTACGCAAAATAGAAGTAATGTTTTGGAAAATAGAAAAAATCAGTGAGTTCACTGTTCTTTGTTGTCTTTATTTATTGTATAATATTAATGAGTTGACTGCTGATTTACGCCAAGTTTGTCCAAATACGGCAGTGCTTTTTGCACGTTTTTAGTGATATTCAATTTTTTTTTTACAATAATCTACAAGGTTTATCCTCAATCTGATTGTTTCTCTTCCTGGTGAAACTCTTGAGCTACTCAGGCGTTTTTTTTCGTGGCTACTACTTTAAGTTTTCTATATAAATTGATCACAATCCCATAACACGATTTCCTGGTACTGCCCCTTAAACTGGTCGGATATGATTCCCATACTTTTGTTCCAAGCTGTAGCTTGGAACAAAAGCTGCTGCACCACCGCTGCAGCACCGTGGTCATACCTTCTTTCTTGTGTAAGGTTTGGGGTTGACATTCAAAGTCAAAGTCAAAGTACTTATTAGTGTGATTTTTGGTGATTCAGTAGGTCTTATAGTTAGATTATGGTAACTCAAAAATCTACCCATTAGGGCATACACTATTTAACAATAGAAGAATTTAAAATCGAAATTACATATAAATAAAAAAAATAACAATATTTAGAATAATATAAATTTTTATGATAAACATTTAGAATATATTTAATTATTCTAATAAATATTCAGAACACAATTAATAAGTCATGTTTTTGAATTTTCAAGAATAAATACATAATTATTATTTAGTTTATTACATTTTGTCAATGGTATAATAGCATTTTTCAATCAAAAAATTACTTAGTCTCCGTTTAAATTGTGTCAAGTTTAAATCTTTAATGTCATTTGGTATTTTATTGAGTATTTTCGGAGCCATGCAGAGGATGCTTTTTTGCACAAGGGCGGTCTTTGAGGCTCTTAGACATAATTCGTGAAGATATTCTTGTCTTGTCGATCTATAGCGTTGCTCTGATGCTTTTGTAAACAGTTCACTATTTTTCTTGACAAACAATGAGGTCTCGTATATGTAAAGACAAGGTAATGTTAGTATTATATGAGACTTAAAATGCGGTTTGCAAGTTTCCGTTGGTTTAAGACTACATATCGATCGACATTGAGCGAGCACTGTGAGCGCGTTCACGAGCATTCCGAATTGTTGTTAGCTCTCAGCTGTCATCATCGAGATATCTAAATCGGAACGAGAAATATTGCTGTGAGCGATTATGGCGTAATTCGGAATGTAGCTTATGTCGAATCGTATCAACGTTTGTTGCACCACTTCGTCTTCACCAGGAAATGGTGAACGGCGGGCGTTTTGGGGGACTGTCTTACATGTAATTTTAACTTTCAAAAAGTGCTGATTGTCAGCCTAGTTTAAATACATGACTTTAGATTTTATTTATTTATAATGGGCTGGTTTTCCAATCCTGAGTTATTTTTTATCTAAAGCGGGTTGACTTTTATTTTCTATCCAAAAGGAGTCATACTAGAAACCTTTCAGATAACTTTATGAGGAATAAATTGTTTATCCCTCAAATATATTTTAGAGAAGATTGGCCGAAGAAGGCAACCCACAAAGGACAGTGGGAAGTTATGGGGGAGACATTTACCCAGCTGTGTGACAGTACAGAATTATAAAAAAAAAATGTTTATCACTAATTGTTTGTTTTTAATAGATAAACAAATAATAACTTACCAAAAGCTATAAAAACTACATTATAGACAAACATTTTGTTGAACACTGTCTTATTTCTTCAAGTATTTGGCTCTCTTTTCACAAAAATTATTATAACAATTTTTTGGTAGATCTTCGCGCGACCAACCCGCCTCGAGCAACCTTATTTGCAACAATGAAATCAAGGCGACTGATTGGAATGGAAACAACGTCATAACTACATTATTACTATATGCAGTTGTACATACTTATATATAAATGACTGAGCTACAACTCACAAAGATTGAATTTAATATAAGGAAAACTTTTAATTAAGCTCAAAATATGCGCGCCTTTGTTATTTAATACATATATTATACTGATAAACAGGGTTATTGGTAATACGTCGGCAATCCATTAAGGAGATGTAGCGGACCTCGCCTACATCCCCTTAATGGATTGCCGACGTATTACCAAGAATCCTGTATAAGTACATATGATTTATACCTTCTCATCATCACAATCATACAATTGGAGTCTCACTTGTACCACGTTCCGATGCGGATGCGTTTGCATATTCTTTATATCGAATAGTGCGGCGCAAGCTGTCGCTCGTAATTTATTCACCATGAGTAATGAACTTGTGGTGAATGAGCTGCTGGCGTTCCTGCAGCAGAAGCTGGATGTAATGGACGAGGTTTCTGCTATCCAGATCTGCGCATCGAACTTAAGTGAGGATGACATAGCTGCTGTCAAGCTGTCGTTGTTCAGTGCGCTGAACAAGCGCGACCAGATGGTGTCCCGCTGGCGTGACGGGACTAAGAGAAGCCTGCAAGACATAATCACGTTGTTCAAGGAGACCGACTCTGACGACGTACCAAAGTTTGTGGCGAAGGAACTACACTACACAAGCTTCCTCCTGTCACCTTCGACCACGTCGATGTAATTAGCCTTCTGAAGGACTTTGTCTTCTTGAAGGCCAGTATTGCAGATATACTAACGAAAATAGATGCATCTCAAAACACCGCCGCCGATTTTCGCAACAGTGTGACGGTAATAAGGTCATCAGTCAATGCGTCTAATGTAAATACGTATCGCGGAACCGGTGTCGATATATCGTCGTCGAATTCCGCGTCAGCAGTTTCGTCGCCAGCGCATCCGTTGATTGCTGAGCTTGCAGTGCGCCCCACCCGCGCATCCCGCAGTCCTGCGCCTCTCACCACGGTTCCTCCAAGCAGCGCCACCCGAGCCCCACAACCCGTCTCGCTACCTGTGTCTGCAGCCATGGCGAAACCCCTGCAAAAGGATTTCGCTAGCGTCACCGCGAGTACCCCTGGCGCTCCAATTATAAAGCCTATGCCAGAAAGGGCGCCGAATAGGGCTGAGGATTTCGTGACGGTGCAAAGGAGGAAGCGCCGATCTCAAACCAACGGGAACCGCTGCGGCAAAGCTCCTACGGGGCCCGAGGTGAGCCTGCGTGCCGCTATGTCGAACACACCGGTGTACATCTCCCGCCTGCACTACACCATTAAGGCGGAGGACATCGTGGAGTACGTGCGCCAGAAGGCAAGGTACATGCCGAGGGTGCGGTTACTGGAGTCGCGCCGCAACGTCAACTTTAAAACGTTTGTAGTGCGCGTACCTAATTGTTATCTGCCCCTCGTCACACCACGTTCTGCGGCCAAAAGTCTTCTTCCAGAAGACTTTTGGCCGTCCTTCCATAGTTCTAGGTAACTAATCCATTATAGCCACAAAAACTCAAAGCTCAATACTCAAAGTCCCGCACCAACCGGGGGTTGTCATTGGCTGCATTTGCATAGTGCAAACAAGGATAACTGTCGTCGGTTAGTGCCTCCTCCTCATTTTAAAGTCGCACCTTCGGTAGAACAAGGGACAAAAGGGACTTTTTAAAGCAGTTTGGCATACTCAAGTCATTTTTCGATTATTTGTCAGTTATGGCCTCGTTCTACCGAAGGTGCGAAGTGTCTAAAGGGCCTCTGCGAGTTGGCTTCGGCCCCTCGTACCACATCCAAAAGTCGGGGGACCCAGGGTCCCGAGATATGTCCAAGACAAATGTCTTGGACAATACAAATAAAATAATTATTATAAATTGTTTATTCACCAAATAAAGTATTTCTTACATTTCCTTAAAACTAATACAATAAACTAGTCCTTAAATTATCGTTACAAAGAAAATATAATTTTAATATTTTAACGACTCCACACTCGGTCGGGCCTGGGGGCCTATTCTCTAAGTCCGTCAAACAAAATTTGGGCCCGTCCGAAAGTAGTTCAATACTTAGAACCCTACTCCCATTTAATTAACTCTTTCGTACTGGCAATAACACATCGGGAGTAAGGACAAGTATCACATCGTTTTGTCATTAATTTTTAATTCGAGCCCCGGACTAATGTTATGTCCGAAAGTGATACAGAGTAGGCAGTGTCCGTAACTTTGGCGGAAAGAACGTACTTCGTGCTTAGAAAGTAGGCCCCCTTTATTATTTTTTGGGTGGTAAATCATCAAATAACATCTCCCGCTCTGAGCGGAGCGGGAGGGGCGTGTCAGACTTTTACTGACTAAAACCCACCCGTGTTCCTTCAGTTCTTCACTCTTTCGAACAATCCCCGACCCCGGCCCTTTCGTCAGCCCTATCGGACCCCGTCAATGATGCTGACATCTCTTTGAGGCGCGCGTGGAACACAACGCGCCGTCGACCCGCGCCTGGTCCTAACCGGACGGCGAGCTGCCCATTGCTCACCGTCCGCAAGAGAGTAGGCCCCTGTCACGTGGAGTCTTTGACAGTACTATTGCACAAGTTTCCGTTAAAATTGACCACCGTGACTTAAATTCCGTCGGGACGGTATTATTGGTTATTACTTTTAGTAGCTTAGTGTTAAGTTAGCCTAGGTTAGTCGTTCGTTATTAGGTTAAGTAGCCTGTCAGTCAGTCTGGTCAGTTTGTCATTCAGACTATCCGTCTAGCAGGATCTCAGTGGGAGACAAGCGCTTGCCACGCCTTATAAGGCTTCTTTAATTTCCTGCCATCCCATCACGCGAGTTGGCAACGATGTCGCAAGATGCTCTACAATAAAATCCTCATGGTTATACACATCAGTTAATGCTATGAAGTCTGATGGGGCACATATTTGATCCGAACTAGGTGCTGTAGATACGACACCTCGTAAGTAATACCGGACCACGCCTTGTTGGTCTTCGGGGAAGGCGAGACCTGAACCGCTGTTGCCGATACAAATGAAGGTTGCTGTGGGCATGCAAATTGTAGGATAAGTCATTAAGTTAACTTACTTGGCCTATCTATATATATAATTCACCTGCCATGTTTTGTCTTTTTGCCCTGAAGTTGACTGGTAAAAATGCCGCAGGCTTTTGTTTTTCTTGTTCACAAAGTTTTAATAATTAAATAAACTTATTTATTTAAGGAAAAACAATCAGTAGCACAATAAGAACAGTCATAATATCATATAACATTTTAAAACAATTATGCTACCCACTACGTTCTCCATGGACTACAATTAAAAGTATTTAAAAACTAGCTATTAGCACAGATACAATATCTATACAAACGACATTATAAATGTCTAATTATGTAGATCAATAGTCGATAAGAGGAATAGTCTCCGTTCGCTGTCCGTTCAGAGATATACAACCTTTAACATCAACATTTTTCTGTGAATCATATTATTTGCTAAGGTTATATATCTATGAACGGACAGCGAACTATTGTTCTACATAATTAGACCTTTAAACTGTATATAAATTATTTTTATTGGTTGTTATTAGTTTTCAGATACCAAAACGCCCATACTCCTTTGTGTGCATACATTATTAAACATTACGTCATTAAAAAATACTTTGTTGATCCTTTATGGGTGCTTGGATTTGCTTCTTAAATGTTTTTTTACTAAGAAAAAGAATGTCGATTGAATTAAACTCATTATTGTTTGTCTCAACCAAACGATGAAGTGGTGAACGTGAGCCAGCGTTGGATTTATAGAGACGAGTAGCAACTATACCCTAAGTCATCAATTCAGATAATTTAAGTAAACAAAGAAATGTCATTGTCAAAATGACAGGACAGTGGTACAAAACAATTTAATATTAAATTTTTCTATCTTTTCATTACAGTTAACTATTTATACGAGCTATGCAAACAAAATATCGTAGCCGAACAGTGTTTGTTCTGTGTCGGAGTCGCGGCTTATTATCATCATAATCAGCCCTTTTAAGTCCAAGTTAAAACAAGGAAATATAACAACTAACAACAAGATGAAACAGTTAACACGATGATAATAAAGCACAATTAACAAAGACGCAGCGAATAGTATTATCCGGGAAAAGAAAACGAATGTTGTGAAAAGACGCGACTTTGTAATTATGTCAAACGAAATTTGAGAATGTTGGGAACTCCGGTAGTGTTACCAGTATCACAAAATATTTTATACCACAAAATTTTCTTTTTTTAATAACTTTGTTTAAAACCGAAAACTTATAAAAATTAACACGGTATAATAATTTTTTAATTATTATTTTAAAAATCAGAACTTAAAAGCAAATCTAACCTTGTTTTCCACCATTTTATGTGAATTACCATTAAGACGATATTTTTTTGATCTGTTATCACATTTGTTTACATAAATTATCTGAATTGATGACTTAGGGTATAGACGTCGAGTGCGTACCTCATGTACGTGAACTGTTCGAGGAACCAGGTAACTCAGACTCCCATATGTCCGGACAATCAAAATGATTGCGGCATATATTGAACAGAGTCATAACTTCCAGAAGTTTCCGTCGTGATTTTAAGGTCAGAGGATCATACTTTTTAAGAAGTAAGTGGTACCTATGACATTTTCACAAACTCAAACTTCACAGACATCATCTTCTTCCTGCCTTGTTCCATGTTACTTGGGGTCAGCGCGACACGCTTTCTACATTCATTCTCCCCTGTCAACCGTCACGCTATGTCATTTAGTGATGAATATAGAGGTATGAGGAACAGGGTGTAAAGTTCAGTCATACTCTGTGGAAAAGGGAGTATCCTCCGACCAGACGGGTGTTGTGTCTGGTGGGCAACTGCCCGACGGTTGATGTCCGGACGTTGTATATATGCTAGTCGCGCGGTAAACTCTGCTTGCGCGATGCAGGATTTGCGTGACGTCAGTATGACGTGTAGCTCGCATGTGGCGTTGTTGATACTGCTACAGAATAATTGAAATACAAAAATATTTTCTCACCATTTTTCCGACCGGCGCAGATCTTGTCTCCAGTGATGTACGCTGCAAAGGATGGAGGTGCTATCTCTACGCACTTCCGAATTGGTATGTAGGGGATTCTCTGAAGTTCCTCCTTTTTGACGCTGCTGTAAGGAAACACTCCCACCTGACGACCAGAAACTTTATTTTTATATAATTATAAAGATAAAGAAAAAAAAAAGAAAAAAAATAGTTTATTCTGCACAAACAAAACGCACATTACAAATACAGACATACAAACACACAGATACAGATACAGATATATATAGGGTGTTTGGCAGAACGTTGAACATACGAAAATGGTGGATAGGTGGGGTCATCTGCTACTTACTCAGCCCTAATTTATTTGGCCCTGGCACCAGGTTTTTTTTTTTTTTTTTTGTTTCTTCTAGTTTAACCACTTTCTAAACTTCAAAGTGTAATTAAGTTGAAATTAAGATTTAAGTATTTTTTACATCTTTCTGTAAGTTTGAGAACTCTTAACATTTTTTCTAGCTAACATCTGACTGACAGCAATCATTTTATAAGAATCTGCCAACATTAAAGATTAAAAAAAAAATGCCTGTTTATAAATTACACTTTAAAGTTTAGAAAGTGGTGAAACTAGAAGAAAGAAAAAAAAAAAAAAAAAAAACCAGGGGGCCAGGGGCAAATAAATTAGGGCTGAGTAAGTAACAGATGACCCCACCTATCCACCATTTTCGTATGTTCAACGTTCTCCCAAACCTGTATAATAACGATGTTTATATACAGATACAAGTACCTAGCACTGACGTTTTCTACTTACTGGTTCATCTCCCGTACATACATTGGACAGCATATTTTGATATACCTTAAGTCATTATACCTACCAGGGGCGTAGGCTTCAAACAACCCGATTCTTATGGGCTTCCATGCGGAACAACCACTCTTCTTAGTGTGTGTGTGTATTACCAAACAATATTGTAGGTACACCTGTCTGTGTAACTGTGTGTGAATCACACTACAGATATTTAATACTAATTTAATAAAACATAAGACTAAAAACATAACATAAATGCCTTTATTTTGTCTAAAGAATCAGTTCCGATACAATCAGCGTCAAAATAAGCCGGCACTCGGCATAGTACTCAATTCGTAGGTAACGACACACGTGACTTCGTGTCCCGCAGCACCTCGTCGTAGGTAACTAAGGAAGCCGAACAACAGCGAGTTATAGCTGGGACATAAATAGGACGTAGGCGAGAACGAGATAGAATGAATGGTTGTGTTTGTATTTTTTTTCGCGTCATGTTTACCGAAAATAATTGCGTTTTAATGTTCGATTTCGTAGATTTGTTGTGTTGATTTCTTGACAGATAAATTCACGTGTAATTGTTTCCACATTTTCTTTTGCATTTTATTCGTTTTAACATCATTGGTAGAATATTTTTGCTTATGAATGTTTTTCAGAAATAAACTATCAGTAATATTATCGTTTTATTTCTGTAAATCATTGATCATTCTGTTTGTTTAGAGCAGTGTTTTTCAACGTGTGGGTCGCGACCCCCTGGGTGGTCGCGAAGCCTCTAAAAGGGGGTCGCGAAGCCTAAGTAAAAGAATAAAAAATACAAAGTTTAAAAATATTTTGTTAAGAAAATATTAATTGAAGAGCATTTGTAGGGTTTGCATAAATCAACAAGAATCAATCAATCAACAACCACAACAATGTAAGGCATACAAATGTGGTACCTACTGGCTCATGGCTCGTATGGATGACTCACATTCACGTGTGTCGCGCTCATTCACTCGTGAGCCGGCCGGCGCAGCATTGGCTACGCACATGCGCACGCGCGTTATTAATCCATCGTATCGGTTTTCCGTGGAGACTTTTGGCGATATGTATTATATGTGTTATAGGTGCTTAATTATGTAATTAGCCGATACAATCATAATAATTAAAAAAAATAATTGTACGTATTTGATATTTGTAATATAATAAAGTACAGATTTAAACAGTAGAGGGTAGGGGGTCGAGATTTTTTTTTTTCATACTAAGGGGGTCGTGTCATGAAAAAGGTTGAAAAACACTGGTGTAGTGATAGTGTCGCTTTGGTTATGTTACTTGACCATAGATGGCGGTAAATTAAGAAAAGTAAAGAAATAACTTTTATCAAATTTTTTGAGTAAATTAATTTTGATGTTATCTAGCGTTTATGAGAACTGAACAAAATTTCTTCAGCTTTTCTCTAAAATAATTCTAGCTGCGCCATTGATACCTACTTATGTCCAGTACTGCAGTATGGCGGTTCGTGGCTCAAACTCCGCTCACTTATCCCCCCCCCCGAGCACCGAGGTAGTTTTAATGAGGCAAGAATTCCAAATTACCGCTCTTGCCATCGAAGGACGTGCGCCATATGAAGGTATCCACCCAAAAAAAAAAGACAAAACTGATAAATGATTCTTACCGTGCCCAAGTTTCCCTCCTGCAACTGCTTCTTGTAAAAGCTGTAGTCAAAGTCCAGGCAGACCGGATGCAACTTCATGGAGAATGTGAAAGCTTGGCTCAATATAACCAGGGCTATGTCATCCTGGAAGTTAGTCTCCATTCCATGAAAGCGGTCGGTTGCCTTCACGTCTTTTACCTGCGGGCAAATTGACTCTTAAAATCTTAAAATTGTAGTTGTCACTCAATTTATATCACAAAGCTCGGAGAACCTGGCGGCCGCAGCTAGACATGGTATTGGCAACACTTTCCACACAAACCAAGCGTGTCAGCCCGAGACAATTCTGGCAATACCCGTGACAGCCGTATTTGCCGTCTCTCGTTGTCCGTCTCTAGTCGATACTGTAGAGGTTGTCTGCATGTGTCAACCTTATGTTGACTGGCTGGATATATATTATCGTTGGTTTGCCTCGAACAGTCAAGCGAGTTTAAAATAAGATTTATAGGAAAAGTGATGGTAGTTTGTTTAATAGGTAGATAGGCAGAGCTAGGGCCTGCCGGTGTATAATTCCTTGATAAAATATATTTACGTTCTAAGGAGTACTGCGTTAATTATTACATATACGTAGCAACATCACAATTGGTGGAGGCGCCGAAGCGCAAAAGTACACAAGCTCCCATTATTTTTAAGGCGTGTGCAGAACCAAATAAAATATCGCACAAGTTTGTTTCTCGTGTTGCGTGCACAAAGCTATATATTGTGCGAAGATAATATCATTAAAGGAAAGCCAAGCAGACATATTTCCACGCCGGATTTAAAGCTAAGTGGTGATAAGCAACTATTGCACCATGTCCAACGTCGTACAATTCTCAGGCACTGGTGCAAGTTGCTTTAACGAATTCCTCGCTCAATTTCGTCTCGTTGCGGCTATCAACCAATGGCCAGAGACCAATCTAGCGCTCATTTTAGGAGCCTACTTACAAGGTCCAGCACTCGCGTACTTCAAATTTATATACAAAGAAGACTTAAATTTTAAATCAATTTGTGACCTCTTGAGAGCGGAATTCCCTTCCAATTTAGACTACGTCGAAAAATTTTATAGTGCACACCAACAAAATAACGAAGACATTATCACGTTCTTCCATACATTAGCAGACATTGCTTTAAAAGCAAAAATTACAGACGAGAAAATTTTCATTAAAAAATTTTTAAAAGGGGTTACAACAGATTATAAATTAAAATTGGGGACAAAAATATATGCTTCTAAAGCGGAGCTTCGAGCTACTCTCGAACAAATGAAAGAAATTTTCGAAGAGTCTCGTTATGAAGAGATATTTTTTTATTTTTTTGGAAACTGTGGTTCTTTTTAGAGGGGGGGGGTGATACTCAGTCTAAGCTCGAACCAACTTTGCTTACGGGGCGTAGCCCTTGCAAAGGGTGTTGTGTTGACACCATCAGTTCGAATTTGGATTGAATACTCTCTGAGTTGTAACCAACTTTGCTAAAGGAGCGTAGCTCTTGCAAAGGATGTTGAGTCAACATCAATGGTTAAACTTAATGTTGTTGAGAACCCACAGTTCAATCAGCACTGGCTGATGCTTAATGGAGTTTGAAATGATGAGATCGAATAGGCTTTTGAGATTTTTCCTCTGGAGTATGTGCTTGAAAAAGGTTTGTTGATGAGCTCCGACTTCTTAGCCTTTTCTCCCTCCGACTCATACCGTCCGATGGGGTCGAAGTTTACGATGTTAAGTTTCATTCTTTTCATTAAACTCCTTCAGGGTTGTTGTGAATTTGTCACTTCAATTTATTTGTTTTTAGGAAGCCACGTCGCATCTTTTTGCCAGTTTTGGCGCGACGAGGTTTAAGCATGGCGAATGTTAATTTATTCATGTATGTGGTAACATAAAGTAATGTTTTTCTTACCTGACACATATCTTAGTCAGATTCGCAAATCGTTCGTCCTGTCCTTAAGCCTTCTCTTGTAAGAGTTGGACTTCACATTGTATAATATATTTCTGGCGTTAGGTAATTATTCTTATAGGTATAGGCAGGAAGAGTCTGATTGTTCGAGGTGGTAAATAAAAGTCTTGTTTGAAAACACGACTGCGTCGATCCTTTTATTTAAGGGTGGGCGTAGCTCATGTAGAGGTTGTCTGCATGTGTCAACCTTATGTTGACTGGCTGGATATATATTATCGTTGGTTTGCCTCGAACAGTCAAGCGAGTTTAAAATAAGATTTATAGGAAAAGTGATGGTAGTTTGTTTAATAGGTAGATAGGCAGAGCTAGGGCCTGCCGGTGTATAATTCCTTGATAAAATATATTTACGTTCTAAGGAGTACTGCGTTAATTATTACATATACGTAGCAACATCACAATACCGTGCTCTGTGATCGTGCCATAGCCTAATCGAATCTCAAATGGCGAAAGAAGTATAAGTCGAGAGGTCAGCTTATACTAGAACTGTACCGCTTGATATGGTCCTCTGGCGTACCATAGGAGGAACTTACCGGAAACTGCCCTTCGTTACTAATGGCGCCCAAACCCTTCTTAGCGACCACTAAGTATCCTGAAGTTATGATCTTTGCATCAACTGATTTCCAGAAGCAATGGGCAGCTGAAATGATAAATACGGTCACGACTTTAAGAAAAAAGCATAATTATTATAATCAGCCTATTATATTCCCACTGCTGGGACACAGGCATCCGCTCTTGACAGGGAGCGTGCCATAATCCACCACGCGGGCCCAGTGCCGTTTGATAGACGTCACTTGTCTTCGATTTTTTGCTTCAAGGACATCCTTCACCGTTTTGTGCCTGCCTGCGTTCGAAGACGCGACCTACAAGTTAGTAAGTCAGGGCTGTTACTCGTATCACTGGGCCAACATTGGTCTATGTGAAACAAAAACGAAAAAAAGTCTACAGCGATAATTCAGCATCATCATTATCATCGAATCAGCAAAATGGCGTCCACGGCTGGACATAGACTCCCCAAGCGTTGTCACATTGACCGGTCTTGTGCTTCTTGCCACCAGCAGATTCCCGCGACCTTCACAAGGCCATCGGTCCACTTTGTGGAAGGCCTTCCAACACGCTGCGCCTTCCGGTATGCAGTCGCCACTGCAGAACCTATTGGCCCTATCAGCCATTCAAGAAGTTAACATAAATATAATAACTGTAAGTACCTGAAATTACAATGTTGGAGCTTATAATAGTCCCTCCACAAATCGTTTTGTAGTTGTCAGTTTTATTTTTATTTTTGTATTCTTTCTTTATGCGGACATGCCACGGCAAGGTGGTGGCATTATCTGACAGCCTGCCACATTCTGCGGAGAAATTAGAAGCTTTTTATAAAACAACAACATCTGTCTAGCGTTTTCCTAAAAATATAAATAAATAAAATATTCTGTTCAGAAAAAAAACACAGTACAATATTAAAAGAACTAGTAACAGATTACATAGGAGCCTTAGGTGCTCGTTTTTTACAAATGCCCTGGACCCCACACTAGGATTCCCTGTGTCGTGGGGTCCATTCTCTTCCCAAGTAAGACAAACAGTTTCATTTAATTAGGAGAAGTAATCAATTTGTAAAATAAATATAAATATATACGTATTTACAAACTTAAGTGCAATGTAATAAAAAAGTTAATTATCTAAAATTATTGTGTTGTAGAAAGACGGTTTGATGACAAGAGGTTTAGGTGCTTTTGGGTGTGAGTGTGTGTGAAGTGTGGGGTGTGTGAGGGTGTATGTCACGGAATAGAAAAAAACGTATGTGGTAAGAATGGGTATCCTAATTAATTTTATTCAATATTCCATTTAAGAGGCTAACCCTGAAAATGTATTTGTACGCCGGAAACGGCAGAATACGTATTCTGAACTTTAAAAACTATGTAACATCTCTGTAAATAAATGGAATATTACTTTAACTGTACTGTTACTTTATTATTGTTATTATTAACTGTTGTAGAACAGCAGAAATAACGTCAATGGTATGGGGAAGCAAAGCTATTTTACTGGAAACCTTTATTAAATTACATTACATTGATGTAAGTACTAGCGACCCGGTCCTGGGGTGGGGACATACTCAATAAGTCCGTCAACGAAGATACGGGCCCATCCGAAAGTACCTTGAAACTTTGGAGAGAACCCTACACACGATTAATTAACTTTTTCGGACAGGTAAAAACAGATCGGGAATAGGGACAACTGTCACATCGTGATGTCATTCATTCTTAGGTCGGGCCAGACACTAATCTTATGTCCGTAGGTGATACGGATAGGGTTGCCAACTCAATAGATCAGAAATCCGGGAGGTAAAAAAAAGGAATGAAAATCAAAAACGCTTTCACGGTTCGACTGGACCGATTTTCAATCTATGATTTCTGGTTTGTAATAAAAATGTATTACAAGCTGCTCACGGTGTAAAAAAACCTTTTTTTACACTTTGAGCACAAACTCACATTTTCATTTATAATATTAGTTAGGATAGGATAATGCACACTATTTAGGAAGTAAATGTACACACGTTATTTAAATTCAAGTCAAAATATCAAAATATCATAAAACGAAAATCGATTGTATCTCAGAAACTTCACGATTGTGGCAGCATGTGTCTTTGGACAAAATGTGGCACTTTGTGTGCCGGCCGCCAGTAGCTAGTCCGAGAGATTTTAGCTGCGTTTCTGGAACCGGGAGATTTTAAAACCTTATGCCTTTTTTCCGGGAGTGTTGGCAAGCCTAGATACGAGTAGGCAACGACCGTAATATCGGCCGAAACAACGGAGTTCATGATTAGAGAGTAGACCCCCTGCTTCGCACAGGTACAATGGCGACATGTCAAAACATGAAGATTTATTTATTATTCCTGGAGGGTGAATTATCTAGTGCTAATACTCGTATTAAGTTTGCGGTGATTTTAGGTATTGTGCGGGTGTTCAAATTACGTGACGCGTTCGAAGAGAGTACACGTCGCTGTGGACAAAAATATATAAAAATTGGGTTTGCTCGAATCCCATGAATTTTTACCTAGGCTTTATGAGGTACTTAATTGCTGCAAACGGATCACACCATCACGTCCTGAAAGAAATACGTCAAATTACAAGTCCCTGTAGATTATGTACCTGGGATACATTGAGCCACATGGTCCCAGGTCCCATCGACGCATCGCATTCGAGATAGGGCCGCTGGGCTATAGTAGCCAGGGCTGCACTCGGGCTTGACGGAGGTCCCCAGAGGCTCGTACTCACCGCAGGGGCCAAACCCTTCAGCACCTGGTCTATTACACGAGTACGTCACGCTTGGATGTTCTCGAAGGTAGCAGACGGCTGAAATACAGAATACTTACCTAATTAACTTAATAAATCGTATTATTTTTCACCTCAGCACCTCGAACAAGCAGGTTTTGCTGTTTAAAGACAGTGAGCAAAATTCGATTTTGCTGCGAGCGTGATACAAAATAACTTTATAATTATTATTTTTTAATGTCGAGAACATTGCTGAACTCACAAAATTCGAAAGATTGATCTTCATTTTCACTTCAATATGAAAAAAACGAGAGATAGAAACAAGTCGATCCGTAGTTCGATTTTCAAATTCCATACCTAGTAGTCCCAAAAAAGAAACAAACAACAAAACGTTCGGATACACATACATCCGTATAATTGCAAATTATCTGCTAACGCGGAACCTTCACGGTAGCCCGCAAAATTCAAATTTTGTTACGTTTTTTGCAATTTGCAGGTCACTGTCAGGTTGTATTTTGATTAAAATATGATTTGCGACCGTAATAAATATGGCTTTACAGAATTATAATCATTGGAATCAGCAATACATACTTTTTCTTTCTTTCTTTGTTAACTGGGTAACCCGATACCCCTTGGTAAGACCGGTTGTCAGACTTTTGGGCTTCTGATTACCCGTAACGACTGTCAAGTATTTACGAATGACAGCCGGGACTAACGGTTTAACATGCTTTCCGAGGCATGAAGGGGTCTCGATATGTAATGGAGCAGTTCACAGTACATTAGAAAACAATAAAACTAAGTACATAACTAGAAACATAAAAACTGATTTCGATTCCGAGCGTTTTGACACACAACCGCTCACGGCTCGTATTTCCAGGCTACTAATCCGAGTTACGCGGCGGCGCGCGGCGTCACCAACCGTCGGTCACAAAGCGCGCGATCTCTAAAGGGTGGCGATGCCATGACAAGAACAAAGTTCTTGTATGCTACAGTACGGCGCGCGTTATTCGAAATTCAAAGAAACTCAAGTAGAATCCTCAGCTCTAGCCCGCCAAATTCAAATTTTCTTTGGTTTTTTTGCAAATTGCAGCTCTCTTTTACGCCGTTTGTTGATCAAAATGCTATTATTGACTGTAGGAATGATATATTTACTGAATAATAATCAGTAATTTGAATTTGGCAGGCTACAGCCAAGGATCCCCCTTAAAGCTAACTAACTAAATACAATTTGTTTATCGAGTGTTTTGCCAACACGTACTTTCAAGCCGAGATCGATAAACGTTACTTAGCACGTCCTTTGGCTAACTATTATTCCTGTCACTGTTTACTTTAAAAACAAATGAGTTTGCTTCGAAATTGTTGTCGGTCACTTGAGTGAGGTTTGAAGTGAAATTACAGGTCAGAACTCACAGACACACTCCGGCATTGTGGTGGACCACTCGCCCAGGATACATAGCACAACGTTATTGCCGATAACGGCGTGGAAAGGGTCGCAGCTCACGTTGAGGTAGACGTACTCAGCGTCGTCTCCAGGCTTAGCTGCAGGATCCCCAGCTACTGCATAGAACCCATGTTCGGGATACGGTGGGAGGGTGCATTTCGTAGACCTGTCGAAAAATAAAACAAGTAATATTTATTAACTATGGAAGAGCGGAATTTTAACACAGGCATATTTTGCTTAAATAGAGGCTCCCTATCCTCCATTCATTAGTTGTAACGGTATTCAGTTCTTAAAATAATAAACCATTTCTCATTTTTTCACTTTCATAAACTACGAAGTTCGTAATGAAAAACCCAATAACAAATTTTATATATCCAGCGAGGTAATTGCGTAAAACACTAACAGTAGGAATGGCCTTTCATTTTGACAGTTCAACAACATTCATTGCGTTATTTACGTTGTTGAGCGGACAATTTTTTCGAACATATGAAGCAATGGATTAGCAATAGGATTCGAAATGATTCAGATTGTGATTGATAGTGTGATACGCAATTAAGGAGCAGGAAAAAAATTGCTCAGAAGTCGCACAAATTGTTCATCATCTTCCCAGACTTTAACAACTATGTTGGGGTCGGCTTTCAGTCAAACCGGGTGCAGAAAGATACCAGTATTTTACATGAAGCGTCTGCCTATCTGACCTCTACAACCCAGTTACTGGGTAATACGATAACCCCTGGTAAGACTGGTTATCAGACTTTCGGGCTTCTGATGACCTGTAATGACTGTCAAAGATTCCAAAATGACAGCCGGGACCAACGGCTCAATGTGCTCTCCGGGGCATGGAGGGGTCTCGGTATGTAAAGATGGTCACCCATCCACGGACCGAATGCGGCAACCATAGCTGTACCTAATCGATCGACCAGTGCGGCTGGTTATTACTTAGCCGTGATCTCCTCGCTTGCGCTTATGACACACACGGTCAAATACAGGCGCACATAGTCCGTCAAGAAACTTCACTAGTTGTTATTTCGGTATTTTTTTTTATTTTTTTTTAATTTTTATTTAAAGGTCTTTGTCGCTTAGCGACCACATCGCCCAGTGCGGAAAAAATACAAAATTGTTGATTACTATCTACCTTATAACTAACTTGTACAATTGTTTTGCTTTATCGGACACTGGAAAAGCAAGGATGGTGTTACAAAAGCCGATATCATACCTTTTATATCGTCCCAAAACATCAATTCTACTATTTTCATTCCGGACACACTCCATCAAAATATGAAATACGTCATCAACCACTCCACAGTCATCACAATTTGGGGACAAAGCTTTCTTCATTAAATAATAAAATTTATTCGAAGGAATATGTCCGGAACGAAGTCTTAAAGCAATCGTAACTAGATTTTTGTTGAGGTCACAATCAATCCACGGAACCCGAGAAATCTCTGGCTGGATAGTTCGATACCATATCCCTTTTTCTTTTGATCTTTCATCAAAATACTCCTGCCAAAGATCTAAACACTTTCTTTTAACCTTTCCAAAATAATCCGAATACAGTGGAGTAATATTCATGGGAACTCCATCAACACACGCTTGTTTGGCGAGAATATCAACCTTATCATTTTCTTCTACCTGACAATGCGACGGAATCCATTGAAGACATACCGTTTTAGAATTAGACTGAAGCTTTAAGAGCAATTCATATATCACGTAGGCTGTCGGAATACCTCGCATGTGAGAAGTGTGCCGAGCCAAGTGTTGCAGCTAGCTTTTGGAGTCTGTCAGAATCACAAATTTATCGCCATTAATTGATAGAATATAGGACAAAGCTTCCAATATCGCAATCAATTCAATGTGGATAATAGAAATATCTGAATCAATCTTAAGCTTCATATGATTCAAAAGAATGGGATCCAAAAAGGCAGCGCCACCCAAATGTTTATCTTTGGAACCGTCAGTAAAAATCGTATGATAACCTGAATATTGTTCTTGAATATATGAAGTACATAAATGGTTTATTTGTAAAGTACTGTAGCAGCGTTTAGCTTTAGAAATACTAGGAATTTTATTGAAGACTATATGAGACATATTTATACTACTTATCCACTTATCAAGTGAAAACATTCCAAGTTGAACGCTTGAGTGTATTGGAACAGAATTATAAAATGAAAAGATGTCAATAAGTAATGGCAACTTCTTGTTCTGCCAATAGTTGGAACCTGTAACGAGTGAAAAATTTTCTAATGATTCTATAGTTTTATTGTTACGTAAAGATTTTGATTTTAACATAAATTTGCTAGCTAAGTATCTCCGACGAATATGAAGTGGTGGAAGGCATAACTCGCTTTCCATAACATGTATCGGGGTGCTCCTTATAAATCCGCCGACAACACGTTAGGCCTGGTTTTGGACCCTATCTAGTTTTATTAGTTTAGAATTACAACTACAGTCAAACAAGAAACTGGCATAATCAATTCTACTTCGAATTCTAGAAATATATAAACGTCTTAGGTGTTTTTGATGAAGTCCCCAACCCGGACCGGGTAAAACTTTAAGTAAATTAATGAATTTCATTACCCTCTGTGAGGTTTCATTGATATGTTTACCCCATCTTAATGAGCTATCCAGCCACAGACCCAAATATTTAACATTATTAACAACTTCTATTGAAACATCATCGAAATTAAAATCAACAGACCTCCTAAAGCAACCCTTTTTAAAAACACAAATCTTAGTTTTATTTGGAGACAAAGTTAAACCCAGCTTATCAATTAACACTTTGGTATATCGTAAAGCAGACCGAAGTTCTTAAAACGCTGAATCTAAATTAGTTTTTGTTGAATATAACACAAAGTCATCAGCATATTGAGATATATTAACCTGGCCAACGTTCTTACATATATGCAATGTTAAAATATTAAATAAAAGTGGAGCCAATGGATCTCCTTGAGCCAGCCCACGGCCAGTAAATCTAACAATCTCACAATCGTACGTCGCCACTTGTAGATGTCTATCTGATAAAAAGGACCACAAATAAACACAGATTTTTGATCCAACCCCAAACTGATCTAAAATACGTAACAGGCAAGGAATATCAACATTGTTATAAGCGCATTCGATGTCTATAAAACACGCCGCGGTAACCAAGTTTTTAGAGAATCCTAGTTGAATTTCAGCAACCAACCGCGTAAGGTTATCCAGACAAGATCTTGCCTTACGAAAACCCACCATGTCCTCAGGAAAAAGACATTGTTTTTCAAAGAACCACTCTATACGTTTACCCAAAATAGCATGTTTTTTTTTTCAAATACAATATATCAGGGAAATAGGACGTAACGATGAAGATGGACTACTATGCTTGGGAATTGGAACTATTTTGATTTGACGCCATTGTAAGGGAACAAAACCGACGAAAAAACATTGATTATATATTAAAAGGAACATGTATTTACCGGAAGGCGGAAGATTGTTAATCATAGAAAACGAAATTTGATCTGACCCAGGAGCTGTGTCGGTGGTTTTAATGCAGTTGACTAATTCTGGCATTGAAATTGGCGACTCCAACATTGCATTATTAGAATTAAAAGGAGGCTGCGAGGGACAAACATAATCTGGAGTAAGGTCACTCAGCAGGCGCTCGGCTTTTTCTTTATCTACACAGGCATTAGGGACTTGCCGACCCTTTAACCACCTCATCTTGCGCCACATTTCGGATGCTGAAGAGGTTTCATCTACAGATGAACAAAACTGCTGAAAAGATTTACTCCTAGCTCTGCGAATAAGCCTTTGGGCAGTGCTAATTTTTTCTTGGAGGATATCTAAATTCCTTGGAGACGGCCAACCTCTCAGATTCGCAAAGGCCAAGCGCCGCTCCGCAACAGCCCTGGACAACTCTGAAGACCAATATGGTTTTGGCTTAAATGTACTGCAAATGTTTTGAGGGATTTTAATATAGGGAATATACTTGTTCGCAGCTTTTTGCATTATATTATATAGGACGTCATATAACTCCTGAGGATCCTGAGGCATAATGCAATTCTTTAAATACTCGTCTATAAATGCAGCGTATAAAGTCCAATCAGATTTTTTTAAATTCCTTCTGTTTTGGTATTCACGGTTAATATTAAGTACACAGTTTAATTTTATAATTAAATGATCACTTCCGAGTGATTCGTTTGTGGGTTTCCACATAAATAATAAAGACAAATCTGAAGAAAAATAATGAAATATCAGGCCTAGATTGCTGGAGAACTCCATCAACCATTCTGATTCTAGTGAAGCTACCATCATTCAAATGAATGAAATTATAATCCAACATGGAGTCAAATATTTCGGAGCCGCGCCGATCAGTTCTTAGAGACCAATTAGAGTGATGCGCGTTAAAATCACCCAAGATAAGAGTTTTACTGTTTCCAATAGAAAATATTGCGTCCCAATCGCTTTGAGTGGTGTAGACTGTCGAAGGGCAATAAATGGAAATTATATTCTCAATATGCTGACAATTCAGAATTCTAATATGTAACAATTCAATACCAGGGTTGCGACTTTGCGTTCTACAAATAACAGACTTTACAGAGCGATGAGTCATAATGGCAACACCACCGTAACCATCGTCTCTGTCCAATCTATAATAATCATAATACGAGATTTGACTTTGGTCTAGCCTGGCCTTCGTAGACTTCATCAGGTTACGAGGAGACATATTTGTCTATATGATTGATTAAGCTACCTACCAGCACAGTTAACAACCAGGCTTCACAGTCAATAACCACCAGGCTGCACAGTCAATAACCAGGCTGCACAGTCAATATCCAGGCTGCACAGTCAATAACCAGGCTTCAGTTAATAACTAGGCTGCACAGTAAATAACCAGGGTGTACGGTAAATAACCAGGCTGCACAGTCGATAACCAGGGTGCACAGTCAATAACCACCAGGCTGCATAGTTAATAACCATTCTGCATAGTCAATAACCAGGCTGCACAGTCAATAACCAGGGTGCACAGTCAATAACCACCAGGCTGCATAGTTAATAACCACTCTGCATAGTCAATAACCAGGCTGCACAAAACAAAGTCTTTCATGTTCATTTATCCTCGTAGTTTAAGTTTCGTTAGCGAACTTACCGTTTTTCAATACTTTGTGCTTGGCAGGCTGAAGCTACGGCTACTACTGAAATTATGAAATAAAATGATTTATTTCCTTATTAGGTTGAATGAGTCACAACGAATAAGGGACTAACCACACTTATTCAGCTCTGTTCAGATTTTGTCCATAGAAAACCACGATTTTGTATGGAGACGCGTACGCATCCGTTCAGCTTTCAGCGTCTATTTAGTTTTCGCGGCAAACAGACATAAAATTAGGACAGTAACGATACTGTTCAGACTACCATTAAAATTAATATTAATTATTTGAATTGACGTTGAAATGACGAAAATCGTCCAGAGAAACGCGAATGGAGCTGAATAAATGCAGTTACTCCCTAAAGGTTCAACGTGCATCAATTCTCAATTCTTTATTTCATACCATAATGTATGTATATAGTTGGCGGGAAATATTTATATTATATTGAGAGGAGGAAGAACACTGGCTGTTTATTATGATAAATTTTATTATTAGATAAGTAGTTATATTGTTTTATTAATACAGAATTGAATTTATGAATTACAGTTATTGTTTTATAAATTATATTCCATCCGCCAAAGGAGAAGTTTGCGCTCTTTGACCACACTTTTCTCGTTTCTCAACTCTCCCACCCCTCCCTCTTATCTTATGTCGCACTTTCAATATCTATGTTCTTCACACGCTAAGAATCTGCGTTCTTCCAACAATCTTCTCCTTCTCTGTCCTTCTCATACTTCCGATTTTATTCATTCTTCCTTTCATATTCAGTCCATTCTTCTCTGGAATGCGCTTCCTCTTGAAATCAGGACGGCTACCAGTCGGTATGCATTTAAGCGGAAATTGCGGAGTTATTTTCAAAATAAATAGCGTAGAGTCATCTCAATTACCTCCTTCCCTTTTTGTGTATATATATAGTATATGTATAATGTAGATATATATTATAGTAAATATGTATGTATGTGTATTATAAGTTTATATTCTGTTTAGGTACTTGTATACCTATTTTATTTATAAATACTTATGTTATCTTTTTAATATTTATTATTATTATTAGTAATGTCTGTTATACAGAGCACCTGCCATCTTATCTCTTCACCACCCTTGGTTGACTGGTAGAGAATGCCTAAGGCATTAAGTCCGCCTTTGTATACTATTGTGTGCGAGAAGTTTTAATAAATAAATAAATAATAAATATACATTTATTTATTAGTTTAAAACATTGTAAAACCCATTCATTATTGTTTTATTTACTTTTTTTTTTTTTCAAGATTCAGAATTGTATTTAATTGTCGGTAGTTATGATTTATGCCGTTATATCGTGATGCCGCAGTGGTTAAGGTTTCGCCTCTCATGCACGAGGTCGTGGGTTCAAATCCGGGCAAGTACCAATGTGACTTTTTCGACTCATATCATGTACTTTCTAAGTTTATCATGAACATTACTGGCATCGGAGAAGGCTAATATCGTGAGAAAACCTGTTCAAGTCTTTAAATAGTATAAAACAAAGTCACTTATTTGGTCTGTACATCTTATCATCTTTTAAACGCAACGAATTTTAATGTGGTTTTCATCAATAGACAGACTGATTCAAGAGGAAGGTTTATATGTATAATACATGCATATTATAGTAGCGAATTTCAAGGATTTATAATGTGATGTCGTAAAAAACATATTTTTGTGCGCTAACTAAACCTTACGAGATAGATCAAAATAATGTATTACGGAATTGTATATCTTAAAAATATCTACAAAAAAATTAGGAATGGCATATGACTATCTCCTAAGGATAACCCACACTAACTATTTTATCTTTTAAATATTGCAAAAAAAAAATGGGTTATTTACGAAGCTATTATAAGCAATACAGTATTATTCCTTGTGCATTTAATGTAGATCAAAATTGCCCTTTACAGCATATCATTAAAATTAATATCTTGGAAGATATCAGAGATTTAAAATGCGGGCCAAAAAGCCGCAATTTTAAATACCTGCAGAATAGTTAGGAAGTTCATGCAAATGGAGGAAAATTAAATTACCACTCTTAACATTAATTCTACGTAATCACTACACACGCTATATTGACTTGACATGGGCCCGTTAATGTAGCTTAAACTAGCCAAAGAGCTAAGAAACAAAATTTGTTTACCAAAAATAATAATAATCATTATTTGCTAATAAGGGTAATTACATAAAGTTGTTGAAAATATAGCACAGTCCAACCATATTACACCTTGAGGCATGCAAATTACAAGCTCTATTATTATAATCCATTTTCTTGCAAAAAATATTTATAATTAATACCTAGCACAATTTAGTATATTCATTTCACCGAAGCAAATAACAAAGAAAAACATACTAAATGAAGTTGATAATAATGTACCATAAAGAATTGAAGTTTAAAATGTCATTTGTTAAATAATATTGTCAAGTTAAAATTGTGGATAAATGTCACAGTAACAACACTATACGTATAAAAAAATTAAATGTCAAATAGTTTAATTAAAATTCAAAATGTCATGTGTTGAACGAGAATGTCAAGATATATCTGTAAATAAATGTCGAAGTAATTAACAATAATTATAAAAAATTGGTGCACTGGTTACATCATTAGGTCCTTACATCTTCCATTATTCCTGAACACTATAGTAACATTTACATAGCAAGAATCTTTTTAATTTCTTTTTGAATGCATCAATTGATGAAGTTTCTAGTATGGAGTGATTGTATATACGCGGCGCCATACTGAAAATGCTTTTGGAATATAAGGCTGTCTTGCTAGACTCATTATTAGTCTTATTAGTAACATAATATTATTAACCACCCCACACTGACACCACATTAGTATCTACATTGCACCCGTGCGAAGCCGGACGGGTCGCTAGTTTAACTATAAAACCACTGACACATTACTGTGTCGTGTTGTGTCGTGACGCGGGATAATCCAATCAAACTAATCTGTTCAGGACTACGTCAAATCACAACGAGTTTTGATTGGCTAACACTGCGTTAGAAGGCGTCACGACACGACACAACACAGTAATGGGAATCTGGAAGTCTGAAATCGTCAGCACGTCTTGAGCAAGCGTGGTGATCAATGCTCGTGTCTTCTCTGTATGAAAAGAGGCCTTCGCCCTGCAGTGCGACAATAATAGGCTGGCATTAGTTATGATTTAAAATATTAAAGTATATTATGATTAGATTAGGTACATTCATGAAATTCAAGGACGCCATGCATAGCAGTAGGTGATCATTCAAGTATTACGTAAGCACCAAAGGGGGGATCTTTGCATTGCTTATTTTTGATGTCATGGGGGTGGTGATTACGTCAGCAATATTTATTAACAATTTTTTTTTCTGCAAAATATTGTAAGTAATTCTGATTTGAACTTATATGGCAGCCCTACTTCTCTGTGCTCGAAAGCGAAAACGATGTTCAGGAATTCCCCAAAATAATTGATATGATATTGCTTACTCGCTCTCAAGCGGTGTTTTAGGGTTAAGTTAGAAAGAACTCAAGTAGGGAAATTACTTGGGCATTTAATTCTCTAAAGGTGCATCCATACCACTTTTTGTGTAGCAACGTCTAAAAGTGTTCGTGGGCAACAACGGATATCAAATAGTTATAGCAATAGCTGCAAAAATTATAAAATGTTACGTTGCAAAATGTTGCTATACAAAATGTAACTTCGGTGTGGATGCACCTTTATCCTACTAATCCTACTAATATTATAAATGTGAAAGTTTGTGAGGATGGATGGATGGATGTTTGTTACTCTTTCAAGCATAAACTACTGAATGGATTTGGATGGAATTTGGAACACAGATAGTTTATAACCTGGATTAACACATAGGATACTTTTTATCCCGGTAGTACATTCCCGTGGGATAATTTCCAACATCCACGTGGTCGAAGTCGCGGGCAAAAGCTAGTAGTCTATAAATTCCTTATTTCTAGACTCATGAATAACAATAAAGAAACCGGAAGAGATTTAAAAAAAATACTTATTACATTTAAATTTTAATTATTCAAGCATAAGAGGGGGACACATAAGCAGAATGTAAGATTTTTTTTAACGGGTTAAAAAAATTCTTACATTCTGCTTATGTGATAATCGAATGGCCCCTAGCGTTTGTGACCACTAGACCGATGACGAGGCATGTCATTTATCTCCGTGTTTAACCTAACATTCTTAAAACTAACCTTAATATTCTTAAAACTAACCTAATAATATAATGAATAAAACTTACCAAACAACAAAAACAGGGCCAGCTGAATTTGCATACCAGACTTATAACTCATCTTTCTAGCACAACGATTCGACCATAATAACATTGAATAATAATCACAGAGAACAACCTTGCCACTTACAAAAAAACTAAAAAAAATAAAATTATCTTAATCTTTAAATGCCATTTCCAATTCGAACGGTGCAGTGTCTCGTTTGAATCTGCGATGACTTTAAAACAAATGAACTCGCTTTCGAAGTGAACTTTACAGAATAGTAGGTACTATATTTTTCATTCGTGTTTATTGAGTAGGTAGCTGTATGAGGCGCGTTACACAACTAAGGCCAAGTTTATTAATAATAAGTAGGTACCTACGTTTTGTTCCCGTTTAAGCTTTTTCCTTATTTGAATGAGTAGGTACTTGTACTGCGATTGATTTTGCTTGTTATGAATCATTTATTCTTGTTTACAGTGTGGCTTCCAAATATTTGCATGTACCGTCAAACGGGGTGAATAGCGATGCACGGATGAATCGAGACGAAACTTTAAAAGGGATTTTAACATTGAATTAATATAGTTTGCTGCCAACAAGGGCACTTAATTGTTAATTATAATACAGTTAATACATTAAGAGTCTTTTTTCCTTTAAAACTCTACTATTTCAATGTTAAAATCGCTTTTAAAGTTGCGTCTCGATTCACCTGTGTATCGCTATTCACCCCGCTTGAAGGTTGACAGTTAAACATGACGCAGTCCTGATAGATTCCAACAAACATTACTGAAAAGCTTGAGCCATTCCAGCGAGGTAATTGCGTAACACACTTATGGCAATGCCTTTCATTTTGACATTTCAACAACATTAATTGCGTTATTTACGTTGTCGAGCAGGTAAATTTTTTAAACATAATAACTATGAAGATTTAGGAATGTGATTGAAAAAAAAATCGAAAGCGTGTCACATATTTTGGCCGAAGTCACGGCCGATTCCTACTCGGTATCACCTACGGACATAAGATTAGTTTGGGGCCCGACCTAAGAATGACTTGATTTGGTGATAAGTAAGTAATCTCATATTGTTTACAATTAATGATGTACTTACTTACAAAATAATATTTTGTAAGAATATAATTTAAAAGAGTGTCCATAGTTTCTTATAATCTGATCCAGCCTGTCCCTTGCTGTCCTCCCCCAGCGACGCAGCGACGCCCTAAGCCGAGATCCGTGCCCCACATCCGTGCCCCTATGCCTCCATAGAGGGAATTCTTAGCAAAAGCAAGCGATGTAAATTCCCGCAGCAGGCGCGACCCCTACAGGCTCGTGTTAGATATCCTCCCAAGGCTTGCGAAATATAATAAAAGCTGCATGTTTATGTGTGTCCAGGTTTACAATAGAATACCAAATGAATTAAAAACATTAAATACAAGATTGTTCAAAATTAAATTGTACAAATGGGTATCAGCTAATAGTTTTTACAGTGTTAAGGAGTTCCTGGAACATAAAATCGCATGATGACTGATTGTATCGTTATGCATGTAAAATTTGCACGCTTATATCTATAAAGCAAAACATATTTGTTCACATTATTAACATTACTATCTTTTATACCATGTTTTTAGCAAATAAATGATGTTATTATATTATTATTATTATTAGTAATCGCTTAGTTTTTAAGTTGTTAAGCCCTGGCTGGAGGCCGTAATTTATCGAGACAACCACAGGCCAATTCGGTTAAGCAGCTGACAGCCTCCTTTTTGTTTTGTTTCGGGGTTGATAATCTTCATGGATTTCCTCCACCCTGGGGTGGGGGGAGGAGTCTGTCAGACTCATGACTGACCGACTCCTTGACAGTTCAAAAGTGCCTGTAAAATCGTTTCATTGAAAGAAATGCTTTGAGTTTGAGTTCAAAATGACATACTCCTAGCCGCCAGGGCACATTCAAGTCAACGAAAGAAGTACCCAGTTAATGGTAACTTTATAGTAGGTACATAGTACTCACACATGTGCTCGCCTGAGCACGTCTCACTATTTTCCTTGCTACCGTTTCCACTCAGGCGAAGATGAGTGGAGATATATTTTAATACAAAGTAAAAGTTCAAAATTTTACGAAAAATATGTAATAACAGGAAAAATATGTAATTACAGTAATAATATAAAAACAATCAAATAAACATACAATATAACACAACAATCATAGGATAGATAAATTAAACAAGATGATTTCTTGCGACGATTAAATTAAAAATCTTTACAAAGAGAAATTCGAAAAGAACAAACATGAATGTGTACCTACGCTACTGTTCTAATATACCTATATTACGTATGAGAAAATATTGAATGGCATCGGCAGAAGATACAAAACAGAAATAAATAAATTGAAGAAGGAGAGAAGGAAATTGAAGAAAGAACTACGAAGGGAACAGAAAAGAAAACTAAACAGACAAGAGAAGGAAAGAAGAACCAGAAGAAATAAATGAAGGGAAAGTGAAGTGGAAAAGGAGAGAAAGCTTTTTTGGTCTTGTTGGCCTATATTCCCTGCTTCCTCTTACCTCCCTTGCCGACTTAGTAGTCGTCTTCAAAGGAGGATGAGGCTGAGAGGGCTTCATCGGAATGAGAGAGCAGGGTAGACGTGTCCATGCTCTATGGTTGAACAGGTTTTGGGTTTGCAGCGGAGGTACACAGCTGCGATTAGCCCATTGTCTTTGAGACAATGGTGGTCGGGACAATGGTCGTGGAAACAATGGCCGCGGAAGGAATGCCTTTATCCGCCTAAGGCGGGGAGAGGGGGCTCTCTAGAACGTCGCTGAAGTCAGTCAGAGCCATGGGACGGGGACGGCGTAGGGGCTTGCTGTAGAGCAGCGTACTTGGCGCTGTATTTGGCGATAAAGCGAGTCCTTGAAGATGAACTACTTGAATAAGGCCACGAACAGGGCGTCCTCCATGGTAGGAGACGGAATTTATTTGAGACTAAGTCTCATATGGATGACTAAAACCTAACAAGCTGTCTCCTCGGTTGGATGGGCCCAGGGATGTGAGATCCTCCCTGTCGGGTGCACACAGGAAGGTACCTATTGGTGAGCCTTAAGCATGTAACTCGTCGGCAGTCTTATTGTGCGAACGGGGCCCTGACCAGCCTAGTACGAAGGGTGTAGTAGACACACCCAACGTCCGCAGTGCCATGCTTGCCCAGCCACTCTATGCATCTAAGGGTCGCACAGCAATTGCTGTGACTTTTGCCATATAACTGGCAACGGTGGCAATAATAAATCAAGTTTGACTTGCGGAGCTTCTTGATGGTGATGCCCAATTTTACCATGAAAATCGGGTGATGACCATCAGTGCGGTCGCATGGGGTCGATGGACGGCTGAGACGGGGTTGTTTTAAGCCAAAACTTCGGTTAGGATATCCTCATTGGATTTCTCCGGATGTGACTTATGACCACTCAGGTGGTAGTAGCCTCTGGGACGGAATACGTGTGGGAACTGATGTTCCTTGACTACGTTCAAAGAAGATCAGCTTCCCTACGTATTTCCTATAGGGAACTCTAACGTAGACGGGTGAATTTCCTATAGTCCGTGGACGAGGGAACAGTGACTTTAATACCGTGCTGGGTGGACCGCGGCGGGCATTAGTGTAGTTGATCTGAATTCGGAGTCCTTGATTAGGACCTCTTTAACGACATTATTGGGGAGGGGATTAAAATTGGAGTTTAATTTCATGGAGAGCCTAACTTTATACCTAACTCCCCATGTACGCAGATAGGTGAGTGAGTAACGTACATAAACCTACTTGAAACATCTTAAAGAAACAAGAAAAAAAGGAGAATTAACAGGCCTAAAATAAAAAAAACCTCCTTAATGTGCACGCGACAGTTCCTGCTAACCAGCGCGCACACTGTGGAACCCGCCGACCTATTCTGTAGTAATGTCACTGTGATTCAATCAATCATCACAATCATGTAGTCACTCACCTAAGTTTTACGGTGAAATTTTTACAGAATAGATTGGCTGGAGTGTGCTTTTGAGTTTAAGTTTGAATTGAATTTAAATTTTCCTATCGTCGCTAGGCAAATTCGCGGGGGAGAAGAGTACCCCCCTCCTCCGACTACTACTGTTACCCCACATAGTTGATTCATGCCAGCATGAGAGACCTTGGATGCTGTCGGAGATTTTGCACAGCCGTGTCGGGTTGTGGATTTGCTACACAACATAAATCTAGGTGGGGGCACCCAGATTTATGTCAGTAGAAGGCACGGTCTTTGGGACGGGGGCAGTCAGCAGTGCCGTGCTCGCCCAGGCACTTGACACACCTTAGTTTTGCATGGCAGTTCTTTTGGGAATGGCAATAGAGCGAGCATCGATGGCATTGGCCGACGGCGACGATGCCATTCTTTCTGGGCTTCTCGATTTCAAAGCCCATGAGGTTACAGATCGATTTGATCTGGAAGATGTGGGTGGTGGTCCTCAATAGGGAGGACAGACTACGAGGACCATATCGAATGCTTCCCCGCCTCTGGCGCGGTGCATTCTGTAGACCTCGGAAATTGGGATATTTTGCGACCCAAGGTCGGCCTTTATATTTGAAGTAGGAATTTCTTTGGGGATCCTACGGATTACCACACAGGTCTGGCGTTCCTCGGGGAGGGAGTAGGTTTGGTAGGACACACCTCTCGCTCTTAGGAACTTGGTGAGTTCCCTATAGTCTTTCGACGTAGGGACGGTCACCTTTATACCCTGTTGGGTAGATCAGGCGTTGGTGAAGCCGATATTATATTGGCGCACCATTTGGACACGTCAGTCCACTTGGTCGAGACGGAGAGGGGGCAACTTTTTGCTGGCAGAAATGGATGACACAGCACTGAGGCTGGAGGGAAGTCCTGCAAAGAGGATGAAGTGGTTGGGGTGGGGCAGTGGCGGAAGATGCCACGGGAACAGGGGCAGGGGAGGGATGGGTCGAGACAGAGTCATCTGTCACAAGTTCGCAACTAAGTGAATGTGCCTGGATGGAGGTGAATTTTTTCTTCTTCCTCTTGTTACCTTTTCCGGTGACCGACTTAAAGCCATCGTCCTTAGAAGAGGGGGAGAAAGAGGAGTGCAGTGACTCGTTGTCAAAGGGATGGGTGGTGAGAACCCGCTTAGACGCGGATTGTTCAGTATCCATGGACACTGGTGGACTGAACGGATATCCTAGCTCGATTATTGGAAGATCTACAATATGGGGGTGGGAGACGGATGGTGGATGAAGATTTGAGAACATCACTGAAATTAGTGATCTCCGAATCGGAGGGAGTGGAGGAGGTCTTCTGTAGAGCAGCAAACTTGGCGCCGTACTTGGCTATAAAGTCGGAGTCCTTGAAGATAGCCACGATTAGGGCGTCCTCCATAGCCGGGGAATGCGGAGGAGGAGGGTATCTAGGGAATTGTGGAAAGTAAGTCTCCACGGAGAGCCTACTAACCCTATCCCTAACTCCCCGGGTGGATTGGCCCGGAGATGAGTTACCCTCCCTGTCAGATGTAGAAAGGGAGGTGACTACCAAATAGTAAGCCCTAAGCTTGTAAACTCGTCGCCAGTCTTATTGTGCGAACGGGGTCATTGCCAGTCTACCGCGAAGGGAGACACACCCTGAAGACACTAGGTGTGTAGCTGTGAAAGTAAAACTGTCACCAATATTGTTCAACTTCAGCACGACTATAAACTATAAACAAAAGTAGTGTCATCAGCGATTACACAGTTTGAGGTAGGACTTGTATGAAACGCGGTAGTTGGTTTAGATTATTCATGTATATCTAATAAAAGAGGATCAGACCCAGTATTGAACCCTGTAGAACCCCATCCTATTCACCCCCCACGTCACACAGTGGATCGTCCCCATACAAGAGGTCGGACATAGAATTAAAAATTGAAAAAGTATTTAATTGAAAAAAATGAAATATACAGTTGCATTACTCTATTATGGAACTACAAAAAATGTTACTACAATTTTTTTATTTGACCAGTACTTTATGAGCAATTCGATGAAAACTGTTATTTTTCTATGGAAATGGTCACAAAAATGTCTGTATCTCATGATTCCCTCCTTGTTTCGATTTGCGGTTTTCACTACTGTTATTTACCCATTTTATGCCACATTTTCTTCAAGGACACATGGTGCCCCCAGCGACCCCCTTCCGAGATATTTTGCTTTTAGTAACTATACTTTTTATTGTATAACTGATGAAATGGAGGTTCATTAAGTATATTCATTACTGAGAATAAGTCATCCCTAAGTAGTTCCTTAAATAACATGTGCATTTGCGATTACTTTAATGACTTATGAACGCTTCTGTTGCCATACAACAAAAGCGTTAATGAGTCCTTAAGTAAAGATTACCAGTACTTGCTTAATCTAATTAGTTATTGTAATTACTATGTTAACAGCCCTTAATCTCTGCATTGTGATTGGATAATGTCATCATTAGCTTAGTAATGACTGAGTCGAATTTACAATAACACATCGAAAAGAAATAGAGTTTTATGATCAATAAGAAAATATGTAGGTATAAAAATATTTTTTATTTAAATAATATAACACTGTAAAAATAATTTAAAAATAAAACAACTATGTACCCTAAAACAAACTAAAAAATTAAACAACTACTAAGAACTAAATTATAATAGGAAATTAATTAATTAACACGACCATTTAGTTACTAACAACAATAGAAAAGAAAGAAAAAAAAAACATTTATTGGCCGATGGGTGGCATAACACAAAACAAAAAAAGAACAGAATAAAAAAAAAATACACAAAAACAAGAAATTAACAAAGAAACTGCTTGTTAATAATAATATTAGGTACTATAAGACTTAAACTATATTTTCTTCATCTTCATCAATAACGACATCATGATCATTATTATCGTCATCATCTTCTTCAACGTCACTACATGCAGCAAGTGTATCAGTTGAAACGTCAATGAACTCCAATTCACTCTGATCAACTATGAGTAAATCGTCTAGTTCACTAAATGAAGACTTTTTGGCTTTATTTGTCATCTTCGGTCGTAAGCTGGTGAGAAGAGGATCGGAAGATAATAGCAGATTATGAAGAATGTCTTCATTAGTGGCGATGCTACTATGCTTTCGTGTATGATATTCTCTAAATTTACGAAAATCCTTGTTTCTTGCTTCAGATGCTTCTTCAGACAAAAAACCTATAGGTACTACTGATAAGTGGTCCACTATCTGTGATCCATGAATCAGCAATTTGTGTAAACTTGCTGGCATGTTGTACCATGGATATAATTCCACGAATAAATTTGCTGTTTCATCACAATATAATTTAAATTTTTGGACTTGAATTTTTTCGCCTGAGGAAATGCATTGCAAAATAACGGCGAGTCTTCTAATTAAATTAACGTCTAATTTAGTAATTTCCGCAGTCGTTTCAGGGTTTGCAAAAAAACCTTCTTGCAGAATTTCCAGTGTTTGTATTGCCACTACCCTGCTTAACAACGTCTAGAAGTAAGCCTGTGCTTCTTCGGAAAGCTTCTTGAATGGCTTCTTTCTTATCTTTAACTTTTTTTTTATTTTCGTCACCTTTTTCTTGCCATGATTTTATGTCCATTCTGTAAGCAATGTGTAATTAACACTCCATAGACCGAATCCAAGCATGCAATGAACTAAATCCATGCTTGTATAAATCTGTATTCACGGGTTTAGCTCTCACTTCTTCCAAGTTATTCATTTCGCTTGGGCGAGCTTTGCACAAATCACACACTGCTGCCGATGTACCAGATATGATTGAATGTACCTTACCATCAATCATGGTTAGCCATAGATTGTGAGTAACAGTAGCATTGCCGCAATCAGTCGGGTTCAGTTCACGAATCTCGGTCTCAAATATTTCCATTTCAGCCTTAACATTCGCTTCCGTTTCTTTCATAAATGTAAATGAAATCGGGCGACAATATGTGGTTGACGATGGCCGATCATTCTGCCACACTATACTTCCACTAGAAGTCACTAACTTAAGCGGTACAAGACTTGCCATAAATACACTGGATAAGTCTTGTTCACTTGTTGTTGTCGTTTGATGGTAAATGCTTTGACTTGAAGCTCCATCAAAACCCCATTTACTGTGAAGCACAAGTGGTTCACCAGCATCAAAATTTGATTCAAGTGAATCGATCAGCCTCCTAACTGTGAGATCAAGGAGGGCTTGGATCCGTATCTTTGCGGAAGTTTCAGTCACAGTTATGTCTTCTTTTGCCGGGTAGCATTTAAGCTTTTCTTTAACTAACAAGTAGTAGCTTGGGTATTTCGCATGACCTTCTTTTAAACTAAAGTCCCGAAGTGTGATGTAACGCCACTTGGATAACTGCAAGTAAACGTAAAGAGCAAGTGCTTTGTGAGTAGGAACTTCACGAAGCGAAGGATCCTGCTTAGTTTCCAGGACATTTAAAACTGTTGAGACGTGTTCAGGATTTTCCAGCTAATTTTTCATTATTCTGGCCATATCATTTTTTCCGGCAGACTTAAGTATACTTTCAACAGTATGCAAAAGCTCATCCGGACGACTGCAACTAGCAACATTTTCATTAACACGTCTTCTTTTGTGTCTAGTCGATAAATCTTCAAAGCGTTTGCGAAGAGATGTATATGTTGAAGTTGATGCATCTGATTTTGATGGACTGACTACCTCTTCTGCCTCATTTTCATTTGCTTCTTCAGTGTCAACAACATTTTCTTTAAAGCAATCTGGCCAAACGATATCGGAATTTAACCACTCTCCGTTCTTGTTAATGAACCTGTCGACTGTCCTTGATTGCACCCATTTGGTGTAAACCCTATAGCAAAATCGTCGACACCACTTCTTGAGATCCGTCACATCACTTTCACTTAACTGGACGTTAGTACTCTTTCAGCTCGTAGTTGTGACCACTAAGGTCCTGGCTACTTAACCGGGCAAACCTGTGGGTGCCTTAAGCTACTAACTTAAAGCCTCCAGCCAGGGGCGAAAAATACTTAATTTTAGGTGACCGCACGCTAAGGGCACCCTCTGTGGGGTACGAACCTCGGCTTAGGGCGTCACTGAGGGGAGGGCAGCAAGATGGGACAGGCTGGATCTAAATTATATTATTATTAACTGGGGAATTTAAAACCACAGGCTCAGCTACGGCGCGGGCTGCCGCGTCGTCGAGCTAGGGTCGGGGGGGGGGGACAATTACGTCGGGGGCGTCGCGTAGGACCTCGGCGGCGAGGTCGGAACGATGGCGGTCTGTGTTTGTGTACTGTACTGGTGGCCCTACTGCTCTCCTGGAGGAGGGTTATGGGGTCATCGGGGTCGGACAGGGCATGCCTTGGACGGCGGGTACGACTAATGCGGGAGGGGGCATATCTGGCAGCCTCGACAACCAGAGGGTTGCGATGTGAGGCCGCGGAGTCGAAGAAGCGCTTGGAAATGCGCTTCATGAACTGACGGATAGTGGGGATTTTAAGGTCGAGATGGAGGATCTCGTTCCGAACGAACCAAGGGGAGCCGGTTGCCCTACGGAGGAACCGGTTTTGGAGGGTCTGCATCCTATGGATGTGGTGGGGTTTCGAGTGTGCGAAAACCACGCTCGCGTAGGTCATGATTGGTCGAATGCACGCTGTGTAAATGCGCAATTTGCACTTGAGTGACAATTTGCTGCGTGCATTCAATAGCGAGTGGAGTCTACCGAGAGCGAAAACGGCGCGCGAACGCGCCTGCTTTATGTGCTCACCGAAAGAGAGTCTATGGTCTAGAGTGACACCCAAGTATTTGGCTCGCTTCTCCCAAGGGATAGGCTTGCCGAACATGGTGATCGGACGGGGAGGGGTGGGGTTGAGTCTCGGTTTCGAAAATAGAACCGCTTGACTCTTATCGGGATTGACTTCGATTCTCCACTTCCTAAACCAGTCACCGAGTTGGTTGACTGAGGTTTGGAGAGTGCGAGATATCGCGTCGGGGCTTACGCCGGTGTAGTAAATGGCCGTATCGTCTGCGAACAGAGCCAACTGAGCCCTTTTACTTTTGGGGATATCGCTGGTGAAAAGCGTAAAAATGAGAGGGGCGAGCACGGAGCCCTGAGGGACTCCGGCGCGATTGGGACGGGGGGAGGATAGCGCTCCTTCGATGCGGAATCGGAAGGTGCGGTTCGACAAAAAGTCTCGCAGGATGAGCACGAGACGATCTGGCACTTTAAGTTGGTATAGCTTATATAATAAGCCATTGTGCCAGACTTTGTCGAACGCTTTCGCGATATCGAAGAAAACAGCACCCGTCAACGAACCACGTTGGAAGCCAACGCTTATGTGTTCGACGATACGGTGGACCTGTTGGACGCACGAGTGTTGGGTTCGGAAACCGAACTGCTCGTTGGGAATGAGACCTTTCGTCTCGGCATAGTCTCTGAGACGCTTATAAATAAGCCTCTCATAGATTTTGCCGATGACATTGAGGAGACTGATGGGGCGGTAGCTGGAGGGAGCGGATTTAGGCTTGCCCAGCTTGGGAATGCCGATGACAGTGGCCTGTTTCCACGCTTGGGGGAAGATGTTATTGCTCATGGCACCATTGAAGATGGTGGTCATTAGCATGATCAGGTGGGCAGGGAAAAGTTGGAACACCTTATTGGTCATTCCATCAGAACCGGGGGCTTTACGGGGCTTAAGGCCCTTTATGAGCTCTTGCACTTCGTCGGGGGTGACGGGAGGCAGAGGGCACTCGGGGTCTTCTACGGGGGGGAGGGAGGCTCTCCTTTCGACTTCGGCGTCGACCTCAGAGAGGTGAGCTTGGTCTACAGGTTGAGAGCTGGGCGAACATTGGGCCTCAAGACTGTCGGCTAGGCACTCGGCCTTGTCGACATCATCGAAAGCGATGGTATTGTCTGGGCGGATCAAGGGGGGCATAGGGGCTACTTCTCGGGATTTGAGTTTCCTCTGAAGCTCCCAGAATGCTAGGTGGGTAGGCTCTAGTTCGCTCAGCAACTTATCCCAGCCCGTTTCCCGATGCTCCGCTACACGTGTCCTTACAGCTCGCTGTAAGTAGCGCATATGGGCTCGGTTCGCGTCGCAGGGAAAGTTGCTGTACGCACGGACAGCCGCGTTCTTCTCAGTCATCAGTTCACGTACATCGTCCGGCAACTTCCAGCGACGGTCGTCCGTCGCTGGAACTTCCCTTGAACAATCGTTCAGGACTGATTGTACGTGTCCAGTGAATGAGTCGATCGCAGCCGTCGTGTCAGCGATAGAGTCGAAGAGGTCGGGGATGGAGTCTAGGTGGGGGGACGTGTTGGATTTCAGGCGTTCGCTTACTTTCCTCCAGTCCGTTACCACTTTTGTGGAGGGGGGATGGTCGGGGTCGGGGAGGCCTACGCGAGGGGCTAGCTTAAGCACAACTGGTCGGTGGTCAGATGATAGTTCGTGTATCATCTCTATAGAATCCAACCGTAGGTTGATATTCTTTAAAAGTGATACATCGAGCACGTCAGGGGTATGGTCAACCGAGTGGGGGAAATGAGTGGGAGTCATCGGGGCGATGACATCGAAATTTAGAGGGGTACAGAGGTCGAACAAGTGTCTCCCTCGGGTAGAGATTCTGGTACTATTCCAGGCGTGATGTTTGGCGTTGAGATCCCCCGCTATAATAACGGAGTCACTCAGGCCGAGGAGTAAGGTCAGGTCGTCAGTCAAGAGTTGGAAGTTCTCTGATTGGTTCGTAGGGGGGAGGTAGACCGATACCAAGGTGATCGGTTGGTGGCCTGTCATGCCTAGCCGGCAGATGGAGACTTCTAGTCGTGAGAGGGGGGGCGGGTCCAAGGGGATGCAGTAGAGGGATTTTCTGTAGTAAATGAGGGTGCCACCCTTGTGACACCGAGTCCTGTCGTTTCAAACAACCCGATAGTTCGCTATCGACGGCGTTCGCATGTGGGGTTTTAGAAATGTCTCCTGTACGAGGAGGACATCGATCTGGTGGTCGCGGAGGAAGGTACCGATTTCGTCGCGCTGACCTTGAATGCCATTGGCATTGAAATAACCTAACTTTAGGGATCGGGGTTTTAGACGCGAGAGGATTCCGTTATCCATTAGTGGGATTGGGGGAGTTCACAAATCACTGTAGCGCGTGCGTAATATCCGGGTACGCGTTATATATGCACTGAATGGCATAAAGGTTACCGGCATTTCTGGCGGCAACGATTTCATTGGCCATTTGACGGGCGCGAGGGGTGAGGAAGGCAGTGAATGTGCCTGAGATCACGTTGAACGGATCCATGGGGTTGGGGCCTACAGCCACGGGTGTGGTTGAGGAAGGAACGGGCGCGACTGGGGCGGGGGTGGTGGCTTTAGGAGCCGGGGGGTTAGTAGCGAGGGGTGCGGGCGCGGCCGCGAGCGCGTGTGCGCGAATGCGGGGGTCCATCTGATGAGCGATGAGGGGCGGAGGGGGGGGTTGGTTGCGTACCAGGGGCGGGAAGGCCTGTTGGTGCTGGGATAAATTCCAAGCGTTGGGTCTCTGGGGACTCAGGCGCTCGGGAAGTTGGGTGGAGGGGGCTTCCCTTCCCTGACGAGCGTCCGTACGCTTCGCCAGTTTGGGATTTGTTGCCTTAGGGGCTTTGGGGCAGCCACGGTAGTTGGCTGGATGCCCGGAGAGGCCACACAGCACACAGCTGGGTGGTTCCGTGCAGAGGGTACGGTCCTTAGGACGGGAGCACTCGGAAGTGCCATGCCCACCCAGGCACTTGACGCACCTGGGTGTGGCATGGCAATTCTTTTGAGAGTGGCCGTATAGTTGGCAGCGGTGACACTGGCCGACGATTCCAGTCTTGCGGGGCTTCTGGATATCGAATCCAGTGAGATGACAGAGGGACTTAATTTTGAAGATCGGATGGTGACCTTCGACGGGGGGGCATACAACAAGGACCATGTTGTATGGCTCGCCGCCTCGGGCACGGTGCATGCGGTGCACCTCGGCTACTGGGATGCCTTGTGAGACAAGGTCTTCCTTAAGGTCGGAGGTAGCGATCTCCTTTGGGATCCTATTGATAACCACGCGGGTCTGGCGGTCCTCGGGGAGGGAGTACGTGTGAAAGGACACACCTCGTGCTCTGAGGAGCTTAGTAAGTTCCCTATAATCGTTAGATTTAGGGACTTGGACCTTAATGCCCTGCTCGGTTGAACGGGCACTGGTGAAGCCGATCCTGAGATCGACGCACCATTTGGACACTTCAGTCCATTTTGATTAGTCTTGGATGAAGACAGGGGGGGGGTGGGGCTCTTTTTGGGGTTGCTTTCTAGGAAAGCATTGAGAGCCGGGGGGGGGGGGGGGTTAACGCGGGGGGGGGCCGGTCGTGATGGCGACGACGGGGGTCGGAGTCGCAAGGGTGGGCGGGGGAGTGACCGATTGGTCCCTTAGTTTATTTGCCTGTGAAGAGGCGAAGTTCTTCTTCCTTTTGGAGGAAGAGGTGACGGTCTGGAAACCGTCATCCTCGGAGGAGGAGTTCGTCAGGGTTTCCGAGCCGGAGGAGTACGGGGAGACGGGGCGTCTGGTCGTTGTCCGTTGGTCGGTTTCCATCGGTACGGGGGGGAGGGGGGCGGTTTGCACCGGGGGGGGGGCCTCTAGTGCATCGCTAAAGTTAGCGATGGCGGCAGAGTTGTCGGGAGGACAGGGGGTGGGAGGCTGCAAAGCAGCGAACTTAGCGCCATATTTGGCGATGAACTCGGGGTCCTTGAAGAGGACCTTCTTGAAAAAAGCTAGTATTATGGCATCCCCCATGTTGGGGGTGCGGGGCTACTACTTGGGGGGGATGGTGGAATATAGGATTCCGGCCTAAAAATTCCCTATGCCTAACTCCTCGGGTGGGTGTTCCCGGGGATGAGTTACCCTCCCTGTCGGGTATAGACCTACCTGTAGACCTACCTACCTGTAGGTGAGTACCTATGGTGAGCCTTAAGCTTGTAAACCCGTCGCCAGTCTTATTGTGCGAACGGGGCCCTGACAGTCTAGCGCGAAGGGTGTAGACACACCCTAGAGACACTAGGTGAGTAGCTGGGAAAGGAAAACTGTCACCAGAGCCGACTAGGAGATCCCCCAAGGCCGGTTAGCTCTGGGACCCGTCCAACTGACTGCCTCGCCCTGAAAGGGTTCGGCGGGTGTGTTGGGACAACACCCCACTCGGATCGTTAACACCGCTAGGTATCCACCGAGGACCACGAAACTGTGGTTTTGCCCAGAAGGGGCCTAGTGAAGCTACTCACACTATCGCGCAGTTAAAGAAATATCACTTTGCCTTGAAAAAGGCAGTTTTTAATTGATCACTTGATACGACCAATTAATTAAATAAATTTAATTAATTGTTCGACGATCGGATGCAGCCGGGGCGGCTACGAGGGCGCTACGAGGTTCTCAGCGAGAAGAATTAAACTTCGACAAAAATCGAAAACGGGAGAGCGCAAGCACACAACCGTTCGCGACCGATGCCGAGAGTCTAATGAAAAAAAGCCGTTAGTACTCGACTTCAATGTGTTAAATAAATTGTCATAGTCACGAAGATCTTTATGATTACGAAGAGCAACGTAAAGATCTAGATAGGTAGAAAACCCACGGAAAGCCATAATGACAACACTTGATAGAAGTTATAATTACAACTGAATTACATTTGCTAAACACACTCAAATATATAGGGCAGCAAGTAGGCAACTAGCAATGAATTTGATAAGCTAATGATGACATTAGACAATCACAATGCAGAGATTAAGGGCTGTTAACATAGTAATTACAATAACTAATTAGATTAAGCAAGTACTGGTAATCTTTACTTAAGGACTCATTAACGCTTTTGTTGTATGGCAACAGAAGCGTTCATAAGTCATTAAAGTAATCGCAAATGCACCTGTTATTTAAGGAACTACTTAGGGATGACTTATTCTCAGTAATGAATATACTTAATGTACCTCCATTTCATCAGTTATACAATAAAAAGTATAGTTACTAAAAGCAAAATATCTCGGAAGGGGGTCGCTGGGGGCACCATGTGTCCTTGAAGAAAATGTGGCATAAAATGGGTAAATAACAGTAGTGAAAACCGCAAATCGAAACAGGAGGGAATCATGAGATACAGACATTTTTGTGACCATTTCCATAGAAAAATAACAGTTTTCATCGAATTGCTCATAAAGTACTGGTCAAATAAAAAAATTGTAGTAACATTTTTTGTAGTTCCATAATAGAGTAATGCAACTGTATATTTCATTTTTTTCAATTAAATACTTTTTCAATTTTTTATTCTATGTCCGACCTCTTGTATGGGGACGATCCACTGTGCGTCAGTGAGCTATTTGCGAAGGCTGGGCCGGAATTCTTCTTTCTCTGATACGATACACGACTACACCAATGACGCTGCAGGCTCAGCGGCGCGGGTTGGCTCGAGCAAGGGTCGGAGCGGGCATGGACGGCGGTCTGTCTTTGTATTTGCGAACGGTCCTAGTAACCCTATTACTCTCTTGGAGGAGAGTTATAGCATCAACGGGAATAGTAAGAGTATGCCTCGGTCGGCGAATCTTGCTAGTGTATCGAGCGGCCACACAGTAATTGGTCGGTAGACAAGTTTTTTTACTCAGAATGGCATCTCACCCTATCCCTGTTCGTTTGTCGTCTGTTAAACCTGACTCTCCTAAGATTCCGTTGTGGTGTAGTATGTAAGTATATTACAGTAAGGGTGTGAGTGTATTTTATATAGTCATTGAATGGATTAAACATATGCAGAGTCTAACCAGCATTTGAGATGTTTCGTTGTCTTTAAATCCCGACCTTATACCGTAATGAATTAAGGCGTCCAGCCGGGATTAGACACCTTACAATATGACATGTACTGCATACCTATGGATCCCTAACACCTTGCATATATAGCAGATCGCTAAAAGTCATTAATAACAACGCAATATATGCATACTTAATCTCTACATAACACAAGACATCAAACGTTTTGGAGTGTCTTCAGCTCATGTCGTGTCAGCTCGGCTGCCATCGGAACCGTTCAGCACTACCATTATAGATGATGTTACTGGCTCTTCTGACACCATGTCGTCATCATTCGATGGAGAATGTTCATGCAGTCGCTATCTGGAAAACATAGGAAATATATTTTATTTGTTTAACAAGCTGACCCGACAGACGTTGTCCTGTCTTAACTATGAATGTAATATGTCGTTTACTTTAGTTTTGATTATTGACTAAAACTAAAACAATCGACTCATTTATCCACCGATCCATGTGTGTTAAACGATATTTGCAGCGCGCATTCTGTCAATCGCTGACAGTTATTTCAAACAACTGACAGTTATGTAAAATTAATATTGGCGTTAAGTTTTCTTAAATTTTGTAACGTTCCGATCAACTTCCTTATTTTTTTATTTCATAAGATCCTTCTCCTGACAATAATGAACGCAACACAAAAAAATAATAGTGAAATCGGTCCAGCCGTTCACGCGTGATGGCGTGACCAAGGGAAATAGGGATTCATTTTTATATATATAGATTAGAATCTCCAACAAAAGATATACACAATACATGACACAAATAATGGGCCGCATCGGGTATTAAATAGCTTTAGTCATTTACTTAGGTGTAGGAGACCACAGCATACACTAAAAAGAAAAGATAACAAAGTTAATTTAGCAATATTAAAATGTTTAAAGAGAAATTGAATTAAAGAACAATTTTAGTAAGGAAACACTTAATAGATTTTAAAAGGGCATAAAAGAAAATAAAACATTTAGAGATAATTAAATTAATTTTACCAAACATTTCTTAGTATATAAGGATCGTAGCAGGTGGCGTTTATTTTTTGCCTACCCCCATGAGAAGAAGGCGTGAGTTTATGTATGTGTATGTATTTCTTAAATATTGACAGAGACTCAGAGATGTCAGATTTCGTATTTTTGCTACCCATGGTGCCTTACTGCCTACAAAGTCATGGCACGACGGCGTAATGACCGAGGTTAGTTTTAGAATTGGAATGTTAATCTCTAAAGAGTTCAAACTGTTTCCGTTTGGTTTGATATCTGGGTTAAACAATATGGGTTTATTCATACAAATCATATCTTGGATAAAACCACTTTTATACAAAAAAAAAAAACAACCGGCTTCCAAATAAAAAACACTACAAAGGGAAAATAACTTTAATTTTGGAAGTCGGTGTCTTTGGTTTTGTATTTTCGTTTTTTGTTACCAACTTCCGAAATTAAAATTAGTTTTCACTTTAAAGTGTTTTTTTTTTGAAGACGGTGGTTTTTTTTTGTTGTAGAAAAGTTTTTATTTTTCACTTTATTAGTTTGTGCTACCTACCCCACACAAATTCCTATACCACTACTTGATATGTAAATAACGTGTCCGTTACCCCGGCAAAACAATGTCGAAAATAGTCATTTAAATCTTATAGATAATTAGTTGCCCAGCTTCTGTAATTGTTACGCACATTTTTAAATTTGTATCACTTATAGTTTTTTATTTATTTCACAAAAACATTTCCTGCTGGGGTAACGTTTATAACGTTACCGCAGCCAGACATTTTTTTTTATGGGAATATTGAAACAAATTTTAGCTATGTAATTAGTTATCTAGACGAGGTAAATGTTGCACCTTATTTTGTATTTGTTTCTTCTTCGGCTGCGAAGTTATTCGAGATCATGCTGGAGTAACGTTTGTGATAGCATAATGTACTACGAGGTCGCTTTTTTGTAACCACCTAAACTTGGGCGGGTTACCACGGTCTTACGCTTCCTAATGAGTTTTGTTTTATTATCTCGTTAATTATTGTATGTACTACGCTGACATATTACAGGTATAAAACTGAACTAAGCAACTAATTATTGATATTAAATTCAGTTTATTTATTTATTATTTATTTATTTATTTATTTATAGTTAATTAAAACGGCACAGGTCCAATTACATTAATTAACATAGAATTATAAAAATTAAAATAAAATAAGCATTCAAATAACATACAATACAAAAAATTAAATTCAAAGACACACCACACACAGGTCCACATACAGGTTTATCGGTGGCCAAATAACTCCGCGCGCATTTTGACCGTGAACGTGGAGAACTGAATATCATCATAATTTGTTAGTTACTTACAGGATACTAATGAAACTTCAGATACATTTGAAGACAGTTACAAGCTACAAAATAACGTTTAAAGTAAGTCTTTAGAGCTCTTATTTAGAGTGTTAGGACCTATTGAAGTGTTTTTATATTTAATTAAATAACCTTTAAACAGTGAATTATTTTGGTTTTTTTATTGCAAAACTAATTACAACTAATTCCTAAGAAGTTATGTACAAAAGATGATAAGAATCCGCTTAACCGTTTCAGAGATCCAGAAAAACCACAAACGTTACTCCAGCAGGATCTCGAATAACTTCGCAGCCGAAGAAAGAACAAATACAAAATAAGGAGCAACATTTACCTCGGCTAGATAACTAATTATTTAGCTAATATTTGTTGCAAAATTCCCATTAAAACAAAAATGTCTGGCTGCGGTAGCGTTATAAACGTTACCCCAGCAGGAAATGTTTTTGTGAAATAACTAAAAAACTGTAAGTGATACAAATTTAAAAATGTGCGCAACAATTACAGAAGCTGGGCAACTAATTATCTATAAGATTTAAATGTCTATTTTCGAAATTATTTTGCTGGGGTAACGCACACGTAAATAACAGAGACAGGAAGTTATTGAAACATCGTTAATATAAACGAAACAATCCTCACTGGTTTCCACTTTTGTCTGGCAATGTTACTAGAAATAGTCGTACTAAATATAAGAATTTCTTACAGCCTCACTCTGCGAAAACAGCACTCCTTCACAAAAGCGTGTTTTGTATGGCACCATTAATATTTATAATAAAATTCTCTAATTGTATATTTGTCTATAATTTATTTTGTACGCCAATGGTGGCAAAACATGTTGAAACTATCAGATTTTCACTTTTACATCCAAATTTGCATGTAAATGTATAATGTTACACATGTTTACAAACAAATAGGTAAATATATCTTAATATTACAGGGTGTTTGGCAGAACGTTGAACATACGAAAATGGTGGATAGGTGGGGTCATCTGCTACTTACTCAGCCCTAATTTATTTGGCCCTGGCCCCAGGATATTTAAAAAAAAAAAAAAACTCTCTTCTAGTTTCACCACTTTCTAAACTTTAAAGTGTAATTTTTATAAAAAATGGGTAAAACAAGCAATATTTTTTTTAAATCCATAATGTCGGCAGATTCTTATAAAATTATTGCTTTATTCAGATGTTAGCTAGAAAAAGAGTTATGAGTCCTCAAACTTACAGAAAGATAAAGATAAAAAAAAAATGCCTATTTTACCCATTTTTTATAAAAAATACTGTTTAACGTTTAGAAAGTGGTGAAACTAGAACAAAGCAAAATAAAATATTTTAAATATCCAGGGGGCCAGGGCCAAATAAATTAGGGCTGAGTAAGTAGCAGATGACCCCACTATCCACCATTTTCGTATGTTCAACGTTCTGCCAAACACCCTGTATACTAAGTGGCAAAAGTACCGAAGCAAAGTTAATAAAATTTATATGGGACCACCCCAGAGGTATACCCTACATACTAATTTAAAAAAAAATTAAATTGATCCACAATTGTCGAAGATATTGCGTAACAAACATACAAACGAATTGAAAACCTCCTCCTTTTTGAAGTCGGTTAAAAAGTAGGCAATGTCCTTCTTCCTAATGGCCCATGTTAAGTAAGTACGATCTGTCAAATTTCATAACGATCGATTCAGTGGTTTAGGCGTGGACAGGTATCGGACAAACAGAGTTACTTTCGCATTTATAATTTAAGGAAGTAGGGTTTACAAGTAGGTACCTTCGGGTTATGACAGCTGTGGCGTCGAACACTCTTTCGATGATGTGCTCTGATGTGATTTGATCGTCAATCTTCCTCTACTTCCATTCGTGCAATATCCTTCCGGTTTCGAGATCACTCAGCTCAGCATTTCTTGTAACCTGTGTAAGAAAACTTGTGAAATTATAAACGAATATAGAATGCGTGTCTGTGTTCAGCATGTCTTTATTTTAATGATGGCCAACGTAGTTGGAAAAAGGCGCGGCTATTGCCAATGGTAAGCATCTGCAATTTAAATTCAAAATACAGGGTGTTAAAAGACCCATCACATAGCCATCAACTACGCATTCTGTACATCAAACTAAGTAACATAGCACAAAAATAATTGCTGGAAAACGGCTTTTATTTTTGGTGTGAAAAATATCTGTTGACGGTAGTGTGCAACGTAACGCACGCAAAACATTGTGCTTATGAATGCATGCAACGGTGCAGGGGTCGCGGCGGTATGTAAAGTTGTGTTATAACATTAAAAACTTGTTTTCTTAAAAAAACGTCAGTCAAAGTTGGAATTTTGACCGTATCTCCGTAAGCAGAAGGTTTCTGGTCATCAGGGGTCATTCGGTTGCAAATGACCTCTCCTACATCCCCTACGTCTCCTACGTCGGATTGCCGACATTTTTTATATTTTTTAACTGACTTCACAAAAAGGAGAAGGTTCTCAATTCGTATGTATGTTTTTTTTATGTGTACTCATAACTTTTTCCTGGTTGAACCGATTTGGATGATTCTTTTTTATTTGATAGGTGATGCTTCACATGTGGTCCCATTTAAATTTGATCAAGGTCTGACCAGTAGTTTTTGAGTTATCCTTAATACTGCATATTTTCTCCACTTAGTTTAGGATGATGTGTTAATAATTTCCTGTTACTGTTATTTACACACCAACTAGTGGTATACGAATTTGTGTGGGGTAGGTACCGCAACTAAAAAGTGAAAAATAAAAACTTTTTAAAAAAACTTTTTTTTGTGAAGCTGGTTAAAAAACAACCGACTTCCAAAAAAAACACTAAAAGACGTGAAAAATAACTTTAATTTCGGAAGTCGGCGGCCAAAAACGAAAATACAAAACCAAAGACGCCGACTTCCGAAATTAAAGTTATTTTTCACGTCTTTTAGTGTTTTTTTTGGAAGTCGGTTGTTTTTTTGTAAAAAAGTTTTTTTATTTACTTCAGATGGGTTTGCTCTTGACTCTAGTCTAGGTCAGAGATGACAGAGACAAAGTCGACGATGGAGTGAACTTACCCAGAAGAAGCGTGTTCACTCTCACTTTGAAGAGATTTGTGTTGTATGCGGTCGGAAATAATATATTAGATCCAATAACCCGGTTTAGTGAAAGTGCAAACGTACCCTGTTCAGATAAAATTCTTACGTAATCACTAATCACTCGCTAAAGAGAATTAGTAACACATTCATCTGTATTTAGAAGGTTACAACTTTTGTCAAACCATATCTTAAGTAGTTAATTTAATCATTTTCAGTTATAGTAAGTACGATTGTGCAAATTTAGTACCTGTTTTCTAACTAGATGGCGTTGGCGTAGAGTTAGATCTCGGTATGGTTTGGTTACCGAGCAAAGTATAAGTAGTTTAGAAATTTTGTAATTTGTTGTTTGCCCGGTTAAGTAGCCAGGACCTTAGTGGTCACAACTACGAGCTGCCAATTAGGAAAAAAAAAAAAAAAAAGGTAATTTGTTGTTACAATCGATTCATGCGGAAAGCCACGCCCACGGGTAGCCCCTGGTACGTACGCAATGAACAATTACATGTCGATTTAAATCTGCCGACCATCAGATCGTGCAATTTCTCAAAAAAAGCAAGCAAACGCTTTTTCTATTCTGCTACTACTCACACTAACCCACTAGAGATGTTCGATCCTGGTGCTTTGTATCGATATTCTGGATCGGAATGGATCGTAATACACTGTATCGATCCAGTAACGTATCATTTTTTTATTTTTATAAAACATGTCTTAGAAAGCATCAAAGTCTATTTTAGTAGAGAAACAAAACTTTTTTTTTACATTGGCCAATCTATGAAAGGTTAGGGTACGTAAAAATAATAATTTTGATAGCCGCTCTAGATCTAGGCGATTGCGGCTTTCATTTAAAGTGTTGTTGGCCGGCAAGAAAAGACGGTTGGGGGGCACAGCCGGTCCTACCATTTCCTCCACTCGCCGATTTCGTGAAAAACGACCAAACAGTTGTTGATGTTTTTGGTGAACCATAGATATCACAATTAGTTTTTGTTGTTGGCGGTTCAAGAGAACAAAACGTAATACACAATAAAAACTTTTTTACAAAAAAAACAACTGACTTCAAAAAAAAACACAAAAAAACGTGCAAAATAACTTTAATTTCGGAAGTTGGTGTCTTTGGTTTTGTATTTTCGTTTTTGGCCACCGACTTCCGAAATTAAAGTTATTTTTCACGTTTTTTGTATTTTTTTTTAGAAGTCGGTTTTTTTGTAATAACGTTTTTATTTTTAACTTTTTAGTTGCGGTACCTACCCCATATAAATTCGTATACCACTACTTGATATGTAAATAACATTGACAGGAAATTATTAAAACATTATCAATAAAATTATACTAGTTAAGTGGAAAAATATGCAGTAAAAAAATAAAAATGCAGTATAAATTCATTTTCTTTCTTTTCTTTCTTTCTTTCTTTCTTTCAGTATTAAAGATAACTCAAAAACTACTGGTCAGAACTTGATCAAATTTAAATAGGACCACATGTAAAGCACCAGCTATCAAAGAATCATTCAAATCGGTTCACCCAGAAAAAAGTCCTGAGCTAACACACATAAAAAAAGAAAAACATGCAGTCGAATTGAGAACCTTCTCCTTTTTTTGAAGTCGGTTAAAAATTAAATGATCTATCATCACAAGTAATCATGCCGAAAGGCGACATTAAAGGTATATTGATATACATATATGATGTAATAACAAATGATTTAACAAAATCTACCGCCAGACAAATATTTATATTAGTGTAATATGAACCTGTTCGTTGTATTAGACCATACTTTGTAGTTAAGGAACGCGGTATTAAGGTTATGGTTAAAGTTTGTTTATCATTTTTAGAAGTTAATACAAATTGGTCCGATTTTTCGATCCGATCCTCATTGTAAATGTATTGATCCACTAACGGATCGTATTCCTTTGTATCGATCCACACAAGTATCGGATCGGATCGAACATCCCTGTAACCGACTAGTGGCAGTAGCCGCCAGATACACACCATCACGCATATCTTGCACTCGACGCCGACGCCCCAAACACGCACTGACAGCTATAAACGATAACATCACTCTCTTTCAAGAGAGTGTAAAGTTAGCTCGCAAAAAACACTTTAACACACAGACATCTCGTACTCGACGGGGAGTACCTCCGCGAAGCAGAGTAATAAGATACTCCCCCCGTCCCTTGATCCCGCCCGCCCGCGCGGAGCATGTAGGTAAATGTAAACAATGTCCCTAATAATAATAATAACTCTCAGATGAAACTAGTCCCCGCTTGCTCAGCAATCGGTAGCGCCCTAAGCCTAGGTTCGAGTCCTACTATGGGATGCCCTTACCCTGTGCTACCTAAAAATATCTTAATGTTTCGGTGAGAGGCCCGGTGAAGCAGAAAATACAAATCTTACGAGACTTTTTGTCGATTCGCACCTGCGCTATCGCATCGAAGGAGCGCTATCCTTCCCCCACGCCGTCCGCGCCGCAGCTGAGGCTGTAGCTTTAATTTCCCCGTATAATAATAATGTACTAAATTTGATCCAGCCTGTCCCACCTTGCTGTCCTCCCGTCAGTGACGCCCTAAGCCGAGGTTCGTAGCCCTTAGCGTGCGGTCACCTAATAATTTAAGAAATTCGCCCCTGGCTGGTGGCTTTGAGTTAGCTTAAGGCAGCCACAGGTTAGTCCGGTTAAATAGCCATGACCTCTAAGGGTCACAACTACGAGATGCCACTCATAAAAAAAAAAAAAAAATTTTTGAAAATTCTGTATTGAGTTGAAACGGTTATATGTATAATGTGTTTAAGCACATAATACGAGTTTTATTGAAGACCTTGGGTTGGAGTTTTACAACTTTATATCTCAGCACTTCTTCCAATTACTGTTTGAATAAAATTAATAAATTGTATCTAATAGCAAAATCATCGTCGAAATTTTAGGTTACAAAATTAAGCTCAATATTTGTCAAATGAATAAAAAAAAAAATACAAAAAAAAAACAACCAACTTCAAAAAAAAAAACTACAAACTGAAAAATAACTTTCATTTCGGAAGTCGGTGTCTTTGGATCTGTATTTTAGTTTTTTGCCACCGACTTCCGAAATTAAAGTTATTTTTCAGTTTGTAGTGTTTTTTTTTTGAAGTTGCTTGTTTTTTTTTTGTAAAAAAGATTTTTATTTTTCTCTTTTTAGTGAGTCAGCTATTAATTTATCTAAGTTACAATAGCCTAATGTCAACTACTCATCACCTTTTACAAAATATTCCTTTTCCCGATGCAGGGACGTTAATTGTTGAGGAGTTCTCCTGGTAAGAACCAAAAGAACTGGAGCTGATGGTGAAGCCACTATCAGCACCATTTCACCATATTCATTGTGACGAGCATAAATTGCTTAGCAACCATATTAAAGTAATCGAATCGTAACCCGTGAAATACTTATAATTGAGTAGTTCCGGTGGCCACCTCTGGTCTTCATTATCAGTTCCACTTCACCGAATGATGCTTTCCGAGAGCAAATGCACGAGTTACTATAAAAAATACCCAAATCACTATAGGCGTGCCTGTAAAATTTGAAGATTTCCCTCGATTTCCACGGGATCCCTTCATCAGATTCTGACTTGGTGACAATGGGACCACCTCGAGAGTATACCCTTTCAAACAAAAAAAAGAATTTTGCAAATCCGTCTATATATGACGGAGTAATGCCCGAACATACATACAAAAAAATAACAAATAAAATACAAACATCCGAATTGATAACCTCCTCCTTTTTGAAGTCGGTTAAAAACATCTAAAAGTGGTTTAAAATTTGAATTTCGGATGTAGATTATCAAAGCACTTAATTTGTAAGTAACTATATCATCTACAGAGGGCCTAGACAAATGGCATTCGCTTCGGAGCGATTCTATTTCTACAATCGCTATCGCTTTCGCTAATGATTCCAAAAACTAGCAATAACGCTCGTCAAAAAGTGTCCCTTGGCTATGCATCTCTGTGGAAGTACCTAATCTTTCGACGCTGTCGATTCATTTCATAATCGAATGTTGTTTAGATTGTCTAGCTAATTTTTATTCGTTGCCCTATGATCACGTGACATTTCGATAGCTTATGTCAACCCCATACATTTTAGCTTTTCTACTAGCGTTATCGTTAATCGAATGTTACTTTGTCTAGGCCCTCAGGTATGCTTTCTGATCCATTGGTTGACATTTTTATCAGTTACTATTGGAACAGACCATACTTAAATTACGTACCATTCTCGTCACGATGGTTAGTTGGGCCACAACACCCAGTTCTCCGCCTTCCTCCTCCAGTCCGCCCTCACCTCAGCAAGTCGTCGGTCCGTCTAGCCGGGGGCGTCCCACTCTATGCTTTGGACGATTCACAGATCTGCTTCAGTTTATTGTACGGGTTGCTAATTCTGTAATTTTAATAAGAACTTTATTAGATAGGTACTCTACTGCCTGCAAAGGCACAATGCAGTTGCATCGGGTTGCAGTGCAGTTCATAAAATTTGTCGAAAAACTATGAAAATCCAAGTATTTCTGCGGTTGCAGCCGAAAACATCCCATATCTAGGGTTGGCATTTTTTTTAAATCCAGATAAATAGTATTTTAGAAGCCATTGCCTGTAAAAATATAGTAAACTAGCTTTTGCCCGCGGCTTCGCTCGCGTTAATTTAGAAATTGAAAATCTATTCGGGTTGTTCGGGGAATTATAGTTAAGAGGATGAAAAACCGGTCTATCGACACTCTAGACTCAGAAGATATTAGGTACTTCAATTAAAAATATAAAAACTCTTAGCACACTACTAAAGTTTCTATAATAATATAATTAAATCATGATTCGAAAGACACGTGGCGCCATCTATTACCATAAGAAAGTTATTGTTGTTTTCCTCAGGAACAGTACTTTGTTTCGGGATGAAAGATACGCTATGTCCGTTTCTGTACACCTGACAACGTATATACAAAAATTCAGGATGATCGGTTCAGTGGTTTTGGCGTGAAGAGGTAACAAACAAACTTACTTTCGCATTTATAATATTAGTTAGGATAGTTAAGAAGTTAGAATGGCGAAAAAATATAAAGGCCAGTTTAAAAAACAACATAATTTTTGCTTCTTTGAGACTTTATTAGCAGTTTTTTTTTTTTAAATTACTTTACTATTATGTTTTTTAGTTACATTAACTAGCTTTTATGAAATTAATAACGACCATATTGTGTTTATTTCGCCATTTTGTATTGAAATGAAAATATAGTAACTATATAGTTTCGCCTATTAGAAGTTTTTTTTTTTAAATATAGTTTTACGCCTCTATAATATTATAGAGTTGGAAACCCTACCCATATCTTACAAACCATTGACAAGTATTTACTTAAAAACACAGAAATAAATAATAATATTTTTAACTACGGGATCCAACGCTAGGTACCTACCACAGGCATAAGTGCATTGAATAATTTTTTTGTCATCCTTCAGTAACATGTATTGGAAGTGGCTGAGTAATTTCACGACACTATTGTAAAGTGGTGCACAGAAAACACCTTCTTTCCAATTTTCATCGATATCGTGCTAATAGTGTCCGAGTATAATGGCTGTTTGACTTTCGGACGGACCAAAGACATTCAATTATTTACGGACATGACGAAATTAGGGTTCCGTTTTTGCCATTTGGCTACGCAACACTAAAAAGCCCGGTCCTCACAATGCCAATAAATTATGGGGTCCCGGTCCTTTGGAAGGCGTACGAGGGGCCGAAGCCAATACGCAGAGCCCCCTTCGACCAATTTATATATAAGGAATGAGGCACCAACCGACGATTATCCCTGTACGCACTATGCAACTGCTGGCAAGGACAACCCCTGGTTGATGCAGGACTGTTGCAGAACATGGAAACAAAACGTTTTGGTGGGTATATAGTGGATTAGTTACTTAGAACTATGGAGGGACTATGTCTCCTGTCTGACTTGTGATATAATAATATACACGGATAAAATGGCAGGGGGTGACTTGCACATTCAATTAATGTTGTTATTTTTAACTATACTAATTTAAATACTTACCTACATTTTCTTACGTCGTTATTTAGGTACGCTATTTCTTACGTCTGCTGAAGTTTTAATGAACTCTAGAATACTATTATGAAAATATTTTAAGACTACAGTAAAAAAGCTGAACTTGGAGTAAAACTACTTGCGAAATGAAGCAACTGTGAATAAGAAAGACGTAGGTATCTTGAGAAAAAATATAAAAATTGGAAGGTAGAGGGTGAAATAATTTTAAAACGAAACTTTTTTCTTTTTTTTGCTGGATTAACCAAAATACTGATTTAAATATTATATTTACTATAAATTGTTAAAAAAAAAAATTGTAGCTTTACAGATTTTTTTAAATAAAATATTTGAACGAAGATCGCCATCTATGTCTTGCTGTGTGAACTAAACGCTGATTTGTGGATTTATTGTCGGGAAATTATATGTGCGGCAACAAAAGTTTTCTTTAGCACCTGCAACCTAGCGTCTTTTTTTATATGTAGCCGACGAGTTAATAGAACAGCTTCAATTATATTAATTCATCATCTTTACTATTCCAACAGAATATCAAAAAACCAGCGTCAATTTACGAGCGTAAATTAATATGACTCCGAGCTACCGATAAATATATTTACTTCTGAATTGATAACTCAAGTGACTAATGTTGTAAGTGAGCTAGTAAGCGAGCTCGGGACTTAGGGCACCCCGACTCGGACAGGTTAGGTTAGAAGGGAATGGCGGGGTCTAAAAGACCCCGCCATCCCCTTCGTGGTTATTTTTTTTAAACCACCCAGAAGTAGGAGCCCCGCTAAGCGGGGCTCCGTCGACTACGCTTGTCATTATTCATAATGCGCGGGCATTATGAATAATGCCCCTATTTATTACTTGGTCCATAACGTTGCTTAAGAATTATCACCATGCTGCGTCATATTAACAGTAGCTCGTTTTACAATATATATTCGCTTGAAAACCATTTATTAGACGCTAAAAGTTTGTCGCTTACCTATTAATTATTTAGACAACTAAATATATTTGAAGACGAGAATGACATTTTAAAGAAGCTGCCTTAATTAGCACCCTATAATGTCGTTTCAAGTACAGTTGGGCCAAGTTCAGAGATCCAAATTCAAAAGTGGAGTGCAATTATTAGCGTCCAGGAAACGAACAGGCCACAAAATTAACCATAATAAGGCCATGCCTTTGAAATCAACATCAAGATGAACGACCAAAGTATACTGATCATACTGTACCTTCTGAGCAAAAGAAAAAATTGTAGGCTGAGTATGTACTGCCACACCTTTGCCAATACTTTTAAATATTTTAGACGATGCCGTTACAAAAATGTTGTGTATTAACTAAAGACTTGGCTAAAAGGTCTTAGCAACCAGGCCATAAAAAGCTAAATAAAAAAAAAATACTAGAATCGTTACTTTCTCGCTTACACTTATAATGTCGTCCTTTTTATATCGTACGTGATGTAGCTTCCTGTTGATTGTTCTAGACAATTCTGAACCTAGAAGGTTCTTATAAATCTGGCAGCGTCGCTTTCATTTCCGGGAACGTTCGTATCAATTATAATGGTGGTGCCAGACATTAGGATTTAGATTATTTTTAAACGACTTGAAAAAAAGAAGGTGGTTGTGCATTTGGGGGTTATTTATAAACGTTGCTTAAAGTTAAGAGACATTTAAACGTCAAAAATGTATGTTTAAACAGTCGATAATCATTACTTAGCGTTAAGCAACGACTATAAATAAAGGGGTTGATCTTTTACAAATTCATATAAAAACTTCATATTTAGATATATATTAGTTTGTTGTATGATAGATAATGCTGACTGCAAAGGCCATTTAAATTTAGATGTGCTGGCGACTGTACCTGTGTCGAATTTCTTTCAAACTCTTCTGCTGACATTTTAATTAAGTAAAGCTATCGTGTCCTAGAAGAGCGGTGGCCGCTACATAGCGGCGGCAGTGATACTGTCATGAAAAAGTTGGTAGTGAGGTTTGATGTTACGGTGTCAAAAAACTTTCTCTAGGAAAACACACCAACTTACTTTCATATAGTTATGACGTTTCAGTGAAGTCACTCGCCAGTAAATTCGGAAGCTATATGGCGGCCACCGCTCTTCTAGGAAGCCGCAGTTTAAGGGGAAAGCGCCAAGTAGCCCGCGAAAGTCAAATTTTCTTACGTCTTTTGCAATTTGCAGGTCAGTGTCAGGTTGTATGTTGAACAAAATATGATTCGCGACCGTAACAAATATGTATTTACAAATTTATAATCATTAAAATCATCAATACAACCCTCTAAGTTCATATAATTCTATTGATTGATATTTTATGAAAGTGTCATTCAATAGGATTATATGAACTTAGAAGGTTTTAGTGATGATTTTAACTATTATAATTTTGTAAATTCCTACTTGTTACAGTCGCGAAACATATTTTTTTCAACATGTGTGCAGCTTGGGAGGAGCCATGCCGTGACCTTGTTTCGGGAGTGGGAAGCGACCTGTCGCTGCCGGCTGTGATTCATTCTATGGTCGGCGGCACAGCGTCGTCGTGGGACGCGGTGATCTACTTCTGCAAAAATATCATGTCGCAGAAGGAGGCAGCGAAAAGGGAGAGGGAGATGTCGAGTGCTCTCCCGGCCCGCAGCTGACGCACCGGGCGTCGGCAGAGGGCAGATAATGCCCTCTTCCGGCCCCCCTAAATGAGTCCAGAGATGGCGGATTCGGGGACGTCCGCCGCCTCTTTTCATAAAAGACCCGAGATGGCGACGCGTAATGTTCCACGCACGCCCCTCTTAGGCGTCGCGGGGGAGTCAAACACCTCACTCCCCTGCTTGACCAGTCGGGGGTTGCGTTGAAGAGTGCTTAGGTGCCTTAAGTGTGCGAGGAAACACGGGTTGGTTTTAGTCAGTAGAAGTCTGACAGACCCCTCCGCCCGCCTGAGGGCGGAGGACATCCATGACGATTTCCAAACCGGTACCAAAAAAAATGGGCACCACGCGAATGAAGTCGCACCGGACAACTAGTAATATTATAAATTAAAGTCACTTTCGCGTCTGTTTGTGTGACCGCGTTCTTCTTCTAAATTACGAAACGTATTTTGATGCAGATTTCACCGTCATTTAGAGCATTTATTCCGAAATGTTTATCTGTGTGTACAACATTAATAATATACTAAAATAAATCTCAATGTGTTCTCAAGTCGTAAAAACATTGCGAAGCAGGAGCGAATCGCTTGTTCTAAAATAAAACTGAAAAAAAAAACGAAATTATTATACAACTAACTATTTACACTAGGTACTTAATTAAATAACTAACTAGGTACCTATGTACAAATATACGAACACTATTTTGTGTTTTTTCATTCTTCTTAAATAAACCTAAATACGAAAGAAACATTCATAACTGCAAATGTCTGGTACGGGCATTAAATTGTTTTTCTTGTAATCGTGGGTATTTTTTTATAATTTTTTATTATTATTGAAGGTAGCCATAACAAAGTGTACTTTTTCCTTGCGTTATGTTGCCACTCTTTCATTTCCGACGACCCAGCGTAGCGTGCATTATTAGCAAAACCTTATTTCGTTAAAATGGATAATTCCTTGTTAGTTATTGGCCTACAGTGTTAAAACGAAGCAGTATTGTAGTTATCATGGGTAAGTAACTAATTTAAATTTATAAAACTGTAGTTAATTAAGACTTTTGTTCGTTGTTAGGATGACGCCATTTTCTAAGTTTTCTTTGTTCAACTTCACGCAGGTCTTATTTTATGTAGAACGTAAAGCCTGATCTTCATCTGTCCGTTGGTAGGTACGTTTCATATTCATAATGCTTCTGCTCTTGTCCCAATTTAGGTATTTGGGATAGACGTAACCTGTTTGTCTTCCATAGCTTTTTATTAGTGGCCATCTCGGGAGTCACCCCCTTTCTAACCATATCAACTTTCACACAGTCCTTTCATCGTTTCTTTAATTTTCCCCTACTCATAAAGCCATCGACATTCATTCTCAAAATTTCATTGGTGCGTTTATAGCTGGTTATTAGTAAAACTACTTACTGTAACCAATTTAAATCGAATTCTTTTTCAAATTGTGAATAGGTAATCCTTTTGTCTGGCGAGGTTTTAGTTAAAGTTATGCGCCAGGCAGGAGCGCTGACTCCGTTTAATAGATATTTAAGGGGACTACATGACCTAAACGCAAATTTATAATGCCTAAAAATATATGATCCACTGCAGTAACCAAAATCAGAAAAATATATGATATTCTTCTGGATATATGCTAGTTAGATAGTGTGTTGAAAACATAATACAATTAATTTAATATGATAGAAAAAAATCACGAAGATACCTCTGAAAAGATTTTTTAACGATTAAAAACCATAGTAATATACATGCAAACATTCAGATTTTTTGTCAGATTATTCTACAAGTAACATACTAACGTAATAGTGTTTTAATTTTTTAGTCCAATGAATAGATTTTTTTGGAAATCCATAATTGCTTCATATTTTGCAATAAATTACCAGCGTTGTGTCATCGCGCGTCTCTTTCTTTTCTATGTAATCCGACAGTGACCGCGCTTTAGCTCTTGTAAGCCTCTTAAACCGCGCGACCCTCTAGAGGGCCACCGGGGTTTTAGCGGATCCCGGTCTTGGGGGAGGCCTACATATATATCCAGTAGGCGTATTTCGACTAAAATGATGATGAGCTCAGATGTATTCTAAAACGTAGTTTATTTTATTAACATAATGATAAGTCAACGACTAACATTACCTACTTTTAACTTCAAACATACCGTTCAGTTACTCGTTCCAAGGAACGTTTATTTGTATGCTGCCAATGTTTCTCCGTCTAAGTGAATAAATTATGTTCTGTTTTAGAGAAATACGTAAATGTTAAACATACTTAGTTGGGACGCCTACCCAAGCTGTGTCTTCCGGTACGCGGTCGCCCTCGCCACTGACAATTTTTCGGCCAAAATGACCAAATATGGGTTAATTCGTCCCGGAGACTGCCTCGTTGGTCTAGTGGTCGCAAGCGCTACTGCTGAGCATGAGGTCCTGGGTTCGATTCCCGGGTCGGGCAAAGTGTTATTGGGTTTTTCCATCTGGAATTTCTCGGTAGCAGCCCGGAGTCTGGATTTGTGCCCGGTTGATGGCAATAGGCTCGCCCCCTATTACATGGGACTTAAACATAACTGGCGAAATGTGGGTGTGCTATAGGTACACCTCTGCCTAACCCTTCGGGGAATACAGGCGTGGTGTTATGTTATGTGTGTGTCGTCCCGGAGCTCTGAAAACCTCGTGATTGCAATTAACATTATTTATAAGGGAAGATAAAAACTGTCTGAAAAATCACCGTCATTGACGTTCTGCGACAATTAATATTATCAATAGAAGCCATTAGAAGCATTTTAGCTGCACACGTTTGTTCTAAATATGCATTACGAGGTTAAAAATTGTTCGATCCTTGCTCATAAAAACATAGGGTAGATTAATTTTGCTTGTCCATTCGTCTGGTTTCCTACCCTCACTTGAAAATTGTGGGATGGAGCGATGGCGTGATGTCTATACTGCCCCCCGCATACCCGCCTGTGCATTTGTGACGGAAGCTTCGTCCCTGTTCGCGCTGGATTGCCGCCTGGTGTAGTCCATTTACACGTTATAAACCTAAAACTAAATACCTTCTTATAAACCTACATAAATTGCCGTGCAATTAATAATCATCATCAAGACATTTTTCTCACGCGAGTGCTGAATTGCTGTGCTGTGAATTCCTGAAGGCGTGATCCGGGACAAGTGGCTTGGATAATTCAGGTTAGTGGTCAGGCTTTTTTATCTACCCTGTGTATTTGAGCAAGATCATAATTTCTTTAGGGGGTTTTTAGGTACAGCATTTTCCACCAATTATTAACGGTCCTTCGAATAAAATAAAATTACCAAGCGCCCTATTCAGAATCCACAAAAATAATAAATTTCAAGAAAAACGAGGTTTTCACTGTACGGCAACGTTACGTGCCCCGCCCACTGTTAATGAGTTTGGCAATTCAGCGCTAATTAGGTAGATAAGTACTTACTAGTTATAAAATTCTTTTGTTTTTTCAGAGCTTGTCGTTCAACGAAGACTGCCGAGTTAGACCGGGCGTTGCCGAGTCCAAATCACGAATACTCCTTATGGAGCCTGCCTTATGCAGCATGTCCAGGCAAGATCTCTTGGAAACAGAAGGTTAGGTTCCAGGGTGTGATACTGCCCCATCAAGTCTTCAATTTTTTTTCGAAGAAACCCAACAGGAACACAGCTTGAAACGTCGTGCAGGTAAATAACTGAAATTATTTTCTTTTGATTCTTTTCAGGGTTTTAGTTTAGGTGTTAACAAGTACAAGGATCTTTTGGCGCGTGGTCAAAATAGGAGCTAACGCCGCCATCCTGTTTTCTCAATACATTTCAATAAACAATTTCAGAAATTTTTAAGCGGGAAGCGCCAGGGTAGTCCGTTAAATTCAAATTTTCTTACGTTTTTTGCAATTTGCAGGTCAGTGTCAGGTTGTATGTTGATTAAAATATGATTCGCGACTGTAACAAATTAGATTTTTTTTAAACAAAAAAAATTTGAAATTCTAATTCAAACCTCCACCTGACTTCCATTACATGCTCTGTACTGACTTCAAAGAGTAAAGAAATCATCCTTACTATTTCTCGCCATGCGCGCGCGCACCGTTTGTACCTACTACCTAGATATTTTGTAATTTTTATAACACCATTGATGGTATGTTTTATTGGAGAAGTTTGAATCAATAGACGCATATCCCAGTATTGAGGTTAAATAATAATAATCAAATTTTATTCAAAAATATAAGGTATAACGTTATATACAGCTTTTCTTAAATCTATGTCAAGTTCACACATGATTTGTGCCTGAACTAGGTAATCCTGTGTTTCAGGCGATTGGAGGTAATATTAATTGATTAAATAATCACATATCATAATAATCTTATTGGTATAAAAATTATAGTATCTTAACTTAACTAACTAATAAAAGAATAACAATAATACAAACAATATTTACTTTAGCACTAATAATAACTTCTCTGTATCTTCATAGGACATAGTTTGAAGAGTTTCCATAAGGATTTTCTTGCTGTTACTATGATTCAAGGAGTAGATGTTTCCTTCTTCATTTAGCCTGTTATAGAGTAGCGGTCCGAGGTACATATAAAATTTGGCTGTGAAAGCATGTTTTGTACTTTTTTGCGGGCAAACGATATCTTTCCGTCTCCTTTTAGTAAATTCAGTGCTGTATGGAAGTGCTGCGTGTTGTTTTAGTACCGTGCTCATTATAAATAACTGTCGAACTGTTAGTACTTCACAAGATTTATACAGGAGGTTAGTGGGGAATAGGAAAGGGCGGCAAGTAGCCACCTTAAGAATAGCTCTTTGAGCTCTTTCAATGGGCAAAAACAACTGAACTGGTTGGAGTAAACAACTGAACTTATTGGCCCTTCTGAGTCGGATCCAGACCTTAAAGGTAAGTACGGCCCGACCTTAGGCCAGACATCCTGATTCCACTTCACGTCCTTCATTTCCACTGTGGAAATGGAAGGAGGCGAAACGCCGGGCCGTAACTCCGCTGCCGCGAGAAATCGCGGCACAGCGGACAGAGCTCCGGCGGGATCTCATGGCGGCATCGAGAGTGCGACTGTCGTAACCCAGCGCTGGGCACGCCACAATTGCGGCAGTCAGTCCCCTCTTTGAGGAGTGGCTTGAGAGGCACCACGGCGTCCTCACCCTCCACTTGACGCAGGTCCTCACTGGACATGGCTGTTTCGGGAGATTCCTTTTTCAGATAAGGCAGGTGAAAACGCCCGGGTGTTATCATTGACTGGAGGAAACGGTGGAGCATACGGTGGAGGTGTGCCCGGCTTGGGCGGAGCACCGCCGTGTCCTCGTGGCGGCGATCGGCGGCGGCGATCTCTCGCGTCCGGCCCTGGTCCATCCCATGGTACGGAGCGAGAGGGAATGGGAAGCCGTCACCTCCTTCTGCGAAGCAGTAATGCTCGCGAAGGAGTAGACGGAGCCCGTGAGGGTGAGGCAATCTTTGCGCCCTCACGCCCCTAGTCGCAGCAGGAGACACCCTGGGCGTCGGGAGTCGATTGCCGACTCCCGGCCACGGTAGGAGCGGGCTTGCGGACGGCGAGCAATGGGCAGCCCGCTGTCCGGTAAGGACCAGAACCGGGTCGACGGCGCAGCGTGTTTCACGCGCGCCTCAAAGACATGTCAGCACCATTGACGGGGTCCGATAGGGCGGATGCCTGCCGGGGTCGCGGATTGTTCGAAAGAGTTACCTGGGCCTTGGCGTACAGCAACTGAAGGAACACGGGTGGGTTTTAGTCAGTAAGAGTCTGACACGCCTTTCCGCTCCGCCCAGAGCGGGAGAGGTCATTTGATGATTTCCTTCCCAAAAAATCACATTCACCAACAATTATCACGTCCTCCATTTTCACTGTGTAATACCATGTTAATAACTGATTCCAGCTGCAGTTTGCTGGTGGCGTGCTCAACTCTGCCGCGATCGCGAAGTACCTTCACCTGTCGTACCTGCTTAACCGGTAACGGTGCCACCGGCGTCACATTCACCTCCAACAACTGGAAACCGTGAGTACTCCATGTTCTTATGTAGGTATCTGCCAAATAGAGGAAAAAAACCGGCCACGTGCGCGTCGGAACACGCATAATGACGGATTTCGTAGTTGGGATGAATTTATCCCAAGAACAAAACATGAACATAGTCGAAAAACAGGTTCTCCCATACATTCCAACTGCAAAATATGTACGTATAATATTGTGAGATTTAAGTACCTACCATGTTATTTTAAGTGTACTTACCTATAGACTTCTAAGGTTCTCGTGTAATCTTTAAGTAAGAACTATTTGCTGTAGTTTGTTCCAAATGTTAGACTCAGTAGTTTTGGAGAAGGGGACGAATGGTCCATTTTTATTTGTTTTCTTATATAAATAGGTAAGTTTAAAATTATACAAATTAGACATCCTCACTAGAAGCCCTTTCCTTTGATGTGTCACATGGTAGGTAGTTGCTACAGATTGCAAAACATTTTTTTAATTTTCTAATTGCCCCCAAAATTAACCCCATATAAAAAATTCTATTATTTACATGTGTGTACGTGACACATCCGTGTTTGTGTCACAGAAATTCATATGTGTAGCAAATTTCAATTTAACCGGTCTAGAAGATTCGAAACAAGTTGGCTGTAAGAGACGGACTGACACAAAAGTTATCCTGTAAGTGTTCCATTTTTTCATTTGGATGTACATAACCCTAAAAACGTGGCATAGGAAAAGGTCGACTTTCAAAGTTTGTTAATTATTTGTCTACTCCAGGTGAAAGTTTGTTAAAAAAACGCATTGAACTTAAGTTGGGAATACACGGAGCTACAAGCCGTCGGAAATATCTGCGAACCTCGCTGGAATAGTTTCACCACTTTCTCTCTACTTTTTTTTGTGTATTTTTTTTAACCTTTAAAGTACAGATTGACCTAATAATAAAAGTGTAAAAAAATAGATAACCAATATGTTTTATTTTTACCTCTCGTATATTTTTTAACTCTCCAGTTTGCATAACGTCATTGAGCCAGGTTCACAGATATTTCCGACGGCTTGTACTAGCTTTTTTAACGAATTTAATGCAATTCAAAATATTCTATTTCCCTTTTAATATTTATTAATATTAAACATATTACTGAATATCTGCAAGAATGATATAGGTATCACTTCATATCATAAAACAAAGTCCCCCCCCGCCGCGCCATGTACGTCTGAATGCGATACTCAAAAATGACTGAACGGATTTTACCAATGAACGCAGTGATTCACGAGGAAGGTTTAGGTGTATAATTCATTAGGTATGGTTTTGTTAGTAAAACAAAATAATAATCACAAGGATAGCATTTAACTTCAAAGAACAGTTAGCACAAAGAGAATGTTTGAAAATAGTTATTACACAGTGCAATGCCTAGCTGAATATACAGACTGGTGGGGATAATACGACATTAATTGAAACCACATACTGGGTATCGCGTTAGTGGTACGTATACCAAAAATTATCAAATTATAATCAACGGTATAGCCGCAGGATTATGTTTTTAGTTTAATCATTTTAACACATGATGTGAATACATTACGATTTCGCCACTCAAGTTCATCAGGTCATTCATATCAAATCAGTTTAATTTACCTACATGCGTAAAACACAACCAAATACAATGTGCGGCTCGCTACGCAAAAATAATACAATACTGTATTGTATTGCTGATTGAATTTAGACCTAATAACCATAACGATAAAATTACTATTATCTTATGCAAGACAAAGTTTGCTCAAGCGCACTTTCTTATCGTAAAAAGTAAGTGTAGGCAAAAATAGTTCGTAATTCCTTGCGCATTCGGAAGATTTATTGTGCAAGAAAAGGAAAGAAATACATCTAGGGTTTTTGCTGAAATTTGTTCCGCGCGCCATTTTTTTTAGATTATTTTTAGATTATTTTTACCTACATGAATGAAACTTTACGCACACACGGGACCGCCAAATAAACGGTGCCTACTACACACACTATTTATTTACACTACACGTAAGTGTAGTGCCTACAGGTCGGATGAGGTTAGTAAACAATATTATAAAGGCTGTTGCGTTTAATTTAGATTATTTTCGCATTTAGTTTGTTTAAAAAATTAGATTTTTGAATTTTGGTGTAATACCGAATTTGATCATTTTAAAGTGTTTTGATTAACTAGTGGGGATCGTATTTTCATTTAATGTCGTTATGTCGTCACCACTCTGTATATTAAAGCAGAGCCAAGGTACTGACTGCTCTTACTCCAACATTTCTAATGCATGTAGTCACTGAGCCAAGTCAATAAAATTATTTGTAATTGTAACCCACCTTTGGTGGCTCATATGAGCAATGGCTAGAGTTAAGGACACATTCATTTCTCTAGTGAAACAGCCACTGGTTTAGTACAACCACATTTCACCTGTTATGATATTTGCCTTCAACTAGGCACTAATCCAGACTCCGGGCTGCTACTGAGAGATTCCTGATAGAAAAAACTCAATAACACTTTGCCCGACCTAGAAATTGAACCCAGGTCATGCTCAGCAGTAGCGCCTGCAACCACTACACCAATGCAGTCTCCACTAATACATAGCGCTACTTAAAACTTAGATATTATTTTTTGTTCAGAAGTAATTAAATTTGTTTATTTTGCAGGTGCCTGGTAGAAACCAAGACGGTTGGCAAGTGCTTTGATGAACGCGTCATGTACAGTTCGGAGATGGTCGAAGCAAAACAAATGACTGTCAAGAAAGATGGTCATCACAGCTGACAATGGACAATTAAGTAAGTACACAGTACTATAATCACACATACACATACTCACAATTGCACACCACACAGAGCTGCTAATTCTTTAAGAGTAATTATTTCTCTTTGTTTTTAATTTGTATAAAGTCTCAATATTGTTAATTACTATCAATTAAGGGAAGGAGCTAGACAACCCCAACATAGGTATTATTAATTACTTACAAGGGCTGTTTCATTCCCATTTGTAAATGTAACCATTTGAGACACAATAAATAATTTAATTTTTAAGTTTAATTACTCGTACACTAGCAACTCGCTCCTGCTTCACACAGTTTTTAGGACTTGCCAAAACATCCAGTTTTTACCTGTTTTGTATTATACTTAAACCTTCTGGAATTAATTCTCCAAATGATGATAAAATTTCCATCAAAAGCTGCTGCATAGTTTAGAAGAACAATGTGCTCACGCAGAGTCGCAGACCGACACAAAGTGATATATTATGTATGTATTATATAGTACATAGATTTGTAGATGTACCTACCCTTCATGAAGATAGCTTTCACGGAGGGCTAAATGCTCGTCGGGCGCTCCCTGAGCCGGCAGTCTCGACATAGCGACGCTCGCTGTCGCAAACTACCGATCGCTAAATTTTAAGGTGAAACCTCAGTTGTAGCCCGCCAAATTTAAATTTTCTTTGAATTAGATGATTGATATGAAATTGATGATTATTATTCGATAAATATATAATTCCCACAGTCGAGAATCGCATTTTGATCAATATACGACGTAAAACAGAGCTGCAATCTGCAACAAACTAAAGAAAATTTGAATTTTGCGGGCTGCAACTGAGGTAATTAACCTTAATATTTAGAGATCGGTAGTTTGCGATAGCAGCGTCCCTATCTAGTCGAGACTGCCGGCCCTGAACAGTGGGCTAGCGATCACCTAGGACTGGTATAATATTGTTATCACAATATCAGCTTTTCTTAGAATGTTCAAGGCCTAAAATGAATTTTCTTAAAAGGTGACCACTGAAAATCAACGCCGTGCTGTGGGTCCCCCGTAGCACAGCATCATGCTGTGTGCAAGCCTTCTTGTCACAGTCACGGCGTGGGGCTGCCGACTATTTCTGTTCTGTGCTCGTAGATCTATTTTGTTTATTTTTCTTTGTTCAGTATTCGAGTTAACTTATATTTTTGTATGCATTTGCTTCAGTGACAAATAAAACGTTTTTTTCTTTCTTTCTGATTTTTGCTCATCAATTACGATTCATATACATAACGCTAGTATTTCTAAGTGGTTAGCGAATGTGTGGTACCTATGATGTAAGGGCCCTGATATGTTATAAAGCCTTAAATTTGGAATCCAGTCATACCACTGGGAATTTTCATTGCAGCCGAAATAGGGCAACTGCTGACCTAAGCCTCTCACAACAACTGGTCTGGCGATGCTTATTTTTTGCTGTTTTCAGAGATTCTTTGGCAGAGGTACATCTATAGTACATCCACATTTCACCAGTTACGTTTAAGCCTATTGCCATCAACCGGGCACAAATCCCGACTCCGGGCTGCTACTGAGATATCCCTGATGGGAAAACCCAATAATACTTTACCCGAAATGGGAATTGAACCCAGGACCTCATGCTTAGCATTAGCATTTGCGACCAGTAGACCAACAAGGTGGTTTCTTATTATAATTAGATATAAAATAAACATTCTCTTTTCAGAATTTCAGGAACCTCATACTTCTGTCTCCAGTATCGATTGCTGTCGAGCTCATTATCATCAGCTGCCTCCGATGCTGGCTTCGTGTAAGCTGCCACCAGATGGCAGCACTGTCAAGGGAAGTCTTTTTAGACTAATACAAACTTATCTGATTCGGTGGCTAAATCTGGAACTAACGAAATCACTGAACATTGACAAGGTCTATAAGTTTTTGTTCTCTAACAGCAGTGCCATGACCGGGCCAGATGTGCTTGTTGTAATGTAGGTATAGTGCTAAAAGGTTCTTTTGGGGCGTGGCCAAAATGGGAACTAACACCGCCATCTTGTTTTCTCGGTACAATTCCACAAAATGTTAACCAGCAGCGCCACCCTGTCAATGTCATTCGTGCGCCAAAAGATCCTTGTAGCAGTGTACTGAATGTGCCAGATTGAAAGTAACCTAATGGCTATGTTCTTTAGAACCAGATTCAAATATTTATTTATTGTACATCTTTACGTTTTTTATATTTTGTCTCCCAACCAGAGCGTATTTTTAAACGACTGCTCAAAAAAGTGTTATGTTTTCACTTTTCAAGGTTCAGTATGTGTGTTTCTTTATTCCACCATAACTTCTGAACTTTACCGAATATATCTATTTGTGACTTCGTTCATTTAGTATTTTTGGGGGGCTGTTTTATATTTTCAATTGTTTTGTTGTGTTGCAATGTAAACCAGCCAAGTGCGAGTCGGACTTGTGCTTTATGGGTTCCGTACAACCTGTGAAATAACTGGTTTTATTATTTCATGTTTAATACCTACTAACTAGAATAAGACAAATTTATACACTATTGTTTACTTATTAAGGCTAGAACAAAAAAATGTTGAAAAATTCGTTCCTATCGAGATAAAAGAAGACAACTTTTTTGCGTTATTATTAGGATACGATACAGGTGATAATATCTGTTATGGCAAGCGAAGCTGCTACAAGTGGCGACCCCTTTTGTCGGCAAGTGTCTTCCGAAAGTTGCACACTTTACCATGGTAGATACTGGTCATTTTACTGTGGCGCTTTGTGGGCCCTTATTGCCCACGCAATCCCACTGTCTCGGGGATTTTTGTCTCTGCATAATAAAATTTATAATAAATGATTCATTTCTGTAAATACCTAGGTTTGTAGAAACACCTTTACACGTCAATCATGACTTGACAAAACGGGATGAGGTTAGCGTTTTCTATCCGGCTACTCTGAGAAGAAAGGCCGAAACAAACTCAGGAAGTCACAGTCTTGTCTAAAGTCCAGACATAATCTTGGTCTGATCATGTGAGGACCATGTAGATTAGTGTTTGAAATGGTCTTTTGCACTGTGCGGAATCGGGATAATGGGTCGGCGTTTCTGGGCCGGACAACGTATAGCCGAAGGCTTCCGTGTCGGCGAAGGGCCGTCTCCCCTCTGGATTCGTGTTCATCAAGTTCCACGCTGGGTGCTTGCGATTGAAGTCTCCCGCGAGGATGGCCGTGTTGATAGAAGCGTTGATAAGCGCCCGCAGCTCAGTGAAGTCCAAGTGAGTCGCGGGTGGCTAATATCAGGCATAAATATTGTAGTCCTCGCCGACTATGTGTAGCTGTACACCCAGCGCGTACATAGTGTTGAGTGAGGGCAAGGGGAGCTCTTGGTGGACGACTCTTCGCCTCACTAGCACCGCCAGACCACGATAGCGGGCTTTATGTGCCGACCTTTCGTCCTTCCTGTATATGTGGTATCGTGGAAACCTAACCCTATCTTCGGGTCCCAGGAGTGTTTCACTTATTAGCGCCACGTCGATATCTTGATCCCTCAGGAGATGGCGGAGGGGGTGACCTTTTTCAATAGGCCGCGGGCATTCCAATGGATCATCCTTAATGACCTAGCCATGATAAAGGGATAATAAAGTGGCCAGGCCATCAAGGATGACCGTCTCTATGTCCTGACCCTGCCTAGTGGCCTTTATTAGGTCCATTAATAGCGTTATGGCGCAGGCTGTGAATTCTTTCTTTGTTGTAGTTTTAGTGAGCTTAGCGCGGGTAGCGACGCCGCTCGTCTGTTTCTTGAACTGTTCGCACAGTGGTTCCTCCTTTTGCCGCGGCGCTCTGCCGGCGCTAGCGGTAAACACTGCACTTTGTGTCTCAACAGCCTGCGCCCCGTTGGTGGCAGGGTCGGCCGGCGCGGCCTCTTCCTGGGTCGTCGGGGAGGTGGGCTTCTTCAGCTTACCTTTCCCCCCGCGTGGCTTCTTCCTCCACCCCGAGGAGGTGGCTTGCGTCCTTTGTATGGGCCCGCTGGCTGGCGCCATCAGCGAAGTGCCTGGGTCCTCTGAATCTTCCACTTGGGGCCTCTCGGTGACCGCTTGGGGTCGGCGTGTGGTGGCCGTGATGGCGAGAGTCCCCGCTCGCTTGTTCCGGATCTCCGTCTGGAACACGGGGCACTTTATATTGCACGCGGGGTGCGGGGTCCTCTTTAGAATTGCGTGGAATACGCAGCCGAGTCTTCCTTGCGCCCCCTTGATGTGGCGCACATACTCCGGCTGGTATCCCAGCGTCCGAAGCTTTTTCTCGATCTCCTTCGGGTCCGTATCCGCCGGTAGGCTCCTGATGGCGATCTTTAGACTCCGCTCCGCTGGCAGCGAGTACGCGAACCAGCAAACGCTGGTGTTCTTTTCTAGGCCGGTCAGGTAACGCTGGACCAGCCTGTAATCGTCCTCTGTCTCCGGGGTGAATCTAATACCACACCTGTAAAAAGTGTCTCCCTCGGGTAGAGATTCTGGTACTATTCCAGGCATGATGTTTGGCATTGAAATCCCCCGCTATAATAATGGAGTCACTCAAGCCGAGAAGGATGGTCAGGTCGTCAGTCAAGAGTTGGAAGTTCTTTGAGCGGTTTGTGGGGGGGAGATAAGCCGATACCAAAGTGATCAGTTGGTGTCCTGTCATGCCTAGCGAGACTTCTAGTCGTGAGAGGGGTGGCGGGTCCAAGGGGATGCAGTAGAGGGGGAGCTTTTATAGTAGATGACGATACCACCCATGTGACACCGAGTTCTATCGTTTCGAAAAACCCGATAGTTCGCTATCGACGGCTTTCGATTGTGGGGTTTTAGGAAAGTCTCCTGTAAGAGGAAGACATCGATTTGATGGTCACGGAGGAAAGTAGCGATTTCCTCGCGCTAACGTTGAATATCATCGGCATTGAAATAACCTAACTTTAGGGATCGGGGTATTTACGCGTGATGATTCCGTTATCCATTAGTGGGATTAAGAGAGTTTACAAAGGACTGGAGCGCGTGCGTAATATCCGGATACGCGTTATATATGCATTGGATTGCGTAAAGGTTGTCGGCATTTCTGGCGGCAACGATTTCGTTAGCCATTTTCGGGCGCGGGGGGTAAGGAAGGCAGTGAAGGTGCCTGAGATCTTGTTAAACGGATCCATGGGGATGGGACCGACAGCCACGGGACTGGTTGTGTAAGGAACGGGCGGGACTGGGGCGGGGGTAGTGGCTTTAGGAGCCGGGGGGTTGTTAGCGAGGGGCGTGAAAGCGCGCGCGGGTGAGGGCGCGGGAGCGGGCGCGGCCGCGAGCGCATATGCGCGAATGCGGGGGTCCATCAGAGGAGGGATGGAAGGAGGGGGGGGGGGGTTGATTACGCACCAGGGCCGCGAAGGCCTGTTGGTGCTGGAGATAAGTCTTAGGACTAGGTCTTTGGGGACTTAGTCTCTCGGGAAGTAGAGAGGGGGGGCTTCCCTTTCCTGACGGGCGTCTGCACGCTTAGTCATTTTGGGGTTTGTAGCCTTAGGGGCTTTGGGACAGCCACGGTAATTGGCTGGATGCCCGGAGAGGCCACACAGCACACAGCTGGGTGGTTCCGTGCATAAAGTTCTGTCCTTGGGACGGGAGCACTCGGAAGTGCCATGCCCACCCAGGCACTTGACGCACCTGGGTGTTGCATGGCAGTTCCTTTGGGAGTGGCCATAGAGTTGGCAACGGTGGCACTGGCCGACGATGCCAGTCTTACGGTGCTTCTGGATGTCGATTCCAGTGAGACAACAGATCGATTTGATCTGGAAGATGGGGTGGTGTCCTTCGACGGGGGGCCATACAACAAGGAACTGCTGTATGGCTCACCACCTCGGGCACGGTGCATGCGGTGCACTTCGGAGACAGGGACGTTTTGCGACAGAAGGTCGTTTTTAATTTCGGAGGTTGAGATCTCCTTTGGGATCCTATTAATGACCACGCAGGTCTGACGGTCCTCAGGGAGGGAGTAGGTGTGGAATGACACACCTCTCGCTTTGAGGAGCTTTGTTAGTTCCCTGTAGTCATTTGACTTGGGAACTTGGACTTTTATGCCCTGCTCGGTTGCACGGGCACTGGTGAAGCCGATCCTAAGATCGACGCACCATTTGGAGACGTCAGTCCATTTTCCCTTGTCCTAAATGAAGACAGGGGGGAGTCTTTTTAGGGTTGCTTTCTAGGAAAGCTTTGACGACTGGGGGGGGGGGCTTATCGCGGAGGGCGGCGCGGTCGCATGGCGACGACGGGGGTAGGTTTCACAAGGGTGAGAGGGGGTGTGATGGATTGGCCTCTTAACTTGCTGGCCGACCTTCGAACGAACTTCTCTTCTGGGAAGAAGAGAAGTTCGTCTTCCTCTTGGCAGCTGAGGTAACGGCCTGGAAACTGTCATCCTTGGAAGAGGAGGTGGTCAGGACTTCTGAGTTGGAGGAGTACGGGGAGACGGGGCCTCTGCTCGGAGTCTGTTGGTCAGTGTCCATCGAGACGGAAGGGAGGGGAGCGGTTTGCTCCGGGGTGGGGGCCTCGAGCGCATCGCTAAAGTTAGCAATGGCCGAGTTGTCAGAGGGACATGGGGTGGGGGGCTGCAGAGCAGCGAACTTTGCGCCATATTTGGCGAGGAATTAGGGGTCCTTTAGGAGGACCTCCTTAAGGAAAGTTAAGAGTAGGGCATCCCCCATGGTTGGGCGAGCGGGGGCTATTGCTTGGGGGGATGGTGGAATTTAGGATTCCTGTCTTTAATATCCCTATGCCTAGCTCCCCGGGTGGGTATTACCGGAGATGAGTAACCCTCCCTGTCGGGTATAGACAGGGAGGTGAGTACCTATGGTGAGCTTTAAGCTAGTAAACCCGTCGCCAGTCTTATTGTGCGAACGGGGCCCTGACAGTCTAGCGCAGACACTAGGTGAGTAGCTGTTGAAGGAAAACTGTCACCAGAGCCGACTAAGAGATCCCCCAAGGCCGGTTAACTCTGGGACCCGTCCAACTGATTGCCTCGCCCTGAAAGGATTCGGCGGGTGTGTTGGGTCAACACCCCACTCGGTTCGTTAGCACCGTTAGGTTTCCACCGAGGACCACGGAACTGTGATTTGCCCACAAGGGGCCTAGTGAAGCTACTCACACAATCGTGTACGTTACAGAAATAGGAGAACAACTACCTTGAAAAAGGTAATTTTTGAATGATCAAAATTCGATTGACCAATTAAAAAAAAAAAAAATACGACAGGTTGCGGGGCAAGGGTCTCGCGTCGGGAGGGTGCGCATGCCAGGGCGCTATCTGCTTGACATGAGGCCAAGCAGATGTGTCGGCACGCGCGAACATTCGCTCCGCGAGGCGTCGCACAAACTCATCCAGGCTCTCAATCCCGAGGTCCCGGACAATGACATCGCTCCTCACGAAGCGAGGAGCGTCAACAATGGTCCGCAGCGCAAGGTTCTGTTGCGCACGGAGCAGCTTTCGGCTCGACTCGCTCATGAGGGCGAACCGTGCCGAGGCGGCGTACGTCAAGATTGGGCGCGTGTACACTTTGTACACGCCCAACTTGACGCGCGCCAGGTTGCGGGACGAGAGCACTGGGCGGAGCAGGTTGCGGGCGACCCTACCTTGTGCGGCGACCTTGCGGACATGTGGCCCCATCGTGAGCCGACGGTCGATGGTCACACTCAAGTACTTGACCCGGGGCGACCAAGCGATGACGACTCCTTGTAGCTTCAAGGGTGGTGGGAGGGGCGCAAACCCGGTCACCATCGCCTGCCAGTCGGGAAGAAGGTCGAGGGCGCGCTGCATTTTGACGGCCGCGTACTTCGCGTTAAGTGAGGTAGTAATGTACGCGGCGTCGTCAGCGTACAGCGCGAGCGTCGACTCGGGGGTTGTGGGGATGTCGTCGGTGTAACGCGAGTAAGACACCGGTGACACGCAGCTACCTTACGGCACGCACGCTAGCACCGGGCGGGCGCTTGACAGCGCTCCGTCCATCACCACCCTGAATGTCCAGTTGGAGAGAAAAGTAGAGACCACTTTGACGACGCGACGGGGCGAGTCCGATGTGGCCATCTTATACACGAGGCCGTCGTGCCACACACGGTCGAAAGCCTTCTCCATGTCAAGGAATGCTGCCACCGAATACTCCTTCTTCTTGAGCGCAGCTGTGAGTTGGTGTAGTACCGTTGACAGCTGGAGCATCGTGCTATGCTCCGCCCGGAACCCAAACTGCTCTGGGCGCGGCGCAATGTGTGGAAGTAGATGTCGCAGCAGGCGTGCTTCGAACACCTTGGAGACCGTCGGCAGCAGAGTGATCGGCCGATAGCTCTCCGGCTCTGGGATGTTCTTTCCCGCCTTGGGCAGCATAATGACGCGCCTTTCCTTCCACGAAGCGGGAAAAGTCTCCGTCCGCGGTATCCCTGTAAACAGGCCCGCTAGCACCGCTACCATACGGTATGGTAAGTGGCGCAGCGCTGTGTTGGTGATACCGTCAGCACCGGGGGCCTTCCTGGGCTTCGTCTTAAGGATGGCGCGTCTAACTGCGCCCAGCGAGAAATAGACAGCGTCTTCATCGGGAGCTCCCTTTTCCCCCTCTGTGGTCCTTCCCGCCTTACGGCATACGGACCATAGACCGACTTTCTTTATCACTATATCTAAAAATATCCCCTTCTCCCCATCTGGGGCATACAACAACACATTACGGTACTTCGCCTCCGAGCAGTCCTATTAGCGTTACTGCTAATACCAGTGTCCGCAATGTGTTCCTTTGCTGTTCCGTTGCTATTCCCCAGATTCGAGTTGCTTCCGTCGGCTGTGCCACTTGTTAGCAAATGACCGCAGCCTCCGGAAGCCCTCAGCGCTGGCTACCAGCTCCCGGTGGTAAACCGGCCCTGCTTCCCCTCTCTCCCAGTCCCCCAACATGACCTCTCTATCGTCAGCGTACAGAGTGCAATCCCACAGGACATGGTCTCGAGTTTCATCCGCCAGCCCACAATAGCGTTTAGCGTTGTCGCAGAGCGACATCGCGTGTAGGCGGCTCCTGAAACTACCGTGTCCTGTTAGGATCTGTGACGTGAGGTAGTCCGGCTCCACCCATCCCCACGCCAAGCGATCGGCTGTTTCCGGAAAGAAAGAGTACAGCTCCCTTCCGTCTCCGGAAGATTGCCATCGAACCTGCCACTGAGCAACGAGCTCCGCTCTCATCTTCCCGATGGCCACCTTGTGCTCTCTACCCGCCCACCCAGAACACTCCTGCGCGACTCGTCCCGCACGACAGACCTCCAGGTCGGCCGGAAGCACTCCCGCCAGCACAGGCAACACTGCGGTGCTGACCGACCTGTACGCCTTGGTCAGTAAAATCAGTGCTGGGCGTTGCGTGGGGAGCAGCGTACCCCGCACTGCATATCTGCTATAACTCCGCCACCATACGGCTGCAGCATACGTTAAAATCGCCACATAAGTCCCTGCAAACAGGACTTTCAGGGCTCGATACTTCACGCCCCAGGAAGACGCCGATACTCTCGACATCTTCCCGAAGGCGTTCACAGCCCGTTGGCCGGCCAAACTAGCATGCGGCACTTATGAGCCTGCTTCATCAATTACAACGCCCAGCAACTTGGCCTGTACTACGTGCGCGATCGAGGCGCCGTCCATACGAATTGTAGGGGGACGTTTAAATTTGCCCTTCACAGTAAGGGTCTGTGACTTGACAGCTGAAAATTGGAAACGGTTCCGTGTCCCCCAAGCGGACACCGCCTCAAGCGACGACTAAGCATTCCGCTCAATCGCCGCCCGACTCGGCGCCTCGATCACCACAGTAATATCGTCCGCGTACGCTACCGCCCCGACACCATCCGGCCACGGCAGCTTCAGGATGTCATCGAGCAGGAGGTTCCAAAGTGTTGGCCCAAGGACCGATCCCTGGGGGCAGCCCATAGTGGACCGCTTCCACACCACCTGGTCGCCCATGAACAGTCCGACCCGCCTGTCCGTAAAATAACTGAATCTCGGCGTATTGGGAGCAGATTACTTGTGCCGGCTTCCAGGTCTGAAGCCTCCTCATCCTGTTGTGGAGCACACTGCGAAAACGCTCGTAATCTACCCCCTTCTCCCGGAAGGATACCGTTCGGACGGCCCATTCCTCAGCCCGTCCTGCTGTACTTGCAGCGCCCATGCCTATGTTAAAGGTTATCAGCTGATGGTCGCTAAGACTGGCTTCCTCGTGCACTGTCCACTGTGACACTGTTAGCCCCCTAGTTGAGAGCGTTAAGTCGACATTAGACTGACCGTTTGGTCCATGGAATGTGGGCGGTTGACCTTCCACGTTATGAATAATCAGACCCCTGCTCAGTTCACAGTGCCACAGTGGCGAGTGAGCGTTACTGTCCATCGCCACCAGCACCTGATAACCTGACAACTGGTCCAGTACCCTCGTTAACTGTTGCAAATGAGTTGCAATATCGTGGCTGTACTGGCAGTATGATGACACTACATACAAGTCACTCATCGTGGCTGTACACTTGACATGGGCCACCGCACAATGGTCGTCACTCAGGTGGTCCAGGAATGTGACAGCAATCCCAGGGTTCACTACCACAATGCCCGCCTTGGACTCTGGCCCACGCTGGATAGTCCTGGTGTTGCAATACTGCTCCTGGACCAATGCTAGGTCCAGTCGCAGTGACCTGGCAATCGATGGCAGTTCCATTGTGGCGGCAGCCGAACCCTGGAGATTTAACTGCCCCACCCTTAAGACTGGATGATCAAGCATAGGAGGTCATATTAACAGCCTGCTTTTCCGCATAAACTCGTGCGGGGCAGTCGGGCGCTGCCGTCTTATGGGACTTTGCGTCCGGCCTCTTAAAACGCTTGCACGTGGCGCAGCACTGCGCCTCGGATTAGCACTCCTGTGCCTTGTGGCCGCTGTCCCCACATCTGCCACAGGTCCTACCGGGTGCCCTGCAATGTTTCTCCGGGTGACCATATTGCTGGCACTTGGAGCAGCACGTGACTGACGTAATCACATACCTCTACGGCGTCCCAGCCCACGTACACCCTGCCCAGACCTAGTAGCTTCGCCCTCAGTGAAGCCGAGACCTCATACACGATGGTGGTACTGCACCCTCCCCGCCGTCCCTTCTTGAAGGCAAAGCTCGCCTCCCTGCGGAGCTTCTCCACAGGCCAGTCTGCGTCCTCCGCAAGATTGACCTTGTGCAAATCCTCGAGGACCTCTTCCGCGGTAGGGTTCCCACTAAGGTTTCTGAGAGCCACGAGTGGCCTACGGGACTTTGGGTCGGCAGTCCGCAATGTAGAGGGGGCAGCTGCTTTCAGCTTTTGGGCAGCCGCAGACGACGCCGTTTGCACGACGACACTCGCGTTGCCCACCCTACGTACTGCTTGCACTCGAATGCCACTCTGGCCAGGCTGCACCTTATCCTGTAATTCTTTTAGAGTTTCCTCCGATGACTTAATATCCTCTGTATTGGGATAAAATAGCACCGCAGGGCCGCGTTGCTCTACCGCCATCCTGGAACTGCCGCTGGGCAGCTTCAAGACGGCCGCGTAATCTATGGGCCCGTTCACCCCGGCCCCGCCCGGCGGCGGCTGCCACCCCTGCCGTGGTTGAACTAGCCTGCTGCATTGCCTACAACCCAATCCTACCAAGAAATGGTAACACCACCGCGAGTGTCACCCCGACTGACACTGGCAGATGACAGTGACAGATGTCACCCGAAAATGACACTGACAGCTGCCACCAGCAAGTGACACCGGTGACGGCAGACACCACGCGGCTATCCTAACCTATAATTTTTTTTCAAAACCGCGTGCACATAACCTCAAAAGGCACGTGTCGGGCGTGGATACTAACCTGTACAGGTTTTATAGCACTGCAAATTAGAAATAAATCAATCCTATATTACAGTACCTTTCCTGATCACAACAGGTGGTGGGTCACCACCCACTGAATTTCAGTGTAGCTTCCCCTTTGGCACAACACAATCGTCACAGCACAAACAACAATAAACTTATAAACTTATCACCGTGTCCAATTCACTCTCTAAATAACAACGACCGTTCGTGTATTAAATAACAGAACAACAAAGCAATGCAAAAGCTGAATTTCAGCACGGCACTCAGCAAAAACAAAAATAAATAAATTTATTTAAAAAAAAATGCGGAGCGCAACAACACGACCGTCCACTACCGTAGTCAGAAGCGAAGTTCATCATTCTTCATCGGGAGCTATCGGCTGTTGCGAAGTAGTTTCCCAGGTGTTTCTCGACTGCTGCGACATGTTCGATGTCGTGAGTCGGGTTGGGGTGGAACTGACGCACCAAGTGCTCGGCGAAGACCTCCGCCCAGTCCTCCGCTACATATTTGAGCGCCCCGTCGCTGTTGAGCAGCGGACGCACCGGGGCTGGGGTATTCGTGAGCTGGCCGCAGAGTATGTGTACTGACGGCCAGCAGTCCTTAGTGGCATCAATCCGTTCCTCCCAGTCCGCGGCGGTATGTGCCTGTAACTCGGCATTATCTTCTCCGCGAGACGGTTTAGTTGCCTTTTTTTTTTTTTTTTTAGTTGCCTGTCGTGCATCTTAATTGTTGCCACTGCTTGCGAACTCCCCTCTTCACGGCGATCATTGCGCTAATGTGAGCCGGCAGGGGCGGCAATAGCACTCTCCCCTGCGGCTGCGTACTAGTCGCCGTTTCCAAGGCGCTTTGTAGGCAAGCAGTGACATCATTCGCCGCTTGCTCCACGTCCGCGGAGGTGGCGATTGGCCGAGTCGGCGTGGTGGTCTCTACTTCCTCTCTGAACAAATTCCAGTCCGTGATTTGACGTGGCCCTATTGGCTTTAGTCGGGCCGGCATTCCCGATATGACGACGAGTACAGGCAGGTGGTCCGATTATAGCTCGTCGTCTATCACTTGCTGCGTGATCTGGCAGTGTAGCCCTCGGTGGACTACGATGTCCAGCACATCTGGTATGTATCTTGTTGGATCCGGGTAATGGGTAGGCGTCTCTGGGCCGGACACCGTATACCCTAAGGCTTCCGCGTCCGCGAAGAGCCGTCTCTCCTCGGTGTTCGTTGTTGCTGAGTTCCACGCTGGGTGCTTGGGGTTCAAGTCACTGGTGAGGATGGTGGTGCATGGTGAGTGGTTTATTATGGCCCGCAACTCTGGTGTTCAGGTGAGCCACGGGCGGCTTATAGCAAGCGTAAATGTTAATATCCTCGCCGGCTATGTGTAGCTGAACACCCAGCGCGTAGAACGAGTTGAGTGTCGGCATGGGGAGCTCTTGATGGACGACTCTTCGCCTCACTAGTACCACCAGACCACGGTACCGCATGTGAGCCGACCTTTCATCCTTCCTGTAAGCGAGATATTCCGGGAACCTAATCCTATCCTCGGGTCCCACGAACGTCTCGCTTATAAGCACCACGTCGATATTTTGTTCCCGAAGGAGATGGCGGACGGGGGCGACCTTGTCCCTAAGGCCGCGGGCGGTCAGTAGATCACCCTTAATGGCCTAGTCATTGTACAAGGTTAGTAACGTAGTCAGGCCATCAAGGATGACCGTCACGATGTCTTGTCCCTGCCTTATCGCCTTAATTAGGTCCATTAATAATTTTATGGCGCAGGTTGTGAATTTTTGCTTATTCATTCGGGTCTGTTTCGTTGTTTTGGTACCGCTAGCGACACCACTCGTTGGTATGCGGAAATTTTCGATTGCAAGTTCCGCCGTTTCCCGCGGCGCTATGCCGGCGCTGGCGGTAGCAGTGACTGTTGTATTCTGCTTGTCAACAACCTGCGCCCTGTTTAGGGCAGGGGCGGCCGTTGGGACCTCTTCCTGGGTTGCGGAGGGGGGTTTGGGCTTCTTTCCCTTCCTTTCCCCCCTCTTCCCTTCTTCCTCCGCATCAAGGACATGGCTTGGCGGTCTGAGGGTCCATTTGTCGCCGCCGTTAGCATCGTGCTTGGGGCCTCTTCCGGCCCTGCTTGTAGCCTCTCGGTGGCCACTTGGGGCCGGCGTGAAGCAGCTGTGATGGCGGCGGTCCCCGCTCGCTTGTTCCTGGTCTCTGCCAGGAGCACGGGGCATTTATTGTTGCACGCGGGGTGCGGGCCACCGCAGCTTGTGCAGGTGGCCGGCTCCTCCCGCGGGCGTGGGCAGTCACGTGTCGCGTGCTCGCCTCCGCATCGCTCGCAAGCGAGCGGGTGGTGGCACTGGTGCGAGCTATGCCTGAATCGCTGGTACCGGTGGCTTTGTGCGGGCCCGCGTTTTCCTCGCCAAGCCTCGATCTTGATACCACGAATGTACATAAATACAGTGGTGTCATAGATGGCCCGGATGTCGGGGGTCTTCTTGAGTATGGCGTAGAACACACAGCCGGGTCGTCCTTGTGCGCCCTTAATATGGCGCACATACTCCGGCTGGTACCCCAACGCCCGGAGTTCCTCCTCGATCTCCTTGGAGTCTGTGTGCGCCGGCAGCCCCCTGATGGCGATCTTAAGGTTCTTGTCCGCCGGTAGTGAATAGGCGAACCAGGATACGCCGCTTTCTTTCTCCAGGCCGGTCATGTAGCGCTGGACCAGCCTATATTCTTCCCCGCTGTCTGGGGTGAAGCGAACTCCACCCCCATACGGACGAGCGTTCGGAGGCCGGCCCAGCTTGGTGCCGATGGCCTGGAATTGCGCGGCCTAGTTAGGCAGTTTCTCCACCACCAGCGGAGGGTATCTTAGCTTCTTCGTCTTCTTATCCGGCGGTTGCTCCGTTGTCGTTGCCGCCGAGACGCCGAAGGGGGCAGCATGGGGTTGCGGTAGTAGCAGGGGGGCAGGGGGTACAGAATGGGTACTTACCCCTGCGGTTGTCGGTGTAGATGAGGCGGGGGGCGAGCGGCGCGCCGCGTTCGCGAATGTAGGCGACGCTGGCGTACCTCGACCCCGCAGCATGCTGTCGCGCTGTGGCCGCGGCGGGTCAGAGCATGGTCGTTTCGCCTCCTCGTCAGCTGTCTCATCCGAGCTCCTCCTGCGACGCTGGCGCTGGGGTCTGGGCTCGAGCCGAAACTCGAAGTCGAACCCCAGCGTTTGCGTCGGTGACCCTATAGAGGTATGAGGAACAGAATGTAAAGTTCACTCATACTCTATGGAAAAGGGAGGATCCTCCGACAGGACGGGTGTTGTGTCTGGTGGGCAACTGCCCGACGGTTGATATCGGGACGTTGTATATATGCTAGTCGCGCCGTAAACTCTGCTTGCGCGATGCAGGATTTGCGTGACGTCAGTATGACGTGTAGCTCGCATGTGGCGATGTTGATACCGCTACAACCCCGGCGACATTATCGCGGCGTTAGCATCAGCTCCTCCTTCGATGGGCCGTCGCCCGTCTCCGCGACCGGACGCGGCCGAGCCCGCCGACGCCAGCGGTATGCTTTTCGGGCGAGGGTGGTGAGGAAGGTAGTGCCTGAGATCACGTTAAACGGTGTTGTATGGCAGTTCTTTTGGGAATGGCCATAGAGCTGGCACCGGTGGCACTGGCCGACGATGCCAGTTTTGCGGGGCTTCTGGATGTCGATTCCAGTAAGGCAACAGATCGATTTGATCTGGAATATGGGGTGGTGTCCTTTGATGGGGGGGCATACAACAAGGACCATGTTGTATGGCTCACCGCCTCAGGCGCAGTGCATGCGGTGCACTTCGGAGACGGGGACGTTTTGCGACAGAAGGTCGTCTTTTATGTCGGAGGTAGAGATCTCTTGGGCATCCTATTAATGACCACGCGGGTTTGGCGGTCCTCGGGGAGGGAGTACGTGTGGAACGACACACCTCTCGCTCTGAGGAGCTTGGTTAGTTCCCTGTAGTCATTTGACGTGGGAACCTGGACTTTGATGCCCTGCTCGGTTGCACGGGCATTGGTGAAGCCGATCCTAAGATCGACGCACCATTTAGACACGTCAGTCCATTTTCCCTTGCCCTGAATGAAGACAAGGGGGGGGGGGCCTTTTTAAGGTTGCTTTCTAGGAAAGCTTTGATGGGCGGGTGGGGGTGGTGCGGTCGCGATGACAGGTATCGATCCCACAGAGGTGGGTAAGGCGGACGCGTCTTGTTTCGTCGCCTGACTGACTTGTTTGGACGAGAAAGTCTGCTTTCTCTTAGCGGAAGCAGAGGTGACGGTCTGAAACCCGTCTTCCTCAGAGGATGAGGAGGAGGAGGTCAAGGCCACCGTATCAGAAGGATACGGGGTGACGGGGCGTCTCGTGGCGGTCAGTCCGTCCGTGTCCATTGGACGTCAGTCCAGGCGGAAGGGAGGGGAGTGGTTTGCTCCGGAAGGGGGGCCTCGAGCGCATCGCTAAAGTTAGCGATGGCTGAGTTGTCGGAGGGACAGGGGGTGGGGGGCTGCTGAGCAGCGAACTTTGCGCCATATTTGGCGAGGAATTTGGGGTCCATTAGGAGGACCTCCTTAAGGAAAGTTAAGAGTAGGGCATCCCCCATGGTTGTGGGAGCGGGGGCTATCGCTTGGGGGGATGGTGGAATTTAGGATTCCTGTCTATAATATCCCTATGCCTAGCTCCCCGGGTGGGTATTACCGGGGGAGGAACCCTCCCTCCCGGGGGAGTAACTAGAGTGAGCGTTCCGCTTAATCGCCTCCCGACTTAGCGCCTCGATCACCATAGTAATGCCATCCAGGCAGCTTCAGGATGTCATCGAGCAGGAGGTTTCAGAGTGTTGGCCCAAGGACCGATGCCTGAGGGCAGCCCATAGTGGACTGCTTCCACACCACCTGGTCGCCTATGAATAGTCCGACTCGCCTGTCCGTAAAATAGCTGACGAGGATCTTATAAATATTTGGCGGGCAGTCGCCCTGCTTTGCCTTAGTCAGGACCATAGACCACCAGGCGTTGTCGAAGGCCCCCGAGATATCGAACAGAATAAGCTGAACATAGTTTTCCGAGGAGCACGCCACCCGGTCCAGGATCGCGTTAAGCGCAGTTGCCGTTGTCTTGCCCCTCGAAAAACTATGTTGTGACTCCGAAATGCCACGATAGAGACACGGTGCGCACTTTATGATGAGGCGTTCCAGTACCTTCCCCAAAATCGGGAGAAGGGTCATCGGTCTGTACGCCTTGCGATCCGAGAGCGGCCGATCGTGGCCCTTTGGCAAGACGACCAACCTGCCTACCTTCCATATTTCCGGAAACACGCCCTCGCTGATGGACACCGAGTACATGAGGAGCATCTCCGCTCTGCTTACCCTCCACGCGTTTTTATAATTCTGGCTGTAAGGCCATCCAACCCGGGGGCTGTGTTGGGGAGATCCCTAATGATGCGGTCTAGTGCGGCACCGCTGGGTGGGGCCGAATCCTACCCTGTTGGGGAGCATGTTGCTGCGAGCCAGACCCGCCGATGATACGGCGTGTCCCTAACTTTCCGTGCTTGTTGCCAGGCCCGCTGCGCATACGCGACCTTCATAAGCAACTCATCCAGTTCCGGAGTCCACCATTCGTACCCTCCGGTATCCTTCCTCCCTCTCTTGCCAAGCCATGCTTCCGCAGCACTGGAGAGAATCTCCGAGTATTGGGAGCAGATTACTTGTGCAGGCTTCCAGGTTTGAAGCCTACCCATCCTGTGTGCTGTTGTGGAGCACACTGCAAAATCGCTCGTAATCTACCCCCTTCTCCCGGAAGGATACCGTCCTGACGGCCCGCTCCTCAGCCCGTCCTGCTGTACTTTCAGCGCCCATGCCAATCTCAAAGGTAATCAGCTGATGATCGCTGAGACTGGCTCCCTCGTGCACTGTCCACTGTGACACTGTTAGCCCCCTATTTGAGAGCGTCAAGTCGACGTTAGACTGGTCGTTTGGTCCATGGAATGTGGGCGGTTGAACTTCCACGTTATGAATGACAAGTCCCCTGCCCAAGATGAAACCCTTCATCTGAGTCTTTCTGTATTCCGTGTCAGGTCCCCTACCCACATACTGCCTACGTATCCAGTGTGACCCCAGGTATTTGACGGCTTAGGTCCACTTGACTTCGGTTCCCATAAACTCAAGGCTCGGTGGGTTCATACGGCCGCGTGCCGTGACGTTGATCGCCTGCGTCATACCTGCATTCACCGACAAGTCTCCATCTGCTGAGCCAGTCGGGGAGGTCGTCCAGTGCGCGCTGCATCTTGATGGCCGCGTGGTCAGCCGACAGTGAAGTGGTGATTTACGCGGCATCATCAGCGTACAGCGCGAGATTTGAGGTGTGCGTGGGAGGTATGTCATCGGTGTACACAGAGTACAACGCAGGCGAGACACAGCTTCCCTGTGGCACGCCCGCGGTTACGGGGCGTGGGCTAGAGAGCTCGTTCTCCACCGAGACCTTGATCCTGGAGGAAGGAGGAGACCACCTGTATCAAGAGACGGGGCGCTGTGGTGAGGGTGAGCTTGTAGATAAGGCCGGCGTGCCAGACCCGGTCGAATGCCCTTTCCATTTCGAGGAATACTGCTGCGGCGTATTCCTTCTTGTTCACGGCCGCTGATAGGAGGTGCAGTACCCTCGACCGCTGGAGCGTCGTGCTGTGCTCGGCCCGGAAGCCAAACTGTTCCGGGCGCGGCAACAAGTGAGGTGACGCAACAGGAGCGTTTCGAACTCCTTGGAGGTGGTGGGTAGGAGCGTGATCGGCCGGTAGCTTTCCGGCTTTGGAATGTTCTTCCCGGGCATGGGCAAATTATCCTCCTAGCTTTCCCCAGCTTCCAGCACGAGGGGAAGGCGCCGGTGCGGAGTATGCCGTTATAGAGGCGAGCTAATGCCGCCACCGTTCTAGGTGGCAGGTGTCGAAGTGCGTCGTTTGTGATACCGTCCGCTCCGGGGGCCTTCTTTGGCTTGGTTCACCTGATTGCCCTCAGTACTTGGCCCGGGGAGACGAAGATTGGGTCCTCGTCAGGAGCTACCGGCGTCTTAAAGTACTCTCCAAGGCGTTGCTCGACTGATGCGACATGGTCATGGGCATCCGTAGGGTTTGGAGTGAATTGACGCTCCAGGTGGGCGGCGAATATTTCGGCCCGGTCGGCCGCCGTGTAACGGAGCGCCCCGTCGCTGTTTACCAGCGTGCGCACCGGGGCTGGGGTGTTCTTTAGACGTCGGCAGATTCTGTGTACCGACGTCCAATCGCTATCAGCAGCGTCGATGAGGCTCTCTCAGCCCTCGGTGGAGTGCGCCTGAACTTCGGCCTTGTCCGTGAGCCGGTTGAGCTGGTTTTTGAGAGTGGGACATCTGTTTTGTTGCCACCGCTTCCGTAGGCGCCTTTCGTCGGCGATCCGGACACGTCGTGCCCGCGGGCCTCTGCGTCGGCGTCGTCTTCCCGCTGTGTTTGTGCTACAGCAGTTCCATGCCGGGTGCTTGCTGTTTAGGTCGCCGGCAATGATAGTTGGGTATGGTGACGTGACGCGAGCAGCACGTGGATGTCGGCGGGCATGAACACGTCGCGCGGTGGCCTTATACGTGCACGTGTTTACCGGCGACATGCAGTTGTACACCCAGCGGTGATATGCTGCTGAGTGTCGGGGGTGGTAGCTCCTGGTAGACGACTCTTCGTTTCACCAGTACGGCCAGACCGCGGTAGTGCCTGTTGTTGGTTGTCAGTTGCCCGTCCCTCCTGTAGGTTATGTATCCTGGGAAGTGGACTTTGTCCGCAGGTCCCAGGAACGTTTCGCTAATGAGCGCCACGTCGATGTCCTGTTCCTGTAGTAGCGGACGGAGGAGAGCGACCTTTTCTCTGAGGCCACGGGCGTTCCAGTGAATCATCCTCACCGGCTTAGCCATTTCTGCTTAATATGACTATCTCTGTCATGCCGGTGAGGACGGCATGCATTGGGTCCTGTCCCCTGCTGAGTGCCAGTAGGATGTTCTGCAGGACCCGTAACGCGGCCTCGATGACGGTGTTGTTGTTATTGGTGGCCCCGGGGATCATGGTGTTTTTACCCTCCCCGGGTGCGCCCGCCGACGTGAAGCCGAACTGCGGCCGCCGCATGTCTTTACAGCCGCTGGGAGCCGAGAAAACCCCAATGTTAGTGTCGTCTGCCCGGCTCCCAAGCCCTAACGAGGTATCATATGTTTTGATTACTTGGAATCCACCTGTCCGCGCGGCAGGTGCGTGCGCAACAGGTGGAAGCTTCGTTGTAAGGTCGCTATCTATGTGTGCGTGAGTCGCGCGTTTCGCGCTCTGATTGGTCGGCGGGTGGGAAAGGTCGGCCTTGTGTGACGTAGGCTGCGACTCTAAGTGGGCGGGGCGTGGCGGTATCTTCGCGCTAACTGTTCTGGGGTCAGCAGAGGTGTTTGTTTGCGGTTTGTTGGTGTTATTTTTAAAGATTTTTTCTTTTTATTTTTGCCGCCGCGTCTATGCTTCCTCCGTTCGGAGGAGATGGTGGCCGCGTCGCGCGCTGGCGCGTCGTTTGCGGCCGCCATCAGTGTCGCCGACTGGGCTTCGCCCATCGGCGTTGGTTGTAGCGGCCTTTCGGAGGCCGTATTGGGCCAGCGTGTGTTGCCGGTGATGGAGACCGTGCCCGCTCGCTTGTTGCGCACCTCCTTGCGCATTACGGGGCACCTTGTGTGATTTGCGGGGTGCTCCCCCCCGCAGTTGACGCACGTGAGGGGCTCCTCTCTCGGTCACGGGTACTCTCTGGCCGCGTGACCTTCGCCTCACCTGACGCAAGCGATCGGGCGGTGACATTGCACCGATGAGTGCCTGAATTTTTGGCATCTGTGGCACTGTGCAGGTCCCTTCCTTCCACTACAGGCCTCAATTCTTACCCCGGGAATACAGAGCAGTTCAGTCACCTCGTACTCGTATATGCCCGGCAGCAGGTTTGGCGTCTTTCTGTTTACAGCGTGGAAGATACAGCCGGGTCTTCCCTGTCACGCCTAGATGGCGCGGACGTACTCCGGCTGGAATCCCAGCGCGTGAAGATCCTCTTCGATGTCCTCAGGCGCTCTGTCTACTGGCAGCCCCCTGATGGCCACCTTATGGCTTCTCTCCGCCGGCAGCGAGTAGGAAGCCCAGGGGATGTTTTCTTCCTTTTCTAGGGCCGTCAGCTAACTTTGTACCAGACGGTATTCTGTGTCAGATTGGGGGGTGAATTTAACCGCCTCTCCAAATAGTCGTGCGCTTGGTGCGCGGCCTAGTTTGTCCTTTAGGGCGCGGAAATGTCGCGCCCATTGGGGCAGTTTCTCGACTACCAGCGGGGGGTAGCGGAGCTTTTTGCCCTTCTTTGCCTCCACATTGCCAGGAGGAGCAGTGGGAGGGGGGGGCTGCAACGCCTGCGGGTCCAGGGGCGGTGCACGGCTTTCATGTCATCTCTGCGAATGTGGTGCATGTGTCCTGTTGTGACATTACGCACGGGCGTTTTGCCTCCGCTTCCGCCTCATCCGGGCTACGCTGCCTACGTTGCGCGGCGCGGGGAGGGGGAGGGTCTTTAAGCAAGAAGTTGACCCCTAGGTCAAAGTTAACAGGTGTGTTAGGCGTGGGTGCACTAACCTGGGCTGCGGTGGCTTTGGGCAGATCGGGAAGGGACGAGCTGGGTCCCCATCGTCGTTCCTGGCCTGATCGGGTCCTTTGGAGTCCTCTGTGGTGTTGTTGTTGTTCTTGATCTTGATGTTTCTGTTTCTGCCTGTCTGTCCCGGTGCTGTCGGCGCTTGACACGCTGCGCGCCGACTTCCCGGATGTGACCGACGCATCCGAGCCTCCGTACGGGGAGAACATGGTATGCGACATTGGCGATGCCGGTGCTGAACACCTTGGTGCAGGGGGCGACATGTATGGCCGCGGCGGTGTGCGTAGCAGTGGTGCACGCGCTACACCGTCTGAGGGCGCGTGATAATCATGCGCTGGTGGTGTACGTGCGCGTGTGGCGCGTCCCCTCTCACTCGCGCTAACGCGCGGCGCGGTTGCCGTCCCAAAAAATAATGTTCAAGTAAAGAATGTCCCCCCGCTGGCGTTTTTTGCTATTGGCTAATTTAATGAACGTTACCTGATAGTCTTCATTATTTTTAGCCAATTGCAGGGTCGTTGATTAATAACGGTTTTTAACCGCCTCCGAGTTCTAGAAATAATCCATTTATTTCCAGAGAATTCCTCGGAGATTTGTTTTTTTTTGTTTCTTTAGGTTATTCGCGATCTCCTGACTGATTATATAACAATTTAATGATCTCCATAAACGGGGCTTCCTCTCTCCTACCCTTTTACTGTGCCCTACAGGGTCCATAATGATCTCAATTTTATTAGTTACTACCTAAGTAGACATTATGGTTGTCCACGCGCGGACACGGTCCGCGGGAGACGAACGCGGGGTGCGGGAGACGTGTGGGGCGACTAGGCGGCGAGAGCCAATGGGAGGGACCGACGCCGCCGGCCGCGCGTGAGGCCGGGCGTCACGTCACTCGATCAAAAAAATCTGTAGCGAACGGTTATCCGTCATTGTCTCTGTTACCTATTATACTATTTTATACAGTCCACTATAGTTTAATTAAAACCCAAGAACACACCAAACAATGGTAAAGCAATAAAAATATCAGTATTGAGCACTAAATAACGACGTTTTTATTAGATGGTTCTCTTTTTTCTTTATCAGACCCTATTCTAGAAATCACGAAAGGAATGCATTTTTCAAAGCGTTTTGTGTTTCCGTCGTAATATTAACAATTTAGTTATAACTATGTTTTTTTTGTTTTTTTTTTCTAGGTATTATGAACCTGAAACATTTTATAATTTTTTGTTTTTTTTGTCTAATTCATCCACAACCTATAAGGCATCTGGTTAACCGACTAAAGGTAATACCTGCTACTTCAGTTGCCATACTACGTCACAAGTGTATTCTTCAATTTAGCAACGTTATCTATTCGTTGTATTTTATAAAAAGGTTTAGGGAACCTGTCTTTTTGGGCTCTTTACAATAGACAGATTACAAAATATTATACGATTTTATAAAATATGTAATAAAAAATATATTGTGCTCAAGCAAATACATCAACGAAGAGTAGTTTACGAATAAATTATAAAGTTTAACGTAATTTATTAAGACAGGAAACTAACGTATAAATCGAAAATACATTTAATTTTGTCGTAACGTATTTTGAAACAAGAAAGTGTCAAATAGTACTAAAACGTTCTGAGCGTGTTTAAATACTAATAATGAGCTAATGTCCATATTACAAGCATTACTCTAATAAATTATTTAGTAAAACATACGTAATTTCACACGAAAATGCCGCGTAGCGTGTCGTTACGACCTCATTTTTTCATGACGAGTTTAACACAATAAAACTGATTCAAAACCTATGACACATATAGATATTCGTAAACTTTGAGTAATGAGGATTTTTATGGTGTATATCACCTTGGGTTATTAATTAAGTCATCAATACATAATATCTAGGGAGCGCGCGTCGTTCGTAAAAATTTATGAACAGAATGACGGAGCCATAGATAAATGATTAGTCTCGCTGCGCTCGACTAGATACCGCGCTATCAAAAAACAATAGCTCCGTGAATGCGGCAACTCATTATTGTAGTGTGTGATGAGTGTGTGTAAGACATCGCCACTTGACATTTGTCAGTTGACATTGACAACTAGTGTGCGTGAATATTGTGATACCAGCTGCTCAACTGTTACCCGATTTAATGGGAAAATTATTTTATGCTGTGGTCTATTAGTTAAGTTATACATGTAGCTCAGAAAATACTTAAAAATGAACAATAAATTAAAATCGAATGTATAAATATATTCGTGTATACGTTCGATGTAGGTTTCTTCTTTGGAAAAATGGAAGGCATGTTTATCAATGATTAGAAGATTTAAAAAAAAAAAAAAAAAAACATTATTAAAAATGATTCTGTATGCTCTCACGTATCCTTCATCCCCTCGAATATTTTGGATGTACTTACACTAAGTTTACATTTCAGGAACATGAGTCGAAATACGAAAAATAAAGTTGGTTTTCCCGTAGTAAGTCAATCAACTGATTACGATTTTTTTATGGGGAGACGGTTATTTTTTGAATTTTTCGGTCCATGTTCCTTGGGGAAAGTTATTCAGTTTCATGGATAGAATCACCCCTTGAAATAGTGTCAGTAGTTTTTACACCTTAAGTGTATAGATAACAAAAATAAACATTAAATAATTTATAGAACTAGGTTAAGTTATAATAACTAGGTTAGATAAATGAAATAGGTTATATAATAAAATACAAAAACAATAAATTCACATTATAAAAAATCTCATCCAAGGGGAACTTGATTCTTGTATACGCGGCAACACTGAATGGCGTTTAGGGTTCATGTTATTTTATGTTGAAATATCGAAATTATACGATACTTAATGCTGGTATGTGATCCCAGTGTCGTTCTTATTTCTTGTAGTATTATTTTTACACAGTTTCACTACGCAAACTAGCATTTTACTTCGGATTATGCCCAAAATTTAATAAAACATTTGGCACATATACGTCACACACAGCTTGCAGTGTGACTGGCTCGGATACGCCGAATTCGGCGTACTATTTGTTGCCGCATTTGACAAGTACTCTGGCGGTATCTAGTCGAGCGCAGCGAGACTAATCATTTATCTAAGGACGGAGCGCTGACTTTCAACTTTTTTCACAAAAAATATCTATGGTCTGACTCAGAGTATGCAATATGCATGTACGCGGTATATAATACGCAGCCACCTGGTGTAATTTTTTGGCAGCTGTACAGTATGCCCGTACGTACGTTATAAAACCGATTTGAACGCAACAAATCGATTAAAGCAAACGTGGTAGCAGGAAGTGTTGCTGACATGCAGCGCACGCTAATATGGTAGCTGGAACGTTTAAAAAAAACCTTTTTACTATTTGTTTACTTTTATTTAACTACCTTTACCTTTCTAGTTTAAGTGTTTGGGCCAATTTGAATTTCTGGAGACTTAAAAAAAACTGGGGTATTGAGCGTGAGCGCAGGACGTTGCCTGTCCGCTGCAATATGTTGGCTTGCAGATTTGCAACAGACACGACTAAAGTAAAGGCTGTATATACAGCGGACTATCAGTCGTTCTTTACGTACAGTCTGTGGGTCAACTACACGCAGAGGGCATACAGCGCTCTGCACGTACAATTGAATAAAGCATTCAGGGTGTTGATGGGGTTGACGCGCTACTGCAGTGCTTCTGGAATGTTCGCAGAGGCGGGAATAGATGAGTTTCACGCTATCATGTCCAAGAGATGCGCCTCCATCATGCGACGGTAAGCGCCAGCCCCAACAGCATCCTAGAAACTATAGCAGATGGGTGGGACAGCCCCATACTGTGAAATTGAATACGCATGCCACTGGCGTAGTAATAATTTGAGTAGTTTATCTGGTAGATGTAAGCACCAACACTAGTTTCTGAACCGTGTGTATACTAACCGAATAGACTTTATGGGTCCGAATTAAAAGATTTTTATTTTACTTACATTTATAACGCCATTTATTGAGTTTTATATTTGAACTAATTTCGACCCCGTGGCCATACTATTCTTATGACTGTTTCTATCATTTTAAATATTCCAAAATCCATAACAGAATTACCATAATATTTTAATACAATTAAAGAATTCTTTGATTCCCTGCGTCGTTGAAAAGCGATCGTCGCGTTCATTTGTCGCTTTTTGTTCGGAAAACGCCCTCCGTCGCACAGTGGTTCGAAATCGACGCTCCGTGGACATTGAAATCAAAATTTCTTTAGACGAGAAATAAAAATCGGAATGGCTTTATTTCAGTATTATTTATAATATTTGGTAATATGACAGCTATAGACAGCACCATCTCCGAAAAAAAAAAAAATTAATATTTTTTTGTATGAAGAAAAACACAAAAGTCGTTTTTTCTCATAAAAGTAATTGACTTTAGTTTGCTAATTTGATTAGTTATAATGAGAAATAATGGAATATACAATATAAAAATACTAAAAAAAACACTCAAATTGAGACTCATTTACAATATAAATAGATTTTGCAATCTTTCTTATAATAATTTAATTCGGTGTTAGTAGATACACAGTTTGACTTCTTAATTAACATTAAAAAAAAAAAATACAAAAACTTATAACTAATACAGAAAAATACTAAGAATAAGCAATTGTATAATTGAGAAATATATTATTTCACCACTTCACTCAGAGCAGAGTAATGAACTTCAAGAAATTCAGTGGATTTCTCGAAGGAATTTAATACTATATTATTTGATATCTTTGGGATAGGTGCACATACCAATGGGCAACGATAATTACATAGTAATGATTGTTTGATGTAAGCTGTTCGTAATCTCAAGTTTAGCAGGAAATCAATGCTTAATGCATGCTAATTAACTTATGATGGTAATTTAGTCTCATCTCATTAGTGCATGTTGCAAATATTGTTAACGAGTTAAGATACATTAGTTAAGGGCTATTTTTACGAAGTGTTTAACTAACTACTATTAATTAAGATACGATTAAGAGGGTACTTTTATATAAATAGGGACAACATCGTCAAAATCATTAGTTTTTGTCAGCAACTGTTCGCGCTATAACATTAACTTCTTGCTTACGTACTTACTTATTATCATGGAAGGATTTTATACAAATTTGGACATATTCATATTTGTGAAAACAAAAAGTTGCTTTTCGCAGCCTAGTATTTTGTTAGAAGCACTTCTAACCAAAGCGACAAATTTGTCTGAAGAAGAACAAAAAAAAAAAAAACAGTTTTGTCAAGTGTATATGTGTGTTTTGCATAGAAATTGGAAATCGTGTAATCGAACAATGCATACATTTGTCAAGAAGTATGAGACATGGCTAGAAAAAGAGATCAAATGGCCCAACTTCATTAAAGACAGATTTGTACAAAGTGAAGAAATTGGATTGGTATCAATCGACTCTGTTACTGATACTGTTGAACCTTCAACCTCAAGTGCTAGTGGTATAAATGATGGTGCATCCACGTCCAAAGTAACTACATGTACTGTTAGCACTACAACACTAAAAAGGAGCCCAAGAAAACCTTTCTCAGAATTATGCCAAAAACAGAAGAAGAGAAGAATAGAAGAACTTTTAACGCACGACTCTCAGGAACTTGCATATGCTACTGCAGTGAGATGTGGTGAGGAGAATGAGGACGTGAAAGATTTAATAAAATATATTACCGAGCATCCTGAAAAAGCAGCACAGATCAAGAATTTTTTGAAAGGCAAGACAACTACTAACAAGTATTCAGCAGAGAAAGCGTTGGGTATATTTATTTCTTTGAAATTGTCGAAGTGGCAGTATATAACTTTAAGGGAAACTGCGAAAGAAAGTGGTGTAGATTTGTACCCATCATATTATTCGGTTTTAAATGCCAAGAAGGCATGCTATCCTCCTGAGAGCGATATTGAAGTGACCGAACGAGGAGTTAAAGTAAAACTTCAAGCTATTTTGGACATCACTGTCACTCGACTTGCCAAAACATTAAACTTGGACCATTTGCAAGATAAAGAACTGATCTTAATCTGCAAATGGGGCTTCGATGGTGCGTCAAATCAAAGCAACTACAAGCAATGCATGAATGCAGATGAAGACGACTCTAGTGTTTTTATGAGCTCTTTTGTACCCTTGCAATTGATGTGTGGTGAGGATTTGGTCTGGGAAAACCCAAAACCTTCTTCTACAATGCTTTGCAGACCAATTTATTTCAAGTTTGTCAGCGAAAATAAGTTGGACATGAAGGAGGAAATGGGTTTGATCGATGCTGAAATTAAAGCATTGAAGCCATCTATCATTGAAAATAATATACAATTTAAACATTCAATGTTAATGACCATGATAGATGGCAAAATAACGTCTCACCTGTCACAAACCTCTATGCAAACATGTGACATCTGTAAAGCTGTACCAAGTGAAATGAATGATTTGGAGAAGATTCACATGTAAGTTGAATATTGGAAATGTATGTTATTTTTTTTTATTTTTTTCTTATTGAAAAACACTTTTAACCTTTTTATTCATATTTTAGGAAATCTGTATCATCTGATATTTACAAGTACGGTTTGTCGACTTTGCATGCATGGATCAGATCCATGGAATGCCTGCTGCATATCGCTTACCGATTAGATTTTAAAAAATGGCAAGCCAGAGATGAAGCTAGTAAAGCAGCTTTGAAAAGTCGCAAACAGACGATACAGCGAAAATTTCGAGAGGAAATGGGACTCCTGGTGGATATCGTAAAACAAGGTTAGTTGATTTATTTATTTTGTATAATATCAAAGGGTTTTTTAGTTAGTGTAATACTATAAAACTTATCTTATAATGTTCTCATATCAGTATTTTTTATATAAAGGTGCTGGGACCACGAATGATGGCAACACGGCTAGAAATTTTTTCCAGTGTCCTGAGAAGACTGCAAATATCACTGGATTGAGTCAGGAGCTCATCCAAAAATTCGCAACTATTCTCCGTGTTGTATCATCAGGACAGTCTATTAATATTGATTTGTTTGCCAATTATCTCGACGAAACTGCGCAGCTGTATGTGGAACTGTATGGCTGGTATTTCATGCCTTCCAGTATCCACAAACTTCTGCTGCATGGAGCTGAAATAATAAAACATTTCAACATTTTGCCTATAGGAAAGCTATCAGAAGAGGCATCTGAGGCCCGAAACAAAGATTTTAGAAAACTCAGGGAACATCATACGCGGAAATTTTGTCGCAGAGCGACAAACCATGACATCTTTAATGGTTTCATCGTATCCTCAGACCCATATTTGTCAAGCATTCGACCTAAACTGACAAATAAGAGTAGAAATGATTTAACTGAAGAAATGAAGTCTCTTCTTTTAATTGACCCGGATACCATGGATAAGGAAAACATTGAATTTGTTGAGGTGCCAAGTATGATGGATTCTGATTTTGAATTCTTTGATAGCGATGACGAAACTCAGTAGACAAAATTTTAATGTTTGATGTTTTTGTGTAAATTTTATATATTTCTCAATTATACAATTGCTTATTCTTAGTATTTTTCTGTATTAGTTATAAGTTTTTGTACTTTTTTTTTTTAATGTTAATTAAGAAGTCAAACTGTGTATCTACTAACACCGAATTAAATTATTATAAGAAAGATTGCAAAATCTATTTATATTGTAAATGAGTCTCAATTTGAGTGTTTTTTTTAGTATTTTTATATTGTATATTCCATTATTTCTCATTATAACTAATCAAATTAGCAAACTAAAGTCAATTACTTTGTATATTTTCAAGATCACACATAAATCAACGTAAAAATCTCTAACTGAATTTCTCGAAATTCAACACTCTGCTGTGAGTGAAGCGGCGCGCATGGGTGTGCGTGTTATAGCATTTCGGAATCGCCTCATGTAGGACAACACCCCATGTAAGCCGCAGGCTTTAAGTTTTATTAAGTTATGAGAAAAAACGACTTTTGTGTTTTTCTTCATACAAAAAAATATTAAATATTTTTTTTTTCGGAGATGGTGCTGTCTATAGCTGTCATATTACCAAATATTATAAATAATACTGAAATAAAGCCATTCCGATTTTTATTTCTCGTCTAAAGAAATTTTGATTTCAATGTCCACGGAGCGTCGATTTCGAACCACTGTGCGTCGGCGCGACCCGCAGTCAGGTTCAGCGATCAAAAAGTGCCATAAATGAGCGCTCAGGGCTTTTAAATAGCACGCGGGCTAATGAGATGTACCATTTCATTTTACAAAACTAAAAACATGGCTCAATAAAAATAAAATATATAATTAAAGAATTCATTGATTATTTATACTATTGTTTTGTATTGTAGAGTTTAAGTAGTATTCGTTAGGTTTTATACCTATGTGTGATATTCATAGTAAATTATAAATCTTGTAGCGGTGGGTGGTAATAATTTCGATGGAAATTGCTAATCTATTATTATGTTGCAAAATTACAATACACAAAAAATTGTCTGCTCAATAATGCAATTAATGTTGTTGAACCCACAGAGTACATTTCATATAGGTAGATAGAGACGTCACTCGAATATTTCAAGGCGCTCGCGCCCTCTAGCAACGACTAAAAACAACTCTCCATGAAGCAATATATAGGTACATATAGCTACTAGCTATACTTAAACATATAATGCTATAATAGTTTCAAATCTGCAGTATGCCCTGTCCTATTTCCTTCCATTTTAGTTAGATTGTAGTTTTTAACCAATAATAAAACACAAAATCCAATGCCAAATACCTACTTTATTTCTTATTCAATATTTTTTTACAATATTTGAAGGCGCCAACTCTTGAATTTTTGCAGATCAGCACACAACACTTTTTTTTCTTTTTTTTCCTAATGGGCAGCTCGTAGTTTTAACCACTGAGGTCTTGGCTACTTAACCGGGCAAACCTGTGGGTGCCTTAAGCTACTAACTTAAAGCCTCCAGCCAGGGGCGAAAATTCTTAAAAACTAGGTGACCGCACGCTAATGGCACCCCCTGTGGGGTACGAACCTCGGCTTAGGGCGTCACTGAGGGGAGGGCAGCAAGGTGGGACAGGCTGGATCGAGATTATATTATTATTAACAGGGGGATTTAAAACTACAGGCTCAGCTACGGCGCGGGCTGGCTCGTCGTCGAGCAAGGGTCGGAGTGGGGACAATTACGTCGGGGGCGTCGCGTAGGACCTCGGCGGCGAGGTCGGAACGATGGCGGTCTGTTCTTGTGTACTGTACTGGTGGCCCTACTGCTCTCCTAGAGGAGGGTTATGGGGTCATCGGGGTCGGACAGGGCATGCCTTGGACGGCGGGTATGACTAATGCGGGAGAGGGTATATCTGGCAGCCTCGACAACCAGAGGGTTGCGATGTGAGGCCGCGGAGTCGAAGAAACGCTTGGAAATGCGCTTCATGAACTGACGGATAGTGGGGATTTTAAGATCGAGATGGAGGATCTCGTTCCGAACGAACCAAGGGGAACCGGTTGCCCTACGGAGGAACCGGTTTTGGAGGGTCTGCATCCTATGGATGTGGTGGGGTTTCGAGTGTGCGAAGACCACGCTCGCGTAGGTCATGATTGGCCGAATGCACGCTGCGTAAATGCGCAATTTGCACTTGAGTGACAATTTGCTGCGTGCATTCAATAGGGAGTGGAGTCTACCGAGAGCGAAAGCGGCGCGCGAACGCACCTGCCTTATGTGCTCACCGAAAGAGAGTTTATGGTCCAGAGTGACACCCAAGTATTTGGCTTGCTTCTCCCAAGGGATAGGCTTGCCGAACATGGTGATCGGACGGGGAGGGGTGAGGTTGAGTCTCGGTTTCGAAAACAGAACCGCTTGACTCTTATCGGGATTGACTTCGATTCTCCACTTCCTAAACCAGTCACCGAGTTGGTTGACTGTGGTTTGGAGAGTGCGAGATATCGCGTCGGGGCTTACGCCGGTGTAGTAAATGGCCGTATCGTCTGCGAACAGAGCCAACTGAGCCCTTTTACTTTTGGGGATATCGCCGGTGAATAGCGTCAAAATGAGAGGGGCGAGCACGGAGCCCTGAGGGACTCCGGCGCGAATGGGACGGGGGGAGGATAGCGCTCCTTCGATGCGGAATCGGAAGGTGCGGTTCGACAAAAAGTCTCACAGGATGAGCACGAGACGATCTGGCACTTTAAGTTTGTATAGCTTATACAGGGTGCAATTGAAGTCATGGGCAATATTGTAAACTAAGACACTACTCATGATACTATTTGCATTAGGGCTACTATTACGCAAATCAAAAATATTATTAATGCAAGTATGGAAAACCTTAAAAATTAAGTAAGTCATATTGCAAAAGGCTATTAATGCAAATAAACACTAAACATAATAAAAATAAAATACTTCATGAACGTCAATAAGTTTTGAAGTATCAAAATATGAAAGCGCAGTACAGAGCGGAAAGAAAAGTAGGTAAACAAACATCAAAATACTACATAATAGCTATAACAGGTTTATTGCGGCCGGCCGGCCGGCACGCGACATCAAAGAATAGGCTAAGCCGCCGCCCGGCCGCCCCGCACTCTCTCCGTCCCGCTCTCCCTCACTCTCTCCGTCCCGCTCTCCCTCACTCGCAAAAGTACGAATATCACCCCCGCGCGGGGGTGGCCTCCCAAACCAGTGTCCTAACGACTGCACAGGTGCGTTGACGCATGATATTGATTTACGATTGATCCGGACGTAATCGCCGCACGCGCCTCACTCTTCTTACCCTTGCGGGCTTGGATTGCAGTGCATTAAGTATTAGTGGACTAATTGTGAACCGCGATGCCTCGACCGCGTAATGTGCAGGCTAGGTACACAAACCAACAATACCTACAAATGGTTCTACTTTACAATGGCACAAGTTTATTACGAGCTCGTGAAATGTTCCATCGCCGCTACCCGAACGTCCCTATTCCTTCTCGGGGTCTCATTTTAAGAACGACGCAGAACCTGTTGGATTATTCGTCTTTTCACGTGCCAGCGCATGCACAAGCGCGTGGAAGAGCGCCTGTTTATCCTATTTCGCTTTACCGACAAATAAGAAGGTTTTTTCAAAACAATCCACAAGCTAGCACCCGACAAGCGGCGCGACGCTTTGGTGTTAGCCACTATTATGTTTGGAAACTGTTAAACAGTTCTGGCCGGCACCCATTTCACTTTCAAAAGGTGCAAGAATTAACATTGGCGGATTACACACCCCGGCGAGAGTTTTGTAACTGGCTTTTACAAAACTTAAATAATAATATTTTGTGGACTGATGAAGCCACATTCACCAGAATCGGACTATTCAACAGTCGTAACGAACATTGGTGGAGTGGACGTGGACGCAACCCCCATGTAACACGCCGTGACGGTTTTCAACATCGATTTTCTGTAAATGTCTGGGCAGGCATTTTAAACGAAATGATAATCGGTCCATACTTCATTGAAGGAAGTCTAACCGGAACAAACTACTTACAGTTGTTGAGGGAAGTTGTGGCAGAGCATGCACTGGAAGAAGTACCTAATCTGTACTATCAGCACGACGGTGCCCCGGCGCATTTCCGACGCGATGTCCGTGCCTATCTTACTGAAACTTTTGGCGAGCGATGGATAGGTCGCGGTGGGCCCGTGCCTTGGCCAGCTAGGTCGCCTGATTTAACACCCCTGGACTTTTACCTATGGGGTGAAATTAAAAGAATTGTGTATGAGCGGGAAAGTGAGTCGAGAGACGATTTAAAAAACAAAATTATTACCGCATTCGAAATAGTGAAATCACAGGAATTTGTGTTGACCAGAGTGAAAGACAATCACAGACGTCGGGCTCAGTTGTGTATTGAAAAAGGCGGTGGACATTTTGAACACCTTTTAAAATATGTGTAGGTAAGTGCTAGTTAATAAGTTAGTTAAAATTATTGTAATTACACATCCTGATTCCTGAACAATTATTGTAAATACTGTGATGTCAACTTTGTAAATACGCCAAAATTACAGGAAATTAATTTTACCTACACATTTATTTTATTTTAATATGTGTTATTTATCGTAGTTTTGACCGTGCGGTCCTAAGCCGGCAAAGTATGAAGGGAAACTTGGAATGAATTAGGAATCAAATCGTTAACAACTTACCTATGTCACGGGAGTCGGCGGGGTCAAGGCGTTCACGCGGAATGACAAGTAGGCATCTACCACCCGCACGGCGCGCGGCAGTCTACCTACAGCAGGATTCGCTCGTGTCGCGATGCGCGACTTTGATACTTCATATGACTTAGTACATTTTAAAGGTTTTCCATACTTGCATTAATAATATTTTTGATTTGCGTAACAGTAGCCTTAATGCAAATAGTATCATGAGTAGTGTCTTAGTTTAAAATATTGCCCATGACTTCAATTGCACCCTGTATAATAAGCCATTGTGCCAGACTTTGTCGAACGCTTTCGCTATATCGAAGAAAACAGCACCCGTCAACGAACCACGTTGGAAGCCAACGCTTATGTGTTCGACGATACGGTGGACCTGTTGGACGCACGAGTGTTGGGTTCGGAAACCGAACTGCTCGTTGGGAATGAGACCTTTCGTCTCGGCATAGTCTCTGAGACGCTTATAAATAAGCCTCTCATAGATTTTGCCGATGACATTGAGGAGACTGATGGGGCGGTAGCTGGAGGGAGCGGATTTAGGCTTGCCCAGCTTGGGAATGCCGATGACAGTGGCCTGTTTCCACGCTTGGGGGAAGATGTTATTGCTCATGGCACCATTGAAGATGGTGGTCATTAGCATGATCAGGTGGGCAGGGAAAAGTTGGAACACCTTATTGGTCATTCCATCAGAACCGGGGGCTTTACGGGGCTTAAGGCCCTTTATGAGCTCTTGCACTTCGTCGGGGGTGACGGGAGGCAGAGGGCACTCGGGGTCTACTACGGGGGGGAGGGAGGCTCTCCTTTCGACTTCGGCGTCGACCTCAGAGAGGTGAGCTTGGTCTACAGGTTGAGAGCTGGGCGAACATTGGGCCTCAAGTCTGTCGGCCTTGTCGACATCATCGAAAGCGATGGTATTGTCTGGGCGGATCAAGGGGGGCATAGGGGCTACTTCTCGGGATTTGAGTTTCCTCTGAAGCTCCCAGAATGCTAGGTGGGTAGGCTCTAGTTCGCTCAGCAACTTATCCCAGCCCGTTTCCCGATGCTCCGCTACACGTGTCCTTACAGCTGGCTGTAAGTAGCGCATATGGGCTCGGTTCGCGTCGCAGGGAAACTTGCTGTACGCACGGACAGCCGCGTTCTTCTCAGTCATCAGTTCACGTACATCGTCCGGCAACTTCCAGCGACGGTCGACCGTCGCTGGAACTTCCCTTGAACAATCGTTCAGGACTGATTGTACGTGTCCAGTGAATGAGTCGATCGCAGCCGTCGTGTCAGCGATAGAGTCGAAGAGGTCGGGGATGGAGTCTAGGTGGGGGGACGTGTTGGATTTCAGGCGTTCGCTTACTTTCCTCCAGTCCGTTACCACTTTTGTGGAGGGGGGTTGATCGGGGTCGGGGAGGCCTACGCGAGGGGCTAGCTTAAGCACAACTGGTCGGTGGTCAGATGACAGTTCGTGTATCACCTCTATAGAATCCAACCGTAGGTTGATATTCTTTAAAAGTGATACATCGAGCACGTCAGGGGTGTGGTCAACCGAGTGGGGGAAATGAGTGGGAGTCATCGGGGCGATGACATCGAAATTTAGAGAGTACAGAGGTCGAACAAGTGTCTGCCTCGGGTATAGATTCTGGTACTACTCCAGGCGTGATGTTTGGCGTTGAGATCCCCCGCTATGATAACGGAGTCACTCAGGCCGAGGAGTATGGTCAGGTCGTCAGTCAAGAGTTGGAAGTTCTCTGATTGGTTCGTAGGGGGGAGGTAGACCGATACCAAGGTGATCGGTTGGTGTCCTGTCATGCCTAGCCGGCAAATGGAGACTTTTAGTCGTGAGAGGGGGGGCGGGTCCAAGGGGATGCAGTAGAGGGATTTTTTGTAATAAATGAGGGTGCCACCCTTGTGACACCGAGTCCTGTCGTTTCGAACAACCCGATAGTTCGCTATCGACGGCGTTCGCATGTGGGGTTTTAGAAATGTCTCCTGTACGAGGAGGACATCAATCTGGTGGTCGCGACCTTCAGTCTGGAGCCTGACAGGTGTCAGGTCTCTGGAACAGAATTGAGTGAGTGGTGTGGTAGGGATTTCTTTGGGTGTGTAGACACAGGTTCTAGGTTTGTCTGGACAGTTTGTGTTGAGAATTAGCTTACCTCCGGTGTTACCGAGGCAGCATATTTTGTTGTTCCTGATCCACGGCTCTTGGATCAGTGCGATGGTTCGGGGCTTAACCTCCAGGGCTCTGCGTAAGCTAGTCGTGGCAGTCTGGCTATGTTGGAGGTTGGTTTGTATGATGTTGAGGGTTGATGACGGCGGTGGGGTGGGGTTAGTCGGAGATGGTGCCATCGGACAGTTTCTCCACCTCCCCCACACCATGGTCGTCGTGATGATCGCCCGGCGACGAGGCTAAAAGCTGCTCGTTCCAGCCAGGAGATTCGGGCGGTATGGTGTCCTCGGCGTCAGTCATTGCCGCTCGGGCCATGACCTCCTCCAGTTGCGCTATGTCTGGGTCGTTGGTCTGTGTCAATGTCGGTACTGTTCCTGTCCCGTCTGTGCAGTCGGTCTCTGTGTCAGGGGGTCGGGTCGTGGGCCAGAAGCGTACGTATATCGACCCTAGGAGGTACGATATCCGTCGCTCCCGGGCCAGAACCCGTTCCGCTTCCTCCGGTGGCACCCCCAGGGTCAAAAAAGTCCCGTGTCGCCACCGACGGTAGTGGCCCTGTACAATGACCACCTAGCGATGTCATACCACAACAAACAAAGTGTTCTGACGAATCAGAACACTTTGGAGCTGGACTATGTCACCTCTGTACCGAGGGACGAAAAGTGAGGCTCGAACGCGGGTGGGCACGTCGGATTGTCGTAGTACTGTTAGTGTGAGGTCAGTGTCGGGGAGTCTTATCAGGGGCACGTTCTGGGTCAGCCAGGTCAGGGCATAGTCGTCCTCACACCACATCTGCACGGTACCTTCCGCTACCCGTGGGTATCCACGGAAGGCAGGGAGTGGTGTCGTCGGGTCGGTGTCCATCAACAGGCTCTCTAGGTTCGCCTTTATGTGCTCCGCCTCTACCTTGGTCAGGTCTCTAGACGGGGGAGGGAAGCAGATAGCTACGGCCAGCCGCGCCGGAATATCCTTTGTGGCTCGCGCGTAGGTTCTCCGCTCCCCCTGAGCGGAGTGGACCCTCACGCGTTTGGCGCCCCCCTGTAGTGCACTCGGTAAAGCCGATTCGTCAGGGCGCCCCCTCTTCACCGGCCCTGTACCGCTTGGTCCAGGCTGCGGTTCGGAGGTGCCTGGCAGGATGGTGGTTGCCAGCGGCGCCAGCTCGCGTGGGGCTCCAGCCCGCTTTCCCCTGTTCCTCCTAGGTCGAGGTCGGTCGTGGGTAACGTCGGAGTCTTGGGATCGACTGGCGGCCCCGGCAGACCCAGTCGCGTTCAGGGGTTTTTCGCGCTGGGTTGCCCCTTCGCGTACTTGCCCCTGCCCGCTTAGTTCCGTGTCCGGCCGCTTTTCGCGCTGGGTTACCCCTTCGCGTACTCGCGGCTGCTCGCGTACTGCTCTTTCGGCGTCCGATTGCACTTGCTGGTGTCTTTGCGGGTGTCGTGCGTTCGGTCGCCTACTTTCCTCTCCCGGGCCATGGATTTTCCGCGCTTATTCAGCAGGCGTACTTCCTAAGCCAGGAGAATGGTAGAGGTGCCAGGCCCGTCCTCCTTTCCCGTCCCTCTCTGTCTGTGTCGGTCTTGGTCATTGTCGGGGTTGGTTACGCTATTCCGCACGATGCTCTGTTGCCAGAGGCTCGTGGGAGGCATACCCGTCGTGGTCGGTGTTGGCGCGTGAGTCGCAGCCGGAGTGGTAGAACTAGGCGCGTTGATCGCAGCCGGTGTTGGGTCTATTGACGCGTAAGTCGCTGCCTGGGTGGTTGGCGCTAAATCAGCTGCCGGGCGCGCTAAAAAGCGCGGCAACAAATTGCAGATGGGTGCCCCCCCCAGATTACGTTGGGGGCTGACCGCCGTGGCGGTGTGGGATTCCCCGGCTTGGCCGGGACCCACCTGGGTACAATCCTTGTCCTTCTGCATTTTATATGATTGGGGTTGGGCTTTTTTGGAATCGAGGTTACCCCTCCTCTAGGACCGACGGGATATGGGGATAGGAGGGAAGGTATTTGGTAATGGGTAAGGGTTCATTGGGGTCACCCTAGGTCTGGGATTTTGGCCTAGGGGTTTGGGACCGAGGGGATATGTGGTTATGGAGGGATGGAATGTTTAGGCAATTGGTACACAGGAAGAAGGGTGTATAGGTTACCCTGAGCCTGGGATTTAGCTTGCGGGAACTTCTCTTGTCCGGGATCTCTGTCAAGATGCTCCGACTGCGAAACCGACCTCGGACAGTCGGTCCCGCAGCCGAAGTTGGGCTATCCGCAACCTGCCCACCCGCTCGGTTGCAGGAGAAGAAGTGCCTGGCGGTCTGGATCGCCCCACCACGGGTGTACTTGTACATTCGCGTTGGAGCCATCCAGCCAGCCCCGAGGTGACGGATCTCTATGTTATTGCCACTGCTTGCGTATGCGCCTCTTCGCGGCGATCATTGCATTTATATGCGCTGGCAGGGGCGGCAATAGCACTCTCCCCTGCTGCGCGCTAGTCGCCGATTGCAAGGCGCTATTAATGCAAGCAGTGACGTCGTCCGCCGTCTGGTCCACGTCCGCGGAGGTGACGATAGGCCGAGTCGGCGTGGTGGTCTCTATCTTTTCTGTGAATGCGTTCCAGTCCAGTGATTTGTTTCCTCACCTGTCTGATACTGTTAAACGTAACAGGCGGAATGATATGATACGCGGACGGAGAGCCAAAACAGCCCTAATGTGGAAAAGCATATTCTGCATAGCTCCGCAAGTCTATAACAAAATCCCAAAATCAATCAAAGAGTTAAATTTAAATGGATTTAAAAATAAACTTTAAGACTTGCTATGTAATAAATGTTATTATAATTTAAATGACTATTTGAATGATACTTTGATATCCTAACTGTAATCTTTTATATTTTGACATCTTACTCTTTGATACTCTTACATTTTGTGATAATTAGACATCCTAAATAAATTTTGTGTATATGATCTTATTTTCAACCGACATGCCTCAAATTGTAATTTAATTCGTAATAGGCAATCAATAATATTAATACTTACCTAATAATCTCTGTCCTATATTGAATGTATGTTCCTAATATTTGCACGCCATACTTGGCAGAATGTGATGATACCACTGACTAATCTTAAGACCATAATAATGTACCATATTCTGATAAATAAATGATTATTATTATTAGTCTATCCTGTGACGTGACGCTATGGGCTTCAGTCGGGTCGGCACACCCGATAGGACGACGAGTACAGGTTGGTGGTCCGACTGTAACTCGTCGTCAATCACTTGTTGTGAAATCTGGTAGCTAAGCCCTCGGTGGACTACGATGTCCAGCACGTCCGGCATGTGGGCTATTGTGGTCGGGTAATAGGTTGGCGTCTCTGGGCCGGACACCGTGTACCCGAAGGCTTCCGCGTCCGCGAAGAGCCGTCTCCCCCCGGTATTCTTTGTGTAAGAGTTCCATGCTGGGTGTTTACAGTTAAAATCCCCGGCGAGGATGGTTGCTTTCTCTGTACCTAGTAGCGCCCGCAGTTCGGTATGATCTAGGCGAACCACGGGCGGCTTATAGCAGCTATATATGTTAATGTCCTCGCCGGCTATATGCACTTGGAAACCCAGCGCGTAGAAGGAGTTGATCGACGGCGGGGGCATTTCCTGATGGACGACTCTTCGTCTCACAATCACTGCCAGACCACGGTAAATCATGTGAGCCGACCTTTCGTCCTTCCTGTAAACGAGGAAACCCAGGACCCTAATCCTATCCCCGGGTCCCAGGAGCGTCTCGCTTATGAGCGCTACGTCGATCCTCCGGCGCGACCTTATCCCTAAGGCCGCGGGTATTCCAGTGTACCATCCTTAACGATCTATCCATGATAAAGGGTGAGCAGCGTCGCTAGGCCGTCAAGGATGACTGTCTCTACATCCTGACCCTGCCTTATAGCCTTTATTAAGTCCATCAAAAGCTTAATAGCGCAGGCTGTGAATTCTGACTTTGTTGTTTGTTTTGTTTTTATAGTGTCGCCAGTGGCGACACCTCTGGTCGTTTTGGTACTAGTTTGGTACCGCTGCGCTCCGTTGTTTGTCTCGGCGCTGTACCGGCGCCGACAGCTGGCACCATTACATCGACCTCTGTTGTTATAACAGCCTGCACCCCGCTAGAGGCAGGGTCGGCCTTAGGGATATCTTCCTGGGTCGCAGGGGGCTTGGGTTTCCTTCCCTTCCCTTTGTCCCCGCGAGGCTGCTTCCTCCGCCCTGAGGAGGAAGCTTTGCTCCTGTCTGTGGGCCCGTTGGCTGCCGCCATCAGCATCGAGCCCTGGTCCTCTTCCGGCCTCTCTTCGTGTTGCCTCTCGGTGGCCCCTTGGGGCCGGCGTATATTCCTTGTAGTGATGGCGGCAGTCCCCGCCCGCTTGTTTCTTATTTCCGTTTGAAATACGGGGCATTTGATGTTGCTCGCGGGGTGCGGGCTACCGCAATTGACGCAGGTGGCCGGCTCCTCCCGCGGGCGCGGGCAATCTCGCGCCGCGTGTTCGCCCCCGCATCTCACACAAGCGAGCGGGCGGTGACACTGGTGCGAGCTGTGTCGGAACTTCTGGCACCTGTGGCACTGAGCGGGCCCACGTTTGCCCCGCCAGGCCTCTATTTTGACACCACGCATGTTCATGAACACGGTGATGTCATAAATGGCCCGGACGTCGGGCGTCTTTTTCAGTAGCGCGTGGAACACGCAGCCGGGTCGTCCTTGCGCCCCCTTTATGTGGCGCACTTACTCCGGCTGGTATCCCAGCGTTCGGAGCTCCTCCTCTATCTCCTTCGGGTCCGTGTCCGCTGCCAGGCCCCTGATGGCGATATTGAGGCTGCGCTCCGCTGGTAGCGCATACGCGAACCACGACACGCCGGCATCCTTTCCAAGGCCGGTCAGGTAACGCTGGACCAGCCGATACTCTTCTTCCGTATCCGGGGTGAACCTCACTCCACACCCGTACGGACGTGCGTGCGGCGGCCGGCCCAGCTTCGCGCTGATGGCCCTGAATTGCACGGCCCAGTTCGGTAGTTTTTCCACTACCAGCAGAGGGAAGCGTGGTTTCTTCTTCGCCGGTTTTTGCTTCATCGTTGACGTTGACGTCGCGGCGGCACCGGGAATGGCGTCAGGGGTGGTTTCGGTATCACAGGGGGAGGGGGCAAATTAATTTTACTTACCCCCGCAGATGATGATGGTGGTGGCGATGCTGTGGGCGAGCGGCGTGCCGCGTTAGCAAAGTTAGGCGACGCTGGCGCGGCCCGAGCCCGCCGCGGCGCGCTTTCGCGCTGGGGCCGCGGCGAGTCCAGGCAGTGCCGCTTCGCCTCGGCCTCCGTGTCACCGGAGCTCCTTCTTCGTCGCTGGGGTCTGGCCTCGAGTTCGAATTCGAAGTCGACCCCAGCGACGGTGTTGGTGATGCCGGCGACATCAACATGCCGGCAGCGTCAGCAGTGGTTCCCCCGATGGGCCGTCATCCGGGTCGCGGGGTCGTATCCTGGTACACGTCGCCGCGACCGGACGCGGCCAAGCCCGCCGAGGCCAGCGACATGCTAGATCCCGCACGGGACTAGCACGCCGACAGCATGGCGGGCGAGTCGTAAGCCGACGCACGCGGGGGTGCCGGTGAGTCGGGCGTATCATGTTTCGCTGGCTGCTCCGGCTCAGCCCTCACCGAACCCGACAGCATGAGGCGGGGTCCGGGTGAGGCGGTGCGTGAAGCTGGCACAGCTCTAGAAGCAGCGGTGCGAGCGGAGGGTGCGCGGGGATGCGTGGACGACACAGGGGTAGGGGTGCGCGCGGGCACCGCGGGGTACGCGTGCAGCGCGGCGGCGCGCGCGGGAGGCGCAGCGGTGCGCACTATTGCTGGCGTGCGGGCGGGCGGCGCTGTGGCGCGCGCATGCGGCGCGCGACCGGTATTCGCGGCAGGCCCCGGGGCCTGTATAGGCACCGGTCGGAACGCGGCGGGTGGAGGGGGACCGCGTGCTGGCGCCGATGTCGTCGGTGGGTCGGCAGCTACAGCAGCACTCGGACCTCTTCTCCCTCTTCTCTCTTCTTGTTGTTGTTGTGGTGGGCCTTCTACTTCCTCTCTTCTCATGGATGGTCCGGCCAGCGGTGCACCGGCCGACGCGTCACCGATATTTGGCATCGACGTCGTCCGGTCCAACGCCGAACGGGGCTCCGGGGGCCCGGCATCGCGGCCCAGCGAGCCGCGGTTGCCGGGCTTCGGCATCCTAATTTGGGGTGGTCTCCGCGACCGCTACGGTGGTTCCCCACCGAGCAGCACGGGGTGCTCCCCCTGTGTTGGCACTAGTGCCGGCTGGGACTAGTGCAAACACAGGAAAACGGTTAAAAACACAAGTTGCGGTCCGCACGGATGACACTAAGACACTTATACTGACGTAAGTACTGTGAGTGTTGACCACTAGCCAATCCTACAAAATATTTCCAATGGGGCCCTTTTTTATCTAACTATTTCTTTAGTTGGCGCAAGTAGTGAGTGCGCGCAAGTCGTTTTCCCGTTTTCCAATCATAGGCATGTAAATTGGACTCGCCTGGCGACAGATACATACTTGTCGAGGTCAAGTTCAAACCTGACCGAAAATCGACTCTTCCATTCATAGGCATTGGTTGTCCAGATTCGGCCAAATATTGCCTACACCCACCACTTGCGTCCTAGTGCGTCGCATACTTAAAATGTTCTGGACTTTTTACATAGAAATCTTATTTACTTAATTTCTAGCTACTATTTTGGTGCTTCGCTTACACTACTGTTTGTGTGTTCCTCAATTACCACGCTGATCATAACTACTTACCAACCTTGTACCATATCCTACAAAACAATGTCTTTGTCTTTAAAAAAAAAAAAGATAGGCTTGTGTGGCCACCATCTTGCCTGATATACTTTGTAAATAATTGTTTTTTTTTTTTGTGTATTGTTAATGCCGCTTCTAACCAAAGCCATCATCACGCTAACACGCAACAGTTGCGTTTATTTTGTATGGCGAACCCGAACGCGCGGCGGCGCTGGCAGAGGGTGGCTGCCGGTTTGCGCCTGAGTGATGTATATTAACGTGACGATCGCGTATTCGTGCGAGTGCGATCGATCGCATTAGTTAGGACGCGGCAGTACGAGTCTAGAATAATAAGTATTTGAATTTTTTACACATGCAGCTTTTGTTTAAATTATAAGAATGGTATTATTGCATTTATTTGTCAATTGTAATCACTATTTTGTTGTTAAAATAAAATATAGTCATTGTTGAAAATTGTCGTTTTATTTTGTAAATGAATTGATTTCTTGTAAACAAATACTTAGGACCACTTGCACGACCATTCTGTCTCTGTCATCTTCAAACGACTCAATACAGAAACAGAACAATGTTTTAATTGGTTTAGCGCTTAGAGAATATAACTGTTGAGAAGCACAGCAATTTCGTACGTTGAACTCATTAAGGGCCTTAAGCTCCATAAAGCCCACGGTTCTGATGGAATCACCAATAAGGTCTTCCAACCTTTCCCTGCCCACTTGATCATGTTAATGACCACCATCTTCAATGGTGCCATGAGCAATAACATCTTCCCACAAACGTGGAAACAGGTTACTGTCATCGGTATTCCCAAGCCGGGCAAGCCTAAATCCAATCCCGCTCCCTCCAAGCTACCGCGACCACCCCGTCAGTGCAAAATCTACGAGAGGCTTATTTATAAGCGTCTCAGAGACTGCCGAGACAAAGGGTCTCATTCCTAACGAGTAGTTCAGTTTTCGAACCCAAAACTTGCGTACAACAGGTCGATCGTATCATCGAACACATAGCCGCTGGTTTCCAACGTGGTACGATGACGGGTGCTGTTTTCTTCGATACGTAATTTTGACGTTCGAAAAGTGTTGACTTTCAGCCAATTTTTGAAGAAATTACTCTTGATTTGGTTTGATTAGAGCACACTGCAAGTCTGATGTTCCAGTAAAAAATTAAAATGCATTGTATTAACATACTTTATTTATTTATCCTATAAACGTAGGCTTAATCAGACTACCATATAAAACGACGGAAGCTTTAAATTCCTCACCGGATGTCTCAATTGATTTATTAAGAGCGAACGTTCCAGGCTGCCCAGTTGAATTTCAATTTAAACATATCAACCCTATGATAGTTATAAAAGCTTTTCGGCAAATAAAAATCAAATTGACCGAGATCTATGTGGAATGTCAATCAAAGTTTGTACATCCATAATCGAGACTATAGCACCTTACCTAGCTTTGATATTTAATTTGTGTGTAGATCAAGGAGTCTTCCCAGATTTGATGAAATACAGTAAGGTTAGACCACTTTTTAAATCTGGGGACAGCAAAGACGCCAACAAATATATACCAGTATCCGTGTTGCCGGTATTCAGCAAGGTTTTCGAAAAGGTAATGCTCAATCAGATGCTTAATCATTTAATACCAACAAAATCTTACACGATCAGCAATATGGTTTCACCAGAGGACGTTGTACGACTGACGTCGGTGTCACTTTATTAAAACACATATTTACAGCGTGGGAGGAGGCCCAAGATGCCATAGGATCTTTTGCGACCTCTCGAAGGTATTTGACTGCGTTGAACACGAAACCTTGCTCTTAAAACTTGAGCATTACGGACTAGATAAACTTGCGCTCAGCTTAATAGATTCTTATTTAAATGATAGACAGCAAAAAGTCCAAATAAATAGTGTCAATTCACGTGGTTTAAAAGTAAAACTAGGTGTTCCACAAGGCCCAATATTAGGTGCTTTCCTCTTTATAGTATATTAACGATTTACCCCATTTATTAAAAAAACAACCACAAATGGTGTTATTTGCTGACGATACTTCCTTAATTTTTAAGATAAATAAACGTACATCAAATCTTGACGAGTTAAATAACACCCTACTGCAGGTACATGATTGGTTCACTGCTAATAATTTAGTATTAAATGGGAAAAAAACTAAATTCATAAGATTTGCTTTAGGGAATGTTAAAAGTAGTGATTGTGACATAGTATTGAATAAAGAGAAATTAGAATTCGTCGATAAAACTGTTGTCCTGGGGATCACGCTCGACTCAAGGCTGCAATGGGGTCCTCATTTAACAACTCTTGCAGGACGGTTAAGTTCAGCACCATATGCTGTGAGAAAAATCCGTCAATTTTGTTGTGGTACAATGTTAATATTGTTGTATGGCAACACTACCATTGGTTTTTCCGGTTCCCCTTCGACCCCTGTGTAAGCATGTACTTCCGCCATCGGCCATCTTATACGTACGCCACCATTGTTCTAGTGTTTCTATGTTGGTTCAATAAACTCTGCACAAACAGACTTATATCAGTGCTTCATTTACTGCCCCTGTTGACAAATTTACTAATGTAGATACCGCGAGGCTAGTCTATTTCAGTTACTCTCATAGTATCATGTCTTACGGTATTTTACTATGGGGATGGGCTGCAGATATCGAGTCTATTTTTATTCTGCAGAAAAGAACCATCAGAGCAATATATTGCCTCCGCAGGCGCGATTCTCTAAGGGAACTGTTTAAAGGTATTAACATCATGACGGTACCTTGTCAATATATCTATAAAAACATCATGTACGTAAGAAAAAAATTAAATCTTTTCAGTAAAAGATGTGAAAGGCATAACTATATAACTAGAAATAGGGACCAATTAGTTCAACCAGGTTTCAGACTGGCTAAAGTAGACTCATCCTTCATGGGGTACTGTTTAAAATGTTACAATAAAATACCTCCCCACATACTCCAACTGAATGAAACAAAATTTTAATCTTGTATAAAACGCACACTATGCAGCCAAGCATATTATAAGTTGGGGGATTACATCGCTGACAAAGATCTTTGGATCAACGCTGGTCCTGCTCCACAGGGGCGCATAAATTATTGATTAGCACTCGAAAATATTGTTGGAGCTGCTGAACATTGTAAAAAAATCTTTGCATTGTATAAATTCAATCTTTTAACAATGTATAATTGCATAGCACATGTGTGAGCACTGTGTACCTACTATAAAGCCACCATTTACTAGGCTCGTCTTTCATTGACTTGAATGTGACCTGGCGGCTGAGAGTATGTCATGCTCACTCAAATGTCTCGCTGGTGGTGGCGTGTGTTGGATCATTACGTTCCCTTCAAAATGTTTGAGCTGAATGGTGCTGATCCATACGTCATGTTCGTGAACGGGCGCCGTCAGTAGGGACTGGTCATCTCTTGGCTGCCACGGCTTATTTTAATTTAAATTTTTGAATTGTTTTTATCTTTTTTATTACGGATGCTTTAAACGTGCACGTCTTTCTACATCGTTCTCAAATTTTTTATTTCGACATGAATGATGTAAACATTTTTTTTGTAACTATGTTGATTTAAAAGTGTCCATGGAGTTTCTTGCCCGTTCTTCTCCTTAGGTACCTACTACGCTTTGGAATGGGCATTATAGCTTCATTTTTCTGACTGACTGACCCTTTGACAATTCAAATGTGCCTGTAATTGGTTTATTTGAAATAAATGCTTTGAGTTTGAGTTTGACTTGTCATTTATCAAACTAATGAAAATCACAAACTAAAAAAAAGAAAATATGTAAGTAGTGATCATTCACAGATATTTTTGACAAAAATATACATACCTCTGCTAAACTTTATAGCAGTTTGTTGGCACACGTAGCTCCTTTTTTAAGCATTTCTAATACTTACACATACAAAAATAACTCAAAACAGAGCAAAACTCAAAACTCTCTAAGTAAATCTAAATATTGATGGAGATCAACGGCAAGCTTATAAAAAAAAACAATCCCCATTTTGCAGATATATAATATCTGCAAAGCGTCTCAATCAATTGTTACGGTCATGCTCCACGTCTGTCGTGCGAGCTTCATTTGCCTCCCGCTCTTCCTCCAACTGAAGGCGGCGCTGCTCGACGGCCACAAACTCGCTTGTCACTCGATCAATAGGAGTTAGTGCTCGTCTTCGGCGCGCAAACAGACGCCGCTGGCGATGACAAGAAGCAGCGGAAGAGTGAGGCGATGGCTCTAGAGGCTCTTGAATAGAAGGAGGAGGGGTGGCAGGTGTGGGCAGATTGGCAGCTCGTCGTAGCGGTAAGCGCCGCGCCGGGGGCGGGAGCTGTTGCCGGCTGGTAGACGGACAACATTGTTATACTAATTCTTCCGGAAGTGGTGGTGATGGAGACGGTAGAGGCGCAATATCTGCAAAACAAATTAATATCTTTGAGGGTTGTCCAATGGGGCACTTTCACTAAGCTAACGAGTAATAAGCCATGCATACCATCTTCATTGATAATATCTACTTGAATTTGTGGTGGTGCAGTAGTAGTGCATGGTCTCTCACCAGATGGTCTCTCGAAAAAATATGAAGACAAAATAAGCTACATAACAATATTATATAAAAATAACTATTGTTAGATTCCTACTTTACATGCATAGTTTTGTTATTACATGGAACTTAATTTTTAGGTAATTATACAAAATTTTACCACAATGTTAATAATAAAATTTTGGTAAAATCAGACATGTTTATTCTCGTTCTAGCAGTGCCCCGTGGTGTCACACACTATCCTGCAGAAACCTTTTTCCTTATTTTTTATATTCGGGTAAAAAAGTAGCCTAAGTGTTAATCTAGGGTATGTGTGACCTACCTTCATACCAAATTTCATCAAAATCTGTTCAGCCGTTTTAGCGTGAAGGAGTAACAAACATAAACACACACCAACAAAATTTTGCATTTATAATATTATTAGTGTGATTAGTAGGTTGTAATTATTATAATCATGACCCCCAGAAGTCCACTGCAAAATAGCTTCTCCAAAGAGTGCTACAACAAATGGTCTTGAGCCACCTACTTTCCATTATTCATCTATTTCTTTGTATACATACATAGTTAAAATTATTTACTCTAACATCAAATCCCTGCTCTTCTATCTCAGTGTCGCTCCACTGCCAATGCACCAATAATCCCAAACACCCTTTCCTCCAAAGCTGTTAGTCTATGCCTGCTATTCGGACCACCACCAGTGCCAGTTGCACGACACTGTATTGTCAAAGCTTTTTTTTTGTCTTTGACTTCCAATCTGGTCACGCCTAAAATTCATAAAGTAATAGTAAAGATATGAATACAAATTATTTTAAAATGGTGATTATAAAATGCTTGAGTACATAAATAAGTAAGTATAATGTAGAAGTACATACCTTTTTCCATTTGTCCGGAGTCTTATTAACACCACCAACAATAGAATTTCATGTGTTTGCCAACTCTTGCCACAAACGATCCGACTTAACACGCCCCTGAGCACCAAGCTGAGGTTTGGTAAGGTCACCGTGGCTGAAATATGAAAGAACAAAGAGCACTTTAGTAAATACTTCATTATAAAATCACGTTCATTCATTCGCCTCAATAGGATGGTTACTCAAGACAATATTGTGTTATGCTAAAGGTATACAATAACGACGTGAACCGTGAACTTTACCTTTCCATGAATTCCACAAGAGTTGCGGATTACTCTCCATTAGTCTTGGTCTTGATTCCATTTCTTAAACAATAATTTCGCAAATAGATTAGGTAGTTTATAAGTTTTTGAATATTTGTAACTGCTTCTAATAGAGGAAAAGTTTATTGAATACTAATTTATTTATTTTACGTAACATGTTTGAAGCACTCTTTGTTTTTATTAACTATCCAAGTATTTTTATCACTGTCACTTTCAAAACTTTGAATATTCGTGCGATAGCGCGGAATTTGAGTTTGACGTTTGCTAACGAAAGACCATAGACAAAATGTAATTTTTATCGAACAGACGAATCGACTTTTAGACGATAGTCAAACCTAAACCGAAACGTAGTGTACTTATCTGCCAAACGAACTTCGTTATCGTTGAAGCGACAGTGATTGTAGAAATAGAATCGCTCCGACGCGAATCTCATTTGTCTTGGCCCATCTCCGACGCGTAGCATTGACGTGTATCATTTTCGCTAGTGTGGACGCAAAATGATACGCGATCATATCACACGCCGTAGCTTGATACACTCCTATCCATAGGTAACCGCGTATCCTGATACGTTTCGCATCGGATACGTACACGTATGATACAAGTGTGGACCCAGCTTTGTTTCATTAAATGATTAATTTCTTGCTAATTATTGGCGTAGGTACAGTGTTAAAACGAAGCAGTGTTATAATTAATATGGGTAAGTAACTAAGTTAAGTTTATAATGCTTTAATTAATTATGATTTTTGTTCCAACATATCTTACCATTTTATAAGTTTTCTTTAATCAACTTCAAGCAGGTTTTATTACCCAGAAAGTAAAACAATGATGTATTCGTTATTGACGTAAAGCCTCTTCATCTGTCCGTTGATAAGTACGTTTCATAATCATAATTCTCCTGCCCTTGTCCCAATTTATTTGGGGTCAAATTAATATGTTTTCGTCCATACTTTTTGTTTTAGTTGCCATCTCGGGAGTCACTACCTTTCTAGCCATATCATCTTGCACACAGTCCATTCATAGTGTCTTTGGTGTTCCCCTACTCTTATAGCCATTGACTTTCATACTCAATACTTCGTTGGTGCGTTTATACCACGGAACAGAAAAAACAGTGAAAGTGCAATGCAACAAACTCTTTGCGTTTGTTGCATTGCACTCATTTTGCAAATCGGTTCTTCAAAACATGGCGTTAAACTCCCAAGGTGTACAGAAATATAAAAAAATACTTTTGAATGAAGACGAGTGGAAGAAATTTGAAAACATAAAGGTATTACTAAAACCAATCGTAGATTGGATAACAAAGTTGGAAGGAGATTACTGTTCTATCCATTTGATACATACGGCATTCGGCGAATTAAAAGAACTGCTAGAGAAGCCTACCGTCACTGAAATTTTAGGCGAAGAAGCACACAATAATTTAAAACAGAAATTCAGCGATAGAAAAGCTACAGCGCATATGCCAATGCACTATGCTGCAGTATTATTAAACCCGCAAAATCGTGGTACAACAATGACATCAACTGAAAACATAGACGGATGGGAGTTTGTTCTAAACTTGGCTGAAAGACACAGTTCACACAATATTTCAGTTCAACAACTGTTCGAAGAAGTGTCTGAATATAAATGTGGCACTGGTTTGTGGAGCAAACAATTTATTTGGGAAATTGCTAAAAAAGTCAAGCCAGTTGCGTGGTGGCAAACATTATATCCTAAAACAGAATTAGGAGTAATTGCCCTGAAAATTTTGACTGCTCCAGCAACTTCTGCTTCTGTGGAACGCTCTTTTTCCACATTTTGAAATATACATTCAAAAAAACGTAATAAATTCAATACCGAAACAGCAGGCAAAATTTGCCTGATTGCTCACAATTAGAAAATCATAAATAAAGAAAAATCAATAAACAAAAAGTTCGAAGAACCACAACCAAGGACATCTGCCACAAGAGAAATAAAAGAGCCTACACTCAATTTAGAATCAGAAGAGAGCACATCTGAAGAAGAGGCAGACGATGAGACAGTAATCTTGACGCAAACAGATCATATCAACTTAGAAGACATGGATCAACTGTTGTTAATGAACGAATAGTACAAGTAATTTTATTTCAAGAATTCTTGGGATTGTGATTGTTATTTTGTTTTTAATTATTTACACCGTATACCTCTCTTATGTTTTTATTTTATTAAAGCTGATTATTTGTAACTCATAAAGTTTATTTTAATACAGAAATCCTAATTTAACATTTATACCAAACGAAATTTAAGAGAATGTATGAGAATTTTCTCGGAAATATTCTCGAGAATGTTCTCGCTCAGGAGAATTTACTGACAATTTAAATTGTAGAGTAGTTTATTTTAACGTAAACTTCGTAAAACGTTAAAATGCACTCAAAACTATTACTCTAAAAATAGACCGATTCAATACAGTCATACAATTTTTAAATTCTCGTAAATTCCCTTCCATATGAATATTCTCGAGAACTTAACAGCGAAGTTCTCACATCGAGAATATTCTCGGGAATTTATCATCACTATAGCCAATATGCTAATTACGGTATTAGCTAATCCTGCACAATCCTTACCTGACCACGTTGCCAACAAACTGTCATCAATTGTAAATTATATAAATAATGTTCCATCCCCTGACATGCCTTAAATGGAACGTATTATTAGGAGTATTACTCCCAGGAAACCTGACCTACTCTTTCTTATTAACAAATTCAAACCATCGATCTGTGGCATCGCTGAGACATGGCTTTGGTCTGATACTAATTTCAGAATCTTAGCTTCAGTGATCTTCGCCATGACAGATCAGATGGATATGGAGGATGTGCTTTGCTCATTAATAACAAAGTACCATTCTCCCCCATTCCTCTAACCTTTGTTGGTGACAACATCAATTTTGTTGCTGTTAAGGCTGAGGATATAAATATGTAACAACTGATTAAACACAGGGTTTATAATAAATGAAATTCAAACAACCTTATTAATTTACTTTAATCACAGAAATCACTGCAAGATATTTTAAATAGAATCTGTTACAATTAACAATCACTAGTTTACATAAATATTTAACTACAATCAATTTATTAAGTACAATATAAATCACAAGATTATACTTATCGGGTTTTAATTATTAGCACAAACAGCAATACAGAAATATAATCAAAACGTAAGTTGACAGAGCTTCGACCTGGTTAGTTGTCCTTGTGAAAAAAGAGAGCGATAATGAGACGTGCAAGCTTATTTAAGCACTATTTCCCGTCATGGCGTTTTGAAGTGCGTGGAGGGGCTTGACAGTGGTGCGGGCACGCTGACAGTGTTGCCAGCGTCTTAGCGGGCCAGTATAGTTGTAACAGCTCGGCCGTCCTGAAACAAAGTGTCCACACGATGTGCATTAGTCAACTTTCCAATAGATCTATAAGATCCTCTGTATCTAATTGACTGTCAGCATCATCACTATCAGAACCAACAACAGCTACATACGGCCTCAAAGAATCTACAGCCACCACTGTACTAAACTTCTTGTACCCTCTAAATCCTTTAACGCTGCGTATCCTATACCGGTCATGACCAAGTGACTTAGTTATTCTATACGGCCCAGCATACGTAGCATCAAGCTTCGTATTTACTCCAGACTGACCACAGCCTTTTGGATTACGCCATAAGACCAAGTCCCCTTTCTTGTAGATACGACCCTCTTTACGTTTCTTATCAAATTGACGTTTCATTAATAGTTGTTTACGTTTAATGTTAGCAGTGGCCTTTGCTCTTCTATTGTCTATACTTAAATTGCTTTCGCTATTTTCCAAATTTGATACTTTACTCTTATGTTTGAACATTAAATTAAAGGGGGCTTGACCTGTGGTTTCATGGCACGTGTTGTTAACACCGAAAACTATATCAGGCAGGCAACAGTCCCAGTTACTTTCCTCACTGCTAGTTCTTAAACCATTTAAAATTGTTCTATTGACCCTCTCAACCTGACCGTTAGCTCTCGGTGTTGCAACTGATGTCAGCACATGTTTTATAAGGTGTTTAACTGCGAAATCTTTAAAATAACGGCTACAAAACGCAAGACCACGATCGGACACTATGGTGGAAGGGAAACCAAATAATGAAAATACATCATGTAAAATATGAATAGTTTCAGCTGAACTTAAGGTGCGTGTTGCTCTAGCAACAACAAATTTTGAGAAGGAACATGTAATTACTAAAATATATTGATTGTGTTTACTAGACTTCGGGAAAGGCCCTAAATGATCAATATGTAGAGTATCCATTGGCACCTCAGGTTTTGGGATAGGATTTAATTTTCCTTCCAGTTTTCCATAATGTCCTTTCCGAAAGGCGCAATCCAGACATGAAGTGACATATTTTTTAATGAACTTAGTCATTTTAGGGAACCACAATTTTTCTTTTATAGTACTATCGCATTTCTTTAATCCACTATGTCCCATATTATCGTGATATTTTTGCAAAACCTTCCAACGAGCATTACAAGGGACTAACAAACGATCTCCATATAAAGTTTTCTTATACAAACGTTCATTACATATTTTGTAATTATTCAATATGTCTGGATTGGCATTAGGTCCACGCAATTGGTTGATAATGTTACATAGCTTAGGATCCTGCATTTGAACAGTAAGAAACCAATCATCGGCAGACAGAGCATAAACGTGGGCATCTACTGGGTTACGGCTCAGCGCATCAACGTGCCTCATTTTGTCTCCAGCCCTATATTCTATTTCTAAATCGAACTCTTGTATTTGCAGCCACCAGCGTGCAATTCTCGGAACTAGATCTTATTTAACAAATGTGTGACGAATAGCAACACAATCCGTTAATATTTTTACCTTAATACCTAACAAATAAACTTTGAACCTTTTTAACGACTCAACAACTGCTAGTGTCTCCAATTCGTAACTGTGATAATTCTGTTCTTCACGCGTAGTTGTGCGACTAAAGTACATTACAGGTTTTAAAGCGTTATCTACTTGACGCTGAAGCAAAATTCCTGCAACACCAAATTTACTTGCATCCGTATGGAGTTCTGTGTGCAAATTTCTATCATAGATTGCTAAAACTGGTTGAGAGACTAAATTAGACTTAAGATCTCTAAAAGCTGTATCTTGGGCTTCTCCCCACGACCAGGTCATATTTTTCTTTGTAAGATCTGTAAGGGGTTTAGCAATAAGGGAAAAATTACGTATGAACTTTCTAAAGAATGAACAAAGACCAACGAATTGCCTGATTTGGTGAACATTAGATGGGGTAGGAAAATCACGCACAGATTTTATTTTGTAATCACCTGGCTTAATGCCATCCTTCGAAACGTAATGACCGAGATAATTTAATTCAGTTTGAAGAAAAGAACACTTTTTCATATTGAGTTTAAGATTGGCCTCACGTAATACTTTCAGGAGAAGTTCTAGTAGCTCTAAACCTCGTGGAATATCGCTGCTTGGTAATAAAATATCATCCATGAATGCCAGAATATGGTCGCTATGACCCATTTTCTTAACCTTATTAATAATTTTATTCATTAAACGTTGAAAAACCGCAGGTGAATTTGCTAAACCGAACGGAACCCGAACGTATTCATATTGCCCGTCCGGTGTAATGAAGGCAGTTTTGTGAATCGAATTTTCGGAAACCGGTAATTGATGATAAGATTGTGACAAATCTAAGCTAGTGAAGAAGTTTTTACCTGTTAATTTAGAAATTTCATCATCAATTATAGGCAAAGGAAATCTATCTTTTATAGTTACTGCATTCAGGGCCCGATAATCTACGCATACCCTTATGTCTCCATTTTTCTTTTTAACTAATACAACGGGTGATGCAAAATCTGAATTTGATTCCCTAATAATGCCGGCGTCTAAAAGATCTTTAACTTTTTCACGAACAGTTGAAAGCTCTGGTAATGAAAGTCTATACGGGCGATGATACACAGGCTTATCAGTGTTCAATTTGATTTCCATCTCTGCTAGGCCTGTGAGTCCCAATTCCAACGTTTTAGACGCAAAACAAGAACTATATTGAGACAAAATAGTAAACAAACGTAGCTTATCGCCGTCGCTTATATTACCCACGTTTATGTTTGCCAAATTAACACCACCAAAACACATATTATCAGCACATAAACCATCATTAACTAAAAGTACATCCTTTTGGTCCAATTTTGTCACATCTGCATCAGCAAAATTCGGTACGAAACCACCAACAGCTATATTATTTCGGCTTTGAAGCCCAGCGTCAGAATTGGACCAACAACAAAGAAAGATTTGACTCACCAAGCCAGCTTCAGCTTCTTGCAATATTTCGGCACAGCATTGCCCTCTTGCCACCACCTGGCCAGCTGCAAACTCCACAACTTTTGAACACAGGTTGTAAACTCTGAGCAAACCCTCGGAGCCCTCCACCACAGACGCCGGGATAATGTACTCTTGATCTGACAGGTTGAAATAACGAGGATTTGTATTTACTACTCCCTTTGATCCACCATTAATTAGCACTGGAACCATTGCTGCTTCGTTAGGTAGAATAGTCAAACTATTTTTGGAAACGAGGTCTATTCTTTGTTCAGTATTTTCTACGACTATGCCTTGGATATTATTGTGATGTTGGGAAAGGATCACAGAATTACCATTTATTACAAGGGATACATCATCTCTATTAATGACAGGCTGCCCTAACAATATATCGATTTTTCCCAAGTCGACATGAGTAACTAAAGCACTCGTTTTTACCGATAAACCATCCAAGGAAACATTGATTTTTATTTCGCCCAGTGCGGGTTTTGGACTGCCAGTAAAACCTTTTAAAATTTTATCGCTTGGTTCTATAATACACTGTAATAATTTCGCAAAACTGTAACTTATGACATTACTTTGTGCCCCAGTATCTAAGTATGCGATAGCCTTTAACCCATTAACAGTTATATTTTTAAAGTATAAATCGTTAAAACTTTGTATAACTTTCACTTCTTTTATTTTATTCGAGTCAGTGTGAACATTCTGCCTACAAAATCTTGCAATATGCCCGGTCTTCCCACAGTTTTTACATAACCGAGTGTCAGGGTTAGTGCAATCCCTAACCAAATGGCCTTCAGTATTACAGCGGTAGCATTTAATTGTATTGGAATGAATGAATGAATGGCCCGATTTCGTTTCAGCCGGCTTCAAAGTATTGTTAGCATTAGAAGAATGTCTCAAAGCACGTTGATCATTCTCACGAAATCGCGATGAATACGACTGATAATTTTCCATTGATACCAAAAACTGACAATACAATTCTTCTGGGTTTGTACTTTTCAAAGCTTTAGCGCTAGCTTGTAATTCAGAGGGTAGGCCACGAATAATACACGAGACCGCGGCACTGTCATCGAACCTACATCTACGGCACATTGCTAATTTATCATAAAAGTATTTACTCATAGTCTCTTTTGGTTCTTTCTTACGAGCGACTAACTCTTCAATTAATTCCGCAAATTCAAACATCCTAGGAAACGTACGTTTCAAAAGTTCCTGCCACTCGCACCACGTAAGATCGTAATTATCCAGCCTATTATACCAACGTCTAGCTGAACCATCTAATCTAGTCTGCATGTAATACGAGCGCTTTGCCTCATCCCAGCCATAAATATCACCCAACTGGTTGATTTTCTTCAGCCAAACAAACACGTTATTATCTTTATCATCCGGGTCAAATAACGGAATTATTATGTCGCCTTTAACACTGTCACTTCTATTTTCACGCGTTCTGCTAAAGAATTTGTTCATCATACCTTCAACTTTTTCGTTTACCAACTGTTCTAGCTTACTACTCGATGGTTCTCCGTGGGTAGACGGTACTGCCCGCTTTGCTGCGGCTTGCACATCTGAATCATCAGATTCACTGCTACTGCATCTAGCTCGGTGCCTCTTCATGATGAGCGGAGTAATCCCACTTCTGAAACTGTAACAACTGATTAAACACAGGGTTTATAATAAATGAAATTCAAACAACCTTATTAATTTACTTTAATCACAGAAATCACTGCAAGATATTTTAAATAGAATCTGTTACAATTAACAATCACTAGTTTACATAAATATTTAACTACAATCAATTTATTAAGTACAATATAAATCACAAGATTATACTTATCGGGTTTTAATTATTAGCACAAACAGCAATACAGAAATATAATCAAAACGTAAGTTGACAGAGCTTCGACCTGGTTAGTTGTCCTTGTGAAAAAAGAGAGCGATAATGAGACGTGCAAGCTTATTTAAGCACTATTTCCCGTCATGGCGTTTTGAAGTGCGTGGAGGGGCTTGACAGTGGTGCGGGCACGCTGACAGTGTTGCCAGCGTCTTAGCGGGCCAGTATAGTTGTAACAAATATATTTAATTTCTATATTGCTCACCCACAAATGGAAGATCTACAATAAAAAGTTTGCTGAGTAATGTTCAAGGTCCATTACTTATAATGGGCGATTTTAATGGCCATCATTATAGATGGGGATCAGAAACCTGCGATAACTTTGGTGTAGGCCTTGTGGATATATTGGAAAAGCTTTAACTATGTGTGATCAATGATGGCAGTGCCATACGTAGGTCTGCGCCAGGACAGAATAACAGCTGTGTTGATCTAACATTCTGCTCATCTAATATAGCCAGCCTTTTTAATTGGAGTCGCTTGAATATAACTTGTGGGAGTGATCACTATCCCATCATGGTTGAAATCCCTTCTAAGACTATCCCTGACAAAATTTCTCCTCCTTTGTTAAAATACCAACTAAACTCAGTGGATTCGGACCTTTATTCAAAAGTTCTAGACTTACGTGTCTCTTCCCTTCCATCCATTAATCCAGAGTCTGCTAAGGAATGCTTTTCCTCATTTTCTAACATAATATCCTCTACAGCAGAGGATTGCTTCCCTCCAAAAAAACCTCCAACGGAGAAAATCCCGGCCCCGCCATGGTGGGATAGGGACTGCTCTGCCGTGATCAGGGCCAGGAATGGAGGAAGAAATGAATTTCAAATCTGACCTGAACCTGGATAACATCATTGCCTTTCAACATATCTTGGCTAAGTCCAAGAAATTGCTCAAGAATAAGAAGAGAGAAGGTTGGCGGAAGTACTGCGGCTCGCTGAGTCCATCCACTCACAACACTACATTGACGTGTAAAAGTCTTTGTACAAACCTACTTACAGAAATAAAATCATTTATCATTTATCATTTACTCCAGCGTCTGCAGTGTGGCGTAAACTGAAGTCGTTCAGGAATAGTTTGACGCCCCTGGTCGGGAACATACTATCTGCGGAACTGGGTAACCAGTTTCTTTCTAAGCTAGCCCCAGTCTATGTTCCTGGTATGGATGAGTGCGCCACTACGGGCTCTCATCTGGCATCAGATGACCCACTGGATGGGCCATTTACTCTACAGGAATTTAAATCGGTCCTCGCCCATGTAAAGGATTCTGCTCCAGGAGTGGATGGATTCCCCTACTCCTTCATTACCAAAGCGGGTGATAAGACCCATCAATATTATCTGGACTTAGTCAACTATTGTTTTTCTTCCGGTTATATTCCTCCTGATTGGAAGGTTCAAGTCTTCATCCCTATATTAAAACACGATAAAGATCCTAGTGATCATTGTTCTTACAGGCCAATTGCTCTATCGTCCATACTTATTAAGCTTTTAGAGCATTTGATTAAAAACCGTCTAGAATGGTTTATAGAAAGCAGGAAACTACTCCCAACGACTCAATTCAGCTTCAGGAAAGGTCTGGGTACAGCTGATAGTGTGGGTACCCTCACATCAGCGATCCGTCTGGCTCTTAGCAGGATTGAGTCTGTGGTAGCCGTTTTGCTAGACGTTTCAGCTGCCTATGATTGTGTCCTCCTCCCAGTTCTCAGGCAGAAGATGCAAGACCTGAGAATCCCGGCTAGGATTCGTCAAATCATATGCCGCATTTTTTCAGACCGTAGCGTTATACTCAGGATTCCCGGAGGAAACTCTGAGCCGAGGTCGGTTTGGAGAGGTCTACCTCAGGGATCCGTGCTTAGTCCCCCTTTATATAATATATATACTTCTGATCTTCCTTCTTGTTTAAATTTTAACTGTAATATTCTTCAGTATGCTGACGATATTGCATTATTGGTCTGTGGCACTTCCATACAAGATGCCGCTCAGTCCAATAATATATCTTTGTCCTCGTTAAACCAATGACTTCTAGGTCACGGGTTATCTTTAAGTGCTCCAAAAAGTTCAGCAGCTATCTTCACTCGCAAACGTCGTATCCCCCAAGTCGACATTCATATTGACGGCCATACTATTCCAATCGAGGAGAAGGCCAGGTTCCTGGGGGTTACTCTGGATTCCAAATTGTCGGGAGTGGATCATATTAATAATACGGTTAAAAAATGTGAGCGCTCGGTCTCGGTCCTTAAAGCTTTGGCAGGTGTCTGGTGGGGTGCTCACCCATACACCTTAAAACTCGTCTACAATGCGCTGGTCAGACGCGTGCTGGATTATTGCAGTTACTTAATTGAGCCATGTAACAAGGAAGCTCTGCGTAGACTAGACTCTGTCCAGGCCAAATGTCTGAGGATCGTAATTGGTGCCATGAAATCCTCCCCCATAAATGCTCTCCAGGTAGAATGAGCAGAACCTCCTCTTACCCTTCCTAGGCAGTAGTTAGCGGATCGTTTCTTGTCAAAAGTTATCTCCCTTTCGTCCCATCCTTTACTCCCAATTTTGGAAAAAAGACTACCTCTCTCTTAACGCGTCTTCCTACTGGAATAATAAATCTATTCCATTGATGAATAGGTACAGAGAGCTTAAACTCCTCTTCTCACCTGTTTGTCAATACCCTTCTCTTCCGGTCTTTTCTTCAGCTTATGAGGTGCTTCATTTCAGGCCAAAGGTCGTTTTGGGACTTGGTATCTCCAAAAATTCCCAGGACATCAAAGGCGACTTCGATCGGGCCATTAAAAGATACTGGAAGGGTTGGAATCTGTTTTATACGGACGCATCCAAATTGTCTTCAACAGGATGTACAGGTGTTTCAACATATTTTCAAAATTCATAAATTGCTCTTTTATTTCAATGGCCACCACATGCCTCAGTATTTACAGGGGAATACATCGGTATCTTAGAAGCCATCAATTTCATTTTAGCTCATAATATTAATAATTCAGTTATTTTCTCAGATTCTTGCAGCTCGCGCTTCAGTAGCATTCAAGCTTTAGCTCAAAACCAACTTATATCTAAAATTCACAGCAAAATTATTTTTGATATTCTTAATTTACTATTCACTTGTTCAAACAACGGTATAAACATTGAAATAGCTTGGGTTCCCAGTCACTCGGGTATAGTTGGCAATGAGTGCGCCGACTCACTGGCTAAATTTGCTACATCTAACTCGGTTGAACGGAAGCACTACATGGTGCAAAGTTACGACTTACGAACTGACACCAAACATAAGCTATACAACTCGTGGTCAGCAGTGTGGCAAGTAAGTTTGAAACTCAAGGGGGCGTACTACGCCAGCATTCAACCCGACATCCAGCGGAAACCTTGGTTTTTTAAATGTCCAAAATTGTCCAGAAGAACTGTTGCAACCTTGTGTAGACTGAAACTTGGTCACAGTTGCAGTCCAGTATTTCTAAATAAGATCCGTGTTCGTGACAGCTTCTTATGCGAATGCGGTCTTGATGATGGAACTCTGGACCATATATATTTCTCATGTCCTTCGAATTCCCAATCCTTTGACTTGTATCATAAGCTTTCCGAAATAAAAATCCCCCTTCCTACTAACTTCCATTCCCTTTTGACTACCTTTTCTCCTAAATTAATCCAAATTTTATCAATATTTTTAAAAGAAAATGATATCAAAATGTAGTTCGGTGTGGGATAATAATAACTTTTATTATATAATTTGTGGTGTTTTAAAATGTATTTAACTACTTATATTTATAAATTGCAAAAAAAAAAAACTTTGTTAATTAACAAAAAACTGTGAATAAATATCAAGAAAAATGAGGATTTTACTGTACGGCAACGTTACGTGCCCCGCCCACTGCCACTAAGTTTGGCAATTTAGAGATAATTAGAGGTACTTGCTAGTTAAAAACTTATCAAATTATTTGTTTTTGCAGAGCGTGTCGTTCAACAAAGACTGCCGAGTTAGACCGAGCGTTGCCGAGTCCAAATCACGAACACTCCAGGATATCAGCATGCCCAGCCAAGATATCTTGGAAACAGAAGGTTAGGTTCCAGGGTATACTACCCTATCAGGTCTTCAACCCAACAGGAACACAGCTTGAAACTTGGTGCAGTCAAATAACTGAAATTATTTTCTTTTGTTTTTTTTCAGGGTTATAATTTAGGTGTTAACGTACAGCTGTACAAGGATCTTTTGGCGCGTGGTCAAAATTGGAACTAACACCGCCGCCGCGTCTTCTCAATATATTTTAATAAACGATTTCCACAAAATAATGTCTAACAACAGCGCCCCCGTATCAACGTCATTCGAGCGTCAAAAGATCCTTGTGGCGCTGTACAAAGGCAATGCTTTTCATTAGTTAAAAAAAAAAAAACAAGGTGATGTTGTAAAAACATTTTTTTTTTCTAATTTAAGAAGAAATTTATTAGGAATTTATTTTTAAATCACACAAATAGTTCAAACTTCAAGCTTAAACACAGGTAAACCCAGTTGCAAAAACGCGCCTCTAAACGTCAGGGCTGCCATAACTCTGATTGGCCGCAAATTGAATCGTATTAATTATTTTAATTACAAACCAATCAGACGCCACCTCACCACGCGAGTTTGAAAGTTTGACACCATTTCAAACCTCACTTCAAAGCAGTGGTGCCAAGTCTGAAATCTAGCAGATAGTAGAATTCTTCTGAAAATACGGTAGATTTTCCGAAATTATATTGTAATTTATTTACTAGTACCTTGTTTATTTAATAGTAAGATGGGTCAGAGTAAAAAAAAACTTATATTTTTTATCAGAATCAGACGGTATAATGTTTCAATATTTGTATACATATCAATATTATGTTTTTAAATGATAGCGTTAGTATACAGTTTTTTTTTCGGGTCGCTATAAGGCCTGCTGCAATGCACACGAGCCCCTTATAAACGTTCCCAAAAAGAAGAGCGTATGATGATATCTCTTTTCTAATCTCTTTTCTACTAGTGTGTTTATACGATGCAAGAAAGTGACAAATGCTGTCGTTGTCCTGCTCGAAACATGAAGTTTATTTTTATTTTTTATTGGTTCTTAAGCATTCCAGACATGCGCAGGAGGCATAAAACAGTGATGATGTTAGAATAAAATGAAAATATCCTAACCTAAAAGAAAATCAGATTGAGTAGATATAAATATTTTTTTATACTATTGCATGCCGTAAGGTGTGCTGGAAGTTGGAACTGCTTTTACAATGTTTACATCTTATTTTGTACCCACATTCATTGCAAAATAATTTATTTCTGGTTTCTGAAAGATTTAAAAAAGTACGATTATTGGGTATTACGGTTTTTTTGCTACCATAATTAAAATCCTACTGTAGGTGGTAGATTTTTTACCGTGATTACGGTGCAGTTGGCAACACTGTCAGAAAGGAGTAAAAATTAAAATAATCTTCGGCTTCCGCTTTTAATTTTTTCGCCATGACGGGCTGACGAGCATGATGCCGTGCGGCCATGCGCGGGCGCGCTATGAGTACTACCTAACTACCTTCCTATTTAGGGATATTTTGTAATTTTTATATCACCATTAAATGGTATTTTTATACTGGAGAAGTTTGAATCAATACTCGCATATTCCAATGATGAAATAGGAGTAAGTAAACGACTAAACTTATTGGCCCTTCTGAGCCGGATGAAAACGCGCATTTTATGTACGTACGGCCCGATCTTCGGCCAGACATCCTGATTCCACTTCACGTCCTCCATTTCCACTGTGTAATACCATGGTAATAACTGATTCCAGCTGCAGTTTGCTGTTGGCGTGCTCAACTCTGCCGCGATCGCGAAGTACCTTCACCTGTACCTGCTTAACGGTAACGGTGCCACCGGCGCCACATTCACCTCCAACAACTGGAAACCGTGAGTACTCCATGTTCTTATGTAGGTATCTGCCAAAATGTAAATAAATATACTAAAATATCAACTAAAAAAACCGGCCACGTGCGCGTCGGAACACGCATAATGACGGATTTCGTAGTTGAGATGAATTTATCCCGAGAACAAAACATAAACATGTCGAAAAACATGTTCTCCCATACACTCCAACTGCAAAATCTGTAAGCTTGCACATATAATATTGTGAGCTTGTGAGATTTAAGTACCTACCATGTTATTTTATGTGTACTTACCTATAGACTTATCAAGGTTCTTGTGTAATCCTTAAGTAAGAACTATTTGCCATTTGCTGTATTTTGTTCCAAATGTTAGACTCAGTAGTTTCGGAGAACTGGTCCATTTTCATTTGATATTTTACTTAAGTAAATAGCTTTAATTACAAAAATTAGACACCTTCACAATAAGCCCTTTCCTTTGATGTGTCACATGGTAGATGGTACTGATTGCAAAACTCAAAAAAAAAAAAAAGTCCCATAAAGTGACCCACATATTCAAATATGTATTATTTACTTGTGTGTATGTGACACACCCGTGTTTGTTTCACAGAAATTCATATCTATAGCAAATTTCAACTTACCGGTCTGTAAGATTCAGAACAAGTTGGATGTGAGAGACGGACTGACACAAAAGTTATCCTGTAAGGGTTCCATGTTTTCCTTTGGACGTACGTAACCCTAAAAATGTGGCATAGGAAAAGGTCTACTTTCAAAGTTTGTTAATTATTTGTCTACTCCAGGTGAAAGTTATAAAAATTGCATTGAACTTAAGTTGGGAATACAAGGAGCTACTAGCTTTTTTAACAAATTTAAAGGAATTCAAAATATTCTATTTCCCTTTAAATATTTAATATTAAACATATTGCTGAATATCTGCAAGGATGATAGAGGTAATCATTCATATTATAAAACAAAGTCCCCCACCCTGTTTGTCTGAATGTGATACTCAAAAATGACTGAACGGATTTTACCATTTAACGAGGTGATTCATGAGGAAGGCTTAGGTGTATGATTACGTATGATTTTGTCAGTAAAACAAAATAATAATCACAAGAATAGTATCTAACCTCAAAGAACAGTTAGCACAAAGAAAATGGTTGGAAATAGTTGTTACACAGTGCAATGCCTAGCTGAATATATATTAAAGCAGAGCCAAGGTACTGACTGCCCTTACTCCAACAATTCTAATAAATGTAGTCACTGAGCCAAGTCAGTAAATTTATTTCTAACCCACCTTTGGTGGCTCATATGAGCAATGGCTAGAGTTTAGGGACACATTCATTTCTCTAGTGAAACAGCCACTGGTTTAGTACAACCACATTTCACCTTTTATATTTGCCTTGCACCGGGTACTAATCCAGACACCGGCCTGCTACTTAGAGATTCCTGAGAGAAAAAACCCTATAATACTTTGCCCGACCTTGGAATTGAACCCAGGCGGTCATGCTCAGCAGTAGTGTCTGCAACCACTACACCAATGCAGTCTCCACTAATACATAGTGCTACTTAAAACTTAGATATTATTTTTTGTTCAGAAGTAATTAAATTTGTTTATTTTGCAGTTGCCTGGTAGAAACCAAGACGGTTGGCAAGTGCTTTGATGAACGCGTCATGTTCAGTTCGGAGATGGTCGAAGCAAAATAAATGACTGTCAAGAAAGATGGTCTTCACAGCAGACAATGGACAACTAAGTAAGTACACAGTACTATAATCACACATACACATACTCACAATTACACACTACACAGAACTGCTAATTACTTTATAAGTCATTATTTCTCTTTGTTCTTAATTTTAATTTGTATAAAGTCTCAATATTGTTAATTACAGTCCATTAAGGGAAGGAGCGAGACAACCCCAACACATGTATTATTAATTACTTACTGGGGCTGTTTCATTCACATTTGTAAATGTAACCATTTGAGACACAATAAATATATATTATAGTAGTAGTAGTTATTAGTTTATATTTAAATTAGAAAATTATTTTAGATTTTATGTATCTTGTTTTCTCTTCTACTCTTACACACATTGTCTTCATCTCTTTAATATACTCTCCTATCGCAGGTATGCTGGAAGAGATTTCTTTAGAAATAAGCATCACCTTTATACCTTTTTTTCTTGTCTGCTTACTTTTCATGACCACGTCTCTGCTGTCGCCAAAGAATCATTTAAAAGACTAGGATTTGTTCTCCGCAATGCTCGTGACTTTCGCAACGAGCAAGTAATAAGGCTTTTGTACAGCACACTTGTCCGAACCAAGCTAGAAGCTAGTTCTTCTGTGTGGAATCCGCATGAAGCAAAGTATGCGCTTCTTCTTGAGAAAGTGCAAAAAGCATTCCTGCGGTTTCTCTACAGGAGAACTCGCGGTTATTATCCCTATCTATATCCTACCAAGTTCCTCCTAGGATGTCTGGGATATCATATGCTCGAGACCAGAAGGGCATGCGACCAGGTAGGCGTAATGCTTAAAATTTGCAGAGGGATAACGGATGCTCCTGACATCCATAATGAGCTGATTCGACTCCACACACCGGATAATTATCTCCGTGGCAGAAAGCATCAGCTGCTAAGTTTACCGTCGCGCCGGACTGCAGCCCGCGCTGCGTCTCCCGTACTGCGCGTATTGACCGCGTTAAATAAGCTTGTGGAAGCCAACCTGGACTGCGATTTATTCGCAGACAAGTTTGTTGACTTAATGGTAATGTGCCTGCATTTTTGTGAAAATAATAGTATTTAATTTATTGTTAGTAATTTATGTTACCTATACGTCTGTTCTTTATTATAGTATATTTTTTTTTATTGTAATATTTTTTTTTTTATATCTTTAACTAATGTAATTGGCCAAGGGCCGTTTTTATGTTAAAGTAAAATAAAAAAATAAATAAATAAATATGTGTGTACATAAATGGTTAAATAAATAAATAATTTTATTTTTAAGTTTAATTACTCGTAGGTACACTAGCAACTCGCTCCTGCTTCACACTATTTTTGGGACTTGCCAAAACATCCAGATTTCTTTATTAAATATATGTAAGTTTTTACCTGTTTTGTATTATACATAAACCTTCTGGAATTAATTCTCCAAATGATGGTAAAATCTTCATCAAAATCTGCTGCTTAGTTTAGAAGAACAATGTACTCACGCAGAATGACACAAAGTGACTTATATGTATGTATTATAGATAGATTTGTAGATGTACCTACCCTTCATGAAGATAGCTTTAATGGAGGGCTAAATGCTCATCGGGCGCTCCCTGAACAGTCGACTAGCGATCACTTGGATTGACCTAATATTGTTATCACAATGTCAGCTTTTCTTAGAATCTTTGCCTAAAATAAATTTTCTTAAAAGGTGACCACTGAAAATCAGCACTGTGCTGTCGGTCCCCCATAGCACCGCATCATGCTGAATGGAAGCCTTCTTGTCACAGTCACGGCGTACAGCTGCCGACTATTTCTGTTCTGTTCTTGTAGATCTATTTTGTTTATTTTTCTTTGTTCAGTATTCGAGTTAACTTATATATTTGTATGCATTTGTTTCATTGACAAATAAACTTGTTTTGTCTTTCTTTCTGATGTTTGCTCTTCAATTACGATTCATAAAATTGTAACTACGAGTACATCACGCCCGTATTGCTAAGTGGTTAGTGAATGTAAGGGCCCTGCTATGTTATAAAGCCTAAAATTCGGAATCATACCACTGGGAATTTTGATTGCAGCCGAAATAGGGCAAGTGCTGACCATAGTCTCTCACAACAACTGGTCTGGCGATGCTTATTTTTCTGCTGTTTTCTGAGTTTTTTAGGCAGAGGTGCATATAGATGCACAGTACATCCACATTTCACAAGTTATGTTTAAGCCCCTTGTAATAGGTGGCGAGCCTATTGCCATCAAGCGGGCACAAATCGAGACTGCGGGCTGCTACTGAGATATCCCTAATGGGCAAACCCAATACTTAATACTTTGCCCGACATGGAAATTGAACCCAGGACCTCATGCTTAGCATTAGCTTTTGCGACCAGTACAAATAAGGTGGTTTCTTGTTATACTCGTATATATACATATATATCTAAATATATATATATATATATATACATATATATATATATATTAAATGTTGCCAACTAGGAGTTTCTCCTGTACTGTGAGTGCGTTTACAAACATTTAAACTCACATACACAAACAGCCAGACCCGGAACAACTACTTGTAGATCATACAAATATTTGTTCCGTGCGGCAATCGAACCCGCGACATGCAAAGCAGCAGTCAATCTCTTAACCATTGTGCCAACCGATATAAAATAAACATTCTCTTTTCTGAATTTCAGGAACCTCATACTTCTGTCTCCAGTATCGATTGCTGTCGAGCTCATTATCATCAGCTGCCTCCGATGCTGGCTTCGAGTAAGCTGCCAACAGATGGCAGCACTGTCAAGGGAAGTCTTATTAGACTAATACAAACTTATCTGACTCGGTAGCTAAATCTGGAACTAACGAAATCACTGAACATTGACAAGGTCTTTACGTTTTTGTTCTCTAACAGCAGTGCCATGACCGCGCCAGATGTGCTTGGGGTTATGTAGGTATAGTGCTAAAAGGTTTTTTTGGGGCGTGGCCAAAATGGGAATTAACTCCGCCATCTTGTTTTCTCGGTACAATTCCACAAAATGTTTAACAGCAGCGCCACCCTGTCAATGTCATTCGTGCGCCTTATGATCCTTGTAGCAGTGTACTTAATGTGCCATATTGAAAGTAACCTAATGGCTATGTTCTTTAGAACCAGATTCAAATATTTCTTTATTGTATATTATCTTTTCTTTTTATATTTTGTGTCACAACCAGAGCGTATTTTTAAACGACTGCCCAAAAAAGTAGTGTTATGTGTTCACTTTTCAGGGTTCAGTGTGTGTTTCTTTATTCCACCATAACTCCTGAACGCCACCGAATATAACTATTTGTGACTTTTCGTTTATTTAGTATTTTTGAGCGGCTGTTTTATATTTTCAATTGTTTTGTTGCGTTGCAATGTAAACCAGCCAAGTGCGAGTTAAACTTGTGCATTATGGATTCGGTACAACCTGTGAAATAACTGGTTTTATTATTTCTTGTTTAATACCTACTAACTGGAATAAGACAAATTTATACACTAGTGTTTACTTATTAAGGCGAGAACAATAAATTTTGAAAAATGCGTTCCTATCGAGATAAAAGAAGACATTTTTTTTGCGTTATTTTCAGGATATAGGTGATAATATCTGTTATGGCAAGCGAAGTTGCTACAAGTGCCGACCCCTTTTGTCGGCAAGTGTCTTCCGTAAGCTGCACACTTTACCATGATAGATAGCGGTGCGGTGGCGCGAAACGCGGTGGCGCAGAGGTGCGCACGGTAGCGGGCGCGCGGGCGGGCGGCCCTGTGGCGTGCGCATGTGGTGCGCGGCCTGCAGTCGTGGCAGGCCGCGGGACCTGTGTCGGCACCGGGCGGAACGCTGCGGGGCGGATGGGCACACCCCCCATCGCGCGCATGCCGCGAGGACGTCACTCGGTCCGCCCTCCTTTGCTTTTCTTCGTCCTCTCCTCCAACGCCGGGCGGTGCTCGTGGGTCCCGGCATCGCGGCCAAGAGAGCCGCGCTTGCCGGGTTCCGACATCCTAAATGACCGCTGCGGTAATTTCTCACTGAGCACCACGGGGGACCCCCTGTGTTAGCGTGTTCGCACAAGTGACGGCTCGGAACTCGTGCAAACACAGAGAAAACCGTCACTGTCAATCGTTGACATCGAAATGGTGAATTCAGACGACTCCGATGCGGCCAAGGATAACCCCGTCGTCCCAGCCATCCTGTCGCCCGATGCGGCTCACTCTATTTCCTCTGAGGACCACACAGTAGTCCCAAGGCAAGAGGAAGCGCACCGCCAGCGCCGCCGCCCGTAAGGCCAAGTTCGCCGCTAAAAAGCTGGCCCTTACCCCCGCTATGGCCCCCGCGGCCACCAGCCGCCCCATCTCCCCCAAACCAGGCATTCAGCCGACCCCCCCTGCAGCACCCATGCCACCGACCCCGCCCCCTTATACATACACGATAAGGACCTTTGGACCACATATCCAAAGCCTGCGCCGTCGAGCGCAGCTGTAGGGCGGGCGTGGACGTAAACCCACGCTCGCCCTACAGCGGAGGGAATTAAAGTCTTAAGTACTACTCCAGCGGACTTCTGTTCTCATACTAAGCTCCTGAAGGAGCGTAAGGTGGCCTTCCATATCGTGCCCTCAGTGAAGACCGCCAATTCAGATGGGTAATAAAACGCGTACTTATAGATTTGAAAATAGTCGAAATGTCTGAGCATATTAAAGCCCAGAATTTCCGACTCTTAGAAGTGCACCGCATGCACCGCGGTCGTAATGGTGCCCCGTACGACATGATCATTGTCGTACTGGAAAATACCGAGGCCGGCAAGGCATCAAATTATCATGACATCAAATCGATTTGCAAGCTAACAGGCTTCAAGGTTGAAAAACCTTTTAAAAACCGATTTCCCGGGCAGTGCCACAATTGCCAACACTACGGGCATGCCCAGCGAAACTGCTTCGCGCGAGCCAGGCGCGTAAAGTGCCTAGGTGACCACGTGACAGTGGACTGTGCACGCCCCAAGGTCTTGGCATTGTGTACTGAGCCCCCAAGCTGCGTCCTATGCGGCGAATCCGGGCACCCCGCGAGCTACAGCGGGTGCCCCAGCAGCGCTCCAAACTTCCCCAGGGCAATACACTCCCTGAACAACCAAGACTGCAGAGACCCTCGCTGTGGAATCTTCTAAACCACGTGCAAGCGTTCCCGGCACTAAAGCCCACTCAGGCAGCCCCAGAAGCTATACCTCAGCTAATGGCTCACCTCGTCCCACCCCCAATGGGTATGTTTGCGACTCGGCAAACTACCCCCCTCCGCGCCCCGGCGCCCCCCAACAAGCAGGCTTCTAAGCCAGCCCAAGTAACCCCCAGTGCCTCCGCGCCAACATTCGCGCCCCCACCGGGTCCTTACAGTCCTAGTACATTCGACGTACTAGCGCGCTTCTTTAACCCCAACATCATTGCCCGAAGCAATGACTTACACGCCAAGCTCATCGCAGCTAAAGGCAATCTTCAGGCCAATATGGCCCTTATGTCGGAATACGCGGACTTGTCCGCTTTTTACATTAATTTCACCCCGTAATGGATACACAAAACTCAAGTAGCAGAGTCAAGCCTCGATCCCTAAAAATAGGTTATTTCAACGCTAATAGCATCACCGAGAACCTAAAGTTGCCAATTACTGCCTAATTCGCAACGATATGCCCGGTCGACACGAGTGTGGCACCCTCGTATATTACAAAAACTCCCTCCCTCTATTGCATGCCCATCGACACCCCCCCACTTTCGCATATAGAGGCAATAATCTGTCGACCAGGTATGACCGGCCATCCATCCATCACTATAATACCGGCATACATTCCATCACACCCCGACACATAAATCCGATTGATTCTGATATCAACACACACAACATAATGATCTAAATGCCAAAAGCCCTATTTGGAACTCTCGTATAGCCAACCCAAGAGGAACTGAGCTTCCTCGCTTATCAACCAAATACAACTTCGATGTCAACGCACCGATGACGTTCACTCACATCCCCGATAACGTAAATCACAACCTCGATATTCTCGACCTAGCGCTACTAAAGAATATAAACTTACGTTTACGATCAGTAGATCCCCTGCCAGAATTACAGAGCTGTCCATGTTCATTAGTGTGTTGATATTAGAATCAATCGGGTTTATGGTTGGGTGTGATGGGGGAATGTATGCCGATATTACAGTGATGGATGGATGGCCGGTCATACCTGGCCATGCAATAGTGGGAGTTTTAGTAATAGATGAGAGGTCCACCCCGTTGTCTACCAGTCCTATCGTTGCGAATTAGGCGGTAATTGGCAACTTTAGGCGCTCGATGAGACGGTTTGAGGAAGGTTTCTTGGATTAAGGATATGTCAAGTTGATGGTCGCGAAGGAAAGTCGCAATGTCATCTCGTTGATCTGTGATATCATTAGCGTTAGAATAACCGATATTTAGGGATCGGGGCTTGAGTCTGCTACTTGTATTTTGTGAATACATAATGGTGTGAAGTTAATGTAGAAGGCGGACAAGTCGGCGTTTTCCGACATAAGGGCCATCAATATGGCCAATACCTGAAGGTTTTTAGCGGCGGATAGAATTCATTTGGAAAGATATTTATGTTCGAAAAAATTGTCTGCTCAACAACGTCACGAACGCAATGAATGTTGTTGAACTGTCAAAATGCAAGCCATTCCTACTTATAAGAAACGCGGGAGTCAGGTGTTGTAGGCGGTGGTGACGGTGTTCCCGTGACGAAGGTTGGTAATGAAACCACGTTAATAATCAGATAACACACTTTTATTGCAGGTAAATACATACACGAAATGAACAGTTATAATATAAGCACTTTTACTTGGCGAGGAACACAACAGTTTATATGGATAGTAACGTACACATACACAGTTAGGTAATACCTGAATGGTTCAGGGAATGCACAGAATTACAGACTTTACACAAAATTACGAAGACGCCGATGGCATATAACTATGGCACAAAGGCTAACTTACAAATGCACTTTTAGGAACCCTAACTTATGTACTTTACTGCCCTAGGCGAGGTATAATTCGCGACTTGATGATTTACTTGACGGCACAACTTATTACTTTGGAGAACTTCTGAAGACTACTTGTTACTTCGGATTACTTCCGATGACTAACTACGACTACTGACAACTAATAACGACTACAAAATATCATTGTGGATGTCGCTACGCCCCCGCCAGGGGGCGTGGCGTGCGGTTCTGGGACTTCGCCCCCCAGCCGCGGAAGCTATGCAAGTGGCCCGTAAATACGGGCCCTTCATTTGGTTGCCAATGTCGGCTGCGGCACTACGCGCGCCCATGTGAATGGTTGCTATGTGTGTTTCTGTAGGCGCGCCGCGACGCTAATACATAGCGCCGCTTTCTTCACGACAACCTCGGCGGTCTGTTCCCGCCAGGTGAGACCCCTAGTTATCTAGGGGAGGCCCAGCGAGGACGACCAGCGACGAGGGTGCCGACTCGACGCTCCTACAGAGTAGGGTGTATGGCCCCCGCCCGCCCCGCTTCCAGAGCTAGCCGGTTGCGGTCCGGACTGCGAGGCCGTCATGAGTGTATGAGCGGTATTGTGTTGTGTAACACCGTTCAGTGTCTACGCGAATCGCCGCCCGCGCAGCGCATTCGCGTGTGAGTTTAGGCGCCTGTGTAGAGGTGAATGTCTGTGTTATGTTAACGTAGCGTGCCTATATTAACTTAGAACACGCTACGTAACGAATGCATGTTTGGTAATGAGAAGTATATTTGATTCGAATAAGCTGCGTGTAGCCTGGATACAGCTTACTCGGGCGTCCAGTCCGGTGTATGGGGTCACTCGTCCGCTACCAGGTCGCGGGGCAGGGGTCTTGCGTCAGGGGGCCGCGTATGCCAGGGCGCTATCCGTTTGACGTGAGGCCATTCAGATGCGTCGCCACGCGCGAACATCCCCTTCGCTAGGCGCCGCACAAACTCATCCAGGCTCTCAATCTGGAGGTCCCGCTGGATGACATCATTCCTCACGAAGTGAGGGGCGTCTATTATGGTCCGCAGCGCCAGGCTTTGCTGCGCGCGACGCATGTTTCGGCTCGCCTCACTCGTGAGGGCGAACCAAGTGGGGGCAGCGTACGTCAGAATTGGGCGAATGTACAGCTTGTACACGCCCAACTTGACGCGCGCCGTGATGCGGGACGAGAGCACTGGTCGGAGGAGGTTGCGGGCGACCCTACCTTGCGCGTCGTCGGCGTACAGCGCGAGCATGGCGTCAGATGTCGTGGGGATGTCGTCGGTGTAACACGAGTAACACGCAGGCGAGACGCAGCTGCCTTGCGGTACACCCGCCAGCACCGGCCGGGCGCCAGATAGCGCCCCGTCGACCACCACCCTGAAAGTCCTGTGGGACAGAAAAGAAGAGACCACCCTGACTACGCGACGGGGCGCGGCAGACTGGGTCAGCTTGTATATGAGCCCTTCGTGCCATACTCGGTCGAAGGCCTTCTCCATGTCTAGGAACACCGTCACGGAGTACTCCTTTTTATTCATCGCAGAAGCGAGATGGTGGAGCACCCGTGACAGTTGGAGCGTCGTGCTATGTTCCGCCCTAAACCTAAACTGTTCGGGACGCGGCGCTATGTGGGGTTGGAGATGTCGCAGCAGGAGTGCTTCGAACACCTTGGAGACTGTTGACAGCAGAGTAATCGGCCGATAGCTCTCCGGCTTCAGAATATTTTTTCCGCCTTGGGCAGCATCACGACGCGCCCCTCCTTCCACGAGGCGGGGAAGGTCCCGGTGCGCAGTATCGCCGTGTACAGGCGCGCCAGCGTCGCTACCATACGGTACGGCAGGTGGCGCAGCGCTGTATTAGTGACACCGTCCGCACCGGGGGCCTTCCTAGGCTTCGTCCTTAGGATGGCGCGTCTGACCGCGCCAGGCGAGAAGAAAACAGGGTCCTCTTCGGGAGCTATCGGCGCAGCGAAGTAGTCTCCCAGGTGTTGCTCGACTGCTGCGACATGGTCGGTGTCCCCACTCGGGTTCGGTTGGAACTGACGCTCCAGGTGTTCGGCGAAGACCTCCGCCCGGTCCTCCGCTACGTATTTAAGCGCCCCGTCGCTATTTAGTATTGGGCGCACCGGGACTGGGGTGTTCTTGAGTTGGCCGCATAGTTTGTGTAAGGACGGCCAATTATCTGTAGTGGCGTCTATTCTCTCTTCCCAGTCCGCGGCGGCGTGGGCCTGAAGCTCCGCCTTCACCTTTTCCGCGAGACGGTTAAGTTCGGTTTTAGTGACGGATCTCTATGTTGTTGCCACTGCTTGCGTATGCGCCTCTTCGCGGCGATCATTGCATTTATATGCGCTGGCAGGGGCGGCAATAGCACTCTCCCCTGCTGCGCGCTAGTCGCCGATTGCAAGGCGCTATTAATGCAAGCAGTGACGTCGTCCGCCGTCTGGTCCACGTCCGCGGAGGTGACGATAGGCCGAGTCGGCGTGGTGGTCTCTATCTTTTCTGTGAATGCGTTCCAGTCTATCCTGTGACGTGGCGCTATGGGCTTCAGTCGGGTCGGCACACCCGATAGGACGACGAGTACAGGTTGGTGGTCCGACTGTAACTCATCGTCAATCACTTGTTGTGAAATCTGGCAGCTAAGCCCTCGGTGGACTACGATGTCCAGCACGTCCGGCATGTGGGCTAGTGTGGTCGGGTAATGGGTTGGCGTCTCTGGGCCGGACACCGTGTACCCGAAGGCTTCCGCGTCCGCGAAGAGCCGTCTCCGCCCGGTATTCATTGTGTAAGAGTTCCACGCTGGGTGTTTACAGTTAAAATCCCCGGCGAGGATGGTTGCTTTCTCTGTATCTAGTAGCGCCCGCAGTTCGGTATGATCTAGGCGAACCACGGGCGGCTTATAGCAGCTATATATGTTAATGTCCTCGCCGGCTACATGCACCTGCACAACCAGCGCGTAGAAGGAGTTGATCGACGGCGGGGGATTTCCTGAAGGACCACTCTTCGTCTCACAATCACTGCCAGACCACGGTAAATCATGTGAGCCGACCTTTCGTCCTTCCTGTAAACGAGGAAACCCGGGACCCTAATCCTATCCCCGGGTCCCAGGAGCGTCTCGCTTATGAGCGCTACGTCGATCCGTTGTTCCCGAAGGAGATGGCGGAGGGGCGCGACCTTATCCCTAAGGCCGCGGGCATTCCAGTGTACGATCCTTAACGACCTATCCATGATAAAGGGTGAGCAGCGTCTCTACATCCTGACCCTGCCTTATAGCCTTTATTAAGTCCATCAAAAGCTTGATGGCGCAGGCTGTGAATTCTGACTTTGTTGTTTGTTTTGTTTTTATAGTGTCGGTGGCGACACCTCTGGTCGTTTTTGGTACTAGTTTGGTACCGCTGCGCTCCGTTGTTTGTCTCGGCGCTGTACCGGTGCCGACAGCTCGCACCGTTACATCGACCTCTGTTGTTGTAACAGCCTGCGCCCCGCTAGAGGCAGGGTCGGCCTTAGGGATATCTTCCTGGGTCACAGGGGGCTTGGGTTTCCTTCCCTTCCCTTTGCCCCCGCGAGGCTTCTTCCTCCGCCCTGAGGAGGAGGCTTTGCTTTTATCTCTGGGCCCGTTGGCTGCCGCCATCAGCGTCGAGCCTTGGGCGTCTTCCGGCCTCTCTTCGTGTTGCCTCTCGGTGGCCCCTTGGGGCCGGCGTATATTCCTTGTAGTGATGGTGGCAGTCCCCGCCCGCTTGTTTCTTATTTCCGTTTGAAATACGGGGCATTTGATGTTGCTCGCGGGGTGCGGGCCACCGCAATTGACGCAGGTGGCCGGCTCCTCCCGCGGGCGCGGGCAATCGCGCGCCGCGTGTTCGCCCCCGCATCTCACACAAGCGAGCGGGCGGTGACACTGGTGCGAGCTGTGTCGGAACCTCACTCCACACCCGTACGGACGTGCGTGCGGCGGCCGGCCCAGCTTCGCGCTGATGGCCCTGAAATGCGCGGCGCAGTTCGGTAGTTTTTCCACTACCAGCGGAGGGAAGCGTGGTTTCTTCTTCGCCGGTTTTTGCTTCATCGTTGACGTTGACGTCGCGGCGGCACCGGGAATGGCGTCAGGGGTAGTTTCGGTATCACAGGGGGAGGGGGTAAATTTATTTTACTTACCCCCGCAGATGATGATGGTGGTGGCGATGCTGGGGGCGAGCGGCGTGCCGCGTCAGCAAAGGTAGGCGACGCTGGCGCGGCCCGAGCCCGCCGCGGCGAGTCCAGGCAGTGCCGCGTCGCCTCGGCCTCCGTGTCACCGGAGCTCATTCTTCGTCGCTGGGGTCTGGCCTCGAGTTCGAATTCGAAGTCCAACCCCAGCGACGGTGTTGGTGATGCCGGCGACATCAGCATGCCGGCAGCGTCAGCAGTGGTTCCCCCGATGGGCCGTCGTCCGGGTCGCGGGGTCGATGTCGTCGGTGGGTCGGCAGCTACAGCAGCACTCGGACCTCTTCTCCCTCTTCTCTCTTCTTGTTGTTGTTGTGGTGGGCCTTCTACTTCCTCTCTTCTCATGGATGGTCCGGCCAGCGGTGCACCGGCCGACGCGTCACCGATATTTAGCATCGACGTCGTCCGGTCCAACGCCGAACGGGGCTCCGGGGGCCCGGCATCGCGGCCCAGCGAGCCGCGGTTGCCGGGCTTCGGTATCCTAATTTGGGGTGGTCTCCGCGACCGCTACGGTGGTTCCCCACCGAGCAGAACGGGGTGCTCCCCCTGTGTTGGCACTAGTGCCGGCTGGGACTAGTGCAAACACAGGAAAACGGTTAAAAACACAAGTTGCGGTCCGCACGGATGACACTAAGACACTTATACTGACGTAAGTACTGTGAGTGTTGACCACTAGCCAATCCTACAAAATATTTCCAATGGGGCCCTTTTTTATCTATTTCTTTAGTTGGCGCAAGTAGTGAGTGCGCGCAAGTCGTTTTCCCGTTTTCCAATCATAGGCATGTAAATTGGACTCGCCTGGCGACAGATACAGACTTGTCGAGGTCAAGTTCAAACCTGACCGAAAATCGACTCTTCCATTCATAGGCATTGGTTGTCCAGATTCGGCCAAATATTACCTACACCCACCACTTGCGTCCTAGTGCGTCGCATACTTAAAATGTTCTGGACTTTTTACATAGAAATCTTATTTACTTAATTTCTAGCTACTATTTTGGTGCTTCGCTTACACTACTGTTTGTGTGTTCCTCAATTACCACACTGATCATAACTACTTACCAACCTTGTACCATATCCTACAAAACAATGTCTTTGTCTTTAAAAAAAAAAAAAAATTGGCTTGTGTGGCCACCATCTTGCCTGATATACTTTGTAAATATATATATATTTTTTTGTGTATTGTTAATGCCGCTTCTAACCAAAGCCATCATCACGCTAACACGCAACAGTTGCGTTTATTTTGTATGGCGAACCCGAACGCGCGGCGGCGCTGACAGAGGGTGGCTGCCGGTTTGCGCCTGAGTGATGTATATTAACGTGACGATCGCGTATTTGTGCGAGTGCGATCGATCGCATTGGTTAGGACGCGGCGGTACGAGTCTAGAATAATAAGTATTTTAATTTTTTACACATGCAGCTTTTGTTTAAATTATAAGAATGGTATTATTGCATTTATTTGTCAATTGTAATCACTATTTTGTTGTTAAAATAAAATATAGTCATTGTTGAAAACTGTCGTTTTATTTTGTAAATGAACTGATTTCTTGTTAACACATACTTAGGACCACTTGCACGGCCATTCTGTCTCTGTCATCTTCAAACGACTCAATACAGAAACAGAACAATGTTTTAATTGGTTTAGCGCTTAGAGAATATAACTGTTGAGAAGCACAGCAATTTCGTACGTTGAACTCATTAAGGGCCTTAAGCTCCATAAAGCCCACGGTTCTGATGGAATCACCAATAAGGTCTTCCAACCTTTCCCTGCCCACTTGATCATGTTAATGACCACTATCTTCAATGGTGCCATAAACAATAACATCTTCCCACAAACGTGGAAACAGGTTACTGTCATCGGTATTCCCAAGCCGGGCAAGCCTAAATCCACTCCCGCTCCCTCCAGCTTCCGCGACCACCCCGTCAGTGCAAAATCTATGAGAGGCTTATTTATAAGCGTCTCAGAGACTGCCGAGACAAAGGGTCTCATTCCTAACGAGTAGTTCAGTTTTCGAACCCAAAACTCTTGCGTACAACAGGTCGATCGTATCATCGAACACATAGCCGCTGGTGTCCAACGTGGTACGATGACGGGTGCTGTTTTCTTCGATACGTAATTTTGACGTTCGAAAAGTATTGATTTTCAGCCAATTTTTGAAGAAATTACTCTTGATTTGGTTTGATTAGAGCACACTGCAAGTCATGTACATGTTTCAGTAAAAAATTTAAATGCATTGTATTAACATACTTTATTTATTTATCCTATAAACGTAGGCTTAATCAGACTGCCATATAAAACGACGGAAGCTTTAAATTCCTCACCGGATGTCTCAATTGATTTATTAAGAGCGAACGTTCCAGGCTGCCCAGTTGAATTTCAATTTAAACATATCAACCTTAAGATAATTATAAAAGCTTTTCGGCAAATAAAAATCAAATTGACCGAGATCTATGTGGAATGTCAATCAAACTTTGTACATCCATAATCGAGACTATAGCACCTTACCTAGCTTTGATATTTAATTTGTGTGTAGATCAAGGAGTCTTCCCAGATTTGATGAAATACAGTAAGGTTATACCACTTTTTAAATCTGGGGACAGCAAAGACGCCAACAAATATAGACCAGTATCCGTGTTGCCGGTATTCAGCAAGGTTTTCGAAAAGGTAATGCTCAATCAGATGCTTAATCATTTAATACCAACAAAATCTTACACGATCAGCAATATGGTTTCACCAGAGGACGTTGTACGACTGACGTCGGTGTCACTTTATTAAAACACATATTTACAGCTTGGGACGAGGCCCAAGATGCCATAGGAATCTTTTGTGACCTCTCGAAGGCATTTGACTGCGTTGAACACGAAACCTTGCTCTTAAAACTTGAGCATTACGGACTAGATAAACTTGCGCTCAGCTTAGTAGATTCTTATTTAAATGATAGACAGCAAAAAGTCCAAATAGATCGTGTCAATTCACGTGGTTTAAAAGTAAAACTAGGTGTTCCACAAGGCTCAATATTAGGTGCTTTCCTCTTTATAGTATATTAACGATCTACCCCATTTATTAAAAAAACAACCACAAATGGTGTTATTTGCTGACGATACTTCCTTAATTTTTAAGATAAATAAACGTGCATCAAATCTTGACGAGTTAAATAACACCCTACTGCAGGTACATGATTGGTTCACTGCTAATAATTTAGTATTAAATGGGAAAAAAACTAAATTCATAAGATTTGCTTTACGGAATGTTAAAAGTAGTGATTGTGACATAGTATTGAATAAAGAGAAATTAGAATTCGTCGATAAAACTGTTGTCCTGGGGATCACGCTCGACTTAAGGCTGCAATGGGTTCCTCATTTAACAACTCTTGCAGGACGGTTAAGTTCAGCACCATATACTGTGAGAACAATCCGTCAATTTTGTTGTGGTACAATGTTAATATTGTTGTATGGCAACACTACCATTGGTTTTTCCGGTTCCCCTTCGACCCCTGTGTAAGCATGTACTTCCGCCATCGGCCATCTTATACGTACGCCACCATTGTTCTAGTGTTTCTATGTTGGTTCAATAAACTCTGCACAAACAGACTTATATCAGTGCTTCATTTACTGCCCCTGTTGACAAATTTACTAATGTAGATACCGCGAGGCTAGTTTATTTCAGTTACTCTCATAGTATCATGTCTTACGGTATTTTACTACGGGGTTGGGCTGCAGATATCGAGTCTATTTTTATTCTGCAGAAAAGAACCATCAGAGCAATATATTGCCTCCGCAGGCGCGATTCTCTAAGGGAACTGTTTAAAGTTATTAACATCATGACGGTACCTTGTCAATATATCTATAAAAACATCATGTACGTAAGAAAAAAAAAAAATTTTTTGAGTAAAAGATGAAGGTCTAACTATATGATTTATTTATTTATTTATTTAAGGAAAAACAAACAGTAGCACAATAAAAACAGTCAAAATATCTTAGTTAAACTATTTTAAACAATTATGCTACCCACTACGTTCTCCACAGATTAAGGTTTTTTAAAAACTAGCCAGTAACACAGATACAATACCTAAAATGACATTATCCTAGAAATCATATCTGGATTTTTTTATTTATATAAAAAAAAAGGAAATTTGTGTGCATACATTATTAAACGTTATGTCATTGTATAGAATAGAATACTCTTTCCACCTCATACTTACAGATATAAATGTAGAAAATTTACATAGGGTGATACAATGGGCGGTCTTAACGCTAAAAGTGATCTTTACAAAATTATACAATAATAATAATAATAATATTTATTCATAAAATTACAAGGTATAAAAATTTGTACAGTTTTGCTTAAATGTAAATTATATTCCTAAGATTCACGTGCCTGAACTAGGTAATCCTGTGTTTCAGGCGAATAGTGCTAAAATAGTCATAAAATTAATAAATAAACTAAAAGTTGTTAATAGACAAATAAATTATACTTATGTTGAATAGCCTTACTCTTAGTTTCTAAATTTGATACATACTTATCGTAGGTGAGTATACATATTTACTTTAACACAGTTAGTAAATTCTCTGTATCTTCGTAAGACATTCTTTGGAGAGCCTCCTTGAGAGTTCTCTTACAATTTGTGTAGTTCAGGGAGTAAATGTTTGCTTTCGCGTTTAGTCTATTATATAGAAGAGGACCGAGGTACAGGTAAAATTTGGATATAAAAGCATGTTTTGTTGTATTTTGTGGGCAGACTATATCTTTACGTCTTTTATTAGAATGTTCAGTGCTGTAGGGTAGAGCTGTGTGTTGTTTTAATACAATGCCCATTATAAATAGTTGCCGAACTGTTAATACTTCACAAGATTTGTATAGGAGGTTGGTAGGAAAAAGGAAAGGGCGGAAAGTAGACACTTTAAGGATCGCCCTCTGAGCTCTCTCGATGGTTAGTAACCTTGTTTTACCCGCTCCACCCCATGTTGTAATACAGTAAGTTAGTATCGATTGACATAAAGCAAAGTAAACTTGTCTAACTATTTTTGGGTCAGCAATATAGCGTAACTTTTTAAAAACAAATATCAACTTGCGAATTCTATTATTTAAAGCTTCTATATGATATTTAAAAGAAAGCGTTTCATCTATTATGACACCAAGATATTTTGTTATATTTGCCATTTTAATTTTGGGACAAATACATTGGTTATCTGTGGGAATTGGGCAATAATGAGCATATAATGTTGTGGTACTAGTTGATGTTTGCTTGCGCATCGAAAACTTAATGTAATTTGTCTTGTCTGCATTTAATGTTAGTGAATTACATTGAAGCCATTTATTAACAACATTGAATCCGTGTTGCGCAAGCTTGTAGACATTTTTTTCTGAGTCAGCCGAAAAAAGAAGGGCAGTGTCGTCAGCATAAGAAACAATTTGGCCATGATTCAGATTTAGATTACAAAGATCGTTTATGTATATCAAAAAAAGTGTAGGCCCTAAAATACTTCCTTGGGGAACTCCGAAGGACGTGCTTTTTTCATCATCGCTGAGAATATTACCAATCCTTACACATTGGGTACGGTCCTCTAGGTAGCTCTTAAATAGTTTCAGCTGGGTGCCTCTGATACCTATGGCTTCAAGCTTATGCAACAGAATAGGAATTGAAACCCTGTCAAAAGCTTTGGCAAGGTCCAGGAAGATTCCTATTGTGTGGTTACCTTTATCAAGTTCTTGTGCTAGAAAGTCAGTCAGATGGTGGACGGCAGCGTCAGTTGACATTTTAGGCCTAAATCCAAACTGCCGTTTAGATAAGATCAATTTATCCTCCAAGTATTTGTAAAGCCTTTTATTTATAATTTTTTCTAATATTTTAGAAATAGAAGGCAGTAAGGAAATAGGTCTATAATTTGTAACTTGATCTTTACTGCCTGATTTATAAACAGGGACAATAACAGCTTTTTTTAGGCACTCGGGAAAAATACCTTTAGATAAACATTTTTGGAAAATATAAGTCAATGGCGGTACCAAAATGTGCCTGAACTGTTTAATAATTTTACATGAAATGTTATCCCAGCCAACCGCACAGTCGTCCTTTAAGCTCATAATTATCGTTTCTACTTCAGTCTCATCAGTATCCAGCAACGCAAAGGAAGATAAAATAGTGCTGCACGTAAATGGTGTGCTTGTTAGATATTGTGATTGGCCCTGAACTTTTTCAGCCAAACACTTTCCAATATTAACAAAAAAAGTATTTGCAATATTGGCTGATGTTAACTGTGATGAGTGTGCTTGTAATAAACCTGAAGATGACTGATTTTGTTTCGAGTTATACGTTACACTTTTAATAAAATTCCATATTTTTTTACTATTAGTACCAGCCTTTTCTAGCGCAATTTTATCGTAGTTCCTTTTTACTTTTTTTAGAAGATCATTACAAAAGTTACGATATCGTTTATACGACTGTTGCAAAATTAAGTTATCTGGATTAGATTTGGCTTTCATATGCAATTTATCTCTATTTTTCATACAGCGAATGAGTCCTGTCGTGACCCATGGTTTTATGTTGTAGTTTTTGTTATTTAGCCGTGATATCACCGTGTTCTTCTGAATTGCATGTTGTACATTTTTTATTAGGTACAACGTACAAAACTGCATATCAGCGGAAAAATAGACTGGGTCAAAGTCGATATTACGTAAGTCTTCTTCAAGTTTATTTATATCTATACTAGAAATGGTACGAGTGACTACTTTTGATAATTTACAATTTAAAATAAGCAGGGTAGCACTGTGATCGGTTATCGTTGAATTGGTTACAAGGGCTAGTGCAGGGAAATTCGACTTGAGTATTATATGGTCCAAACAGGAGCCACTTTGATGTGTAGGAAGCGTGTGAGCGGGAAGCAAACCATGGAAGGCACATAAGTTAAGGTATTCCTCCTTGAATGCATCAGGGCTTTCTGGAATAATATTGATATTAATGTCTCCAATTAAAATGGTATTTTTGAAAGATGACAGGTTCTGCAAGGTGTCGTTTAGAGAGTCTGTGAAATTGTTTATATTTCTAAAAGAGGGGGGTCGATATAAGGCTAGAATAGCCCAATCTGAGCCAATTTTAAGTAGCAATCTATTGCAGTCGAGCATATTAGGTTCTTCGACACACACATTGAGATGATTTCTTGCGTATACTATCACCCCATCGTTCTGATTGTAGTTTATATTACTTTTATACATATTATATCCCGGAATTAGTGGTATGTTGTATTTTTTGGAAAGCCAACATTGACAATACTTTGCTGATCCTTTAGGGTTGCTTGGATTTGCTTCTTAAATGAATTTTTACTAAGAAAAAGAATGTCGAATGAATTGAACTCATTATTGTATGTCTCAACCAAACGATGAAGTGGCGAACGCGAGCCAGCGTTGGATTTACAGAGACAAGTAGCAAATAGACGTCGAGTGCGTACCTCACGTACATGAACTGTTCGAGGAACCAGGTAACACAGACTCCTGACTAAGTCCGGACAGCGTATTTCCATTTCCGTGTTTATTAGGAGGCAGTACTGTCTTGAAACACGCACGGGTTTGTCGCGCTAACTGCCTTTACAAAATCGTGTTCAACCCAAGGCACGTATCCTCCAATCGCGCACGGGTTTGCAACGCCAATGCGTATTTCCCTTTCCGTGTTCAACTGGCGACACCGGTCTCGCGAAATCCACACGCTTTTGTTTTACTACGGAATCCGTGATCCGTGATCAAGTGGCGCTGGGTAAGGTTTAACAAAATCGTGTGTAAGTACCAAAGTAAAATATGTTAACTTCAAATAAAATAAACCCTCTCTATACCGAGGTGCCTAAAGAACAACGCCTTAAGTTCCAAAATAATTATCATTACTCATCAGAATAATTGTACGTGTTGTATTTATATTCTTATTGCCTACCAAAATGGATAAATGCTCACCAAATCTAACCATAGAAGGTCGACATCAGGGGCACCCCGAGGTTCGGTTGGTTAGGTTCCTTTAAACCCTTTAGACAGAAATAGGAGCCCCGCGAAGCGGGGCTCCGTCGACCTGCTTAATTCCGTGTTCAATTCAATTACACACTGTTTTGTAAAACTTCTTTTAACGTTGCTTGATCACAAAAGCGTGCTCAGTTGACGCGAATTGAACACGGGATCGTAGGATTCCGTAGTAAAACAAAAGCGTGTGGATTTCGCGAGACCGGTGTCGCCAGTTGAACACGGAAAGGGAAATACGCACGAGCGTTGCAAACCCGTGCGCGATTGGAGGATACGTGCCTTGGATTAAACACGATTTTGTAAAGGCAGTTAGCGCGACAAATCCGTGCGTGTTTCAAGACAGTACTGCCTCCTAATAAACACGGAAATGGAAATACGCGTCCGGACAATCAAAATTATTGCGGCATATATTGAACAGAGTCATAACTTCCAGAAGTTTCCGTCTTGATTTTAAGGTCAGAAGATCATACTTTTTAAGAAGTAAGTGGTATGACATTTTATTGCGATGACATCGAAAATTCATTGCACGAAGGTATTTACGTTGTACTAGTTCTAGTTGTTCAATATATTTTAGGTAAAAAGGGTTCCAAATAGGTACTGCAAACTCTAACTGTGGCCTAATTATTGATTTGTATAAGTGCAAAAAGGTGGAAGGTCGACGAAAATCCCTGGAAGATCTCATGACAAAACCAAACATTTGATAGGCTTTGTTAACAATTTTTTCTATATGAGTATCCAGATGGAGCTTCGAATCTAGCAGAACACCAAGGTCGCGGAGAAAACTTACTTTACTAATTGGCGTATAGGCAAGACGATAATCGAACTCAGTAATATTTTTCTTTTTGGTAAATGTTATAACATGACACTTTGGAAGACTGAGGTACAGTTTATTGGAGGAGCAGTAGATAGCTAAATCCTGCTGGAAGTTAAGACAATCGACTTGATCAGAAATAATTTTATAGACCTTTAAATCGTCCGCGTAGAGAAGAAATTTTGAATTTTGAAAACAGTCTTTTATATCATTAATGTATAAAATGAATAATAAAGGGCCTAAAATGGAACCTTGTGGTACACCGGAGGTGACCCGAAATGAGCCAGATTCAAAGCCATTAACAACCACCTTTTGTGTTCTGTTAGTTATGTAAGATATAAACCACCGTAAAAGGTCCCCTCTAATTCCATTGTATGCGATTTTATTAAGTAGTAGTGTGTGGTCAAGTTTATCGAAAGCTTTCTGAAAATCTGTGTACACTGCATCAATCTGCTGTCTATTATCGAGACCTTCAAACAGTGGGGCGTGAAAATGAGGAGATTGCTAATGCAAGATCTATCTTTAACAAAGCCATGCTGTTCCTTTATTAAAACACTGCGAATAGCAGGATATAATTTATTATGTACCAGTCTTTCAAACAGCTTGGAAAAAGTAGATAGTATAGAGATAGGTCGATAGGTCGTCACGTCATGTTTGGAACCACTCTTATGAACTGGTACAATATTTGCATGTTTCCAAACTTCAGGGAAAAAACCACATGATAAACATTTATTAAATAATATAAGTAAAGGATAGCATATTGTATCACATGTGTTTTTCAGAAAAACCGAGGGAATCCCATCAGAACCAGGACCCTTGGTTGAATCAAGTGATTTTAATTCTTTATGTATTTCATCAAGGGACAGTTGCAGTTTAGATAAGAAGACATCGTGGTCAGCATTTTTAAGTGGTGGGTCCCAAGAGTTATAGTCAAATGTTGAAGGCTCATATGCAGACTGGAAAAATGTAGCAAACAAGTTGCAAGTAGTGATAGGATCATTGGATGACATTTGATTGTAATGAACAGTGGATGGGATTTTATTTGTAGTTTTACGGCTAGCAACGTACGACCAAAATGTCTTAGTATTGGTAGCAACACTGTCTTCAATTGCATTAATATATTTGCTGTAGCAAATGTCAGCAATTTTTTTAATTTTTTCCTGTTGCCCGAGAATACCTCATAGTCACATAAATTCCCATACTACTTCCACCTAACCCAGGCTTGAGTTTTCTTTTTGTAGGTATGTATAAGAGATGTGGAAAACCAATTGGGGAAATTAACATTTTTTGGCCGACATGTGGGTGTGTGTAATTTTATAATTTCATAAAGTTTTTCATAAAATGTAGAAACAGATTCATTAGGTGTTAAGTCATCCAGTATGACGTCCCAATCCACGTCACATATATCAATATTTATTTGGTTATAGTTAGCTTTGTGATAATTTAGTTTGTTATCGGCAGTACATTTAGGAATATGTGTGGGGTGAGAGAAAGAAACGTGTACATAGAAGGCTGGATGATGAGTGTCAATAGGTAAAAGGGGGACATTAGGAGAGAATGCGACTACATGAGTATTACAAAAAAATAAGTCTAAGATGCGTCCGCTAGAATTGAGAAAGTGGTTATACTGTTTCATATAATGTTGTGCACGGATATTTGATAAAAAACGAGTTATGTTTGTCAGTTTGTTGTTCGCAGCATATTCCATGTATGATAACTTATTTACCCAAGCAAGTGAGGGTAAATTAAAGTCCCCTGTTAAAATAATATTTTCAACGGAAGAGTCATCACACAACACTGACAAAGAGTTAAGAAAAGACAAGTATGTATCATCAGCAGCGTTAGGGGGTATGTAAGTAGCACAAATTATATGATATTTATTGCTTTTCGCGGGAACTTTAACCATCACATGCTCGGGCAAGGTTAACGGGGGCAAAAATGAAGTACAGGAGGGATTTAGTTCTTTAGATACGGCTATAAGGACACCACCGCCATCCTTTTTTAACCGACTTCACAAAAAGGAGGAGGTTCTCAATTCGTCTGTATGTTTTTTTTTTTTTTTTTTTTTTTTATGTGTGTTAGCTCATAACTTTTTTCTGGATGAACCGATTTGGATGATTTTTTTTTTATTTGATAGCTGGTGCTTCACATGTGGTCCCATTTAAATTTGATCAAGGTCTGACCAGTAGTTTTTGAGTTATCCTTAATACTGCAGATTTTTTCCACTTAGTTTATATGGATGATGTGTTAATAATTTCCTGTCACTGTTATTTACACACCAAGTAGTGGTATACGAATTTGTGTGGGGTAGGTACCGCAACTAAAAAGTGAAAAATAAAAACTTTTTTACAAAAAAAAAACAACCGACTTCCAAAAAAAACACTAAAAGACGTGAAAATAACTTTAATTTCGGAAGTCGGTGGCCAAACACGAAAATACAAAACCAAAGGCACCGACTTCCGAAATTAAAGTTATTTTCACGTCTTTTAGTGTTTTTTTTGGAAGTCGGTTGTTTTTTTTTTGTAAAAAAGTTTTTATTAGAGAGTAAACGGTTACGATCGCATCTAAACACCAAATAGCGTTGATCAATAAATTCGTTATCAGATATGTCTAGCGTCAACCAGGTCTCGGTCAAGATAATGACGTCATATGCATGCGACATAATATTTAAATATAGGGTATTCAGTTTAGTCCTGATTCCTCGACAGTTTTGATAATAAATGGATATTTTACTATCATAAGACATTTAAAAAACTGACGGTACATGGAAATAAACCAAGGGCAAAAACATATTAACTATGAGACTCATAAGTATACTTAAAGCAATGCGAGTATACACCACTGTGATGTCATACACAAATGTGAGGGTATAACATACTAAACAAAAAACAAAATAACATACACTTTGAGACCCATAAGTATACTTAAAACAAACCAACGCTGAAAGCTCACACGTAAATAACATTGAAAAGTAGATATAATCGACAAAGTAAATTATAAAAAACCCAAGCAACCATATAAGGATTATCTTCAGGACTTGATTGTAAGACGCACTAACTTTAACATCGTTCATGAAATCTAATAAGGTAAGGAGATAATGTAAATAGTTAATTGTAATATTAAGCAACTTAAGTACACAATTGTTTGCAACAAAACATGACCAATATACATTTATACAGATATAATTGTTACATAGGACAGATACTACTAAGATAAGGAAATATTGAAGATAGTGCAGTGTTATAAGCAAAAAAAGAACACAGCCGTTTGCAAAAAAATATGACAAACAAACATCTGATGAAAGGCATAACTATATAACTAGAAATAGGGACCAATTAGTTCAACCAGGTTTCAGACTGGCTAAAGTAGACTCATCCTTCATGGGGTACTGTTAAAATGTTACAATAAAATACCTCCCCACATACTCCAACTGAATGAAACAAAATTTTAATCTTGTTTATAACGCACACTATGCAGCCAAGCATATTATAAGTTGGGGGATTACATCACTGACAAAGATGTTTGGATCAACGCTGGTCCTGCTCCACAGGGGCGCATAAATTATTGATTAGCATTCGAAAATATTGTTGGAGCTGCTGAACATTGTAAAAAAATCTTTGCATTGTATAAATTCAATCTTTTAACAATGTATAATTGCATAGCACATGTGTGAGCACTGTGTACCTACTATAAAGCCACCATTTACTAGGCTCGACTTTCATTGACTTGAATGTGCCCTGGCGGCTGAGAGTATGTCATGCTCACTCAAATGTCTCGCTGGTGGTGGCGTGTGTTGGATCATTACGTTCCCTTCAAAATGTTTGAGCTGAATGGTGCTGATCCATACGTCATGTTCGTGAACGGGCGCCGTCAGTAGGGACTGGTCATCTCTTGGCTGCCACGGCTTATTTTAATTTAAATTTTTGAATTGTTTTTATCTTTTTTATTACGGATGCTTTAAACGTGCACGTCTTTCTACATCGTTCTCACATTTTTAATTTCGACATGAATGATGTAAACATTTTTTTTGTAACTATGTTGATTTAAAAGTGTCCATGGAGTTTCTTGCCCGTTCTTCTCCTTAGGTACCTACTACGCTTTGGAATGGGCATTATAGCTTCATTTTTCTGACTGACTGACCCTTTGACAATTCAAACGTGCCTGTAATTGGTTTATTTGAAATAAATGCTTTCGAGTTTGAGTTTGACTTGTCATTTATCAAACTAATGAAAATCACAAACTAAAAAAAAACTTTTTTACAAAAAATTAAACCGACGAAAAAAGATACTGAAAAGCAAAAAATAAATCTTTCAGTCTAACTAAGCTCTTAAATTAATGTAAATTACAAATTTTGAGTCGGCGCCAAACAATCACCGCAGATCGATTAACGACGGTCAATCAAGCTGCCATAAGTTTTCATGGCGCCTTGTATGTTTGGCGCCGACTCAAAATTTGTAATTTACATTAATTTAAGAGCTTAGTTAGACTGAAAGATTTATTTTTTGCTTTTCAGTTTCTTTTTTCGTCGGTTTAATTTTTTGTAAAAAAGTTTTTTATTTTTCGCTTTTCAGTTTCCGTTTCAAATAAATGAACTTATTTATTTATTTAGGACTACCAACAATAGCTTACAATACACATGTCTTTAAAAAAAACATGAAATTAAAACTTAGTACAGTGGATTAATTAGGTACTTTAAGGTAAACACCACATTACCCAAATTAAATTATGTTAATTGACAACTTGGGTACATGACAAGTTTTCAAGCAATCTTAATACCGGGGAAAAATATGCTAGATTCAAAAGTCATCATAAAGGTTTCATAACAAATCAGACAAACAGTCAAGAATTTTAGATTTCAGCTTAGGGAATCAAAGTGTAAATCGATTAGATCGCTATTACATAGTAAAACCTTGCAAAACCTAGCATAAAGACAGTTGTATGCTATACCGATTTTCTCTGTGAAGGACAAAGAGTAGTAACAGGTCTACGCGGAATTCATGACGGACGGAGCACGCAAGATATTGAGTGCGAGCAGTGAAGGCTAGTCGATAATTCCTTTATGAAATTTACATACAAACATTGCGTCGTTTAAACATCTTCGTTCTTCTAAAGTGTTGAAGAAATCCAAGCTATTTTTTTTTATAAGAAGATGACCTTTTAGCTATGCCAACAGAAACAGCTAGATGCCAATCAAAGCGTTTTTGAACGTGTTCTAGACGCAAACTATTCGTAGCACAGTGCGGCCGCCACATCATATTACAGTATTCTGCTACATATCAACTACAAAGTGCACTGTCTTATGACAGAAACCCAGCATCTTGGACGCTTTTTTGGGGCTTGTATTTAAACGCCTATCAGAAAAGTGCCTATTTTACTACCAACAAATTCGAGATACCTGCCAGAATGGATAAATGCTCACCAAATTGTGTTTCATAAAGTATTGTAGAAATGAACCTATTTTCCTTTTTATTCTTTGCCATAAAGATTTATAAACGTCTTTTAATTTCTTACCACCTGCTAAGATAGCTCGACGGAGCCCCGCTTAGCGTGGCTCCTATTTCTGTAACCAACCAAACCTCGGGGTGCCCCTGATGTCGACCGGCGTGGGTTAGGGTTAATAAGCAGGTCGACGGAGCCCCGCTCCGCGGGGCTCCTATTTCTGTCTAAAGGGTTTAAAGGAACCTAACCAACCGAACCTCGGGGTGCCCCTGATGTCGACCGTTTATGGTTAGATTTGGTGAGCATTTATCCATTTTGGTAGGCAATAAGAATATAAATACAACACGTACAATTATTCTGATGAGTGTATAATTATTTTGGAACTTGAGGCGTTGTTCTTTAGGCACCTCGGTATAGAGAGGGTTTATTTTATTTGAAGTTAACATATGTTACTTTGGTACTTAGTCTTAGAGTGATATTTTCTAGAACTGTTTGTGGTACGTACTTGTACTAAGGAGTGTTCATATCTTGTATGAGTTTATATTTGAGTGCTAGTTTTTGATGGATGACTTTTGCTACCTGATTGTGTCTATGTGTATAGTCTGTTTTAATATTATTATTATTATTACTTTGCCTTTAATTATAAGATTATTTGTTCCTGTATATTTAACGTAGTAACACTTCATTGAGTTCAAATACATTTCTTTATTTTTGCACCATTCATCATCATCATCAGCCTATATTTGTCCACTACTGGACGTAAGCCTATCCTAGTGAACGCCATTGAGCCCGATCCTTGGCTCTCGTCATCCAATCTCTGCCAGCCGCATTTCGCAAGTCGTCAGTCCACCTGGCCGGCGGGCGCCCCACACTACGTTTGCCTAAACGCGATCTCCACTCTTGAACTTCAACGAGAGATGTGACTAGCCCATTGCAGCTTCAGTCTTCAGCTTAGTCTTTGGGCTACGTCGATTACCTTGGTTCTCTGGTGGATAACGTCGTTTTGGATTTTATCCTTCAGAGAGACTCCAAGCATAGCTCTCTCCATAGCTCGCTGAGTGACTTTAAACTTATGGACCAATCTCACCGTGAGTGTCGACGTTTCTACTCCGTAAATCGTAACCAGTAGGACACACACGTTGAAGACTGTCGTCTTTGGGCACTGCGGTATAGACGAGGAGAAGACCTGATGAAGTTTACCAAATGCTGCCCATCCCAGCTGAATCCTACTATCGGCTTCCCTCTCAAAATTGAGTTGGGCCTATAGTTTTTATGTTGAAATTGTTATCCCATTTATGTATAGTGGGTGACTATACATAAATGGGATAACAATTTCATTTCTTTGCCACTTTCCATTTTATAGGGAATATGCCAGAAGTTAAGGATTTGCTGTTAATAGCTGTAATAAATATTACCTTTATTAATTTATAAGCTTTTGAATGTTTTGAGTATGCTCTCACTGCTAATATTTAGAACTTCCCTCGACTGCCTTCCGTACCCAACATCACACCCTCTATGACAGTCATACTCCAGCTAGGCTTAAAATTCTCATCAAGATGAATGAAATAAGCCCAAACACGATCTAACTGCTGTAAGCTGTCGAGGAGTCCTCTCGACTGTCTTCCGTCTCCATCATCAGATGATCTTCAGGTCTCTTTTTTGTTGAAGCATCATTAGAATTACGTATATGTGCCAAGTTTCAACAGAATCGGTTCACAAGGGAACATTCTGTAGGTGAAAAATCATTTAACCCCTATTTTTCTACCCTTAGGGGTGGATTTCGTTTTTCAATTTTAAATGGGACCAACTTTGGGGTATACTCTTTTCATTAAAAAAAGAATCATCAAAATCGGACTACTCGGTAAAAAGTTATGCGTGGTCATACATAAAAAAAAAAAAAAAAAAAAAAAAAAAATATACGGGTCGACTTGAGAACCTCCTCCTTTTTTTTTCGTCGGTTAAAAATAGAAAATATGTAAGTAGTGATCATTCACAGATATTTTTGACAAAAATATACATACCTCTGCTAAACTTTATAGCAGTTTGTTGGCACACGTAGCTCCTTTTTCAAGCATTTCTAATACTTACACATACAAAAATAACTCAAAACAGAGCAAAACTCAAAACTCTCTAAGTAAATTTAAATAGTGATGGAGATCAAAGGCAAGCTTATAAAAAAAAACAATCCCCATTTTGCAGATATATAATATCTGCAAAGCGTCTAAATCAATTGTTACGGTCATGCTCCACGTCTGTCGTGCGAGCTTCATTTGCCTCCCGCTCTTCCTCCAACTGAAGGCGGCGCTGCTCGACGGCCACAAACTAGCTTGTCACTCGATCAATAGGAGTTAGTGCTCGTCTTCGGCGCGCAAACAGGCGCCGCCGGCGATGACAAGAAGCAGCGGAAGAGTGAGGCGATGGCTCTAGAGGCTCTTGAATAGAAGGAGGAGGGGTGGCAGGTGTGGGCAGATTGGCAGCTCGTCGTAGCGGTAAGCGCCGCGCCGGGGGCGGGAGCTGTTGCCGGCTGGTGGACGGACAACATTGTTATACTAATTCTTCCGGAAGTGGTTGTGATGGAGACGGTAGAGGCGCTATATCTGCAAAACAAATGAATATCTTTGAGGGTTGTCCAATAGGGCACTTTCACTAAGCTAACGAGTAATAAGCCATGCATACCATCTTCATTGATAATATCTACTTGAATTTGTGGTGGTGCAGTGGTAGTGCATGGTCTCTCACCAGATGGTCTCTCGAAAAAATATGAAGACAAAATAAGCTACATAACAATATTATATAAAAATAAGTATTGTTAGATTCCTACTTTACATGCATAGTTTTGTTATTACATGGAACTTAATTTTTAGGTAATTATACAAAATTTTACCACAATGTTAATAATAAAATTTTGGTAAAATCAGACATGTTTATTCTCGTACTAGCAGTGCCCCGTGGTGTCACACACTATCCTGCAGAAACCTTTTTCCTTATTTTTTATATTCGGGTAAAAAAGTAGCCTAAGTGTTAATCTAGGGTATGTGTGACCTACCTTCATACCAAATTTCATCAAAATCTGTTCAGCCATTTTAGCGTGAAGGAGTAACAAACATACACACACCAACAAAATTTTGCATTTATAATATTATTAGTGTGATTAGTAGGTTGTAATTATTATAATCATGACCCCCAGAAGTCCACTGCAAAATAGCTTCTCCAAAGAGTGCTACAACAAATGGTCTTGAGCCACCTACTTTCCATTATTCATCTATTTCTTTGTATACATACATAGTTAAAATTATTTACTCTAACATCAAATCCCTGCTCTTCTATCTCAGTGTCGCTCCACTGCCAATGCACCAATAATCCCAAACACCCTTTCCTCCAAAGCTGTTAGTCTATGCCTGCTATTCGGACCACCACCAGTGCCAGTTGCACGACACCGTATTGTCAAAGCTTTTTTTTTGTCTTTGACTTCCAATCTGGTCACGCTTAAAATTCATAAAGTAATAGTAAAGATATGAATACAAATTATTTTAAAATGGTGATTATAAAATGCTTGAGTACATAAATATAATGTAGAAGTACATACCTTTTTCCATTTGTCCGGAGTCTTATTAACACCACCAACAATAGAATTTCATGTGTTTGCCAAGTCTTGCCACAAACGATCCGACTTAACACGCCCCTGAGCACCAAGCTGAGGTTTGGTAAGGTCACCGTGGCTGAAATATGAAAGAACAAAGTAAGTAAGTAAGTAAGTAAGTAAGTAAATCATTTATTTGCGTAAAACATGGTATACATTGATGTTAATATTATTACAGTAGCTCAACATGTTTCGCTAAGATATAACATAGCATGCAAAAATTTATATTTTAACAAAAGGAATCAACATCTCACATCCATAAAATCTTTTAAACTGTAAAAATTACATTCAATAAGCCACTTGTGTAATTCTATCTTAAACTTTCTCGAGTTCAATATTTTAAAGCGACTTGGTATTTTGTTATAAATACGTACGCACATTGCAAGGCAGTTTTTGTTGTATTTCGCAAGTCTTGGCAAATCACTTAATACCAGTTTATGAGGATCTCGTCTGTTTCTGGGATTTACATCATTTGCTGATTTAAATAAATGTTTGTTGTTAACTACAAATAAACATACCTCATTTATATACAGACATGGTAGAGGTAGCACACCAAACCTCTTGAACATTGGTCTACATGAGTCATCAGGTTTAATACCACTTATTGCTCTGATGCACTTTTTTTGTGCGATAAATGCTCTATTCATATTGGTACCATTACCCCACATTACGAGACCATATCGCAGTATCGACTCAACATAAGCGTAGTATGACATAATTGCTGTTTTTATGTTAGTTACGTTTTTAACTTGCTTCAGTGCGTATACAAATTTATTGATTCGAGTGCTTACATTATCTACATGTTCTTTCCAATTAAAATCTTTGTCTATTATTACGCCTAAAAACCTTGTATGGGTTGCCTCTTCGATTTTATTAATATTAAGTTTTATATTGATTTTATTATTATTTGATTGATTAAATTGAATGTAAACGGATTTATCTAAATTTATTTTTAAATTATTCATGTCAAGCCAAAGCAGTAATTTGTCTATTGTATTATTTATGTCAAACTCATGGTCAGTCTTGTTTTTCTTTTTATCTGATGTCACTATGATTGATATATCGTCGGCAAATAAAATGCATTTATGTTTGGTTATTTTTATGATGTCATTAATATATAAAAGAAACAATATTGGACCAAGCACACTTCCTTGCGGAACGCCACATTTATTTTGCTTATATTCTGATGAGTATGGTATCATATCTCTATTACTGTTAATTTTACTAATAATGACACGTTGCTGTCTATTGCCTAAATAGGATGATATCCATTCAAGTGCAGGTCCTCTAATCCCAATAGTCTCTAGTTTATCCAACAATATGCTGTGCGACACAAAATCGAAGGCTTTTGATAAATCAAAAAAAAGTCCCGTAGTCAGATGATTATTATTAATATTTGCAAGTACTGCCTTCATAAGAGAGTAAATAGCTAATGATGTGGATTTCTTTTTTTGAAATCCATACTGTTCAGTACTTATTATTTGGAATTTATTGCAAAATTCTATTAGCCTTTTAAACATACATTTCTCATAAATTTTTGAAAAAATAGGTATCAATGTAATTGGACGGTAATTACTAATATCACATTTATCTCCTTTTTTAAATAACGGCTTAATAATTGATAATTTTAACCTATCGGGAAATGTTCCTGCTGCAAAAGACATGTTTATTAAATGGGTTAAAATACTAGTCAATTCATTACAGCAAGGTTTTATGATTTTAGTACTAATTTCGTCATAGCCCTCTGATCTAGTGTTGGACAGGGACATTATTTCAAGGCGCACTTCGTTTTCTGACATTGGTTTAAGAAACATTGAGTTGACATATCTATTTAGCCTATAATTTTGAACAGCTGGATCTTGCGGTGACGTTTGCGTCAAATTCACGTAATAATTATTGAATGTAGAAGCTATTTCTACAGGGTCTGTAACTACAATACCATTTAATTTTATTGCATCTATATTATCTTTAGGGGTGGTATTTTTATTTATTTCATTTTTGATGACAGTCCAAGTGGCTTTACATTTGTTATCTTGTGTTTCAATATATTTTATGTTCGCATTCTTTTTTGAGCTGTAAATACATTTTTTAAGCATATAGGAATATTTTTTATATATTAAGTTATTAGAATTATTTTTGTTTTTATAAAATTCATAGCGTAATTTTCGCTTAGTTTTGCAACTTTGTCTAAGACCTTTACTTATCCACTTTTGCGTGTTTTTAGCGGTACTGTTGACCCTGACTCTTACCTTAGGAAAACAGAGATTGTAAAAGAGGCACCACAGATCATGAAAATCATTAAAGGCAGAATTTGAATCTGTGTTTATATATATATCAGACCAGCAAAGACTTTGTAAGCATTCCCGGAATTTTCGGATATTATCTAGGTTGTAATCTCTTTTATAAACGTAGTGTATTGTTGCTTTTTGTGGTACATTTTGAGAAGGAAAGCTAAGCATTTGTGCTGTATCATGATCTGATAGATGTAAAGGTAGTGCGGTTGCAGTAGCATTGGAAATATTGCTCAAAATATGATCAATACAAGCCAATTTACGTGTGGGAACATTTATCAGCATTTTCAAATTATAATTATTGCATAAGTCTTGTAACTGATTTGTAATGTTACCTTTTTTTAGTGTATTTATATTCAAATCACCAGCTATAACTATATTAACTTTAGACTTGTATTTATTTATTAAATCGTGCAAAAGTTTGTGTAATTTTAATAAAAACTGTGTTGGATCAGATTTAGGAGTGCGATAAACACATATAATAACTAATTTACCACACATTAATTCTATTCCACAGGCTTCAAACGTATTTTGAGTGGCGTAGTTTTTAACTATTGACAATTCTTTAAAATTTAGCTCTTTTTTACTAATATACAAGTGTTGAATTGTGAATTTACTCTTGAGTGTGATAAGGCGGCTGCTAAGCCAACGCAACGTTGAGTACCGAAAATATATATTTTCTTCCCAGAAATCAGATTTTGTACTTGCTTGGCAGTGCAAGTTTTAAAACTAGCCGTATTCCGTTTCGGTTCTTCAATGGAAAGTTCGCAGGTATTCTGACTCTGTATCAATAATGTAATACGTTCTGTAAGAGTTAGAATTTCTTTTTCTGCAGTCCTTAATTGCTGTTGCAGGGTTAGGATTTCCTGTTGCAGGCGTAATATATTTACGTGATCAGTAACTTCAACGTTCAATGTGGATGGCGATGGAGAGGATGGCGTAGAATGCACGTAGTGTTGTTGTGACAGGGCTTGCTTCTTTTTCTTGGAGCTTGTACCCGGATATCCGAATAAAGAGGAAGAATGACATAAGGATTTTAAAGTATTATTTTCTGTTCATAACTTTTTTATTTGTTTATGTAGTTCGGTATTTTCTAGCAATATATTTCCCAGTTCATTTTCTGTGCTTTCTAACTGAAGTGTAAGTTGAGCTATTGTATCCTTCATTTCTGAGACTGATACCAAGTCAGTTACAGTTCTGTCAACACTCCTTGATAGTTTATCGGGAGTAGTATATGACTCATCAGGCGATTCACAGTCGGTAAGTATGTGAGAGTCAAATAATTTTGTACTACTTTGAATTGAAGACAGACGTTTCGACGTATCATCGACTAGACCTTTCTTTGTCTTCGATGTTTGTTTTATTGGCGAAGGTGTTTTAATATAATTGTGCTTCTTTCGTATGGTAATATTGGAAGCTCCGTCGGTATTAGAATATTTTTTATTTCTAATACACACCTTACATCTCCATTTTTTTTTCGCTTCTGCATCTTTTAGTCGATAATAATATGTAGGTTCTGGATAACCGTCGCAATCAAACTCATATCTGTTATCACAGGCGGAACACAAAGCTGTACTTTTTATGTTCACATCTTTTTTACATTTATGACATCTTACCAGTGATGCCATCTTGCGGACGGTTATGCTATTATTGCAAACTTACAAGTAGACAGCAACTTTTACTCGCCGGAACCAGGAAAATCAATTCCAAATATTAATATTGGAGACCTCCGAAAAGTATAAGTTAGCACTGAGGTTTGAACTCGCGACCACTCGATCGGGCGGTGCTTGAACGGCAAAAGTAGATAGCGCCTTAAACCTCTGCGCCACTTGAACAGTTAATGATTTTGTCAAATTTATTGACTGCTTGCCGCAAATCAAAGATCACTGGATAGAATAACAATGACTGTACAAAATTGCTTTTGTATATGACCGTTGAGAATTTAAATCACTGTATGAGTCACTTTTTCACTTCGTTTTAATTGTTATTGTTTATTTAACGTTTTTTGAGATGTTGGGATAAAATAACTTTGTGAGGTTTGTTTTTGTTTATTTATTGCTGATTAAGTCACTTTTGTGTTATTGTTTTGGAACACTTGAAGAATTTTAAGTTTTTTAGTCTTACTTTCACAGTTTTTATGTAAAATTTTTAGATAACACTGTCACTTAGTTATTAGTCAATATTTTATAAGTTCAAAAGGTTTTTATTCACTTTTACACACTATTACTATTTTTAGATTTTTTTCTTAACGGAGCACAACGTATGACGCGTCGTCCGAAGGAGCGTCCTAGCACTAACTACCTAGCTAAAGAGCACTTTAGTAAATACTTCATTATAAAATCACGTTCATTCATTCGCCTCAATAGGATGGTTACTCAAGACAATATTGTGTTATGCTAAAGGTATACAATAACGACGTGAACCGTGAACTTTACCTTTCCATGAATTCCACAAGAGTTGCGGATTACTCTCCATTAGTCTTGGTCTTGATTCCATTTCTTAAACAATAATTTCGCAAATAGATTAGGTAGTTTATAAGTTTTTGAATATTTGTAACTGCTTCTAATAGAGGAAAAGTTTATTGAATACTAATTTATTTATTTTACGTAACATGTTTGAAGCACTCTTTGTTTTTATTAGCTATCCAAGTATTTTTACCACTGTCACTTTCAAAACTTTGAATATTCGTGCGATAGCGCGGAATTTGAGTTTGACGTTTGCTAACGAAAGACCATAGACAAAATGTAATTTTTATCGAACAGACGAATCGACTTTTAGACGATAGTCAAACCTAAACCGAAACGTAGTGTACTTATCTGCCAAACGAACTTCGTTATCGTTGAAGCGACAGTGATTGTAGAAATAGAATCGCTCCGACGCGAATCTCATTTGTCTTGGCCCATCTCCGACGCGTAGCATTGACGTGTATCATTTTCGCTAGTGTGGACGCAAAATGATACGCGATCATGTCACACGCCGTAGCTTGATACACTCCTATCCATAGGTAACCGCGTATCCTGATACGTTTCGCATCGGATACGTACACGTATGATACAAGTGTGGACCCAGCTTTGTTTCATTAAATGATTAATTTCTTGCTAATTATTGGCGTAGGTACAGTGTTAAAACGAAGCAGTATTATAATTAATATGGGTAAGTAACTAATTTAAGTTTATAATGCTTTAGTTAATTATGATTTTTGTTCCAACATACGAGGGCGGGTCAATAAGTCCGTGACTTTTGGAATAAAACACAGATTTTTTGATAAAAAAATAATTTTATTTTTCAACGTAGTCTCCCTTGAGCTCTATACACTTTGTCCAACGCTTCTCCAACTTTTTTATCCCTTCCAAAAAAAAATGATTTGTCGAGGTCCTCAAAATAGGCCTTTGTTTGCGAGATGACTTCATCATTGGAGTCAAATCTTTTTCCACCAAGCCATTTCTTCAGGTTTGGGAACAAGAAGTAGTCGCTCGGAGCCAAATCTGGAGAATAGGGCGGATGAGGGAGCAATTCATAGCCCAATTCATGGATTTTTGCCATGGCAACTGCACATGTGTGCACCCTTGCATTGTCTTGGTGGAAAAGAACTTTTTTCTTGGCCAAATGAGGTCGGTTTTTTTTCAAATCGTCATTGAATCGGTCCAATAAGTTGGCATAATATTCCCCATTGATTGTTCTTCCCTTTTGAAGGTAGTCAATGTGGATTATCCCGCGTGCATCCCAAAAAACAGTCGCCATAACTTTATTGGCTGACAAACCCACCTTGGTCTTCTTCGGCGCCGATTCACCCTTAGAAACCCACTGTTTTGACTGTTGTTTGGTCTCTGGTGTGTTGTGATGGATCCATGTTTCGTCCACGGTTACAAAACGGCGCAAAAACTCCTCCATATTGCGATTAAACAACGCCAAACCTTCCTGTGAAGTTGTTACACGATTGCGTTTGTGGTCGACTGTGAGCAAACGCGGCACCCATCTTGCGGAAAGCTTTCTCATGCCCAAGTGATCATTCAAAATTGAAACCACTGAGCCATGCGAGATCCCTACGGCTTCCACAATCTCTCGCACTTTCAATCTTCGGTCGGCCAACACCATATCGTGAATTTTTTTCGATTGTTTCGGGTGTAGAGACCTCAACTGGGCGTCCAGGACGTTCGGCATCTTCAGTGCTTGTACGGCCACAACGAAATTCAGTAAACCACTTTTTTACCATTGAAATCGATGGTGCAGAGTCCCCATAGTATTTATCAAGCTTAGCCTTGGTCTCGGTAATGGTTTTTTTTCGCAAGAAATAATGCTTAATAAGCACACGAAATTCACTTTTTTCCATTTTCTCCTCAAATTAGTGAGTATTCTGATAAAAATAGCTGTCAAACACAAACTAACTGACGCAGCAAGTTTAAATTTTGACAGGAGTCAACTGACAGATGCCTGTTGACAGGAGCAGTGTTGCTGTTTCAGTAAAGAGGTCAGAAATTCAAAAAGTCACGGACTTATTGACCCGCCCTCGTATCTTACCATTTTATAAGTTTTCTTTAATCAACTTCAAGCAGGTTTTATTACCCAGAAAGTAAAACAATGATGTATTCGTTATTGACGTAAAGCCCCTTCATCTGTCCGTTGATAAGTACGTTTCATAATCATAATTCCCCTGCCCTTGTCCCAATTTATTTGGGGTCAAATTAATATGTTTTCGTCCATACTTTTTGTTTTAGTTGCCATCTCGGGAGTCACTACCTTTCTAGCCATATCATCTTTCACACAGTCCATTCATAGTGTCTTTGGTGTTCCCCTACTCTTATAGCCATTGACTTTCATACTCAATACTTCGTTGGTGCGTTTATACCACGGAACAGAAAAAACAGTGAAAGTGCAATGCAACAAACTCTTTGCGTTTGTTGCATTGCACTCACTTTGCAAATCGGTTCTTCAAAACATGGCGTTAAACTCCCAAGGTGTACAGAAATATAAAAAAATACTTTTGAATGAAGACGAGTGGAAGAAATTTGAAAACATAAAGGTATTACTAAAACCAATCGTAGATTGGATAACAAAGTTGGAAGGAGATTACTGTTCTATCCATTTGATACATACGGCATTCGGCGAATTAAAAGAACTGCTAGAGAAGCCTACCGTCACTGAAATTTTAGGCGAAGAAGCACACAATAATGTAAAACAGAAATTCAGCGATAGAAAAGCTACAGCGCATATGCCAATGCACTATGCTGCAGTATTATTAAACCCGCAAAATCGTGGTACAACAATGACATCAACTGAAAACATAGACGGTTTGTTCTAAACTTGGCTGAAAGACACAGTTCACACAATATTTCAGTTCAACAACTGTTCGAAGAAGTGTCTGAATATAAATGTGGCACTGGTTTGTGGAGCAAACAATTTATTTGGGAAATCGCTAAAAAAGTCAAGCCAGTTGCGTGGTGGCAAACATTATATCCTAAAACAGAATTAGGAGTAATTGCCCTGAAAATTTTGACTGCTCCAGCAACTTCTGCTTCTGTGGAACGCTCTTTTTCCACATTTTGAAATATACATTCAAAAAAACGTAATAAATTCAATACCGAAAGAGCAGGCAAAATTTGCCTGATTGCTCACAATTGGAAAATCATAAATAAAGAAAAATCAATAAAATAAAAGTTCGAAGAACCACAACCAAGTACATCTGCCACAAGAGAAATAAAAGAGCCTACACTCAATTTAGAATCAGAAGAGAGCACATCTGAAGAAGAGGCAGACGATGAGACAGTAATCTTGACGCAAACAGATCATATCAACTTAGAAGACATGGATCAACTGTTGTTAATGAACGAATAGTACAAGTAATTTTATTTCAAGAATTCTTGGGATTGTGATTGTTATTTTGTTTTTAATTATTTACACCGTATACCTCTCTTATGTTTTTATTTTATTAAAGCTGATTATTTGTAACTCATAAAGTTTATTTTAATACAGAAATCCTAATTTAACATTTATACCAAACGAAATTTAAGAGAATTTATGAGAATTTTCTCGGAAATATTCTCGAGAATGTTCTCGCTCAGGAGAATTTACTGACAATTTAAGTTGTAGAGTAGTTTATTTTAACGTAAATTTCGTAAAACGTTAAAATGCACTCAAAACTATTACTCTAAAAATAGACCGATTCAATACAGTCATACAATTTTTAAATTCTCGTAAATTCCCTTCCATATGAATATTCTCGGGAATTTATCATCACTATAGCCAATATGCTAATTACGGTATTAGCTAATCCTGCACAATCCTTACCTGACCACGTTGCCAACAAACTGTAATCAATTGTAAATTATATAAATAATGTTCCATCCCCTGACATGCCTTCACTGGAACGTATTATTAGGAGTATTACTCCCAGCAAACCTGACCTACTCTTTCTTATTAACAAATTCAAACCATCGATCTGTAGCATCGCTGAGACATGGCTTTGGTCTGATAGTAATTTCAGAATCTTAGCTTCAGTGATCTTCGCCATGACAGATCAGATGGATATGGAGGATGTGCTTTGCTCATTAATAACAAAGTACCATTCTCCCCCATTCATCTAACCTTTGTTGGTGACAACATCAATGTTGTTGCTGTTAAGACTGAGGATATAAATATATTTAATTTCTATATTGCTCACCCACAAATGGAAGATCTACAATAAAAAGTTTGCTGAGTAATGCGCAAGGTCCATTACTTATTATGGGCGATTTTAATGGCCATCATTATAGATGGGGATCAGAAACCTGCGATAACTTTGGTGTAGGCCTTGTGGATATATTGGAAGAGCTTAACTATGTGTGATCAATGATGGCAGTGCCATACGTAGGTCTGCGCCAGGGCAGAATAACAGCTGTGTTGATCTAACATTCTGCTCATCTAATATAGCCAGCCTTTTTAATTGGAGTCGCTTGAATATAACTTGTGGGAGTGATCACTATCTCATCATGGTTGAAATCCCTTCTAAGACTATCCCTGACAAAATTTCTCCTCCTTTGTTAAAATACCAACTAAACTCAGTGTATTGGGACCTTTATTCAAAAGTTCTAGACTTACGTGTCTCATCCCTTCCATCCATTAATCCAGAGTCTTCTAAGGAATGCTTTTCCTCATTTTCTAACATAATATCCTCTACAGCAGAGGATTGCTTCCCTCCAAAAAAACCTCCAACGGGGAAAATCCCGGCCCCGCCATGGTGGGATAGGGACTGCTCTGCCGTGATCAGGGCCAGGAATGAGGCCGAAATGAATTTCAACTCCGACATGAACCTGGATAACATCATTGCCTTTAAACATATCTTGGCTAAGTCCAAGAAATTGGTCAAGAATAAGAAGAGAGAAGGTTGGCGGAAGTACTGCGGCTCGCTGAGGCCATCCACTCACATTGCTACATTGACGTGTAAAAGTGTTTGTACAAACCTACTTACAGAAATAAAATCATTTATCATTTACTCCAGCGTCTGCAGTGTGGCGTAAACTGAAGTCGTTCAGGAATAGTTTGACGCCCCTGGTCGAGAACATACTATCTGCGGAACTGGGTAACCAGTTTCTTTCTAAGCTAGCCCCAGTCTATGTTACTGGTATGGATGAGTGCGCCACTACGGGCTCTCATCTGGCATCAGATGACCCACTGGATGGGCCATTTACTCTACAGGAATTTAAATCGGTCCTCGCCCATGTAAAGGATTCTGCTCCAGGAGTGGATGGATTCCCCTACTCCTTCATTACCGAAGCGGGTGATAAGACCCATCAATATTATCTGGACTTAGTCAACTATTGTTTTTCTTCCGGTTATATTCCTCCTGATTGGAAGGTTCAAGTCGTCATCCCTATATTAAAACACGGTAAAGATCCTAGTGATCTTACAGGCCAATTGCTCTATCGTCCATACTTAGTAAGTTTTTAGAGCATTTGATTAAAACCCGTCTAGAATGGTTCGTAGAAAGCAGGAAACTACTCCCAACGACTCAATTCGGCTTCAGGAAAGGTCTGGGTACAGCTGATAGTGTGGGTACCCTCACATCAGCGATCCGTCTGGCTCTTAGCAGGAATGAGTCTGTGGTAGCCGTTTTGCTAGACGTTTCAGCTGCCTATGATTGTGTCCTCCTCCCAGTTCTCAGGCAGAAGATGCAAGACCTGAGAATCCCGGCTAGGATTCGTCAAATCATATGCAGCATTTTTCAGACCGTAGCGTTATACTCAGGATTCCCGGAGGAAACTCTGAGCCGAGATCGGTTTGGAGAGGTCTACCTCAGGGATCCGTGCTTAGTCCCCCTTTATATAATATATATACTTCTGATTTTCCTTCTTGTTTAAATTTTAACTGTAATATTCGTCAGTATGCTGACGATATTGCATTATTGGTCTGTGGCACTTCCATACAAGATGCCGCTCAGTCCATTAATATATCTTTGTCCTCGTTAAACCAATGACTTCTAGGTCACGGGTTATCTTTAAGTGCTCCAAAAAGTTCAGCAGTTATCTTCACTCGCAAACGTCGTATCCCCCAAGTCGACATTCATATTGATGGCCATACTATCCCAATCGAGGAGAAGGCCAGGTTCCTGGGGGTTACTCTGGATTCCAAATTGTCGGGAGTGGATCATATTAATAATACGGTTAAAAAATGTGAGCGCTCGGTCTCGGTCCTTAAAGCTTTGGCAGGTGTCTGGTGGGGTGCTCACCCATACACCTTAAAACTCGTCTACAATGCGCTGGTCAGAAGCGTGCTGGATTATTGCAGTTACTTAATTGAGCCATGTAACAAGGAAGCTCTGCGTAGACTAGACTCTGTCCAGGCCAAATGTCTGAGGATCGTAATTGGTGCCATGAAATCCTCCTCCATAAATGCTCTCCAGGTAGAATGTGCAGAACCTCCTCTTACCCTTCCTAGGCAGTAGTTAGCGGATCGTTTCTTGCCAAAAGTTTTCTCCCTTTCGTCCCATCCTTTACTCCCAATTTTGGAAAAAAACTACCTCTCTCTTAACGCGTCTTCCTACTGGAATAATAAATCTATTCCATTGATGAATAGGTACAGAAAGCTTAAACTCCTCTTCTCACCTGTTTGTCAATACCCTTCTCTTCCGGTCTTTTCTTCAGCTTATGAGGCGCTCCATTTCAGGCCAAAGGTCGTTTTGGGACTTGGTATCTCCAAAAATTCCCAGGACATCAAAGGCGACTTCGATCGGGCCATTAAAAGATACTGGAAGGGTTGGAATCTGTTTTATACGGACGCATCCAAATTGTCTTCAACAGGATGTACAGGTGTTTCAACATATTTTCAAAATTCATAAATTGCTCTTTTATTTCAATGGCCACCACATGCCTCAGTATTTTCAGGGGAATGCATCGGTATCTTAGAAGCCATCAATTTCATTTTAGCTCATAATATTAATAATTCAGTTATTTTCTCAGATTCTTGCAGCTCGCGCTTCAGTAGCATTCAAGCTTTAGCTCAAAACCAACTTATATCTAAAATTCACAGCAAAATTATTTTTGATATTCTTAATTTACTATTCACTTGTTCAAACAACGGTATAAACATTGAAATAGCTTGGGTTCCCAGTCACTCGGGTATAGGTGGCAATGAGTGCGCCGACTCACTGGCTAAATTTGCTACATCTAACTCGGTTGAACGGTAGCACTACATGGTGCAAAGTTACGACTTACGAACTGACACCAAACATAAGCTATACAACTCGTGGTCAGCAGTGTGGCAAGTAAGTTTGAAACTCAAGGGAGCGTACTACGCCAGCATTCAAGCCGACATCCAGCGGAAACCTTGGTTTTTTAAATGTCCGAAATTGTCCAGAAGAACTGTTGCAACCTTGTGTAGACTGAAACTTGGTTACTGTTGCAGTCCAGTATTTCTAAATAAGATCCGTGTTCGTGACAGCTCCTTATGCGAATGCGGTCTTGATGATGGAACTCTGGACCATATATATTTCTCATGTCCTTCGACTTTCCAATCCTTTGACTTGTATCATAAGCTTTCCGAAATAAAAATCCCCCTTCCTACTAACTTCCATTCCGTTTTGACTACCTTTTCTCCTAAATTAATCCAAATTTTATCAATATTTTTAAAAGAAAATGATATCAAAATGTAGTTCGGTGTGGGATAATAATAACTTTTATTATATAATTTGTGGTGTTTTAAAATGTATTTACTTATAATTATAAATTCCAAAAAAAAAAAAACTTTGTTAATTAACAAAAAACTGTGTTGTCGTTTCAGCTACTAACATTTAACTACCACAAAGAGCATAAATAGTTCGACGGCTCGCCTCGTTGCTCTGCCGCCACTACATGACGCTGGCAGAATAGTCGACATCGGCTCAGTTGCCAAAGAGGAAAAAAAATGCATTATAATGTTTTGTAGGTACACATCGAATAAATATCAAGAAAAATGAGGATTTTACTGTACGGCAACGTTACGTGCCCCGCCCACTGCCACTAAGTTTGGCAATTTAGAGATAATTAGAGGTACTTGCTAGTTAAAAACTTATCAAATTATTTGTTTTTGCAGAGCGTGTCGTTCAACAAAGACTGCCGAGTTAGACCGAGCGTTGCCGAGTCCAAATCACGAACACTCCAGGATATCAGCATGCCCAGCCAAGATATCTTGGAAACAGAAGGTTAGGTTCCAAGGTATACTACCCTATCAGGTCTTCAACCCAACAGGAACACAGCTTGAAACTTGGTGCAGTTAAATAACTGAAATTATTTTCTTTTGTTTTTTTTCAGGGTTATAATTTAGGTGATAGCGTACAGCTTTACAAGGATCTTTTGGCGCGTGGTCAAAATTGGAACTAACACCGCCGCCGCGTCTTCTCAATATATTTTAATAGACGATTTTGACAAAATAATGTCTAACAACAGCGCCCCCGTATCAACGTCATTCGAGCGTCAAAAGATCCTTGTGGCGCTGTACAAAGGCAATGCTTTTCATTAACTAAAAAAAAAAAACAATGTGATGTTGTAAAAACATTTTTTTTTTCTAATTTAAGAAGAAATTTATTAGGAATTTATTTTTAAATCACACAAATAGTTCAAACTTCAAGCTTAAACACAGGTAAACCCAGTTGCAAAAACGCGCCTCTAAACGTCAGGGCTGCCATAACTCTGATTGGCCGCAAATTGAATCGTATTAATTATTTTAATTACAAACCAATCAGACGCCACCTCACCACGCGAGTTTGAAAGTTTGACACCATTTCAAACCTCACTTCAAAGCAGTGGTGCCAAGTCTGAAATCTAGCAGATGGTAGAATTCTTCTGAAAATACGGTAGATTTTCCGAAATTATATTGTAATTTATTTACTAGTACCTTGTTTATTTAGTAGTAAGATGGGTCAGAGTAAAAAAAAACTCATATTTTTAATCAGAATCAGACGGTATAATGTTTCAATATTTGTATACATATCAATATTATGTTTTTAAATGAGAGCGTTAGTATACAGTTTTTTTTCGGGTCGCTATAATGCCTGCTGCAATGCACACGAGCCCCTTATAAACGTTCCCAAAAAGAAGAGCGTATGATGATATCTCTTTTCTAATCTCTTTTCTACTAGTGTGTTTATACGGTGCAAGAAAGTGACAAATGCTGTCGTTGTCCTGCTCGAAACATGAAGTTTATTTTTATTTTTTATTGGTTCTTAAGCATGCCAGACATGCGCAGGAGGCATAAAACAGTGTTGATGTCAGAATAAAATGAAAATATCCTAACCTAAAAGAAAAACAAGATTGAGTAGATATAAATATTTTTTTATACTATTGCATGCCGTAAGGTGTGCTGGAAGTTGGAACTGCTTTTACAATGTTTACATCTTATTTTGTACCCACATTAATTGCAAAATAAATTATTTCTGGTTTCTGAAAGATTTAAATAAGTACGATTATTGGGTATTACAATATTGTACGGTTTTTTTGCTACCATAATTAAAATCCTACTGTAGGTGGTAGACTTTTTACCGTAATTACGGTGCAGTTGGCAACACTGTCAGCAAGGAGTAAAAATTAAAATAATCTATAACTTCCGCTCTCACTTTTTTCGCCATGACGGGCTGACGAGCACGATGCCGTGCGGCCATGCGCGGGCGCGCCATGAGTACTACCTAACTACCTTCTTATTTAGGGATAGGTATTTTGTAATTTTTATATCACCATTAAATGGTATTTTTATACTGGAGAAGTTTGAATCAATACTCGCATATCCCAATGATGAAATAGGAGTAAGTAAACGACTAAACTTATTGGCCCTTCTGAGCCGGATGAAAACGCGCATTTTATGTACGTACGGCCCGATCTTCGGCCAGACATCCTGATTCCACTTCACGTGCTCCATTTCCACTGTGTAATACCAGGGTAATAACTGATTCCAGCTGCAGTTTGCTGTTGGCGTGCTCAACTCTGCCGCGATCGCGAAGTACCTTCACCTGTACCTGCTTAACGGTAACGGTGCCACCGGCGCCACATTCACCTCCAACAACTGGAAACCGTGAGTACACCATGTTCTTATGTAGGTATCTGCCAAAATGTAAATAAATATCTACTAAAAAAACCGGCCACGTGCGCGTCGGAACACGCATAATGACGGATTTCGTAGTTGAGATAAATTTATCCCGAGAACAAAACATGAACATAGTCGAAAAACATGTTCTCCCATACACTCCAACTGCAAAATCTGTAAGCTTGCACATATAATATTGTGAGCTTGTGAGATTTAAGTACCTACCATGTTATTTTAAGTGTACTTACTTAGAGACTTATCAAGGTTCTTGTGTAATCCTTAAGTAAGAACTATTTGCCATTTGCTGTATTTTGTTCCAAATGTTAGACTCAGTAGTTTCGGAGAATTGGTCCATTTTCATTTGATTTTTTACTTAAGTAAATAGCTTTAATTACAAAAATTAGACACCTTCACAATAAGCCCTTTCCTTTGATGTGTCACATGGTAGTTGGTACAGATTGCAAAACTCAAAAAAAAAAAAAAGTCCCATAAAGTGATCCACATATTCAAATATGTATTATTTACTTGTGTGTATGTGACACATCCGTGTTTGTTTCACAGAAATTCATATGTATAGCAAATTTCAACTTACCGGTCTGTAAGATTCAGAACAAGTTGGATGTGAGAGACGGACTGACACAAAAGTTATCCTGTAAGGGTTCCATGTTTTCCTTTGGACGTACGTAACCCTAAAAATGTGGCATAGGAAAAGGTCTACTTTCAAAGTTTGTTAATTATTTGTCTACTCCAGGTGAAAGTTATAAAAATTGCATTGAACTTAAGTTGGGAATACAAGGAGCTACTAGCTTTTTTTAACAAATTTAAAGCAATTCAAAATAATCTATTTCCCTTTAAATATTTAATATTAAACATATTGCTGAATATCTGCAAGAATGATAGAGGTAATCATTCATATTATAAAACAAAGTCCCCAGCCCTGTTTGTCTGAATGTGATACTCAAAAATGACTGAATGGATTTTACCATTTAACGAGGTGATTCATGAGGAAGGCTTAGGTGTATAATTCATTACGTATGATTTTGTCAGTAAAACAAATAATCACAAGGATAGCATCTAACCTCAAAGAACAGTTAGCACAAAGAGAATGGTTGGAAATAGTTGTTACACAGTGCAATGCCTAGCTGAATATATATTAAAGCAGAGCCAAGGTACTGACTGCTCTTACTCCAACAATTCTAACAAATGTAGTCACTGAGCCAAGTCAATAAATTTATTTCTAACCCACCTTTGGTGGCTCATATGAGCAATGGCTAGAGTTTAGGGACACATTCATTTCTCTAGTGAAACAGCCACTGGTTTAGTACAACCACATTTCACCTTTTATATTTGCCTTCAACCGGGCACTAATCCAGACACCGGGCTGCTACTGAGACTCTGAGAGATTCCTATAATACTTTGCCCGACCTTGGAATTGAACCCAGGCGGCATGTCCGCCTGGGTTCAATTCCAAGGTAGCAGTAGCATCTGCAACCACTACACCAATGCAGTCTCCACTAATACGTAGTGCTACTTAAAACTTAGATATTATTTTTTGTTCAGAAGTAATTAAATTTGTTTATTTTGCAGTTGCCTGGTAGAAACCAAGACGGTTGGCAAGTGCTTTGATGAACGCGTCATGTTCAGTTCGGAGATGGTCGAAGCAAAATAAATGACTGTCAAGAAAGATGGTCTTCACAGCTGACAATGGACAACTAAGTAAGTAACTATAATCACACATACACATACTCACAATTACACACTACACAGAACTGCTAATTACTTTATAAGTCATTATTTCTCTTTGTTCTTAATTTTAATTTGTATAAAGTCTCAATATTGTTAATTACAGTCCATTAAGGGAAGGAGCGAGACAACCCCAACACATGTATTATTAATTACTTACTGGGGCTGTTTCATTCACATTTGTAAATGTAACCATTTGAGACACAATAAATATATATTATAGTAGTAGTAGTTATTAGTTTATATTTAAATTAGAAAATTATTTTAGATTTTATGTATCTTGTTTTCTCTTCTACTCTTACACACGTTGTCTTCATCTCTTTAATATACTCTCCTATCGCAGGTATGCTGGAAGAGATTTCTTTAGAAATAAGCATCACCTTTATACCTATTTTTCTGTTCCTTTTTTCTTGTCTGTTTATATATGTGTGTACATAAATGGTTAAATAAATAAATAATTTTATTTTAAGTTTAATTACTCGTAGGTACACTAGCAACTCGCTCCTGCTTCATACTATTTTTGGGACTTGCCAAAACATCCAGATTTCTTTATTAAATATATGTAAGTTTTTACCTGTTTTGTATTATATTATAAACCTTCTGGAATTAATTCTCAAAATGATGGTAAAATCTTCATCAAAATCTGCTGCTTAGTTTAGAAGAACAATGTGCTCACGCAGAACGACACAAAGTGACTTATATGTATGTATTATAGATAGATTTGTAGATGTACCTACCCTTCATGAAGATAGCTTTAATGGAGGGCTAAATGCTCATCGGGCGCTCCCTGAACAGTCGACTAGCGATCACTTGGATTGACCTAATATTGTTATCACAATGTCAGCTTTTCTTAGAATCTTTGCCTAAAATAAATTTCTTAAAAGGTGACCACTGAAAATCAGCACTGTGCTGTCGGTCCCCCATAGCACAGCATCATGCCGAATGGAAGCCTTCTTGTCACAGTCACGGCGTGCAGCTGCCGACTATTTCTGTTCTGTTCTTGTAGATCTATTTTGTTTATTTTTCTTTGTTCAGTATTCGAGTTAACTTATATATTTGTATGCATTTGTTTCATTGACAAATAAACTAGTTTTGTCTTTCTTTCTGATGTTTGCTCTTCAATTACGATTCATAAAATTGTAACTACATCACGCCCGTATTGCTAAGTGGTTAGTGAATGTAAGGGCCCTGCTATGTTATAAAGCCTAAAATTCGGAATCATACCACAGGGAATTTTGATTGCAGCCGAAATAGGGTAACTGCTGACCAAAGTCTCTCACAACAACTGGTCTGGCGATGCTTATTTTTCTGCTGTTTTCTGAGTTTTTTAGGCAGAGGTGCATATAGATGCACAGTACATCCACATTTCACAAGTTATGTTTAAGCCCCTTGTAATAGGTGGCGAGCCTATTGCCATCAAGCGGGCACAAATCCAGACTGCGGGCTGCTACTGAGATATCCCTAATGGGCAAACCCAATACTTAATACTTTGCCCGACATGGGAATTGAACCCAGGACCTCATGCTTAGCATTAGCTTTTGCGACCAGTACAAACAAGGTGGTTTCTTGTTATACTCGTGTATATACATACATATATATATATATATTAAATGTTGCGAACTAGGAGTTTCTCCTGTATTCTGAGTGCGTTTACAAACATTTAAACTCACATACACAAACAGCCAGACCCGGAACAACTACTTGTAGATCATACAAATATTTGTTCCGTGCGGCAATCGAACCCGCGACATGCAAAGCAGCAGTCAATCTCTTAACCATTGTGCCAACCGATATAAAATAAACATTCTCTTTTCTGAATTTCAGGAACCTCATACTTCTGTCTCCAGTATCGATTGCTGTCGAGCTCATTATCATCAGCTGCCTCCGATGCTGGCTTCGAGTAAGCTGCCAACAGATGGCAGCACTGTCAAGGGAAGTCTTATTAGACTAATACAAACTTATCTGACTCGGTAGCTAAATCTGGAACTAACGAAATCACTGAACATTGACAAGGTCTTTACGTTTTTGTTCTCTAACACCAGTGTCATGACCGCGCCAGATGTGCTTGGGGTTATGTAGGTATTGTGCTAAAAGGTTTTTTTGGGGCGTGGCCAAAATGGGAATTAACTCCGCCATCTTGTTTTCTCGGTACAATTCCACAAAATGTTTAACAGCAGCGCCACCCTGTCAATGTCATTCGTGCGCCTTATGATCCTTGTAGCAGTGTACTTAATGTGCCATATTGAAAGTAACCTAATGGCTATGTTCTTTAGAACCAGATTCAAATATTTCTTTATTGTATATTATCTTTTCTTTTTATATTTTGTGTCACAACCAGAGCGTATTTTTAAACGACTGCCCAAAAAAGTAGTGTTATGTGTTCACTTTTCAGGGTTCAGTGTGTGTTTCTTTATTCCACCATAACTCCTGAACGCCACCGAATATAACTATTTGTGACTTTTCGTTTATTTAGTATTTTTGAGCGGCTGTTTTATATTTTCAATTGTTTTGTTGCGTTGCAATGTAAACCAGCCAAGTGCGAGTTAAACTTGTGCATTATGGATTCGGTACAACCTGTGAAATAACTGGTTTTATTATTTCTTGTTTAATACCTACTAACTGGAATAAGACAAATTTATACACTAGTGTTTACTTATTAAGGCGAGAACAATAAATTTTGAAAAATGCGTTCCTATCGAGATAAAAGAAGACATTTTTTTTGCGTTATTTTCAGGATATAGGTGATAATATCTGTTATGGCAAGCGAAGTTGCTACAAGTGCCGACCCCTTTTGTCGGCAAGTGTCTTCCGTAAGCTGCACACTTTACCATGATAGATAGCGGTGCGGTGACGCGAAACGCGGTGGCGCAGAGGTGCGCACGGTAGCGGGCGCGCGGGCGGGCGGCCCTGTGGCGTGCGCATGTGGTGCGCGGCCTGCAGTCGTGGCAGGCCGCGGGACCTGTGTCGGCACCGGGCGGAACGCTGCGGGGCGGATGGGCACACCCCCCATCGCGCGCATGCCGCGAGGACGTCACTCGGTCCGCCCTCCTTTGCTTTTCTTCGTCCTCTCCTCCAACGCCGGGCGGTGCTCGTGGGTCCCGGCATCGCGGCCAAGAGAGCCGCGCTTGCCGGGTTCCGACATCCTAAATGACCGCTGCGGTAATTTCTCACTGAGCACCACGGGGGACTCCCTGTGTTAGCGTGTTCGCACAAGTGACGGCTCGGAACTCGTGCAAACACAGAGAAAACCGTCACTGTCAATCGTTGACATCGAAATGGTGAATTCAGACGACTCCGATGCGGCCAAGGATAACCCCGTCGTCCCAGCCATCCTGTCGCCCGATGCGGCTCACTCTATTTCCTCTGAGGACCACACAGTAGTCCCAAGGCAAGAGGAAGCGCACCGCCAGCGCCGCCGCCCGTAAGGCCAAGTTCGCCGCTAAAAAGCTGGCCCTTACCCCCGCTATGGCCCCCGCGGCCACCAGCCGCCCCATCTCCCCCAAACCAGGCATTCAGCCGACCCCCCCTGCAGCACCCATGCCACCGACCCCGCCCCCTTATACATACACGATAAGGACCTTTGGACCACATATCCAAAGCCTGCGCCGTCGAGCGCAGCTGTAGGGCGGGCGTGGACGTAAACCCACGCTCGCCCTACAGCGGAGGGAATTAAAGTCTTAAGTACTACTCCAGCGGACTTCTGTTCTCATACTAAGCTCCTGAAGGAGCGTAAGGTGGCCTTCCATATCGTGCCCTCAGTGAAGACCGCCAATTCAGATGGGTAATAAAACGCGTACTTATAGATTTGAAAATAGTCGAAATGTCTGAGCATATTAAAGCCCAGAATTTCCGACTCTTAGAAGTGCACCGCATGCACCGCGGTCGTAATGGTGCCCCGTACGACATGATCATTGTCGTACTGGAAAATACCGAGGCCGGCAAGGCATCAAATTATCATGACATCAAATCGATTTGCAAGCTAACAGGCTTCAAGGTTGAAAAACCTTTTAAAAACCGACTTCCCGGGCAGTGCCACAACTGCCAACACTACGGGCATGCCCAGCGAAACTGCTTCGCGCGAGCCAGGCGCGTAAAGTGCCTAGGTGACCACGTGACAGTGGACTGTGCACGCCCCAAGGTCTTGGCATTGTGTACTGAGCCCCCAAGCTGCGTCCTATGCGGCGAATCCGGGCACCCCGCGAGCTACAGCGGGTGCCCCAGCAGCGCTCCAAACTTCCCCAGGGCAATACACTCCCTGAACAACCAAGACTGCAGAGACCCTCGCTGTGGAATCTTCTAAACCACGTGCAAGCGTTCCCGGCACTAAAGCCCACTCAGGCAGCCCCAGAAGCTATACCTCAGCTAATGGCTCACCTCGTCCCACCCCCAATGGGTATGTTTGCGACTCGGCAAACTACCCCCCTCCGCGCCCCGGCGCCCCCCAACAAGCAGGCTTCTAAGCCAGCCCAAGTAACCCCCAGTGCCTCCGCGCCAACATTCGCGCCCCCACCGGGTCCTTACAGTCCTAGTACATTCGACGTACTAGCGCGCTTCTTTAACCCCAACATCATTGCCCGAAGCAATGACTTACACGCCAAGCTCATCGCAGCTAAAGGCAATCTTCAGGCCAATATGGCCCTTATGTCGGAATACGCGGACTTGTCCGCTTTTTACATTAATTTCACCCCGTAATGGATACACAAAACTCAAGTAGCAGAGTCAAGCCTCGATCCCTAAAAATAGGTTATTTCAACGCTAATAGCATCACCGAGAACCTAAAGTTGCCAATTACTGCCTAATTCGCAACGATATGCCCGGTCGACACGAGTGTGGCACCCTCGTATATTACAAAAACTCCCTCCCTCTATTGCATGCCCATCGACACCCCCCCACTTTCGCATATAGAGGCAATAATCTGTCGACCAGGTATGACCGGCCATCCATCCATCACTATAATACCGGCATACATTCCATCACACCCCGACACATAAATCCGATTGATTCTGATATCAACACACACAACATAATGATCTAAATGCCAAAAGCCCTATTTGGAACTCTCGTATAGCCAACCCAAGAGGAACTGAGCTTCCTCGCTTATCAACCAAATACAACTTCGATGTCAACGCACCGATGACGTTCACTCACATCCCCGATAACGTAAATCACAACCTCGATATTCTCGACCTAGCGCTACTAAAGAATATAAACTTACGTTTACGATCAGTAGATCCCCTGCCAGAATTACAGAGCTGTCCATGTTCATTAGTGTGTTGATATTAGAATCAATCGGGTTTATGGTTGGGTGTGATGGGGGAATGTATGCCGATATTACAGTGATGGATGGATGGCCGGTCATACCTGGCCATGCAATAGTGGGAGTTTTAGTAATAGATGAGAGGTCCACCCCGTTGTCTACCAGTCCTATCGTTGCGAATTAGGCGGTAATTGGCAACTTTAGGCGCTCGATGAGACGGTTTGAGGAAGGTTTCTTGGATTAAGGATATGTCAAGTTGATGGTCGCGAAGGAAAGTCGCAATGTCATCTCGTTGATCTGTGATATCATTAGCGTTAGAATAACCGATATTTAGGGATCGGGGCTTGAGTCTGCTACTTGTATTTTGTGAATACATAATGGTGTGAAGTTAATGTAGAAGGCGGACAAGTCGGCGTTTTCCGACATAAGGGCCATCAATATGGCCAATACCTGAAGGTTTTTAGCGGCGGATAGAATTCATTTGGAAAGATATTTATGTTCGAAAAAATTGTCTGCTCAACAACGTCACGAACGCAATGAATGTTGTTGAACTGTCAAAATGCAAGCCATTCCTACTTATAAGAAACGCGGGAGTCAGGTGTTGTAGGCGGTGGTGACGGTGTTCCCGTGACGAAGGTTGGTAATGAAACCACGTTAATAATCAGATAACACACTTTTATTGCAGGTAAATACATACACGAAATGAACAGTTATAATATAAGCACTTTTACTTGGCGAGGAACACAACAGTTTATATGGATAGTAACGTACACATACACAGTTAGGTAATACCTGAATGGTTCAGGGAATGCACAGAATTACAGACTTTACACAAAATTACGAAGACGCCGATGGCATATAACTATGGCACAAAGGCTAACTTACAAATGCACTTTTAGGAACCCTAACTTATGTACTTTACTGCCCTAGGCGAGGTATAATTCGCGACTTGATGATTTACTTGACGGCACAACTTATTACTTTGGAGAACTTCTGAAGACTACTTGTTACTTCGGATTACTTCCGATGACTAACTACGACTACTGACAACTAATAACGACTACAAAATATCATTGTGGATGTCGCTACGCCCCCGCCAGGGGGCGTGGCGTGCGGTTCTGGGACTTCGCCCCCCAGCCGCGGAAGCTATGCAAGTGGCCCGTAAATACGGGCCCTTCATTTGGTTGCCAATGTCGGCTGCGGCACTACGCGCGCCCATGTGAATGGTTGCTATGTGTGTTTCTGTAGGCGCGCCGCGACGCTAATACATAGCGCCGCTTTCTTCACGACAACCTCGGCGGTCTGTTCCCGCCAGGTGAGACCCCTAGTTATCTAGGGGAGGCCCAGCGAGGACGACCAGCGACGAGGGTGCCGACTCGACGCTCCTACAGAGTAGGGTGTATGGCCCCCGCCCGCCCCGCTTCCAGAGCTAGCCGGTTGCGGTCCGGACTGCGAGGCCGTCATGAGTGTATGAGCGGTATTGTGTTGTGTAACACCGTTCAGTGTCTACGCGAATCGCCGCCCGCGCAGCGCATTCGCGTGTGAGTTTAGGCGCCTGTGTAGAGGTGAATGTCTGTGTTATGTTAACGTAGCGTGCCTATATTAACTTAGAACACGCTACGTAACGAATGCATGTTTGGTAATGAGAAGTATATTTGATTCGAATAAGCTGCGTGTAGCCTGGATACAGCTTACTCGGGCGTCCAGTCCGGTGTATGGGGTCACTCGTCCGCTACCAGGTCGCGGGGCAGGGGTCTTGCGTCAGGGGGCCGCGTATGCCAGGGCGCTATCCGTTTGACGTGAGGCCATTCAGATGCGTCGCCACGCGCGAACATCCCCTTCGCTAGGCGCCGCACAAACTCATCCAGGCTCTCAATCTGGAGGTCCCGCTGGATGACATCATTCCTCACGAAGTGAGGGGCGTCTATTATGGTCCGCAGCGCCAGGCTTTGCTGCGCGCGACGCATGTTTCGGCTCGCCTCACTCGTGAGGGCGAACCAAGTGGGGGCAGCGTACGTCAGAATTGGGCGAATGTACAGCTTGTACACGCCCAACTTGACGCGCGCCGTGATGCGGGACGAGAGCACTGGTCGGAGGAGGTTGCGGGCGACCCTACCTTGCGCGTCGTCGGCGTACAGCGCGAGCATGGCGTCAGATGTCGTGGGGATGTCGTCGGTGTAACACGAGTAACACGCAGGCGAGACGCAGCTGCCTTGCGGTACACCCGCCAGCACCGGCCGGGCGCCAGATAGCGCCCCGTCGACCACCACCCTGAAAGTCCTGTGGGACAGAAAAGAAGAGACCACCCTGACTACGCGACGGGGCGCGGCAGACTGGGTCAGCTTGTATATGAGCCCTTCGTGCCATACTCGGTCGAAGGCCTTCTCCATGTCTAGGAACACCGTCACGGAGTACTCCTTTTTATTCATCGCAGAAGCGAGATGGTGGAGCACCCGTGACAGTTGGAGCGTCGTGCTATGTTCCGCCCTAAACCTAAACTGTTCGGGACGCGGCGCTATGTGGGGTTGGAGATGTCGCAGCAGGAGTGCTTCGAACACCTTGGAGACTGTTGACAGCAGAGTAATCGGCCGATAGCTCTCCGGCTTCAGAATATTTTTTCCGCCTTGGGCAGCATCACGACGCGCCCCTCCTTCCACGAGGCGGGGAAGGTCCCGGTGCGCAGTATCGCCGTGTACAGGCGCGCCAGCGTCGCTACCATACGGTACGGCAGGTGGCGCAGCGCTGTATTAGTGACACCGTCCGCACCGGGGGCCTTCCTAGGCTTCGTCCTTAGGATGGCGCGTCTGACCGCGCCAGGCGAGAAGAAAACAGGGTCCTCTTCGGGAGCTATCGGCGCAGCGAAGTAGTCTCCCAGGTGTTGCTCGACTGCTGCGACATGGTCGGTGTCCCCACTCGGGTTCGGTTGGAACTGACGCTCCAGGTGTTCGGCGAAGACCTCCGCCCGGTCCTCCGCTACGTATTTAAGCGCCCCGTCGCTATTTAGTATTGGGCGCACCGGGACTGGGGTGTTCTTGAGTTGGCCGCATAGTTTGTGTAAGGACGGCCAATTATCTGTAGTGGCGTCTATTCTCTCTTCCCAGTCCGCGGCGGCGTGGGCCTGAAGCTCGGCCTTCACCTTTTCCGCGAGACGGTTAAGTTCGGTTTTAGTGACGGATCTCTATGTTGTTGCCACTGCTTGCGTATGCGCCTCTTCGCGGCGATCATTGCATTTATATGCGCTGGCAGGGGCGGCAATAGCACTCTCCCCTGCTGCGCGCTAGTCGCCGATTGCAAGGCGCTATTAATGCAAGCAGTGACGTCGTCCGCCGTCTGGTCCACGTCCGCGGAGGTGACGATAGGCCGAGTCGGCGTGGTGGTCTCTATCTTTTCTGTGAATGCGTTCCAGTCTATCCTGTGACGTGGCGCTATGGGCTTCAGTCGGGTCGGCACACCCGATAGGACGACGAGTACAGGTTGGTGGTCCGACTGTAACTCATCGTCAATCACTTGTTGTGAAATCTGGCAGCTAAGCCCTCGGTGGACTACGATGTCCAGCACGTCCGGCATGTGGGCTAGTGTGGTCGGGTAATGGGTTGGCGTCTCTGGGCCGGACACCGTGTACCCGAAGGCTTCCGCGTCCGCGAAGAGCCGTCTCCGCCCGGTATTCATTGTGTAAGAGTTCCACGCTGGGTGTTTACAGTTAAAATCCCCGGCGAGGATGGTTGCTTTCTCTGTATCTAGTAGCGCCCGCAGTTCGGTATGATCTAGGCGAACCACGGGCGGCTTATAGCAGCTATATATGTTAATGTCCTCGCCGGCTACATGCACCTGCACAACCAGCGCGTAGAAGGAGTTGATCGACGGCGGGGGATTTCCTGAAGGACCACTCTTCGTCTCACAATCACTGCCAGACCACGGTAAATCATGTGAGCCGACCTTTCGTCCTTCCTGTAAACGAGGAAACCCGGGACCCTAATCCTATCCCCGGGTCCCAGGAGCGTCTCGCTTATGAGCGCTACGTCGATCCGTTGTTCCCGAAGGAGATGGCGGAGGGGCGCGACCTTATCCCTAAGGCCGCGGGCATTCCAGTGTACGATCCTTAACGACCTATCCATGATAAAGGGTGAGCAGCGTCTCTACATCCTGACCCTGCCTTATAGCCTTTATTAAGTCCATCAAAAGCTTGATGGCGCAGGCTGTGAATTCTGACTTTGTTGTTTGTTTTGTTTTTATAGTGTCGGTGGCGACACCTCTGGTCGTTTTTGGTACTAGTTTGGTACCGCTGCGCTCCGTTGTTTGTCTCGGCGCTGTACCGGTGCCGACAGCTCGCACCGTTACATCGACCTCTGTTGTTGTAACAGCCTGCGCCCCGCTAGAGGCAGGGTCGGCCTTAGGGATATCTTCCTGGGTCACAGGGGGCTTGGGTTTCCTTCCCTTCCCTTTGCCCCCGCGAGGCTTCTTCCTCCGCCCTGAGGAGGAGGCTTTGCTTTTATCTCTGGGCCCGTTGGCTGCCGCCATCAGCGTCGAGCCTTGGGCGTCTTCCGGCCTCTCTTCGTGTTGCCTCTCGGTGGCCCCTTGGGGCCGGCGTATATTCCTTGTAGTGATGGTGGCAGTCCCCGCCCGCTTGTTTCTTATTTCCGTTTGAAATACGGGGCATTTGATGTTGCTCGCGGGGTGCGGGCCACCGCAATTGACGCAGGTGGCCGGCTCCTCCCGCGGGCGCGGGCAATCGCGCGCCGCGTGTTCGCCCCCGCATCTCACACAAGCGAGCGGGCGGTGACACTGGTGCGAGCTGTGTCGGAACCTCACTCCACACCCGTACGGACGTGCGTGCGGCGGCCGGCCCAGCTTCGCGCTGATGGCCCTGAAATGCGCGGCGCAGTTCGGTAGTTTTTCCACTACCAGCGGAGGGAAGCGTGGTTTCTTCTTCGCCGGTTTTTGCTTCATCGTTGACGTTGACGTCGCGGCGGCACCGGGAATGGCGTCAGGGGTAGTTTCGGTATCACAGGGGGAGGGGGTAAATTTATTTTACTTACCCCCGCAGATGATGATGGTGGTGGCGATGCTGGGGGCGAGCGGCGTGCCGCGTCAGCAAAGGTAGGCGACGCTGGCGCGGCCCGAGCCCGCCGCGGCGAGTCCAGGCAGTGCCGCGTCGCCTCGGCCTCCGTGTCACCGGAGCTCATTCTTCGTCGCTGGGGTCTGGCCTCGAGTTCGAATTCGAAGTCCAACCCCAGCGACGGTGTTGGTGATGCCGGCGACATCAGCATGCCGGCAGCGTCAGCAGTGGTTCCCCCGATGGGCCGTCGTCCGGGTCGCGGGGTCGATGTCGTCGGTGGGTCGGCAGCTACAGCAGCACTCGGACCTCTTCTCCCTCTTCTCTCTTCTTGTTGTTGTTGTGGTGGGCCTTCTACTTCCTCTCTTCTCATGGATGGTCCGGCCAGCGGTGCACCGGCCGACGCGTCACCGATATTTAGCATCGACGTCGTCCGGTCCAACGCCGAACGGGGCTCCGGGGGCCCGGCATCGCGGCCCAGCGAGCCGCGGTTGCCGGGCTTCGGTATCCTAATTTGGGGTGGTCTCCGCGACCGCTACGGTGGTTCCCCACCGAGCAGAACGGGGTGCTCCCCCTGTGTTGGCACTAGTGCCGGCTGGGACTAGTGCAAACACAGGAAAACGGTTAAAAACACAAGTTGCGGTCCGCACGGATGACACTAAGACACTTATACTGACGTAAGTACTGTGAGTGTTGACCACTAGCCAATCCTACAAAATATTTCCAATGGGGCCCTTTTTTATCTATTTCTTTAGTTGGCGCAAGTAGTGAGTGCGCGCAAGTCGTTTTCCCGTTTTCCAATCATAGGCATGTAAATTGGACTCGCCTGGCGACAGATACAGACTTGTCGAGGTCAAGTTCAAACCTGACCGAAAATCGACTCTTCCATTCATAGGCATTGGTTGTCCAGATTCGGCCAAATATTACCTACACCCACCACTTGCGTCCTAGTGCGTCGCATACTTAAAATGTTCTGGACTTTTTACATAGAAATCTTATTTACTTAATTTCTAGCTACTATTTTGGTGCTTCGCTTACACTACTGTTTGTGTGTTCCTCAATTACCACACTGATCATAACTACTTACCAACCTTGTACCATATCCTACAAAACAATGTCTTTGTCTTTAAAAAAAAAAAAAAATTGGCTTGTGTGGCCACCATCTTGCCTGATATACTTTGTAAATATATATATATTTTTTTGTGTATTGTTAATGCCGCTTCTAACCAAAGCCATCATCACGCTAACACGCAACAGTTGCGTTTATTTTGTATGGCGAACCCGAACGCGCGGCGGCGCTGACAGAGGGTGGCTGCCGGTTTGCGCCTGAGTGATGTATATTAACGTGACGATCGCGTATTTGTGCGAGTGCGATCGATCGCATTGGTTAGGACGCGGCGGTACGAGTCTAGAATAATAAGTATTTTAATTTTTTACACATGCAGCTTTTGTTTAAATTATAAGAATGGTATTATTGCATTTATTTGTCAATTGTAATCACTATTTTGTTGTTAAAATAAAATATAGTCATTGTTGAAAACTGTCGTTTTATTTTGTAAATGAACTGATTTCTTGTTAACACATACTTAGGACCACTTGCACGGCCATTCTGTCTCTGTCATCTTCAAACGACTCAATACAGAAACAGAACAATGTTTTAATTGGTTTAGCGCTTAGAGAATATAACTGTTGAGAAGCACAGCAATTTCGTACGTTGAACTCATTAAGGGCCTTAAGCTCCATAAAGCCCACGGTTCTGATGGAATCACCAATAAGGTCTTCCAACCTTTCCCTGCCCACTTGATCATGTTAATGACCACTATCTTCAATGGTGCCATAAACAATAACATCTTCCCACAAACGTGGAAACAGGTTACTGTCATCGGTATTCCCAAGCCGGGCAAGCCTAAATCCACTCCCGCTCCCTCCAGCTTCCGCGACCACCCCGTCAGTGCAAAATCTATGAGAGGCTTATTTATAAGCGTCTCAGAGACTGCCGAGACAAAGGGTCTCATTCCTAACGAGTAGTTCAGTTTTCGAACCCAAAACTCTTGCGTACAACAGGTCGATCGTATCATCGAACACATAGCCGCTGGTGTCCAACGTGGTACGATGACGGGTGCTGTTTTCTTCGATACGTAATTTTGACGTTCGAAAAGTATTGATTTTCAGCCAATTTTTGAAGAAATTACTCTTGATTTGGTTTGATTAGAGCACACTGCAAGTCATGTACATGTTTCAGTAAAAAATTTAAATGCATTGTATTAACATACTTTATTTATTTATCCTATAAACGTAGGCTTAATCAGACTGCCATATAAAACGACGGAAGCTTTAAATTCCTCACCGGATGTCTCAATTGATTTATTAAGAGCGAACGTTCCAGGCTGCCCAGTTGAATTTCAATTTAAACATATCAACCTTAAGATAATTATAAAAGCTTTTCGGCAAATAAAAATCAAATTGACCGAGATCTATGTGGAATGTCAATCAAACTTTGTACATCCATAATCGAGACTATAGCACCTTACCTAGCTTTGATATTTAATTTGTGTGTAGATCAAGGAGTCTTCCCAGATTTGATGAAATACAGTAAGGTTATACCACTTTTTAAATCTGGGGACAGCAATGACACCAACAAATATAGACCAGTATCCGTGTTGCCGGTATTCAGCAAGGTTTTCGAAAAGGTAATGCTCAATCAGATGCTTAATCATTTAATACCAACAAAATCTTACACGATCAGCAATATGGTTTCACCAGAGGACGTTGTACGACTGACGTCGGTGTCACTTTATTAAAACACATATTTACAGCTTGGGACGAGGCCCAAGATGCCATAGGAATCTTTTGTGACCTCTCGAAGGCATTTGACTGCGTTGAACACGAAACCTTGCTCTTAAAACTTGAGCATTACGGACTAGATAAACTTGCGCTCAGCTTAGTAGATTCTTATTTAAATGATAGACAGCAAAAAGTCCAAATAGATCGTGTCAATTCACGTGGTTTAAAAGTAAAACTAGGTGTTCCACAAGGCTCAATATTAGGTGCTTTCCTCTTTATAGTATATTAACGATCTACCCCATTTATTAAAAAAACAACCACAAATGGTGTTATTTGCTGACGATACTTCCTTAATTTTTAAGATAAATAAACGTGCATCAAATCTTGACGAGTTAAATAACACCCTACTGCAGGTACATGATTGGTTCACTGCTAATAATTTAGTATTAAATGGGAAAAAAACTAAATTCATAAGATTTGCTTTACGGAATGTTAAAAGTAGTGATTGTGACATAGTATTGAATAAAGAGAAATTAGAATTCGTCGATAAAACTGTTGTCCTGGGGATCACGCTCGACTTAAGGCTGCAATGGGTTCCTCATTTAACAACTCTTGCAGGACGGTTAAGTTCAGCACCATATACTGTGAGAACAATCCGTCAATTTTGTTGTGGTACAATGTTAATATTGTTGTATGGCAACACTACCATTGGTTTTTCCGGTTCCCCTTCGACCCCTGTGTAAGCATGTACTTCCGCCATCGGCCATCTTATACGTACGCCACCATTGTTCTAGTGTTTCTATGTTGGTTCAATAAACTCTGCACAAACAGACTTATATCAGTGCTTCATTTACTGCCCCTGTTGACAAATTTACTAATGTAGATACCGCGAGGCTAGTTTATTTCAGTTACTCTCATAGTATCATGTCTTACGGTATTTTACTACGGGGTTGGGCTGCAGATATCGAGTCTATTTTTATTCTGCAGAAAAGAACCATCAGAGCAATATATTGCCTCCGCAGGCGCGATTCTCTAAGGGAACTGTTTAAAGTTATTAACATCATGACGGTACCTTGTCAATATATCTATAAAAACATCATGTACGTAAGAAAAAAAAAAAATTTTTTGAGTAAAAGATGAAGGTCTAACTATATGATTTATTTATTTATTTATTTAAGGAAAAACAAACAGTAGCACAATAAAAACAGTCAAAATATCTTAGTTAAACTATTTTAAACAATTATGCTACCCACTACGTTCTCCACAGATTAAGGTTTTTTAAAAACTAGCCAGTAACACAGATACAATACCTAAAATGACATTATCCTAGAAATCATATCTGGATTTTTTTATTTATATAAAAAAAAAGGAAATTTGTGTGCATACATTATTAAACGTTATGTCATTGTATAGAATAGAATACTCTTTCCACCTCATACTTACAGATATAAATGTAGAAAATTTACATAGGGTGATACAATGGGCGGTCTTAACGCTAAAAGTGATCTTTACAAAATTATACAATAATAATAATAATAATAATAATAATATTTATTCATAAAATTACAAGGTATAAAAATTTGTACAGTTTTGCTTAAATGTAAATTATATTCCTAAGATTCACGTGCCTGAACTAGGTAATCCTGTGTTTCAGGCGAATAGTGCTAAAATAGTCATAAAATTAATAAATAAACTAAAAGTTGTTAATAGACAAATAAATTATACTTATGTTGAATAGCCTTACTCTTAGTTTCTAAATTTGATACATACTTATCGTAGGTGAGTATACATATTTACTTTAACACAGTTAGTAAATTCTCTGTATCTTCGTAAGACATTCTTTGGAGAGCCTCCTTGAGAGTTCTCTTACAATTTGTGTAGTTCAGGGAGTAAATGTTTGCTTTCGCGTTTAGTCTATTATATAGAAGAGGACCGAGGTACAGGTAAAATTTGGATATAAAAGCATGTTTTGTTGTATTTTGTGGGCAGACTATATCTTTACGTCTTTTATTAGAATGTTCAGTGCTGTAGGGTAGAGCTGTGTGTTGTTTTAATACAATGCCCATTATAAATAGTTGCCGAACTGTTAATACTTCACAAGATTTGTATAGGAGGTTGGTAGGAAAAAGGAAAGGGCGGAAAGTAGACACTTTAAGGATCGCCCTCTGAGCTCTCTCGATGGTTAGTAACCTTGTTTTACCCGCTCCACCCCATGTTGTAATACAGTAAGTTAGTATCGATTGACATAAAGCAAAGTAAACTTGTCTAACTATTTTTGGGTCAGCAATATAGCGTAACTTTTTAAAAACAAATATCAACTTGCGAATTCTATTATTTAAAGCTTCTATATGATATTTAAAAGAAAGCGTTTCATCTATTATGACACCAAGATATTTTGTTATATTTGCCATTTTAATTTTGGGACAAATACATTGGTTATCTGTGGGAATTGGGCAATAATGAGCATATAATGTTGTGGTACTAGTTGATGTTTGCTTGCGCATCGAAAACTTAATGTAATTTGTCTTGTCTGCATTTAATGTTAGTGAATTACATTGAAGCCATTTATTAACAACATTGAATCCGTGTTGCGCAAGCTTGTAGACATTTTTTTCTGAGTCAGCCGAAAAAAGAAGGGCAGTGTCGTCAGCATAAGAAACAATTTGGCCATGATTCAGATTTAGATTACAAAGATCGTTTATGTATATCAAAAAAAGTGTAGGCCCTAAAATACTTCCTTGGGGAACTCCGAAGGACGTGCTTTTTTCATCATCGCTGAGAATATTACCAATCCTTACACATTGGGTACGGTCCTCTAGGTAGCTCTTAAATAGTTTCAGCTGGGTGCCTCTGATACCTATGGCTTCAAGCTTATGCAACAGAATAGGAATTGAAACCCTGTCAAAAGCTTTGGCAAGGTCCAGGAAGATTCCTATTGTGTGGTTACCTTTATCAAGTTCTTGTGCTAGAAAGTCGTCAGATGGTGGACGGCAGCGTCAGTTGACATTTTAGGCCTAAATCCAAACTGCCGTTTAGATAAGATCAATTTATCCTCCAAGTATTTGTAAAGCCTTTTATTTATAATTTTTTCTAATATTTTAGAAATAGAAGGCAGTAAGGAAATAGGTCTATAATTTGTAACTTGATCTTTACTGCCTGATTTATAAACAGGGACAATAACAGCTTTTTTTAGGCACTCGGGAAAAATACCTTTAGATAAACATTTTTGGAAAATATAAGTCAATGGCGGTACCAAAATGTGCCTGAACTGTTTAATAATTTTACATGAAATGTTATCCCAGCCAACCGCACAGTCGTCCTTTAAGCTCATAATTATCGTTTCTACTTCAGTCTCATCAGTATCCAGCAACGCAAAGGAAGATAAAATAGTGCTGCACGTAAATGGTGTGCTTGTTAGATATTGTGATTGGCCCTGAACTTTTTCAGCCAAACACTTTCCAATATTAACAAAAAAAGTATTTGCAATATTGGCTGATGTTAACTGTGATGAGTGTGCTTGTAATAAACCTGAAGATGACTGATTTTGTTTCGAGTTATACGTTACACTTTTAATAAAATTCCATATTTTTTTACTATTAGTACCAGCCTTTTCTAGCGCAATTTTATCGTAGTTCCTTTTTACTTTTTTTAGAAGATCATTACAAAAGTTACGATATCGTTTATACGACTGTTGCAAAATTAAGTTATCTGGATTAGATTTGGCTTTCATATGCAATTTATCTCTATTTTTCATACAGCGAATGAGTCCTGTCGTGACCCATGGTTTTATGTTGTAGTTTTTGTTATTTAGCCGTGATATCACCGTGTTCTTCTGAATTGCATGTTGTACATTTTTTATTAGGTACAACGTACAAAACTGCATATCAGCGGAAAAATAGACTGGGTCAAAGTCGATATTACGTAAGTCTTCTTCAAGTTTATTTATATCTATACTAGAAATGGTACGAGTGACTACTTTTGATAATTTACAATTTAAAATAAGCAGGGTAGCACTGTGATCGGTTATCGTTGAATTGGTTACAAGGGCTAGTGCAGGGAAATTCGACTTGAGTATTATATGGTCCAAACAGGAGCCACTTTGATGTGTAGGAAGCGTGTGAGCGGGAAGCAAACCATGGAAGGCACATAAGTTAAGGTATTCCTCCTTGAATGCATCAGGGCTTTCTGGAATAATATTGATATTAATGTCTCCAATTAAAATGGTATTTTTGAAAGATGACAGGTTCTGCAAGGTGTCGTTTAGAGAGTCTGTGAAATTGTTTATATTTCTAAAAGAGGGGGGTCGATATAAGGCTAGAATAGCCCAATCTGAGCCAATTTTAAGTAGCAATCTATTGCAGTCGAGCATATTAGGTTCTTCGACACACACATTGAGATGATTTCTTGCGTATACTATCACCCCATCGTTCTGATTGTAGTTTATATTACTTTTATACATATTATATCCCGGAATTAGTGGTATGTTGTATTTTTTGGAAAGCCAACATTGACAATACTTTGCTGATCCTTTAGGGTTGCTTGGATTTGCTTCTTAAATGAATTTTTACTAAGAAAAAGAATGTCGAATGAATTGAACTCATTATTGTATGTCTCAACCAAACGATGAAGTGGCGAACGCGAGCCAGCGTTGGATTTACAGAGACAAGTAGCAAATAGACGTCGAGTGCGTACCTCACGTACATGAACTGTTCGAGGAACCAGGTAACACAGACTCCTGACTAAGTCCGGACAGCGTATTTCCATTTCCGTGTTTATTAGGAGGCAGTACTGTCTTGAAACACGCACGGGTTTGTCGCGCTAACTGCCTTTACAAAATCGTGTTCAACCCAAGGCACGTATCCTCCAATCGCGCACGGGTTTGCAACGCCAATGCGTATTTCCCTTTCCGTGTTCAACTGGCGACACCGGTCTCGCGAAATCCACACGCTTTTGTTTTACTACGGAATCCGTGATCCGTGATCAAGTGGCGCTGGGTAAGGTTTAACAAAATCGTGTGTAAGTACCAAAGTAAAATATGTTAACTTCAAATAAAATAAACCCTCTCTATACCGAGGTGCCTAAAGAACAACGCCTTAAGTTCCAAAATAATTATCATTACTCATCAGAATAATTGTACGTGTTGTATTTATATTCTTATTGCCTACCAAAATGGATAAATGCTCACCAAATCTAACCATAGAAGGTCGACATCAGGGGCACCCCGAGGTTCGGTTGGTTAGGTTCCTTTAAACCCTTTAGACAGAAATAGGAGCCCCGCGAAGCGGGGCTCCGTCGACCTGCTTAATTCCGTGTTCAATTCAATTACACACTGTTTTGTAAAACTTCTTTTAACGTTGCTTGATCACAAAAGCGTGCTCAGTTGACGCGAATTGAACACGGGATCGTAGGATTCCGTAGTAAAACAAAAGCGTGTGGATTTCGCGAGACCGGTGTCGCCAGTTGAACACGGAAAGGGAAATACGCACGAGCGTTGCAAACCCGTGCGCGATTGGAGGATACGTGCCTTGGATTAAACACGATTTTGTAAAGGCAGTTAGCGCGACAAATCCGTGCGTGTTTCAAGACAGTACTGCCTCCTAATAAACACGGAAATGGAAATACGCTTCCGGACAATCAAAATTATTGCGGCATATATTGAACAGAGTCATAACTTCCAGAAGTTTCCGTCTTGATTTTAAGGTCAGAAGATCATACTTTTTAAGAAGTAAGTGGTATGACATTTTATTGCGATGACATCGAAAATTCATTGCACGAAGGTATTTACGTTGTACTAGTTCTAGTTGTTCAATATATTTTAGGTAAAAAGGGTTCCAAATAGGTACTGCAAACTCTAACTGTGGCCTAATTATTGATTTGTATAAGTGCAAAAAGGTGGAAGGTCGACGAAAATCCCTGGAAGATCTCATGACAAAACCAAACATTTGATAGGCTTTGTTAACAATTTTTTCTATATGAGTATCCAGATGGAGCTTCGAATCTAGCAGAACACCAAGGTCGCGGAGAAAACTTACTTTACTAATTGGCGTATAGGCAAGACGATAATCGAACTCAGTAATATTTTTCTTTTTGGTAAATGTTATAACATGACACTTTGGAAGACTGAGGTACAGTTTATTGGAGGAGCAGTAGATAGCTAAATCCTGCTGGAAGTTAAGACAATCGACTTGATCAGAAATAATTTTATAGACCTTTAAATCGTCCGCGTAGAGAAGAAATTTTGAATTTTGAAAACAGTCTTTTATATCATTAATGTATAAAATGAATAATAAAGGGCCTAAAATGGAACCTTGTGGTACACCGGAGGTGACCCGAAATGAGCCAGATTCAAAGCCATTAACAACCACCTTTTGTGTTCTGTTAGTTATGTAAGATATAAACCACCGTAAAAGGTCCCCTCTAATTCCATTGTATGCGATTTTATTAAGTAGTAGTGTGTGGTCAAGTTTATCGAAAGCTTTCTGAAAATCTGTGTACACTGCATCAATCTGCTGTCTATTATCGAGACCTTCAAACAGTGGGGCGTGAAAATGAGGAGATTGCTAATGCAAGATCTATCTTTAACAAAGCCATGCTGTTCCTTTATTAAAACACTGCGAATAGCAGGATATAATTTATTATGTACCAGTCTTTCAAACAGCTTGGAAAAAGTAGATAGTATAGAGATAGGTCGATAGGTCGTCACGTCATGTTTGGAACCACTCTTATGAACTGGTACAATATTTGCATGTTTCCAAACTTCAGGGAAAAAACCACATGATAAACATTTATTAAATAATATAAGTAAAGGATAGCATATTGTATCACATGTGTTTTTCAGAAAAACCGAGGGAATCCCATCAGAACCAGGACCCTTGGTTGAATCAAGTGATTTTAATTCTTTATGTATTTCATCAAGGGACAGTTGCAGTTTAGATAAGAAGACATCGTGGTCAGCATTTTTAAGTGGTGGGTCCCAAGAGTTATAGTCAAATGTTGAAGGCTCATATGCAGACTGGAAAAATGTAGCAAACAAGTTGCAAGTAGTGATAGGATCATTGGATGACATTTGATTGTAATGAACAGTGGATGGGATTTTATTTGTAGTTTTACGGCTAGCAACGTACGACCAAAATGTCTTAGTATTGGTAGCAACACTGTCTTCAATTGCATTAATATATTTGCTGTAGCAAATGTCAGCAATTTTTTTAATTTTTTCCTGTTGCCCGAGAATACCTCATAGTCACATAAATTCCCATACTACTTCCACCTAACCCAGGCTTGAGTTTTCTTTTTGTAGGTATGTATAAGAGATGTGGAAAACCAATTGGGGAAATTAACATTTTTTGGCCGACATGTGGGTGTGTGTAATTTTATAATTTCATAAAGTTTTTCATAAAATGTAGAAACAGATTCATTAGGTGTTAAGTCATCCAGTATGACGTCCCAATCCACGTCACATATATCAATATTTATTTGGTTATAGTTAGCTTTGTGATAATTTAGTTTGTTATCGGCAGTACATTTAGGAATATGTGTGGGGTGAGAGAAAGAAACGTGTACATAGAAGGCTGGATGATGAGTGTCAATAGGTAAAAGGGGGACATTAGGAGAGAATGCGACTACATGAGTATTACAAAAAAATAAGTCTAAGATGCGTCCGCTAGAATTGAGAAAGTGGTTATACTGTTTCATATAATGTTGTGCACGGATATTTGATAAAAAACGAGTTATGTTTGTCAGTTTGTTGTTCGCAGCATATTCCATGTATGATAACTTATTTACCCAAGCAAGTGAGGGTAAATTAAAGTCCCCTGTTAAAATAATATTTTCAACGGAAGAGTCATCACACAACACTGACAAAGAGTTAAGAAAAGACAAGTATGTATCATCAGCAGCGTTAGGGGGTATGTAAGTAGCACAAATTATATGATATTTATTGCTTTTCGCGGGAACTTTAACCATCACATGCTCGGGCAAGGTTAACGGGGGCAAAAATGAAGTACAGGAGGGATTTAGTTCTTTAGATACGGCTATAAGGACACCACCGCCATCCTTTTTTAACCGACTTCACAAAAAGGAGGAGGTTCTCAATTCGTCTGTATGTTTTTTTTTTTTTTTTTTTTTTTTATGTGTGTTAGCTCATAACTTTTTTCTGGATGAACCGATTTGGATGATTTTTTTTTTATTTGATAGCTGGTGCTTCACATGTGGTCCCATTTAAATTTGATCAAGGTCTGACCAGTAGTTTTTGAGTTATCCTTAATACTGCAGATTTTTTCCACTTAGTTTATATGGATGATGTGTTAATAATTTCCTGTCACTGTTATTTACACACCAAGTAGTGGTATACGAATTTGTGTGGGGTAGGTACCGCAACTAAAAAGTGAAAAATAAAAACTTTTTTACAAAAAAAAAACAACCGACTTCCAAAAAAAACACTAAAAGACGTGAAAATAACTTTAATTTCGGAAGTCGGTGGCCAAACACGAAAATACAAAACCAAAGGCACCGACTTCCGAAATTAAAGTTATTTTCACGTCTTTTAGTGTTTTTTTTGGAAGTCGGTTGTTTTTTTTTTGTAAAAAAGTTTTTATTAGAGAGTAAACGGTTACGATCGCATCTAAACACCAAATAGCGTTGATCAATAAATTCGTTATCAGATATGTCTAGCGTCAACCAGGTCTCGGTCAAGATAATGACGTCATATGCATGCGACATAATATTTAAATATAGGGTATTCAGTTTAGTCCTGATTCCTCGACAGTTTTGATAATAAATGGATATTTTACTATCATAAGACATTTAAAAAACTGACGGTACATGGAAATAAACCAAGGGCAAAAACATATTAACTATGAGACTCATAAGTATACTTAAAGCAATGCGAGTATACACCACTGTGATGTCATACACAAATGTGAGGGTATAACATACTAAACAAAAAACAAAATAACATACACTTTGAGACCCATAAGTATACTTAAAACAAACCAACGCTGAAAGCTCACACGTAAATAACATTGAAAAGTAGATATAATCGACAAAGTAAATTATAAAAAACCCAAGCAACCATATAAGGATTATCTTCAGGACTTGATTGTAAGACGCACTAACTTTAACATCGTTCATGAAATCTAATAAGGTAAGGAGATAATGTAAATAGTTAATTGTAATATTAAGCAACTTAAGTACACAATTGTTTGCAACAAAACATGACCAATATACATTTATACAGATATAATTGTTACATAGGACAGATACTACTAAGATAAGGAAATATTGAAGATAGTGCAGTGTTATAAGCAAAAAAAGAACACAGCCGTTTGCAAAAAAATATGACAAACAAACATCTGATGAAAGGCATAACTATATAACTAGAAATAGGGACCAATTAGTTCAACCAGGTTTCAGACTGGCTAAAGTAGACTCATCCTTCATGGGGTACTGTTAAAATGTTACAATAAAATACCTCCCCACATACTCCAACTGAATGAAACAAAATTTTAATCTTGTTTATAACGCACACTATGCAGCCAAGCATATTATAAGTTGGGGGATTACATCGCTGACAAAGATGTTTGGATCAACGCTGGTCCTGCTCCACAGGGGCGCATAAATTATTGATTAGCATTCGAAAATATTGTTGGAGCTGCTGAACATTGTAAAAAAATCTTTGCATTGTATAAATTCAATCTTTTAACAATGTATAATTGCATAGCACATGTGTGAGCACTGTGTACCTACTATAAAGCCACCATTTACTAGGCTCGACTTTCATTGACTTGAATGTGCCCTGGCGGCTGAGAGTATGTCATGCTCACTCAAATGTCTCGCTGGTGGTGGCGTGTGTTGGATCATTACGTTCCCTTCAAAATGTTTGAGCTGAATGGTGCTGATCCATACGTCATGTTCGTGAACGGGCGCCGTCAGTAGGGACTGGTCATCTCTTGGCTGCCACGGCTTATTTTAATTTAAATTTTTGAATTGTTTTTATCTTTTTTATTACGGATGCTTTAAACGTGCACGTCTTTCTACATCGTTCTCACATTTTTAATTTCGACATGAATGATGTAAACATTTTTTTTGTAACTATGTTGATTTAAAAGTGTCCATGGAGTTTCTTGCCCGTTCTTCTCCTTAGGTACCTACTACGCTTTGGAATGGGCATTATAGCTTCATTTTTCTGACTGACTGACCCTTTGACAATTCAAACGTGCCTGTAATTGGTTTATTTGAAATAAATGCTTTCGAGTTTGAGTTTGACTTGTCATTTATCAAACTAATGAAAATCACAAACTAAAAAAAAACTTTTTTACAAAAAATTAAACCGACGAAAAAAGATACTGAAAAGCAAAAAATAAATCTTTCAGTCTAACTAAGCTCTTAAATTAATGTAAATTACAAATTTTGAGTCGGCGCCAAACAATCACCGCAGATCGATTAACGACGGTCAATCAAGCTGCCATAAGTTTTCATGGCGCCTTGTATGTTTGGCGCCGACTCAAAATTTGTAATTTACATTAATTTAAGAGCTTAGTTAGACTGAAAGATTTATTTTTTGCTTTTCAGTTTCTTTTTTCGTCGGTTTAATTTTTTGTAAAAAAGTTTTTTATTTTTCGCTTTTCAGTTTCCGTTTCAAATAAATGAACTTATTTATTTATTTAGGACTACCAACAATAGCTTACAATACACATGTCTTTAAAAAAAACATGAAATTAAAACTTAGTACAGTGGATTAATTAGGTACTTTAAGGTAAACACCACATTACCCAAATTAAATTATGTTAATTGACAACTTGGGTACATGACAAGTTTTCAAGCAATCTTAATACCGGGGAAAAATATGCTAGATTCAAAAGTCATCATAAAGGTTTCATAACAAATCAGACAAACAGTCAAGAATTTTAGATTTCAGCTTAGGGAATCAAAGTGTAAATCGATTAGATCGCTATTACATAGTAAAACCTTGCAAAACCTAGCATAAAGACAGTTGTATGCTATACCGATTTTCTCTGTGAAGGACAAAGAGTAGTAACAGGTCTACGCGGAATTCATGACGGACGGAGCACGCAAGATATTGAGTGCGAGCAGTGAAGGCTAGTCGATAATTCCTTTATGAAATTTACATACAAACATTGCGTCGTTTAAACATCTTCGTTCTTCTAAAGTGTTGAAGAAATCCAAGCTATTTTTTTTTATAAGAAGATGACCTTTTAGCTATGCCAACAGAAACAGCTAGATGCCAATCAAAGCGTTTTTGAACGTGTTCTAGACGCAAACTATTCGTAGCACAGTGCGGCCGCCACATCATATTACAGTATTCTGCTACATATCAACTACAAAGTGCACTGTCTTATGACAGAAACCCAGCATCTTGGACGCTTTTTTGGGGCTTGTATTTAAACGCCTATCAGAAAAGTGCCTATTTTACTACCAACAAATTCGAGATACCTGCCAGAATGGATAAATGCTCACCAAATTGTGTTTCATAAAGTATTGTAGAAATGAACCTATTTTCCTTTTTATTCTTTGCCATAAAGATTTATAAACGTCTTTTAATTTCTTACCACCTGCTAAGATAGCTCGACGGAGCCCCGCTTAGCGTGGCTCCTATTTCTGTAACCAACCAAACCTCGGGGTGCCCCTGATGTCGACCGGCGTGGGTTAGGGTTAATAAGCAGGTCGACGGAGCCCCGCTCCGCGGGGCTCCTATTTCTGTCTAAAGGGTTTAAAGGAACCTAACCAACCGAACCTCGGGGTGCCCCTGATGTCGACCGTTTATGGTTAGATTTGGTGAGCATTTATCCATTTTGGTAGGCAATAAGAATATAAATACAACACGTACAATTATTCTGATGAGTGTATAATTATTTTGGAACTTGAGGCGTTGTTCTTTAGGCACCTCGGTATAGAGAGGGTTTATTTTATTTGAAGTTAACATATGTTACTTTGGTACTTAGTCTTAGAGTGATATTTTCTAGAACTGTTTGTGGTACGTACTTGTACTAAGGAGTGTTCATATCTTGTATGAGTTTATATTTGAGTGCTAGTTTTTGATGGATGACTTTTGCTACCTGATTGTGTCTATGTGTATAGTCTGTTTTAATATTATTATTATTATTACTTTGCCTTTAATTATAAGATTATTTGTTCCTGTATATTTAACGTAGTAACACTTCATTGAGTTCAAATACATTTCTTTATTTTTGCACCATTCATCATCATCATCAGCCTATATTTGTCCACTACTGGACGTAAGCCTATCCTAGTGAACGCCATTGAGCCCGATCCTTGGCTCTCGTCATCCAATCTCTGCCAGCCGCATTTCGCAAGTCGTCAGTCCACCTGGCCGGCGGGCGCCCCACACTACGTTTGCCTAAACGCGATCTCCACTCTTGAACTTCAACGAGAGATGTGACTAGCCCATTGCAGCTTCAGTCTTCAGCTTAGTCTTTGGGCTACGTCGATTACCTTGGTTCTCTGGTGGATAACGTCGTTTTGGATTTTATCCTTCAGAGAGACTCCAAGCATAGCTCTCTCCATAGCTCGCTGAGTGACTTTAAACTTATGGACCAATCTCACCGTGAGTGTCGACGTTTCTACTCCGTAAATCGTAACCAGTAGGACACACACGTTGAAGACTGTCGTCTTTGGGCACTGCGGTATAGACGAGGAGAAGACCTGATGAAGTTTACCAAATGCTGCCCATCCCAGCTGAATCCTACTATCGGCTTCCCTCTCAAAATTGAGTTGGGCCTATAGTTTTTATGTTGAAATTGTTATCCCATTTATGTATAGTGGGTGACTATACATAAATGGGATAACAATTTCATTTCTTTGCCACTTTCCATTTTATAGGGAATATGCCAGAAGTTAAGGATTTGCTGTTAATAGCTGTAATAAATATTACCTTTATTAATTTATAAGCTTTTGAATGTTTTGAGTATGCTCTCACTGCTAATATTTAGAACTTCCCTCGACTGCCTTCCGTACCCAACATCACACCCTCTATGACAGTCATACTCCAGCTAGGCTTAAAATTCTCATCAAGATGAATGAAATAAGCCCAAACACGATCTAACTGCTGTAAGCTGTCGAGGAGTCCTCTCGACTGTCTTCCGTCTCCATCATCAGATGATCTTCAGGTCTCTTTTTTGTTGAAGCATCATTAGAATTACGTATATGTGCCAAGTTTCAACAGAATCGGTTCACAAGGGAACATTCTGTAGGTGAAAAATCATTTAACCCCTATTTTTCTACCCTTAGGGGTGGATTTCGTTTTTCAATTTTAAATGGGACCAACTTTGGGGTATACTCTTTTCATTAAAAAAAGAATCATCAAAATCGGACTACTCGGTAAAAAGTTATGCGTGGTCATACATAAAAAAAAAAAAAAAAAAAAAAAAAAAATATACGGGTCGACTTGAGAACCTCCTCCTTTTTTTTTCGTCGGTTAAAAATAGAAAATATGTAAGTAGTGATCATTCACAGATATTTTTGACAAAAATATACATACCTCTGCTAAACTTTATAGCAGTTTGTTGGCACACGTAGCTCCTTTTTCAAGCATTTCTAATACTTACACATACAAAAATAACTCAAAACAGAGCAAAACTCAAAACTCTCTAAGTAAATTTAAATAGTGATGGAGATCAAAGGCAAGCTTATAAAAAAAAACAATCCCCATTTTGCAGATATATAATATCTGCAAAGCGTCTAAATCAATTGTTACGGTCATGCTCCACGTCTGTCGTGCGAGCTTCATTTGCCTCCCGCTCTTCCTCCAACTGAAGGCGGCGCTGCTCGACGGCCACAAACTAGCTTGTCACTCGATCAATAGGAGTTAGTGCTCGTCTTCGGCGCGCAAACAGGCGCCGCCGGCGATGACAAGAAGCAGCGGAAGAGTGAGGCGATGGCTCTAGAGGCTCTTGAATAGAAGGAGGAGGGGTGGCAGGTGTGGGCAGATTGGCAGCTCGTCGTAGCGGTAAGCGCCGCGCCGGGGGCGGGAGCTGTTGCCGGCTGGTGGACGGACAACATTGTTATACTAATTCTTCCGGAAGTGGTTGTGATGGAGACGGTAGAGGCGCTATATCTGCAAAACAAATGAATATCTTTGAGGGTTGTCCAATAGGGCACTTTCACTAAGCTAACGAGTAATAAGCCATGCATACCATCTTCATTGATAATATCTACTTGAATTTGTGGTGGTGCAGTGGTAGTGCATGGTCTCTCACCAGATGGTCTCTCGAAAAAATATGAAGACAAAATAAGCTACATAACAATATTATATAAAAATAAGTATTGTTAGATTCCTACTTTACATTCATAGTTTTGTTATTACATGGAACTTAATTTTTAGGTAATTATACAAAATTTTACCACAATGTTAATAATAAAATTTTGGTAAAATCAGACATGTTTATTCTCGTACTAGCAGTGCCCCGTGGTGTCACACACTATCCTGCAGAAACCTTTTTCCTTATTTTTTATATTCGGGTAAAAAAGTAGCCTAAGTGTTAATCTAGGGTATGTGTGACCTACCTTCATACCAAATTTCATCAAAATCTGTTCAGCCATTTTAGCGTGAAGGAGTAACAAACATACACACACCAACAAAATTTTGCATTTATAATATTATTAGTGTGATTAGTAGGTTGTAATTATTATAATCATGACCCCCAGAAGTCCACTGCAAAATAGCTTCTCCAAAGAGTGCTACAACAAATGGTCTTGAGCCACCTACTTTCCATTATTCATCTATTTCTTTGTATACATACATAGTTAAAATTATTTACTCTAACATCAAATCCCTGCTCTTCTATCTCAGTGTCGCTCCACTGCCAATGCACCAATAATCCCAAACACCCTTTCCTCCAAAGCTGTTAGTCTATGCCTGCTATTCGGACCACCACCAGTGCCAGTTGCACGACACCGTATTGTCAAAGCTTTTTTTTTGTCTTTGACTTCCAATCTGGTCACGCTTAAAATTCATAAAGTAATAGTAAAGATATGAATACAAATTATTTTAAAATGGTGATTATAAAATGCTTGAGTACATAAATATAATGTAGAAGTACATACCTTTTTCCATTTGTCCGGAGTCTTATTAACACCACCAACAATAGAATTTCATGTGTTTGCCAAGTCTTGCCACAAACGATCCGACTTAACACGCCCCTGAGCACCAAGCTGAGGTTTGGTAAGGTCACCGTGGCTGAAATATGAAAGAACAAAGTAAGTAAGTAAGTAAGTAAGTAAGTAAATCATTTATTTGCGTAAAACATGGTATACATTGATGTTAATATTATTACAGTAGCTCAACATGTTTCGCTAAGATATAACATAGCATGCAAAAATTTATATTTTAACAAAAGGAATCAACATCTCACATCCATAAAATCTTTTAAACTGTAAAAATTACATTCAATAAGCCACTTGTGTAATTCTATCTTAAACTTTCTCGAGTTCAATATTTTAAAGCGACTTGGTATTTTGTTATAAATACGTACGCACATTGCAAGGCAGTTTTTGTTGTATTTCGCAAGTCTTGGCAAATCACTTAATACCAGTTTATGAGGATCTCGTCTGTTTCTGGGATTTACATCATTTGCTGATTTAAATAAATGTTTGTTGTTAACTACAAATAAACATACCTCATTTATATACAGACATGGTAGAGGTAGCACACCAAACCTCTTGAACATTGGTCTACATGAGTCATCAGGTTTAATACCACTTATTGCTCTGATGCACTTTTTTTGTGCGATAAATGCTCTATTCATATTGGTACCATTACCCCACATTACGAGACCATATCGCAGTATCGACTCAACATAAGCGTAGTATGACATAATTGCTGTTTTTATGTTAGTTACGTTTTTAACTTGCTTCAGTGCGTATACAAATTTATTGATTCGAGTGCTTACATTATCTACATGTTCTTTCCAATTAAAATCTTTGTCTATTATTACGCCTAAAAACCTTGTATGGGTTGCCTCTTCGATTTTATTAATATTAAGTTTTATATTGATTTTATTATTATTTGATTGATTAAATTGAATGTAAACGGATTTATCTAAATTTATTTTTAAATTATTCATGTCAAGCCAAAGCAGTAATTTGTCTATTGTATTATTTATGTCAAACTCATGGTCAGTCTTGTTTTTCTTTTTATCTGATGTCACTATGATTGATATATCGTCGGCAAATAAAATGCATTTATGTTTGGTTATTTTTATGATGTCATTAATATATAAAAGAAACAATATTGGACCAAGCACACTTCCTTGCGGAACGCCACATTTATTTTGCTTATATTCTGATGAGTATGGTATCATATCTCTATTACTGTTAATTTTACTAATAATGACACGTTGCTGTCTATTGCCTAAATAGGATGATATCCATTCAAGTGCAGGTCCTCTAATCCCAATAGTCTCTAGTTTATCCAACAATATGCTGTGCGACACAAAATCGAAGGCTTTTGATAAATCAAAAAAAAGTCCCGTAGTCAGATGATTATTATTAATATTTGCAAGTACTGCCTTCATAAGAGAGTAAATAGCTAATGATGTGGATTTCTTTTTTTGAAATCCATACTGTTCAGTACTTATTATTTGGAATTTATTGCAAAATTCTATTAGCCTTTTAAACATACATTTCTCATAAATTTTTGAAAAAATAGGTATCAATGTAATTGGACGGTAATTACTAATATCACATTTATCTCCTTTTTTAAATAACGGCTTAATAATTGATAATTTTAACCTATCGGGAAATGTTCCTGCTGCAAAAGACATGTTTATTAAATGGGTTAAAATACTAGTCAATTCATTACAGCAAGGTTTTATGATTTTAGTACTAATTTCGTCATAGCCCTCTGATCTAGTGTTGGACAGGGACATTATTTCAAGGCGCACTTCGTTTTCTGACATTGGTTTAAGAAACATTGAGTTGACATATCTATTTAGCCTATAATTTTGAACAGCTGGATCTTGCGGTGACGTTTGCGTCAAATTCACGTAATAATTATTGAATGTAGAAGCTATTTCTACAGGGTCTGTAACTACAATACCATTTAATTTTATTGCATCTATATTATCTTTAGGGGTGGTATTTTTATTTATTTCATTTTTGATGACAGTCCAAGTGGCTTTACATTTGTTATCTTGTGTTTCAATATATTTTATGTTCGCATTCTTTTTTGAGCTGTAAATACATTTTTTAAGCATATAGGAATATTTTTTATATATTAAGTTATTAGAATTATTTTTGTTTTTATAAAATTCATAGCGTAATTTTCGCTTAGTTTTGCAACTTTGTCTAAGACCTTTACTTATCCACTTTTGCGTGTTTTTAGCGGTACTGTTGACCCTGACTCTTACCTTAGGAAAACAGAGATTGTAAAAGAGGCACCACAGATCATGAAAATCATTAAAGGCAGAATTTGAATCTGTGTTTATATATATATCAGACCAGCAAAGACTTTGTAAGCATTCCCGGAATTTTCGGATATTATCTAGGTTGTAATCTCTTTTATAAACGTAGTGTATTGTTGCTTTTTGTGGTACATTTTGAGAAGGAAAGCTAAGCATTTGTGCTGTATCATGATCTGATAGATGTAAAGGTAGTGCGGTTGCAGTAGCATTGGAAATATTGCTCAAAATATGATCAATACAAGCCAATTTACGTGTGGGAACATTTATCAGCATTTTCAAATTATAATTATTGCATAAGTCTTGTAACTGATTTGTAATGTTACCTTTTTTTAGTGTATTTATATTCAAATCACCAGCTATAACTATATTAACTTTAGACTTGTATTTATTTATTAAATCGTGCAAAAGTTTGTGTAATTTTAATAAAAACTGTGTTGGATCAGATTTAGGAGTGCGATAAACACATATAATAACTAATTTACCACACATTAATTCTATTCCACAGGCTTCAAACGTATTTTGAGTGGCGTAGTTTTTAACTATTGACAATTCTTTAAAATTTAGCTCTTTTTTACTAATATACAAGTGTTGAATTGTGAATTTACTCTTGAGTGTGATAAGGCGGCTGCTAAGCCAACGCAACGTTGAGTACCGAAAATATATATTTTCTTCCCAGAAATCAGATTTTGTACTTGCTTGGCAGTGCAAGTTTTAAAACTAGCCGTATTCCGTTTCGGTTCTTCAATGGAAAGTTCGCAGGTATTCTGACTCTGTATCAATAATGTAATACGTTCTGTAAGAGTTAGAATTTCTTTTTCTGCAGTCCTTAATTGCTGTTGCAGGGTTAGGATTTCCTGTTGCAGGCGTAATATATTTACGTGATCAGTAACTTCAACGTTCAATGTGGATGGCGATGGAGAGGATGGCGTAGAATGCACGTAGTGTTGTTGTGACAGGGCTTGCTTCTTTTTCTTGGAGCTTGTACCCGGATATCCGAATAAAGAGGAAGAATGACATAAGGATTTTAAAGTATTATTTTCTGTTCATAACTTTTTTATTTGTTTATGTAGTTCGGTATTTTCTAGCAATATATTTCCCAGTTCATTTTCTGTGCTTTCTAACTGAAGTGTAAGTTGAGCTATTGTATCCTTCATTTCTGAGACTGATACCAAGTCAGTTACAGTTCTGTCAACACTCCTTGATAGTTTATCGGGAGTAGTATATGACTCATCAGGCGATTCACAGTCGGTAAGTATGTGAGAGTCAAATAATTTTGTACTACTTTGAATTGAAGACAGACGTTTCGACGTATCATCGACTAGACCTTTCTTTGTCTTCGATGTTTGTTTTATTGGCGAAGGTGTTTTAATATAATTGTGCTTCTTTCGTATGGTAATATTGGAAGCTCCGTCGGTATTAGAATATTTTTTATTTCTAATACACACCTTACATCTCCATTTTTTTTTCGCTTCTGCATCTTTTAGTCGATAATAATATGTAGGTTCTGGATAACCGTCGCAATCAAACTCATATCTGTTATCACAGGCGGAACACAAAGCTGTACTTTTTATGTTCACATCTTTTTTACATTTATGACATCTTACCAGTGATGCCATCTTGCGGACGGTTATGCTATTATTGCAAACTTACAAGTAGACAGCAACTTTTACTCGCCGGAACCAGGAAAATCAATTCCAAATATTAATATTGGAGACCTCCGAAAAGTATAAGTTAGCACTGAGGTTTGAACTCGCGACCACTCGATCGGGCGGTGCTTGAACGGCAAAAGTAGATAGCGCCTTAAACCTCTGCGCCACTTGAACAGTTAATGATTTTGTCAAATTTATTGACTGCTTGCCGCAAATCAAAGATCACTGGATAGAATAACAATGACTGTACAAAATTGCTTTTGTATATGACCGTTGAGAATTTAAATCACTGTATGAGTCACTTTTTCACTTCGTTTTAATTGTTATTGTTTATTTAACGTTTTTTGAGATGTTGGGATAAAATAACTTTGTGAGGTTTGTTTTTGTTTATTTATTGCTGATTAAGTCACTTTTGTGTTATTGTTTTGGAACACTTGAAGAATTTTAAGTTTTTTAGTCTTACTTTCACAGTTTTTATGTAAAATTTTTAGATAACACTGTCACTTAGTTATTAGTCAATATTTTATAAGTTCAAAAGGTTTTTATTCACTTTTACACACTATTACTATTTTTAGATTTTTTTCTTAACGGAGCACAACGTATGACGCGTCGTCCGAAGGAGCGTCCTAGCACTAACTACCTAGCTAAAGAGCACTTTAGTAAATACTTCATTATAAAATCACGTTCATTCATTCGCCTCAATAGGATGGTTACTCAAGACAATATTGTGTTATGCTAAAGGTATACAATAACGACGTGAACCGTGAACTTTACCTTTCCATGAATTCCACAAGAGTTGCGGATTACTCTCCATTAGTCTTGGTCTTGATTCCATTTCTTAAACAATAATTTCGCAAATAGATTAGGTAGTTTATAAGTTTTTGAATATTTGTAACTGCTTCTAATAGAGGAAAAGTTTATTGAATACTAATTTATTTATTTTACGTAACATGTTTGAAGCACTCTTTGTTTTTATTAGCTATCCAAGTATTTTTACCACTGTCACTTTCAAAACTTTGAATATTCGTGCGATAGCGCGGAATTTGAGTTTGACGTTTGCTAACGAAAGACCATAGACAAAATGTAATTTTTATCGAACAGACGAATCGACTTTTAGACGATAGTCAAACCTAAACCGAAACGTAGTGTACTTATCTGCCAAACGAACTTCGTTATCGTTGAAGCGACAGTGATTGTAGAAATAGAATCGCTCCGACGCGAATCTCATTTGTCTTGGCCCATCTCCGACGCGTAGCATTGACGTGTATCATTTTCGCTAGTGTGGACGCAAAATGATACGCGATCATGTCACACGCCGTAGCTTGATACACTCCTATCCATAGGTAACCGCGTATCCTGATACGTTTCGCATCGGATACGTACACGTATGATACAAGTGTGGACCCAGCTTTGTTTCATTAAATGATTAATTTCTTGCTAATTATTGGCGTAGGTACAGTGTTAAAACGAAGCAGTATTATAATTAATATGGGTAAGTAACTAATTTAAGTTTATAATGCTTTAGTTAATTATGATTTTTGTTCCAACATACGAGGGCGGGTCAATAAGTCCGTGACTTTTGGAATAAAACACAGATTTTTTGATAAAAAAATAATTTTATTTTTCAACGTAGTCTCCCTTGAGCTCTATACACTTTGTCCAACGCTTCTCCAACTTTTTTATCCCTTCCAAAAAAAAATGATTTGTCGAGGTCCTCAAAATAGGCCTTTGTTTGCGAGATGACTTCATCATTGGAGTCAAATCTTTTTCCACCAAGCCATTTCTTCAGGTTTGGGAACAAGAAGTAGTCGCTCGGAGCCAAATCTGGAGAATAGGGCGGATGAGGGAGCAATTCATAGCCCAATTCATGGATTTTTGCCATGGCAACTGCACATGTGTGCACCCTTGCATTGTCTTGGTGGAAAAGAACTTTTTTCTTGGCCAAATGAGGTCGGTTTTTTTTCAAATCGTCATTGAATCGGTCCAATAAGTTGGCATAATATTCCCCATTGATTGTTCTTCCCTTTTGAAGGTAGTCAATGTGGATTATCCCGCGTGCATCCCAAAAAACAGTCGCCATAACTTTATTGGCTGACAAACCCACCTTGGCCTTCTTCGGCGCCGATTCACCCTTAGAAACCCACTGTTTTGACTGTTGTTTGGTCTCTGGTGTGTTGTGATGGATCCATGTTTCGTCCACGGTTACAAAACGGCGCAAAAACTCCTCCATATTGCGATTAAACAACGCCAAACCTTCCTGTGAAGTTGTTACACGATTGCGTTTGTGGTCGACTGTGAGCAAACGCGGCACCCATCTTGCGGAAAGCTTTCTCATGCCCAAGTGATCATTCAAAATTGAAACCACTGAGCCATGCGAGATCCCTACGGCTTCCACAATCTCTCGCACTTTCAATCTTCGGTCGGCCAACACCATATCGTGAATTTTTTTCGATTGTTTCGGGTGTAGAGACCTCAACTGGGCGTCCAGGACGTTCGGCATCTTCAGTGCTTGTACGGCCACAACGAAATTCAGTAAACCACTTTTTTACCATTGAAATCGATGGTGCAGAGTCCCCATAGTATTTATCAAGCTTAGCCTTGGTCTCGGTAATGGTTTTTTTTCGCAAGAAATAATGCTTAATAAGCACACGAAATTCACTTTTTTCCATTTTCTCCTCAAATTAGTGAGTATTCTGATAAAAATAGCTGTCAAACACAAACTAACTGACGCAGCAAGTTTAAATTTTGACAGGAGTCAACTGACAGATGCCTGTTGACAGGAGCAGTGTTGCTGTTTCAGTAAAGAGGTCAGAAATTCAAAAAGTCACGGACTTATTGACCCGCCCTCGTATCTTACCATTTTATAAGTTTTCTTTAATCAACTTCAAGCAGGTTTTATTACCCAGAAAGTAAAACAATGATGTATTCGTTATTGACGTAAAGCCCCTTCATCTGTCCGTTGATAAGTACGTTTCATAATCATAATTCCCCTGCCCTTGTCCCAATTTATTTGGGGTCAAATTAATATGTTTTCGTCCATACTTTTTGTTTTAGTTGCCATCTCGGGAGTCACTACCTTTCTAGCCATATCATCTTTCACACAGTCCATTCATAGTGTCTTTGGTGTTCCCCTACTCTTATAGCCATTGACTTTCATACTCAATACTTCGTTGGTGCGTTTATACCACGGAACAGAAAAAACAGTGAAAGTGCAATGCAACAAACTCTTTGCGTTTGTTGCATTGCACTCACTTTGCAAATCGGTTCTTCAAAACATGGCGTTAAACTCCCAAGGTGTACAGAAATATAAAAAAATACTTTTGAATGAAGACGAGTGGAAGAAATTTGAAAACATAAAGGTATTACTAAAACCAATCGTAGATTGGATAACAAAGTTGGAAGGAGATTACTGTTCTATCCATTTGATACATACGGCATTCGGCGAATTAAAAGAACTGCTAGAGAAGCCTACCGTCACTGAAATTTTAGGCGAAGAAGCACACAATAATGTAAAACAGAAATTCAGCGATAGAAAAGCTACAGCGCATATGCCAATGCACTATGCTGCAGTATTATTAAACCCGCAAAATCGTGGTACAACAATGACATCAACTGAAAACATAGACGGTTTGTTCTAAACTTGGCTGAAAGACACAGTTCACACAATATTTCAGTTCAACAACTGTTCGAAGAAGTGTCTGAATATAAATGTGGCACTGGTTTGTGGAGCAAACAATTTATTTGGGAAATCGCTAAAAAAGTCAAGCCAGTTGCGTGGTGGCAAACATTATATCCTAAAACAGAATTAGGAGTAATTGCCCTGAAAATTTTGACTGCTCCAGCAACTTCTGCTTCTGTGGAACGCTCTTTTTCCACATTTTGAAATATACATTCAAAAAAACGTAATAAATTCAATACCGAAAGAGCAGGCAAAATTTGCCTGATTGCTCACAATTGGAAAATCATAAATAAAGAAAAATCAATAAAATAAAAGTTCGAAGAACCACAACCAAGTACATCTGCCACAAGAGAAATAAAAGAGCCTACACTCAATTTAGAATCAGAAGAGAGCACATCTGAAGAAGAGGCAGACGATGAGACAGTAATCTTGACGCAAACAGATCATATCAACTTAGAAGACATGGATCAACTGTTGTTAATGAACGAATAGTACAAGTAATTTTATTTCAAGAATTCTTGGGATTGTGATTGTTATTTTGTTTTTAATTATTTACACCGTATACCTCTCTTATGTTTTTATTTTATTAAAGCTGATTATTTGTAACTCATAAAGTTTATTTTAATACAGAAATCCTAATTTAACATTTATACCAAACGAAATTTAAGAGAATTTATGAGAATTTTCTCGGAAATATTCTCGAGAATGTTCTCGCTCAGGAGAATTTACTGACAATTTAAGTTGTAGAGTAGTTTATTTTAACGTAAATTTCGTAAAACGTTAAAATGCACTCAAAACTATTACTCTAAAAATAGACCGATTCAATACAGTCATACAATTTTTAAATTCTCGTAAATTCCCTTCCATATGAATATTCTCGGGAATTTATCATCACTATAGCCAATATGCTAATTACGGTATTAGCTAATCCTGCACAATCCTTACCTGACCACGTTGCCAACAAACTGTAATCAATTGTAAATTATATAAATAATGTTCCATCCCCTGACATGCCTTCACTGGAACGTATTATTAGGAGTATTACTCCCAGCAAACCTGACCTACTCTTTCTTATTAACAAATTCAAACCATCGATCTGTAGCATCGCTGAGACATGGCTTTGGTCTGATAGTAATTTCAGAATCTTAGCTTCAGTGATCTTCGCCATGACAGATCAGATGGATATGGAGGATGTGCTTTGCTCATTAATAACAAAGTACCATTCTCCCCCATTCATCTAACCTTTGTTGGTGACAACATCAATGTTGTTGCTGTTAAGACTGAGGATATAAATATATTTAATTTCTATATTGCTCACCCACAAATGGAAGATCTACAATAAAAAGTTTGCTGAGTAATGCGCAAGGTCCATTACTTATTATGGGCGATTTTAATGGCCATCATTATAGATGGGGATCAGAAACCTGCGATAACTTTGGTGTAGGCCTTGTGGATATATTGGAAGAGCTTAACTATGTGTGATCAATGATGGCAGTGCCATACGTAGGTCTGCGCCAGGGCAGAATAACAGCTGTGTTGATCTAACATTCTGCTCATCTAATATAGCCAGCCTTTTTAATTGGAGTCGCTTGAATATAACTTGTGGGAGTGATCACTATCCCATCATGGTTGAAATCCCTTCTAAGACTATCCCTGACAAAATTTCTCCTCCTTTGTTAAAATACCAACTAAACTCAGTGTATTGGGACCTTTATTCAAAAGTTCTAGACTTACGTGTCTCATCCCTTCCATCCATTAATCCAGAGTCTTCTAAGGAATGCTTTTCCTCATTTTCTAACATAATATCCTCTACAGCAGAGGATTGCTTCCCTCCAAAAAAACCTCCAACGGGGAAAATCCCGGCCCCGCCATGGTGGGATAGGGACTGCTCTGCCGTGATCAGGGCCAGGAATGAGGCCGAAATGAATTTCAACTCCGACATGAACCTGGATAACATCATTGCCTTTAAACATATCTTGGCTAAGTCCAAGAAATTGGTCAAGAATAAGAAGAGAGAAGGTTGGCGGAAGTACTGCGGCTCGCTGAGGCCATCCACTCACATTGCTACATTGACGTGTAAAAGTGTTTGTACAAACCTACTTACAGAAATAAAATCATTTATCATTTACTCCAGCGTCTGCAGTGTGGCGTAAACTGAAGTCGTTCAGGAATAGTTTGACGCCCCTGGTCGAGAACATACTATCTGCGGAACTGGGTAACCAGTTTCTTTCTAAGCTAGCCCCAGTCTATGTTCCTGGTATGGATGAGTGCGCCACTACGGGCTCTCATCTGGCATCAGATGACCCACTGGATGGGCCATTTACTCTACAGGAATTTAAATCGGTCCTCGCCCATGTAAAGGATTCTGCTCCAGGAGTGGATGGATTCCCCTACTCCTTCATTACCGAAGCGGGTGATAAGACCCATCAATATTATCTGGACTTAGTCAACTATTGTTTTTCTTCCGGTTATATTCCTCCTGATTGGAAGGTTCAAGTCGTCATCCCTATATTAAAACACGGTAAAGATCCTAGTGATCTTACAGGCCAATTGCTCTATCGTCCATACTTAGTAAGTTTTTAGAGCATTTGATTAAAACCCGTCTAGAATGGTTCGTAGAAAGCAGGAAACTACTCCCAACGACTCAATTCGGCTTCAGGAAAGGTCTGGGTACAGCTGATAGTGTGGGTACCCTCACATCAGCGATCCGTCTGGCTCTTAGCAGGAATGAGTCTGTGGTAGCCGTTTTGCTAGACGTTTCAGCTGCCTATGATTGTGTCCTCCTCCCAGTTCTCAGGCAGAAGATGCAAGACCTGAGAATCCCGGCTAGGATTCGTCAAATCATATGCAGCATTTTTCAGACCGTAGCGTTATACTCAGGATTCCCGGAGGAAACTCTGAGCCGAGATCGGTTTGGAGAGGTCTACCTCAGGGATCCGTGCTTAGTCCCCCTTTATATAATATATATACTTCTGATTTTCCTTCTTGTTTAAATTTTAACTGTAATATTCGTCAGTATGCTGACGATATTGCATTATTGGTCTGTGGCACTTCCATACAAGATGCCGCTCAGTCCATTAATATATCTTTGTCCTCGTTAAACCAATGACTTCTAGGTCACGGGTTATCTTTAAGTGCTCCAAAAAGTTCAGCAGTTATCTTCACTCGCAAACGTCGTATCCCCCAAGTCGACATTCATATTGATGGCCATACTATCCCAATCGAGGAGAAGGCCAGGTTCCTGGGGGTTACTCTGGATTCCAAATTGTCGGGAGTGGATCATATTAATAATACGGTTAAAAAATGTGAGCGCTCGGTCTCGGTCCTTAAAGCTTTGGCAGGTGTCTGGTGGGGTGCTCACCCATACACCTTAAAACTCGTCTACAATGCGCTGGTCAGAAGCGTGCTGGATTATTGCAGTTACTTAATTGAGCCATGTAACAAGGAAGCTCTGCGTAGACTAGACTCTGTCCAGGCCAAATGTCTGAGGATCGTAATTGGTGCCATGAAATCCTCCTCCATAAATGCTCTCCAGGTAGAATGTGCAGAACCTCCTCTTACCCTTCCTAGGCAGTAGTTAGCGGATCGTTTCTTGCCAAAAGTTTTCTCCCTTTCGTCCCATCCTTTACTCCCAATTTTGGAAAAAAACTACCTCTCTCTTAACGCGTCTTCCTACTGGAATAATAAATCTATTCCATTGATGAATAGGTACAGAAAGCTTAAACTCCTCTTCTCACCTGTTTGTCAATACCCTTCTCTTCCGGTCTTTTCTTCAGCTTATGAGGCGCTCCATTTCAGGCCAAAGGTCGTTTTGGGACTTGGTATCTCCAAAAATTCCCAGGACATCAAAGGCGACTTCGATCGGGCCATTAAAAGATACTGGAAGGGTTGGAATCTGTTTTATACGGACGCATCCAAATTGTCTTCAACAGGATGTACAGGTGTTTCAACATATTTTCAAAATTCATAAATTGCTCTTTTATTTCAATGGCCACCACATGCCTCAGTATTTTCAGGGGAATGCATCGGTATCTTAGAAGCCATCAATTTCATTTTAGCTCATAATATTAATAATTCAGTTATTTTCTCAGATTCTTGCAGCTCGCGCTTCAGTAGCATTCAAGCTTTAGCTCAAAACCAACTTATATCTAAAATTCACAGCAAAATTATTTTTGATATTCTTAATTTACTATTCACTTGTTCAAACAACGGTATAAACATTGAAATAGCTTGGGTTCCCAGTCACTCGGGTATAGGTGGCAATGAGTGCGCCGACTCACTGGCTAAATTTGCTACATCTAACTCGGTTGAACGGTAGCACTACATGGTGCAAAGTTACGACTTACGAACTGACACCAAACATAAGCTATACAACTCGTGGTCAGCAGTGTGGCAAGTAAGTTTGAAACTCAAGGGAGCGTACTACGCCAGCATTCAAGCCGACATCCAGCGGAAACCTTGGTTTTTTAAATGTCCGAAATTGTCCAGAAGAACTGTTGCAACCTTGTGTAGACTGAAACTTGGTTACTGTTGCAGTCCAGTATTTCTAAATAAGATCCGTGTTCGTGACAGCTCCTTATGCGAATGCGGTCTTGATGATGGAACTCTGGACCATATATATTTCTCATGTCCTTCGACTTTCCAATCCTTTGACTTGTATCATAAGCTTTCCGAAATAAAAATCCCCCTTCCTACTAACTTCCATTCCGTTTTGACTACCTTTTCTCCTAAATTAATCCAAATTTTATCAATATTTTTAAAAGAAAATGATATCAAAATGTAGTTCGGTGTGGGATAATAATAACTTTTATTATATAATTTGTGGTGTTTTAAAATGTATTTACTTATAATTATAAATTCCAAAAAAAAAAAAACTTTGTTAATTAACAAAAAACTGTGTTGTCGTTTCAGCTACTAACATTTAACTACCACAAAGAGCATAAATAGTTCGACGGCTCGCCTCGTTGCTCTGCCGCCACTACATGACGCTGGCAGAATAGTCGACATCGGCTCAGTTGCCAAAGAGGAAAAAAAATGCATTATAATGTTTTGTAGGTACACATCGAATAAATATCAAGAAAAATGAGGATTTTACTGTACGGCAACGTTACGTGCCCCGCCCACTGCCACTAAGTTTGGCAATTTAGAGATAATTAGAGGTACTTGCTAGTTAAAAACTTATCAAATTATTTGTTTTTGCAGAGCGTGTCGTTCAACAAAGACTGCCGAGTTAGACCGAGCGTTGCCGAGTCCAAATCACGAACACTCCAGGATATCAGCATGCCCAGCCAAGATATCTTGGAAACAGAAGGTTAGGTTCCAAGGTATACTACCCTATCAGGTCTTCAACCCAACAGGAACACAGCTTGAAACTTGGTGCAGTTAAATAACTGAAATTATTTTCTTTTGTTTTTTTTCAGGGTTATAATTTAGGTGATAGCGTACAGCTTTACAAGGATCTTTTGGCGCGTGGTCAAAATTGGAACTAACACCGCCGCCGCGTCTTCTCAATATATTTTAATAGACGATTTTGACAAAATAATGTCTAACAACAGCGCCCCCGTATCAACGTCATTCGAGCGTCAAAAGATCCTTGTGGCGCTGTACAAAGGCAATGCTTTTCATTAACTAAAAAAAAAAAACAATGTGATGTTGTAAAAACATTTTTTTTTTCTAATTTAAGAAGAAATTTATTAGGAATTTATTTTTAAATCACACAAATAGTTCAAACTTCAAGCTTAAACACAGGTAAACCCAGTTGCAAAAACGCGCCTCTAAACGTCAGGGCTGCCATAACTCTGATTGGCCGCAAATTGAATCGTATTAATTATTTTAATTACAAACCAATCAGACGCCACCTCACCACGCGAGTTTGAAAGTTTGACACCATTTCAAACCTCACTTCAAAGCAGTGGTGCCAAGTCTGAAATCTAGCAGATGGTAGAATTCTTCTGAAAATACGGTAGATTTTCCGAAATTATATTGTAATTTATTTACTAGTACCTTGTTTATTTAGTAGTAAGATGGGTCAGAGTAAAAAAAAACTCATATTTTTAATCAGAATCAGACGGTATAATGTTTCAATATTTGTATACATATCAATATTATGTTTTTAAATGAGAGCGTTAGTATACAGTTTTTTTTCGGGTCGCTATAATGCCTGCTGCAATGCACACGAGCCCCTTATAAACGTTCCCAAAAAGAAGAGCGTATGATGATATCTCTTTTCTAATCTCTTTTCTACTAGTGTGTTTATACGGTGCAAGAAAGTGACAAATGCTGTCGTTGTCCTGCTCGAAACATGAAGTTTATTTTTATTTTTTATTGGTTCTTAAGCATGCCAGACATGCGCAGGAGGCATAAAACAGTGTTGATGTCAGAATAAAATGAAAATATCCTAACCTAAAAGAAAAACAAGATTGAGTAGATATAAATATTTTTTTATACTATTGCATGCCGTAAGGTGTGCTGGAAGTTGGAACTGCTTTTACAATGTTTTCATCTTATTTTGTACCCACATTAATTGCAAAATAAATTATTTCTGGTTTCTGAAAGATTTAAATAAGTACGATTATTGGGTATTACAATATTGTACGGTTTTTTTGCTACCATAATTAAAATCCTACTGTAGGTGGTAGACTTTTTACCGTAATTACGGTGCAGTTGGCAACACTGTCAGCAAGGAGTAAAAATTAAAATAATCTATAACTTCCGCTCTCACTTTTTTCGCCATGACGGGCTGACGAGCACGATGCCGTGCGGCCATGCGCGGGCGCGCCATGAGTACTACCTAACTACCTTCTTATTTAGGGATAGGTATTTTGTAATTTTTATATCACCATTAAATGGTATTTTTATACTGGAGAAGTTTGAATCAATACTCGCATATCCCAATGATGAAATAGGAGTAAGTAAACGACTAAACTTATTGGCCCTTCTGAGCCGGATGAAAACGCGCATTTTATGTACGTACGGCCCGATCTTCGGCCAGACATCCTGATTCCACTTCACGTGCTCCATTTCCACTGTGTAATACCAGGGTAATAACTGATTCCAGCTGCAGTTTGCTGTTGGCGTGCTCAACTCTGCCGCGATCGCGAAGTACCTTCACCTGTACCTGCTTAACGGTAACGGTGCCACCGGCGCCACATTCACCTCCAACAACTGGAAACCGTGAGTACACCATGTTCTTATGTAGGTATCTGCCAAAATGTAAATAAATATCTACTAAAAAAACCGGCCACGTGCGCGTCGGAACACGCATAATGACGGATTTCGTAGTTGAGATAAATTTATCCCGAGAACAAAACATGAACATAGTCGAAAAACATGTTCTCCCATACACTCCAACTGCAAAATCTGTAAGCTTGCACATATAATATTGTGAGCTTGTGAGATTTAAGTACCTACCATGTTATTTTAAGTGTACTTACTTAGAGACTTATCAAGGTTCTTGTGTAATCCTTAAGTAAGAACTATTTGCCATTTGCTGTATTTTGTTCCAAATGTTAGACTCAGTAGTTTCGGAGAATTGGTCCATTTTCATTTGATTTTTTACTTAAGTAAATAGCTTTAATTACAAAAATTAGACACCTTCACAATAAGCCCTTTCCTTTGATGTGTCACATGGTAGTTGGTACAGATTGCAAAACTCAAAAAAAAAAAAAAGTCCCATAAAGTGATCCACATATTCAAATATGTATTATTTACTTGTGTGTATGTGACACATCCGTGTTTGTTTCACAGAAATTCATATGTATAGCAAATTTCAACTTACCGGTCTGTAAGATTCAGAACAAGTTGGATGTGAGAGACGGACTGACACAAAAGTTATCCTGTAAGGGTTCCATGTTTTCCTTTGGACGTACGTAACCCTAAAAATGTGGCATAGGAAAAGGTCTACTTTCAAAGTTTGTTAATTATTTGTCTACTCCAGGTGAAAGTTATAAAAATTGCATTGAACTTAAGTTGGGAATACAAGGAGCTACTAGCTTTTTTTAACAAATTTAAAGCAATTCAAAATAATCTATTTCCCTTTAAATATTTAATATTAAACATATTGCTGAATATCTGCAAGAATGATAGAGGTAATCATTCATATTATAAAACAAAGTCCCCAGCCCTGTTTGTCTGAATGTGATACTCAAAAATGACTGAATGGATTTTACCATTTAACGAGGTGATTCATGAGGAAGGCTTAGGTGTATAATTCATTACGTATGATTTTGTCAGTAAAACAAATAATCACAAGGATAGCATCTAACCTCAAAGAACAGTTAGCACAAAGAGAATGGTTGGAAATAGTTGTTACACAGTGCAATGCCTAGCTGAATATATATTAAAGCAGAGCCAAGGTACTGACTGCTCTTACTCCAACAATTCTAACAAATGTAGTCACTGAGCCAAGTCAATAAATTTATTTCTAACCCACCTTTGGTGGCTCATATGAGCAATGGCTAGAGTTTAGGGACACATTCATTTCTCTAGTGAAACAGCCACTGGTTTAGTACAACCACATTTCACCTTTTATATTTGCCTTCAACCGGGCACTAATCCAGACACCGGGCTGCTACTGAGACTCTGAGAGATTCCTATAATACTTTGCCCGACCTTGGAATTGAACCCAGGCGGCATGTCCGCCTGGGTTCAATTCCAAGGTAGCAGTAGCATCTGCAACCACTACACCAATGCAGTCTCCACTAATACGTAGTGCTACTTAAAACTTAGATATTATTTTTTGTTCAGAAGTAATTAAATTTGTTTATTTTGCAGTTGCCTGGTAGAAACCAAGACGGTTGGCAAGTGCTTTGATGAACGCGTCATGTTCAGTTCGGAGATGGTCGAAGCAAAATAAATGACTGTCAAGAAAGATGGTCTTCACAGCTGACAATGGACAACTAAGTAAGTAACTATAATCACACATACACATACTCACAATTACACACTACACAGAACTGCTAATTACTTTATAAGTCATTATTTCTCTTTGTTCTTAATTTTAATTTGTATAAAGTCTCAATATTGTTAATTACAGTCCATTAAGGGAAGGAGCGAGACAACCCCAACACATGTATTATTAATTACTTACTGGGGCTGTTTCATTCACATTTGTAAATGTAACCATTTGAGACACAATAAATATATATTATAGTAGTAGTAGTTATTAGTTTATATTTAAATTAGAAAATTATTTTAGATTTTATGTATCTTGTTTTCTCTTCTACTCTTACACACATTGTCTTCATCTCTTTAATATACTCTCCTATCGCAGGTATGCTGGAAGAGATTTCTTTAGAAATAAGCATCACCTTTATACCTATTTTTCTGTTCCTTTTTTCTTGTCTGTTTATATATGTGTGTACATAAATGGTTAAATAAATAAATAATTTTATTTTAAGTTTAATTACTCGTAGGTACACTAGCAACTCGCTCCTGCTTCATACTATTTTTGGGACTTGCCAAAACATCCAGATTTCTTTATTAAATATATGTAAGTTTTTACCTGTTTTGTATTATATTATAAACCTTCTGGAATTAATTCTCAAAATGATGGTAAAATCTTCATCAAAATCTGCTGCTTAGTTTAGAAGAACAATGTGCTCACGCAGAACGACACAAAGTGACTTATATGTATGTATTATAGATAGATTTGTAGATGTACCTACCCTTCATGAAGATAGCTTTAATGGAGGGCTAAATGCTCATCGGGCGCTCCCTGAACAGTCGACTAGCGATCACTTGGATTGACCTAATATTGTTATCACAATGTCAGCTTTTCTTAGAATCTTTGCATAAAATAAATTTCTTAAAAGGTGACCACTGAAAATCAGCACTGTGCTGTCGGTCCCCCATAGCACAGCATCATGCTGAATGGAAGCCTTCTTGTCACAGTCACGGCGTGCAGCTGCCGACTATTTCTGTTCTGTTCTTGTAGATCTATTTTGTTTATTTTTCTTTGTTCAGTATTCGAGTTAACTTATATATTTGTATGCATTTGTTTCATTGACAAATAAACTAGTTTTGTCTTTCTTTCTGATGTTTGCTCTTCAATTACGATTCATAAAATTGTAACTACATCACGCCCGTATTGCTAAGTGGTTAGTGAATGTAAGGGCCCTGCTATGTTATAAAGCCTAAAATTCGGAATCATACCACAGGGAATTTTGATTGCAGCCGAAATAGGGTAACTGCTGACCAAAGTCTCTCACAACAACTGGTCTGGCGATGCTTATTTTTCTGCTGTTTTCTGAGTTTTTTAGGCAGAGGTGCATATAGATGCACAGTACATCCACATTTCACAAGTTATGTTTAAGCCCCTTGTAATAGGTGGCGAGCCTATTGCCATCAAGCGGGCACAAATCCAGACTGCGGGCTGCTACTGAGATATCCCTAATGGGCAAACCCAATACTTAATACTTTGCCCGACATGGGAATTGAACCCAGGACCTCATGCTTAGCATTAGCTTTTGCGACCAGTACAAACAAGGTGGTTTCTTGTTATACTCGTGTATATACATACATATATATATATATATTAAATGTTGCGAACTAGGAGTTTCTCCTGTATTCTGAGTGCGTTTACAAACATTTAAACTCACATACACAAACAGCCAGACCCGGAACAACTACTTGTAGATCATACAAATATTTGTTCCGTGCGGCAATCGAACCCGCGACATGCAAAGCAGCAGTCAATCTCTTAACCATTGTGCCAACCGATATAAAATAAACATTCTCTTTTCTGAATTTCAGGAACCTCATACTTCTGTCTCCAGTATCGATTGCTGTCGAGCTCATTATCATCAGCTGCCTCCGATGCTGGCTTCGAGTAAGCTGCCAACAGATGGCAGCACTGTCAAGGGAAGTCTTATTAGACTAATACAAACTTATCTGACTCGGTAGCTAAATCTGGAACTAACGAAATCACTGAACATTGACAAGGTCTTTACGTTTTTGTTCTCTAACACCAGTGTCATGACCGCGCCAGATGTGCTTGGGGTTATGTAGGTATTGTGCTAAAAGGTTTTTTTGGGGCGTGGCCAAAATGGGAATTAACCCCGCCATCTTGTTTTCTTGGTACAATTCCACAAAATGTTTAACAGCAGCGCCACCCTGTCAATGTCATTCGTGCCCCTTATGATCCTTGTAGCAGTGTACTTAATGTGCCAGATTGAAAGTAACCTAATGGCTATGTTCTTTAGAACCAGATTCAAATATTTCTTTATTGTATATTATCTTTTCTTTTTATATTTTGTGTCACAACCAGAGCGCATTTTTAAACAACTGCCCAAAAAAGTAGTGTTATGTGTTCACTTTTCAGGGTTCAGTGTGTTTCTTTATTCCACCATAACTCCTGAACGCCACCGAATATAACTATTTGTGACTTTTCGTTTATTTAGTATTTTTGGGCGGCTGTTTTATATTTTCAATTGTTTTGTTGCGTTGCAATGTAAACCAGCCAAGTGCGAGTTAAACTTGTGCATTATGGGTTCCGTACAACCTGTGAAATAACTGGTTTTATTATTTCTTGTTTAATACCTACTAACTGGAATAAGACAAATTTATACACTAGTGTTTACTTATTAAGGCGAGAACAAAAAATGTTGAAAAACGCGTTCCTATCGAGATAAAAGAAGACATTTTTTTTGCGTTATTATCAGGATATAGGTGATAATATCTGTTATGGCAAGCGAAGTTGCTACAAGTGCCGACCCCTTTTGTCGGCAAGTGTCTTCCGTAAGCTGCACACTTTACCATGATAGATAGCGGTGCGGTGACGCGAAACGCGGTGGCGCAGAGGTGCGCACGGTAGCGGGCGCGCGGGCGGGCGGCCCTGTGGCGTGCGCATGTGGTGCGCGGCCTGCAGTCGTGGCAGGCCGCGGGACCTGTGTCGGCACCGGGCGGAACGCTGCGGGGCGGATGGGCACATCCCCCATCGCGCGCATGCCGCGAGGACGTCACTCGGTCCGCCCTCCTTTGCTTTTCTTCGTCCTCTCCTCCAACGCCGGGCGGTGCTCGTGGATCCCGGCATCGCGGCCAAGAGAGCCGCGCTTGCCGGGTTCCGACATCCTAAATGACCGCTGCGGTAATTTCTCACTGAGCACCACGGGGGACTCCCTGTGTTAGCGTGTTCGCACAAGTGACGGCTCGGAACTCGTGCAAACACAGAGAAAACCGTCACTGTCAATCGTTGACATCGAAATGGTGAATTCAGACGACTCCGATGCGGCCAAGGATAACCCCGTCGTCCCAGCCATCCTGTCGCCCGATGCGGCTCACTCTATTTCCTCTGAGGACCACACAGTAGTCCCAAGGCAAGAGGAAGCGCATCGCCAGCGCCGCCGCCCGTAAGGCCAAGTTCGCCGCTAAAAAGCTGGCCCTTACCCCCGCTATGGCCCCCGCGGCCACCAGCCGCCCCATCTCCCCCAAACCAGGCATTCAGCCGACCCCCCCTGCAGCACCCATGCCACCGACCCCGCCCCCTTATACATACACGATAAGGACCTTTGGACCACATATCCAAAGCCTGCGCCGTCGAGCGCAGCTGTAGGGCGGGCGTGGACGTAAACCCACGCTCGCCCTACAGCGGAGGGAATTAAAGTCTAAGTACTACTCCAGCGGACTTCTGTTCTCATACTAAGCTCCTGAAGGAGCGTAAGGTGGCCTTCCATACCGTGCCCTCAGTGAAGACCGCCAATTCAGATGGGTGATAAAACGCGTACTTATAGATTTGAAAATAGTCGAAATGTCTGAGCATATTAAAGCCCAGAATTTCCGACTCTTAGAAGTGCACCGCATGCACCGCGGTCGTAATGGTGCCCCGTACGACATGATCATTGTCGTACTGGAAAATACCGAGGCCGGCAAGGCATCAAATCATCATGACATCAAATCGATTTGCAAGCTAACAGGCTTCAAGGTTGAAAAACCTTTTAAAAACCGATTTCCCGGGCAGTGCCACAATTGCCAACACTACGGGCATGCCCAGCGAAACTGCTTCGCGCGAGCCAGGCGCGTAAAGTGTGCCTAGGTGACCACGTGACAGTGGACTGTGCACGCCCCAAGGACTTGGCATTGTGTACTGAGCCCCCAAGCTGCGTCCTATGCGGCGAATCTGGGCACTCCTTGAGCTACAGCGGGTGCCCCAGCAGCGCTCCAATCTTCCCCAGGGCAATACACTCCCTGGACAACCAAGACCGCAGAGACCCTCGCTGTGGAATCTTCTAAACCACATGCAAGCGTTCCCGGCACTAAAGCCCACTCAGGCAGCCCCAGAAGCTATACCTCAGCTAATGGCTCACCTCGTCCCACCCCCAATGGGTATGTTTGCGACTCAGTAAACTACCCCCCACCGCGCCCCGGAGCCCCCCAACAAGCAGGCTTCTAAGCCAGCCCAAGTAACCCCCAGTGCCTCCGCGCCAACATTCGCGCCCCCACCGGGTCCTTACAGTCCTAGTACATTCGACGTACTAGCACGCTTCTTTAACCCCTACATCATTGCCCGAAGCAATGACTTACACACCAAGCTCATCGCAGCTAAAGGCAATCTTCAGGCCAATATGGTCCTTATGTCGGAATACGCCGACTTGTCCGCTTTTTACATTAATTTCACCCCGTAATGGATACACAAAACTCAAGTAGCAGAGTCAAGCCTCGATCCCTAAAAATAGGTTATTTCAACGCTAATAGCTTCACCGAGCACCTAAAGTTGCCAATTACTGCCTAATTCGAAACGATATGCCCGGTCGACACGAGTGTGGCACCCTCATATATTACAAAAACTCCCTCTATTGCATGCCCATCGACACCCCCCCACTTTCGCATATACAGGCAATAATCTGTCGACCAGATATGACCGGCCATCCATCCATCACTATAATATCGGCATACATTCCATCACACCCCGACACATAAACCCGATTGATTCTGATATCAACACACAACATATCATGTCCATTTAGATCGCCTGATCTAAATGCCATAAGCCCTATTTGGAACTCTCGTATAGCCAACCCGAGAGTAACTGAGCTTCCTCGCTTATCAACCAAATACAACTTCGATGTCAACGCACCGATGATGTTCACTCACATCCCCGATAACGTAAATCACAACCTCGATATTCTCGACCTAGCGCTACTAAAGAATATAAACTTACGTTTACGATCAGTAGATCCCCTGCCAGAATTACAGAGCTGTCCACGTTCATTAGTGTGTTGATATTAGAATCAATCGGGTTTATGGTTGGGTGTGATGGGGGAATGTATGCCGATATTACAGTGATGGATGGATGGCCGGTCATACCTGGCCATGCAATAGTGGGAGTTTTAGTAATAGATGAGAGGTCCACTCCGTTGTCTACCAGTCCTATCGTTGCGAATTAGGCGGTAATTGGCAACTGTAGGCGCTCGATGAGACGGTTTGAGGGGAAGGTTTCTTGGATTAAGGATATGTCAAGTTGATGGTCGCGAAGGAAAGTCGCAATGTCATCTCGTTGATCTGTGATGTCATTAGCGTTAGAATAACCGATATTTAGGGATCGGGGCTTGAGTCTGCTACTTGTATTTTGTGAATACATAATGGTGTGAAGTTAATGTAGAAGGCGGACAAGTCGGCGTTTTCCGAGATAAGGGCCATCAATATGGCCCATACCTGAAGGTTGCCTATAGCTGCGATGAGCTTGGCATGTAGTTTCATTGCTTCGGGCAATGATATTTTGGTTGAAGAATCGCGCTAACACGTCGATTGTGCTGGGGCTGTAGGGGGCCGGTGGAAGCGCCATTTTTGGCGCGGGGGCGCAGTAGGTTTGTTGAGCTGGCTTAGATGCCGGCTTATGTGTAGGCGCAGGGGGCGGGTTGTTTGCTGGGATGCAAACTACCCATTGGGGGTGGGACAGGGTGAGCCATCAGTTGAGGGATGGCTATTTGGGCTGCCTGTGTGGGCTTGCGTGCTGGGAAAGCTTGCACTTGGTTAAGAAGGTTCCACGGCGAAGGTCTCTGCGGTCTGAGTTGGTTGGGGAGTAGGTTACCCTGGGGTAGTTTGGTGCGCTGCTGGGGCTTAGCGCGCGGGGCTTTAGGGCACCCGCGGTAGCTCGCAGGGTGCCCGGACTCACCGCAAAGGACGCAGGGTGCCCGGACTCACCGCAAAGGACGCAGGTTGGGGGCTCGGTATACAGTGCCAAGTCCTTAGGGCGTGCACAGTCCACTGTCGCGTGGTCGCCTGGGCACTTGATGAACCTGGCTCGCGCGAAACAGTTTCGCTGTGCGTGCCCGTAGAGTTGGCAGTTGTGTCATTGACTGGGAAGACAGTTCTTGTTTGGTCTCACGACCTTGAAGCCGGTCAGGTGCCATATCGACTTGATGTCGATAATGGCCATGCCAGTCTCAGTATTTTCCAGAACGACTATTATCATGTTTTACGGAGATCCATTGTGACCACGGTACCTGCGGTTCACTTCAATGACGGGGAAATTCTGAGCTTTAAGATCCTCAGATATTTCTACTATATTTAGACTACCGTGTAGTCTTTGAAGGAAGAGGAGTGAGCCGCGTCACGGGACTGGTCGGCGACGAGGTCATCGTCGGCCGCGTCGGAACCGGACATGGTGGGGTAAATTCCCGCCATTTCTACGTCGGCTATGGTCGGTGACTGGGAGCGAGAGTGTACATCAGTACTCAGGGGGCCGGATGGGTCAGCTGAGCTAGTGGGGCTAGCTGGGCTATCAAATATAGGGCTGGTGCTGGCGGCTGTAGCCTAAATGCAGCTAACGGTGTCGCATATTGACTGCGAATATAGGGGTCGTGTAATAGTATCTCTTTTATGAAGCGCAATATGGATTGTTCATCCATACTGTGGTTTCCTAGTGGGGGGAGGGTGCTATGTTAGCTAAGAAAAAAATGATTGAATTAGCCCCAGGCTGAGGGCCTGGGTGTGAGAGGGTAAGATCTACCCTCTCTGCCTATTCGATAGGGAGGTGGGTGGTGTGGTCGTAAAGTATGTCAGTGGAGTGAGATTAAGTAGCCCTAAAGGCTATGGATCGGGTGGCACTTGGTTTAGTATTAATCGCTGCACTCACGCGTGTTCTCAATCCCAGTAGCAATCCCGGAAGAATAAACACAAGTCACTATTATTAACACGTATCGTCTGCTTACGTAAGTCAGATTTAGCACTTCTTTGTTTAATAGTACAAGTCACTGAACAATGTCAACAAACAAATGTAATCATAATAATTATCTACGCGCACAAGTAAATTAGTTACGCGGCCGCGAACGTACGACGTGCTTCGAGCTTCTGCTTTCGACATCGGCATCGACCTCGGTGAGGTGAGCTTGGTCTACTGGGAGAGTATTGGGCTTCAAGACTATCGGCAAGGCATTCAGCCTTGTCGACATCATCAAAAGCGAGGGTATTGTCTGGGCGGATCAGGGGGGGCGTAGAGACTACTTCTCGGGATTTCAGTTTCCTCTGAAGTTCCCAGAATGCCAGCCGGCCTCTCAACCGCTCAAACCCACTGCGCCTCCGCCTCCACATTGGCGCCCCCACCGGCCCCCTACAACCCCAGCACATTTGACGTGCTATGTAGTGGCTGGTAGGAAAGGGGGTGGCACCCTCATTTATTACAAAAAATCCCTCTATTGCATGTCTATAGAAACCCCCACATTACTCGGCAGGCCCCGGGGCCTGGATCGGAACCGGGTGGAAATCTGCGGGGCGGATGTATACCGCGTGGTGTAGGCTCGGCGACGGCGTCGACGCAACGCGCGCACGTGCCAATGACGTTGATGGGCTGGCACCTACAGCGGCGCTGGATCCCCCTCCTCTTCTTCTGCTTCTTGGCTTCCACCTCTCCTCCGGTCGACGCATCGCCTCCACCGGACGTTGATGGGCTGGCAGCTACAGCGGCGCTGGATCCCCCTCGTCTTCTTTCTTCTGCTTCTTGGCTTCCACCTCTCCACCGGACGCCGCATCGCCGATTTTCGGCAGTGTCATCGTCCAGTCCAAGGCCTGACGGGACTCCGGGGTCCCGGCATCGCGGCCAATCGAGCAGCGCTTGCCGGGGCTTCGGCATCATGGGGGCATGGCCTCCGCGACCGCGTCGGCACTACACACCGGGCAGCAATGAAAATATGCGGTCCGTGCGGAACAAATTATGTGCTAATATTACTATTTGTAGGATAAGCTTGCGTGTGACCACAAGCGAACCCTCCGACACCGGTGCTTGGTCGCGCCGCTTTTAAGTAATAACTACGCGCGCGTAGTGGAGGCGTGTCGACCGATTTAATAAAAAAATAAAGTATCCAATGCGCGCGTTCTAGCAAAGAATGACCCTCGTTGGCGTTCTTTGCAGTTGGCTAATTTAGTAAACAATACCTTATAATCTTTAGCCAATTACTGGGTCGTTAATTAATAACGGTTTTAACCCTCTCCAAGTTTTAGGAATAATCCATTTATTTCCAGAGAATTTCTTATGTAATTCCTTGGATGTTATTTTTTTGTTTCTTAAGGTAAATAACTGTTTTAGATGTCAACAACATCTATATATACAAGAAATCACGAAAGGAATGCATTTTTCAACACGTTTTGTTTCCGTCGTAATATTAATAAGTTAGTTATAACTAAGTTTCTTTCTGTTTATTTTTCTTTTTGTATAATGTGTGGCTGAAACCTTTTATTTTCGTTTTTCTTACTTAATGTCTGCGAGTTGTGTGTGGTATCGAGCCAATTGTGCACTCGCACTTGGCTGATTAACACAAACTTCAAAAGTGTCTAGGCCAATCAGTTTCTGAAGATTTAAAAAAATCTGGATATTGAGCGTGCACGACTAAAGTAAAGGCCCTTTAAAACGTACTGTCAGTAATTCTTTACGTGCAGTCTGTGGGTCAAATACACGCAGAGGGCATACAGCGCTCTGCACGTTCAATTGAATAAATCATTCAGGGTGTTGATGGGGTTGACGCGCTACTGCAGTGCTTCTGGCATGTTCGCAGAGGCGGGAATAGATGAGTTTCACGCTATCATGTCCAAGAGATGCGCCTCCATCATGCGACGGTACGCGCCAGCCCCAACAGCATCCTAGAAACTATAGCAGATGGGTGGGACAGCCCCATACTGTGAAATTGAATACGCACTTGCCACTGTGGCGTAGTAATAATTTGAGTTGTTTCCCTGGTAGATGTAAGCACCAACACTAGTTTCTGAACCGTGTGTATACTAACCGAATAGAAAGATTTTTATTTTACTTACATTTATAACGCCATCTATTGAGATTTATTGGAACTAATTTCGACCCCGTGGCCATATTATTCGTATGACTGTTTCTATCATTTTAAATATTTCAAAATCCATAACAGAATTACTATAATATTTCTACAAAAATAATAATTAAAAACATGGCTTCTTTATAATAATTTTATACGAATAAAACATTCTTTGATTCCTTGTGTCGCAAACCGATCGACGCGTTCATGTGTCACTTTTGTTCGGAAAACCGGAAAACGCCCTTTGTCGGCGCCACCACGCGTTCAGGTTCAACGATAAAAAAAGTGACATAAATGAGCGCTACCATGGCTTCTAAATAGCACACGGGCTAATGAGACTTACCATTTCATGTTACAAAAACTAAAATCCTGGCTCAATCAAAAAAATAGAAACTGTAGTAAACCAAACGCAATTACGGCCAGTGCGAGTGTCCCGCGGTCGCGTGCCGCCACGATACAGGGAATAAGCTGTATATAATTATCTCTTTCCCTCGCCTGGCTGTTGCGAGGAAGGCGCGGCCGCCATGCGCGCCAGTCCGCTGCCCACACGCTTACTGCGTAGACGCGTATTTGAAATTACCGCGCATGTCGCGACGTGCCTACCTCGTGCCGCCATTGTTACGCGAAAAGTACTATTTTAGTTTAGGGTCTTCGTTCCCAAATGTGTATTGTGTTAATCTTAAGTCCGTGTACCAACATACCTACTATATTACTGAAAAGGTGTTTTGTATTGTACTGTATAAGTAGTATTAGTTAGGTTTTATACGTATGTGTGATATTCATTGTCAGTTGTAAATCTTCGTATGCGACTTTTAGCGGCGGATAGAATTCATTTGGAAAGATATAGCTAATCTATTGCTTCATTTATGTTCGAAAAAATTGTCTGCTCAACAACGTCACTAACGCAATGAATGTTTTTGAACTGTCAAAATGAAAGCCATTCCTACTTATAAGAAACGCGGGAGTCAGGTGTTGTAGGCGGTGGTGACGGCGTTCCCGTGACGAAGGTTGGTAATGAAACCACGTTAATAGTCAGATAACACACTTTTATTGCAGGTAAATACATACACGAAATGAACAGTTATAATATAAGCACTTTTACTTGGCGAGGAACACAACAGTTTATATGGATAGTACACGTACACATACACAGTTAGGTAATACCTGAATGGTTCAGGGAATGCACAGAATTACAGACTTTACACAAAATTACGAAGACGCCGATGGCATATAACTATGGCACAAAGGCTAACTTACAAATGCACTTTTAGGAACCCTAACTTATGTACTTTACTGCCCTAGGCGAGGTATAATTCGCGACTTGATGATTTACTTGACGGCACAACTTATTACTTTGGAGAACTTCTGAAGACTACTTGTTACTTCGGATTACTTCCGATGATTACTTCGGATTACTACAAAACAATGTCTGTCTTTAAAAAAAAAAAAGATAGGCTTGTGTGGCCACCATCTTGCCTGATATACTTTGTAAATAATTGTTTTTTTTTTTTTTGTGTATTGTTAATGCCGCTTCTAACCAAAGCCATCATCACGCTAACACGCAACAGTTGCGTTTATTTTGTATGGCGAACCCGAACGCGCGGCGGCGCTGACAGAGGGTGGCTGCCGGTTTGCGCCTGAGTGATGTATATTAACGTGACGATCGCGTATTCGTGCGAGTGCGATCGATCGCATTGGTTAGGACGCGGCGGTACGAGTCTAGAATAATAAGTATTTTAATTTTTTACACATGCAGCTTTTGTTTAAATTATAAGAATGGTATTATTGCATTTATTTGTCAATTGTAATCACTATTTTGTTGTTAAAATAAAATATAGTCATTGTTGAAAATTGTCGTTTTATTTTGTAAATGAATTGATTTCTTGTAAACAAATACTTAGGACCACTTGCACGACCATTCTGTCTCTGTCATCTTCAAACGACTCAATACAGAAACAGAACAATGTTTTAATTGGTTTAGCGCTTAGAGATTATAACTGTTGAGAAGCACAGCAATTTCGTACGTTGAACTCATTAAGGGCCTTAAGCTCCATAAATCCCACGGTTCTGATGGAATCACCAATAAGGTCTTCCAACCTTTCCCTGCCCACTTGATCATGTTAATGACCACCAATTTCAATGGTGCCATGAACAATAACATCTTCCCACAAACGTGGAAACAGGTTACTGTCATCGATATTCCCAAGCCGGGCAAGCCTAAATCCACTCCCGCTCCCTCCAGCTACCGCGACCACCCCGTCAGTGCAAAATCTATGAGAGGCTTATTTATAAGGGTCTCAGAGACTGCCGAGACAAAGGGTCTCATTCCTAACGAGTAGTTCAGTTTTCGAACCCAAAACTCTTGCGTACAACAGGTCGATCGTATCATCGAACACATAGCCGCTGGTTTCCAACGTGGTACGATGACGGGTGCTGTTTTCTTCGATACGTAATTTTGACGTTCGAAAAGTGTTGACTTTCAGCCAATTTTTGAAGAAATTACTCTTCATTTGGTTTGATTAGAGCACACTGCAAGTCTGATGTTTCAGTAAAAAATTAAAATGCATTGTATTAACATACTTTATTTATTTATCCTATAAACGTAGGCTTAATCAGACTACCATATAAAACGACGGAAGCTTTAAATTCCTCACCGGATGTCTCAATTGATTTATTAAGAGCGAACGTTCCAGGCTGCCCAGTTGAATTTCAATTTAAACATATCAACCCTATGATAGTTATAAAAGCTTTTCGGCAAATAAAAATCAAATTGACCGAGATCTATGTGGAATGTCAATCAAAGTTTGTACATCCATAATCGAGACTATAGCACCTTACCTAGCTTTGATATTTAATTTGTGTGTAGATCAAGGAGTCTTCCCAGATTTGATGAAATACAGTAAGGTTAGACCACTTTTTAAATCTGGGGACAGCAAAGACGCCAACAAATATAGACCAGTATCCGTGTTGCCGGTATTCAGCAAGGTTTTCGAAAAGGTAATGCTCAATCAGATGCTTAACCTTTTAACCGCCTACGTCGGATTAATCCGACAAATATTTTCTGGCCCATTTCGCCAGAGTCGTATATTTCCGACCAAAATATCACTGCTCGTTTAATCAGCTTTTTTTATTTAATTACGCTGTATTCTATCAAAATTATGTTTATATTAGGTAAATAGTTAACTAAGTAATCATTTACAGTTTAATACACTTTAGTCTTTTAATTAGAAGTCCTAAAAATAAAGTCCAAAGTTAGATGAATTACTAACATTATTTTTAGAAAATTGTATTGATGTGCAACGCCCATGACGACAAAATCCGACATGAGGGACGGGACATATGCCAAGATTTACTGATACAAAAATAAACATAAATTAAAATATTTCTCTTTATACTGACTAATTAACTTTAAAACAAATACAGCAATTGTTAATAAAACATGTTTTTACAAATATTTGTGAGTATTTCATTTAATTCCTTTGAAATTAAGTAAACTTACTTGTGAAATGTCAGCAACTGAGTTGATGGTTCCCATCCCTAGCCTACATCTTCCAAAACTTACTTTGTTAGTACGCCCAGCGCCACGGTCTGATAAAGACGACCACTTCGTACGTCATAAACGAGTGCCGACTTCTGGAATTTTCCATCAGTGTTGTGTATTTCTATCAGTTTAACGTTCGTGTGTCGATAAATGTGTATTGAAATTTATCATGACCACTCATTAATCATTTAATACCAACAAAATCTTACACGATCAGCAATATGGTTTCACCAGAGGACGTTGTACGACTGACGTCGGTGTCACTTTATTAAAACACATATTTACAGCGTGGGAGGAGGCCCAAGATGCCATAGGATCTTTTGCGACCTCTCGAAGGTATTTGACTGCGTTGAACACGAAACCTTGCTCTTAAAACTTGAGCATTACGGACTAGATAAACTTGCGCTCAGCTTAATAGATTCTTATTTAAATGATAGACAGCAAAAAGTCCAAATAAATAGTGTCAATTCACGTGGTTTAAAAGTAAAACTAGGTGTTCCACAAGGCCCAATATTAGGTGCTTTCCTCTTTATAGTATATTAACGATTTACCCCATTTATTAAAAAAACAACCACAAATGGTGTTATTTGCTGACGATACTTCCTTAATTTTTAAGATAAATAAACGTACATCAAATCTTGACGAGTTAAATAACACCCTACTGCAGGTACATGATTGGTTCACTGCTAATAATTTAGTATTAAATGGGAAAAAAACTAAATTCATAAGATTTGCTTTAGGGAATGTTAAAAGTAGTGATTGTGACATAGTATTGAATAAAGAGAAATTAGAATTCGTCGATAAAACTGTTGTCCTGGGGATCACGCTCGACTCAAGGCTGCAATGGGGTCCTCATTTAACAACTCTTGCAGGACGGTTAAGTTCAGCACCATATGCTGTGAGAAAAATCCGTCAATTTTGTTGTGGTACAATGTTAATATTGTTGTATGGCAACACTACCATTGGTTTTTCCGGTTCCCCTTCGACCCCTGTGTAAGCATGTACTTCCGCCATCGGCCATCTTATACGTACGCCACCATTGTTCTAGTGTTTCTATGTTGGTTCAATAAACTCTGCACAAACAGACTTATATCAGTGCTTCATTTACTGCCCCTGTTGACAAATTTACTAATGTAGATACCGCGAGGCTAGTCTATTTCAGTTACTCTCATAGTATCATGTCTTACGGTATTTTACTATGGGGATGGGCTGCAGATATCGAGTCTATTTTTATTCTGCAGAAAAGAACCATCAGAGCAATATATTGCCTCCGCAGGCGCGATTCTCTAAGGGAACTGTTTAAAGGTATTAACATCATGACGGTACCTTGTCAATATATCTATAAAAACATCATGTACGTAAGAAAAAAATTAAATCTTTTTAGTAAAAGATGTGAAAGGCATAACTATATAACTAGAAATAGGGACCAATTAGTTCAACCAGGTTTCAGACTGGCTAAAGTAGACTCATCCTTCATGGGGTACTGTTTAAAATGTTACAATAAAATACCTCCCCACATACTCCAACTGAATGAAACAAAATTTTAATCTTGTATAAAACGCACACTATGCAGCCAAGCATATTATAAGTTGGGGGATTACATCGCTGACAAAGATCTTTGGATCAACGCTGGTCCTGCTCCACAGGGGCGCATAAATTATTGATTAGCACTCGAAAATATTGTTGGAGCTGCTGAACATTGTAAAAAAATCTTTGCATTGTATAAATTCAATCTTTTAACAATGTATAATTGCATAGCACATGTGTGAGCACTGTGTACCTACTATAAAGCCACCATTTACTAGGCTCGTCTTTCATTGACTTGAATGTGACCTGGCGGCTGAGAGTATGTCATGCTCACTCAAATGTCTCGCTGGTGGTGGCGTGTGTTGGATCATTACGTTCCCTTCAAAATGTTTGAGCTGAATGGTGCTGATCCATACGTCATGTTCGTGAACGGGCGCCGTCAGTAGGGACTGGTCATCTCTTGGCTGCCACGGCTTATTTTAATTTAAATTTTTGAATTGTTTTTATCTTTTTTATTACGGATGCTTTAAACGTGCACGTTTTTCTACATCGTTCTCAAATTTTTAATTTCGACATGAATGATGTAAACATTTTTTTTGTAACTATGTTGATTTAAAAGTGTCCATGGAGTTTCTTGCCCGTTCTTCTCCTTAGGTACATACTACGCTTTGGAATGGGCAATAAAGCTTCATTTTTCTGACTGACTGACCCTTTGACAATTCAAATGTGCCTGTAATTGGTTTATTTGAAATAAATGCTTTGAGTTTGAGTTTGACTTGTCATTTATCAAACTAATGAAAATCACAAACTAAAAAAAAGAAAATATGTAAGTAGTGATCATTCACAGATATTTTTGACAAAAATATACATACCTCTGCTAAACTTTATAGCAGTTTGTTGGCACACGTAGCTCCTTTTTTAAGCATTTCTAATACTTACACATACAAAAATAACTCAAAACAGAGCAAAACTCAAAACTCTCTAAGTAAATCTAAATATTGATGGAGATCAACGACAAGCTTATAAAAAAAAACAATCCCTATTTTGCAGATATATAATATCTGCAAAGCGTCTCAATCAATTGTTACGGTCATGCTCCACGTCTGTCGTGCGAGCTTCATTTGCCTCCCGCTCTTCCTCCAACTGAAGGCGGCGCTGCTCGACGGCCACAAACTCGCTTGTCACTCGATCAATAGGAGTTAGTGCTCGTCTTCGGCGCGCAAACAGACGCCGCTGGCGATGACAAGAAGCAGCGGAAGAGTGAGGCGATGGCTCTAGAGGCTCTTGAATAGAAGGAGGAGGGGTGGCAGGTGTGGGCAGATTGGCAGCTCGTCGTAGCGGTAAGCGCCGCGCCGGGGGCGGGAGCTGTTGCCGGCTGGTGGACGGACAACATTGTTATACTAATTCTTCCGGAAGTGGTGGTGATGGAGACGGTAGAGGCGCAATATCTGCAAAACAAATTAATATCTTTGAGGGTTGTCCAATGGGGCACTTTCACTAAGCTAACGAGTAATAAGCCATGCATACCATCTTCATTGATAATATCTACTTGAATTTGTGGTGGTGCAGTAGTAGTGCATGGTCTCTCACCAGATGGTCTCTCGAAAAAATATGAAGACAAAATAAGCTTCATAACAATATTATATAAAAATAAGTATTGTTAGATTCCTACTTTACATTCATAGTTTTGTTATTACATGGAACTTAATTTTTAGGTAATTATACAAAATTTTACCACAATGTTAATAATAAAATTTTGGTAAAATCAGGCATGTTTATTCTCGTACTAGCAGTGCCCCGTGGTGTCACACACTATCCTGCAGAAACCTTTTTCCTTATTTTTTATATTCGGGTAAAAAAGTAGCCTAAGTGTTAATCTAGGGTATGTGTGACCTACCTTCATACCAAATTTCATCAAAATCTGTTCAGCCGTTTTAGCGTGAAGGAGTAACAAACATACACACACACCAACAAAATTTTGCATTTATAATATTATTAGTGTGATTAGCAGTGATCGGAGTAGGTAGATTGATTTTTAGTACTTGTATCATAAATGCACACAGAAAGAATAACATGGATAAGCCTTTTTTCCGGAAAGTAATTCCGGTATTTCCGGATGTCGTCCTGGCATGTCGTCGGCGGGCGTACGCATTGTTCTGATAACCGGTTATTGTACCACCCATGATCCTTTGTTCTGATTGGTCGTTGGGTTTTGTCAAATCGTGACAAAAAAAAAAATAGGAAGAATAATAAAGAATAAAATTGCTCATTTTATTACAATTCCTACCTTTTTTTTGAGGATGGCAAATCATCAAATGACTCCTTCCACTCTGGCAGAATACAATTCCTACATAAGTTCCGGTTTTTTTTTAATAATCCACCAATTCCGGAGGAATGTCCATAGTAATATATACGTTTCGGATCAATGACCCCAGTTCAATCTACCTACTCCGATCACTGGTGATTAGTAGGTTGTAATTATTATAATCATGACCCCCAGAAGTCCACTGCAAAATAGCTTCTCCAAAGAGTGCTACAACAAATGGTCTTGAGCCACCTACTTTCCATTATTCATCTATTTCTTTGTATACATACATAGTTAAAATTATTTACTCTAACATCAAATCCCTGCTCTTCTATCTCAGTGTCGCTCCACTGCCAATGCACCAATAATCCCAAACACCCTTTCCTCCAAAGCTGTTAGTCTATGCCTGCTATTCGGACCACCACCAGTGCCAGTTGCACGACACCGTATTGTCAAAACTTTTTTTTTGTCTTTGACTTCCAATCTGGTCACGCCTAAAATTCATAAAGTAATAGTAAAGATATGAATACAAATTATTTTAAAATGGTGATTATAAAATGCTTGAGTACATAAATAAGTAAGTATAATGTAGAAGTACATACCTTTTTCCATTTGTCCGGAGTCTTATTAACACCACCAACAATAGAATTTCATGTGTTTGCCAACTCTTGCCACAAACGATCCGACTTAACACGCCCCTGAGCACCAAGCTGAGGTTTGGTAAGGTCACCGTGGCTGAAATATGAAAGAACAAAGAGCACTTTAGTAAATACTTCATTATAAAATCACGTTCATTCATTCGCCTCAATAGGATGGTTACTCAAGACAATATTGTGTTATGCTAAAGGTATACAATAACGACGTGAACCGTGAACTTTACCTTTCCATGAATTCCACAAGAGTTGCGGATTACTCTCCATTAGTCTTGGTCTTGATTCCATTTCTTAAACAATAATTTCGCAAATAGATTAGGTAGTTTATAAGTTTTTGAATATTTGTAACTGCTTCTAATAGAGGAAAAGTTTATTGAATACTAATTTATTTATTTTACGTAACATGTTTGAAGCACTCTTTGTTTTTATTAACTATCCAAGTATTTTTATCACTTTCACTTTCAAAACTTTGAATATTCGTGCGATAGCGCGGAATTTGAGTTTGACGTTTGCTAACGAAAGACCATAGACAAAATGTAATTTTTATCGAACAGACGAATCGACTTTTAGACGATAGTCAAACCTAAACCGAAACGTAGTGTACTTATCTGCCAAACGAACTTCGTTATCGTTGAAGCGACAGTGATTGTATCTCATTTGTCTTGGCCCATCTCCGACGCGTAGCATTGACGTGTATCATTTTCGCTAGTGTGGACGCAAAATGATACGCGATCATGTCACACGCCGTAGCTTGATACACTCCTATCCATAGGTAACCGCGTATCCTGATACGTTTCGCATCGGATACGTACACGTATGATACAAGTGTGGACCCAGCTTTGTTTCATTAAATGATTAATTTCTTGCTAATTATTGGCGTAGGTACAGTGTTAAAACGAAGCAGTGTTATAATTAATATGGGTAAGTAACTAATTTAAGTTTATAATGCTTTAGTTAATTATGATTTTTGTTCCAACATATCTTACCATTTTATAAGTTTTCTTTAATCAACTTCAAGCAGGTTTTATTACCCAGAAAGTAAAACAATGATGTATTCGTTATTGACGTAAAGCCCCTTCATCTGTCCGTTGATAAGTACGTTTCATAATCATAATTCCCCTGCCCTTGTCCCAATTTATTTGGGGTCAAATTAATATGTTTTCGTCCATACTTTTTGTTTTAGTTGCCATCTCGGGAGTCACTACCTTTCTAGCCATATCATCTTGCACACAGTCCATTCATAGTGTCTTTGGTGTTCCCCTACTCTTATAGCCATTGACTTTCATACTCAATACTTCGTTGGTGCGTTTATACCACGGAACAGAAAAAACAGTGAAAGTGCAATGCAACAAACTCTTTGCGTTTGTTGCATTGCACTCACTTTGCAAATCGGTTCTTCAAAACATGGCGTTAAACTCCCAAGGTGTACAGAAATATAAAAAAATACTTTTGAATGAAGACGAGTGGAAGAAATTTGAAAACATAAAGGTATTACTAAAACCAATCGTAGATTGGATAACAAAGTTGGAAGGAGATTACTGTTCTATCCATTTGATACATACGGCATTCGGCGAATTAAAAGAACTGCTAGAGAAGCCTACCGTCACTGAAATTTTAGGCGAAGAAGCACACAATAATTTAAAACAGAAATTCAGCGATAGAAAAGCTACAGCGCATATGCCAATGCACTATGCTGCAGTATTATTAAACCCGCAAAATCGTGGTACAACAATGACATCAACTGAAAACATAGACGGATGGGAGTTTGTTCTAAACTTGGCTGAAAGACACAGTTCACACAATATTTCAGTTCAACAACTGTTCGAAGAAGTGTCTGAATATAAATGTGGCACTGGTTTGTGGAGCAAACAATTTATTTGGGAAATCGCTAAAAAAGTCAAGCCAGTTGCGTGGTGGCAAACATTATATCCTAAAACAGAATTAGGAGTAATTGCCCTGAAAATTTTGACTGCTCCAGCAACTTCTGCTTCTGTGGAACGCTCTTTTTCCACATTTTGAAATATACATTCAAAAAAACTTAATAAGTTCAATACCGAAACAGCAGGCAAAATTTGCCTGATTGCTCACAATTAGAAAATCATAAATAAAGAAAAATCAATAAACAAAAAGTTCGAAGAACCACAACCAAGGACATCTGCCACAAGAGAAATAAAAGTGCCTACACTCAATTTAGAATCAGAAGAGAGCACATCTGAAGAAGAGGCAGACGATGAGCCAGTAATCTTGACGCAAACAGATCATATCAACTTAGAAGACATGGATCAACTGTTGTTAATGAACGAATAGTACAAGTAATTTTATTTCAAGAATTCTTGGGATTGTGATTGTTATTTTGTTTTTAATTATTTACACCGTATACCTCTCTTATGTTTTTATTTTATTAAAGCTGATTATTTGTAACTCATAAAGTTTATTTTAATACAGAAATCCTAATTTAACATTTATACCAAACGAAATTTAAGAGAATGTATGAGAATTTTCTCGGAAATATTCTCGAGAATGTTCTCGCTCAGGAGAATTTACTGACAATTTAAATTGTAGAGTAGTTTATTTTAACGTAAACTTCGTAAAACGTTAAAATGCACTCAAAACTATTACTCTAAAAATAGACCGATTCAATACAGTCATACAATTTTTAAATTCTCGTAAATTCCCTTCCATATGAATATTCTCGGGAATTTATCATCACTATAGCCAATATGCTAATTACGGTATTAGCTAATCCTGCACAATCCTTACCTGACCACGTTGCCAACAAACTGTAATCAATTGTAAATTATATAAATAATGTTCCATCCCCTGACATGCCTTCACTGGAACGTATTATTAGGAGTATTACTCCCAGGAAACCTGACCTACTCTTTCTTATTAACAAATTCAAACCATCGATCTGTGGCATCGCTGAGACATGGCTTTGGTCTGATAGTAATTTCAGAATCCCGTGCTTCAGTGATCTTCGCCATGACAGATCAGATGGATATGGAGGATGTGCTTTGCTCATTAATAACAAAGTACCATTCTCCCCCATTCCTCTAACCTTTGTTGGTGACAACATCAATGTTGTTGCTGTTAAGGCTGAGGATATAAATATATTTAATTTCTATATTGCTCACCCACAAATGGAAGATCTACAATAAAAAGTTTGCTGAGTAATGTTCAAGGTCCATTACTTATTATGGGCGATATTAATGGCCATCATTATAGATTGGGATCAGAAACCTGCGATAACTTTGGTGTAGGCCTTGTGGATATATTGGAAGAGCTTAACCTATGTGTGATCAATGATGGCAGTGCCACACGTAGGTCTGCGCCAGGACAGAATAACAGCTGTGTTGATCTAACATTCTGCTCATCTAATATAGCCAGCCTTTTTAATTGGAGTCGCTTGAATATAACTTGTGGGAGTGATCACTATCCCATCATGGTTGAAATCCCTTCTAAGACTGTCCCTGACAAAATTTCTCCTCCTTTGTTAAAATACCAACTAAACTCAGTGGATTGGGACCTTTATTCAAAAGTTCTAGACTTACGTGTCTCTTCCCTTCCATCCATTAATCCAGAGTCTGCTAAGGAATGCTTTTCCTCATTTTCTAACATAATATCCTCTACAGCAGAGGATTGCTTCCCTCCAAAAAAACCTCCAACGGGGAAAATCCCGGCCCCGCCATGGTGGGATAGGGACTGCTCTGCCGTGATCAGGGCCAGGAATGAGGCCGAAATGAATTTCAAATCTGACATGAACCTGGATAACATCATTGCCTTTCAACATATCTTGGCTAAGTCCAAGAAATTGCTCAAGAATAAGAAGAGAGAAGGTTGGCAGAAGTACTGCGGCTCGCTGAGTCCATCCACTCACAACGCTACATTGACGTGTAAAAGTCTTTGTACAAACCTACTTACAGAAATAAAATCATTTATCATTTATCATTTACTCCAGCGTCTGCAGTGTGGCGTAAACTGAAGTCGTTCAGGAATAGTTTGACGCCCCTGGTCGGGAACATACTATCTGCGGAACTGGGTAACCAGTTTCTTTCTAAGCTAGCCCCAGTCTATGTTCCTGGTATGGATGAGTGCGCCACTACGGGCTCTCATCTGGCATCAGATGACCCACAGGATGGGCCATTTACTCTACAGGAATTTAAATCGGTCCTCGCCCATGTAAAGGATTCTGCTCCAGGAGTGGATGGATTCCCCTATTCCTTCATTACCAAAGCGGGTGATAAGACCCATCAATATTATCTGGACTTAGTCAACTATTGTTTTTCTTCCGGTTATATTCCTCCTGATTGGAAGGTTCAAGTCGTCATCCCTATATTAAAACACGGTAAAGATCCTAGTGATCATTGTTCTTACAGGCCAATTGCTCTATCGTCCATACTTATTAAGCTTTTAGAGCATTTGATTAAAAACCGTCTAGAATGGTTTGTAGAAAGCAGGAAACTACTCCCAACGACTCAATTCGGCTTCAGGAAAGGTCTGGGTACAGCTGATAGTGTGGGTACCCTCACATCAGCGATCCGTCTGGCTCTTAGCAGGAATGAGTCTGTGGTAGCCGTTTTGCTAGACGTTTCAGCTGCCTATGATTCTGTCCTCCTCCCAGTTCTCAGGCAGAAGATGCAAGAGCTGAGAATCCCGGCTAGGATTCGTCAAATCATATGCAGCATTATTTCAGACCGTACCGTTATACTCAGGATTCCCGGAGGAAACTCTGAGCCGAGGTCGGTTTGGAGAGGTCTACCTCAGGGATCCGTCCTTAGTCCCCCTTTATATAATATATATACTTCTGATCTTCCTTCTTGTTTAAATTTTAACTGTAATATTCTTCAGTATGCTGACGATATTGCATTATTGGTCTGTGGCACTTCCATACAAGATGCCGCTCAGTCCATTAATATATCTTTGTCCTCGTTAAACCAATGGCTTCTAGCTCACGGGTTATCTTTAAGTACTCCAAAAAGTTCAGCAGTTATCTTCACTCGCAAACGTCGTATCCCCCAAGTCGACATTCATATTGACGGCCATACTATCCCAATCGAGGAGAAGGCCAGGTTCCTGGGGGTTACTCTGGATTCCAAATTGTCGGGAGTGGATCACATTATTAATACGGTTAAAAAATGTGAGCGCTTGGTCTCGGTCCTTAAGGCTTTGGCAGGTGTCTGGTGGGGTGCTCACCCATACACCTTAAAACTCGTCTAGAATGCGCTGGTCAGAAGCGTGCTGGATTATTGCAGTTACTTAATTGAGCCATGTAACAAGGAAGCTCTGCGTAGACTAGACTCTGTCCAGGCCAAATGTCTGAGGATCGTAATTGGTGCCATGAAATCCTCCCCCATAAATGCTCTCCAGGTAGAATGTGCAGAACCTCCTCTTACCCTTCCTAGGCAGTAGTTAGCGGATCGTTTCTTGTCAAAAGTTTTCTCCCTTTCGTCCCATCCTTTACTCCCAATTTTGGAAAAAAAACTACCTCTCTCTTAACGCGTCTTCCTACTGGAATAATAAATCTATTCCATTGATGAATAGGTACAGAGAGCTTAAACTCCTCTTCTCACCTGTTTGTCAATACCCTTCTCTTCCGGTCTTTTCTTCAGCTTATGAGGTGCTTCATTTCAGGCCAAAGGTCGTTTTGGGACTTGGTATCTCCAAAAATTCCCAGGACATCAATGGCGACTTCGATCGGGCCATTAAAAGATACTGGAAGGGTTGGAATCTGTTTTATACGGACGCATCCAAATTGTCTTCAACAGGATGTACAGGTGTTTCAACATATTTTCAAAATTCATAAATTGCTCTTTTATTTCAATAGCCACCACATGCCTCAGTATTTACAGGGGAATGCATCGGTATCTTAGAAGCCATCAATTTCATTTTAGCTCATAATATTAATAATTCAGTTATTTTCTCAGATTCTCGCAGTAGCATTCAAGCTTTAGCTCAAAACCAACTTATATCTAAAATTCACAGCAAAATTATTTTTGATATTCTTAATTTACTATTCACTTGTTCAAACAACGGTATAAACATTGAAATAGCTTGGGTTTCCAGTCACTCGGGTATAGGTGGCAATGAGTGCGCCGACTCACTGGCTAAATTTGCTACATCTAACCCGGTTGAACGGAAGCACTACATGGTGCATAGTTACGACTTACGGACTGACACCAAACATAAGCTGTACAACTCGTGGTCAGCAGTGTGGCAAGTAAGTTTGAAACTCAAGGGGGCGTACTACGCCAGCATTGAACCCGACACTCAGCGGAAACCTTGGTTTTTTAAATGTCCAAAATTGTCCAGAAGAACTGTTGCAACCTTGTGTAGACTGAGACTTGGTCACTGTTGCAGTCCAGTATTTCTAAATAAGATCCGTGTTCGTGACAGCTTCTTATGCGAATGCGGTCTTGATGATGGAACTCTGGACCATATATTTTTCTCATGTCCTACGAATTCCCAATCCTTTGACTTGTATCATAAGCAGAAGCGGATTAAATATCGAGAGCGCCCTAGGCAAGCACCTCATTGGCGCCCCTATAACGGCCCTATATTACAAATTTTAACTAGTATGCCCCATCCCGTGGAAATTCCGGGATAAAATGTGTAAATCTGGGTCTCCAGCTATCTACATATCAAGTTTCATCACAATCGGTTCAGTAGTTTTTGCACGAAGAAGTAACACACATATTTTAGCAGTTATAATATTAGGCGTGAATTAAATGCAATCTAGCAACGTCAGATGTTCGCGATCGACGCGACGAACGTGGAACATTGCAGTTGTATCTTACTCTTATAAAATAAATCAGTGAAATTTCACTTATTCAACCAGTGACTAGAAAGTTCACTGGTAAACGAGTGAAATTTTCCGTTTTTCACTGGTTAAACCAGTGAATTTTGCATCCATTGATTCAATCAAATAATTCTTACATTGTTTACATGTAAAGATTGTCCGACGTAAGTAAATTCTCAAATTCGAAAAAACGCCATCTATTTCTCCAGTCATACAACTATTAACGCCATCTGTGGAAAAGGTCAGGAACTACCTCAATTATACACGTTCCGCGTTTCAAATCGATTTGATACTTCGACCCATATCTAAGACAATAGTACACCAATTAGCAGCTAGAGGTCACTAGCAGCCTCTTAATAAATTACAACACTACAACGAACAACACCTAAAGTTAAATCCAAAAAGTTGAAATGTGCAGGTTGCAATCTGGATCTTCCAAAAGACGAATATCTTAAATGTCATTTATGCAAGAAGTTCGATCTTGAATGTTCAAATATTAATAAAAACCAATTCGATAAGATGACGAACCAAAACAAAAATGAATGGAAATGTCAAGCTTGTGTATGCAGCATGCCAAAGCGAAACAATATTAATACTCCAATTAGACAAAACCCTTTAGAAACAGGCCGGAACTCCCCTGACTGTATGAATGTAACTTTACGACGGAAACCAAACAGCAATGTGTTCTCACCTGATCGAAACTCCCCAACCAATGATATCGACCTAACGCCTGATGATATCATAGGAGACACATTACTTAGTCAAACAATTAGTCAAACAATTAATCCTTGCAACGACAACATAATAGCAAAAAATGGTTGCATAACCTTAGACAAATTTAGTCAACTATTAGATACTAAACTGGAAAACATGAAGATAACTATTATACAGGACGTTAAAAACACCATTCAAAAAGAGTTTAGCAATGCAATCAAGAAGCTTCAGAACGATCTAACACAAACAACAAATACATTATCAACAGAACAAACTAAGATCAAAGAAAAGATTAGCACACTAAATGAAAAAATTGACAATATTGAACAGCAACTATATACATTAGAAAACGGGAACAGAATAGTAATTTATGGACTACATGAAGAATACCGTGAAACCGAGGATGATCTCTTTGACCGCGTTTCTAGAGCTTTCTATGAAATAATGAATGTAGAAATAGACCCGTACATAGAGGAAATAAAGCGCATCGGTAAACGGGGAGATAAAAGACCATTAGCTATTGGCCTAATAAATAAAAGAATGGCAATATATATAATGGAAAATGGTAAAGCTTTCCAAAATACAGGATTGTCAGTTGGAAAATTCATGGATAGGAAAACATTACAACTCCGAAACGAACTCCGAAATAGACTACATACGGCCAGAAAAAATGGCCAGAGAGCTTTTATAAAAAACAAGAAACTTTATGTAAATGGTAAGGAATGCGATGATTGCATTGAACCTGTAACTAGCAAAACACCAAGCCTAAATTCCAGCTTTAAAACACAAAGAAACGACCACAAAACAAACGAAGATACACTACGACTACCCAGGAGCCTAATAGTCCAACACAAACAAGCGGAAAATGAAACCAAAATCAAAACAGAACATTTCGATTCTAACTTTACTGTGAGATTTCAAAACATCCAAAGTATAGGGAATAAAATAAGCTTGCTCGAACAATTATTGTCAGATTCTAATATTACAATATTATCATTATCAGAGATATGGAAAACTTATTCTTATTGTGACTCGATACACCTACCTGGATACAAAATAGCGTCTTGCTTCTGTCGCATTACTCGGGAAGGTGGTGGAGTCTGTTTAGTAGTTAAGGATAGTTTGGAATGTATTGAGAGGAAGGATATTGTTAATTACTCTAAGGAATTCATAATAGAACTAAGCGCAATAGAAATACCTAAGTTAAATTGTATTGTTATAGGATTATACAGAGCGGATCGTCATATTAATACTTTTTATGAACAAATGGGAAAAGACTTAAATTCATTAAAAACCAAAACTAAACACATCATAATAGGAGGTGATTTCAATATAAATGTACTTCTAAAAAACGCCCGCTGCCACGAACTGTTAAACTTTATGCATTCACATAACCTCAGCCAATTGATACAAACACCTACACGTGTAACAAAATCTACATCGACTTGCATAGATCTTATTTTCACAAACAACAAACAAATTATAAACAAAACTTTTGTACACGATTACGGCCTCTCCGATCACAAATCAATAAATATAAAATTAAAACAAACAGAAAACCTACTAACGGATAATAAAATATGGCGTACAAAAAAAAAGAGTATTTACAGAAAACAAAATATTAATTTTCAGAGAATCATTAAAACATATTAAATGGGAAACTATAATTAAGCCAGATAACACTAAACGATAATTATTATGCATTTATTTCATTAATTATAAAATCATTAAATAAGCACATACCCCTACAAAAAATAAACATAAAAAACACACAGGCTAAAGGATGGCTTACAACCGGCCTAAGACACTCATGTAGACATAACAGATCGCCAAAAATAATATTAAATGAAACAAATAACAATGACATTGTAAGAAAATATTACAATTTATTTGATAAAATATTAAAAAGCAGTATAAAACTCTCAAAGAGACGAGAACACATACGACAAATGCAGAAATCCGACAAACAAAAACAATATGGAAAATCATAAACACAAAAACAGGCAAAACCAAGCCTAAACAATATAAAAATATAAAATTAAAAGTAAATGATAATATGACAGAATGCCCAGCCACCATTGCAAATACATTCAATGAATTCTTCGCAACAGTTGGTGAGACCCAATCAAATATACATACAAACAAACTTGGGCAGCCTGTTGTAAATCCCCCTACATGTTCTATGTACCTACACCCAGTAGATCAAAGAGAGATTATTCAAATAATATATATCCTAATCAATATATCTCACCCATCCTACTAAAACAATGCGTTGAAGAACTCTCTAAGCCGCTCACACTTTTAATCAACCAGAGCTTCGAAGACGGCCTATTCCCGGATTCACTGAAAATGTCATTAATTAAACCGATACACAAAAAAGACGACACTACCACTCCAAACAATTATAGACCCATAGCACTTCTACCAACCTTTTCTAAAGTCATTGAGAAAGCAATGTGCAATCGGCTTTACAATTTCTTAGAGAAACATAAAGTATTAGACGACTCACAGAACGGATTTAGGAAATCAAGGTCCACTACAGCAGCAGTCCAAAAATATACACAAATGGCCCTTCAACACATAAACGACAAAAAAATAGCTTTAGGTGTATTATTAGACATGACCAAAGCCTATGATAAAGATTCATACGACATCCTTCAGACCAAGCTGTACGGCTCGGGAATACGAGGACCTGCGTACCAGTGGTTCAAATCATACCTACAAAACCGTAAACAAATAGTACAAATAGATTACCATAATACCACCAACCACTACGTAGAAACAATAAGATCTAGAACGAGAACCCTAACCTGCTCAATTCCCCAGGGAAGTGTATTGGGATGCATTTTATTCATATTCTACATCAACGACCTACCAAAATCCCTTGACAGAAACCAAGTTCTACCCGTACTATTTGCGGACGACATATCACTACTTATAAAATGCGAAAATACTCATAACCCCCAACAAATCATAAATGAAAACTTACAAATAGTAACACAATGGCTTCAAGACCACAACCTAGAAATTAACTTTAATAAAACAAAAATAATGCAGTTTAGGTCATATTATGCTCTGTGGGTCATATAAAAAATCTCCCCTCCAAATAATTAATATCAAATTTCAAAATCAGTCAATAGAAACAGTACATAAATTTAAATTACTGGGCATTAACATCGACACACACCTAAATTGGAAACATCACATAGAAGAATTAACAATGAAACTATCAAAATTCACCTACGCGCTATTCCAACTAAAATACAGCACTAACACAAAAACAGCACTATCAGCATACTATGCATACGCCTATTCATGGTTAAGCTATGGTATTTTGTTGTGGGGAAACAGTGTCAACATACATAAGCTATTCACTTTGCAAAAGAAATGTGCTATAATCTTAGCTCAAATAAATAATAGACAAAGCTGTAAACCCTACTTTCTGAAATATAAATTACTCACGCTTCCTTGTGTATATTTACACGATATATGTATATATGTATTCAAAAACATGCACACATTCACTAAAGTACAGGACATACACTCTTAAAATACCCGGCACAAACTTGACCTATACCAACCATCGTCACGACTAAAAATGCTACACCAAAGCCCACAATACATGGCAATACGAATATACAATAAGCTGCCTCAAGATATTAAAAATGAAAACAGGCTTGCTCCATTTAACAATAAATTAAAAACCTACCTTTTAAAAAAATGTTATTATTCCATTGAAGAATTTTTACACCAAAAATAAATCAATAACTACTACACACACATTCTCGTACACAGACATTACACACGCTTACACCACTACGACTACCTATTCTAAATAAATTAATAAATTAATAAGGCGATCTAATTAATAAAAAATGTATTTATATTATTATTGAATTATTAAAATGTGTATATATTACTTATTATTTGAATGAGTAATACTAAATTATTGAAATTGTTAATGTAAAATAGTGAAAATAGCATAGTTATTTTAATTTTTTTAATGTTAAATAATCCTCAAATTTGCGATGCCTGGAAAAGGCCGCTAAGTTGTAAGTACCTATATTATAAAATAACACCAAAATGTACACTTAGTTTGCAAATAAATCTTTGACTTAAATTCATCCTGACAAAAATACTAAATTGCAATATTAAAATGTTTTTTTTTAAATAGTAATAATTAATAACTTTTCCAAAAATCGATTTACCAGGATATTTTAATTTTGTAAATTTTTGGTTTTAAAAGTACATTTCTGAAAATAAAAACAGATACATAACAAGTTCTATGGATAATTTCGGGTTTTGAAAAAATAAATCGTCAATTCTTTCACCTCTACCGCTCATTTATTTGTTTCTTTTTTTTTCTTATAAGTAAGTTAGATGTGGTTTGTGCTTTCTTTAATTGGCTGTGTCTACAGCCAATTAAAGAACTTGAAGAATTAATGATTATTCATCGAAAACTGCTTAGTTGAAGTTGTTAGAAATTAGTATTCAAAAGCATTTTGTATTTTTTAATTTTTTATGGGAAAATATATTAAAAAACCATAAATTTTAATAATTTTTAACATTCAAAGTAAACTAGATACTTTTAGTCAATTGAAAATGACCTAAAATAAATAAATAAATTACATAAAACAAATTAGTAAAATAAAAAAAAAAAATGCTATTTTTTTTCAGTTTTTTTTTAAATACTCTAAGTTATAAAAATAATAAACAGAAAAGAAGTCAGTTCACGTAGAAAGTAGAATTAATCAAAATTTATCTATAATGAAAAATAATAAAAAAAACAAAATGATAAACTTGGAAAAAATTATGATAGGTATTTCTTTAAAAAATTAAGAGTTTTAGAGAACTTGATACCTATATATATTTTTTCCTATAGTTTATTAAACAGCACATCCAAAAACAAAAAAAAACCCAAAACGAACATTCTGATAAGTAAATTTTTAAAAAGGTGTGATTATTTAAAAGACAAAGGTTATTTTTGGGATATGCGTAACTTTCTTCGGTTGACAAAAAAATTAAAAAAATGCTTAGAACTATCTTTTTATCGAGGTCACCAATTTGAGCGAAATTGAAAGAGGTTTCATACATTAGTAGTTGAAACTCACTGCTTTAAACAGTAGTTGTGGCCACCATGAATATCTACTGATTCAACCTGTGAATTTCACTGCTTGAATCAGTGAAGTTTCACTGGATAACCAGACAGATCCATTGCAAAATGAGTGAAATTCCATTGATTCATTTTAAGAGAGTACCTACATCTTTATTGAATTAACTAATCATAAGTCATTTTAATTTTATGATTATTTTCTAGGTCTAAACACTGATGCGAGTGCGCCCCCTTATAATCTCGCGCCCATAGGCACGTGCCTAGTTTGCCTTAGGGATAATCCGTCTCTGATCATAAGCTTTCCGCAATAAAAATCCCCCTTCCTACTAACTTCCATTACCTTTTGACTACCTTTTCTCCTAAATTAATCCAAATTTTATCAATATTTTCAAAAGAAAATTATATCAAAATGTAGTTCGGTGTGGGATAATAATAACTTTTATTATATAATTTGTGGTGTTTTAAAATGTATTTACTTATATGTATAAATTGGATGGAAAAAAAAAACTTTGTTAATTAACAAAAAACTGTGTTGTCGTTTCAGCTACTAACATTGAACTACCATGTAACTACCACAAAGAGCATAAATAGTTCGACGGCTCGCCTCGTTGCTCTGCCGCCACTACATGACGCTGGCAGAATAGTCGACATCGGCTCAGTTGCCAAAGAGGAAAAAAAAAATGCATTATAAAGTTTTGCAGGTACACATCGAATAAATATCAAGAAAAACGAGGATTTTACTGTACGGCAACGTTACGTGCCCCGCCCACTGCCACTAAGTTTGGCAATTTAGAAATAATTAGGTAAGTAGATAGGTACTTGCTAGTTAAAAACTTATCAAATTATTTGTTTTTGCAGAGCGTGTCGTTCAACAAAGACTGCTGAGTTAGACCGAGTGTTGCCGAGTCCAAATTACGAACACTCCAGGATATCAGCATGCACAGCCAAGATATCTTGGAAACAGAAGGTTAGGTTCGAGGGTATACTACCCTATCAGGTCTTCAACCCAACAGGAACACAGCTTGAAACTTGGTGCAGTTAAATAACTGAAATTATTTTCTTTTGTTTTTTTTTCAGGGTTATAATTTAGGTGTTAACAAATAGCTGTACAAGGATCTTTTGGCGCGTGGTCAAAATTGGAACTAACACTGCCGCCGCGTCTTCTCAATATATTTTAATAAACGATTTTCACAAAATAATGTCTAACAACAGCGCCCCCGTATCAACGTCATTCGAGCGTCAAAAGATCCTTGTCGCGCTGTACAAAGGCAATGCTTTTCAATAGACAAAAAAAAAAAAAACAATGTTATGTTTATAAAACATTTTTTTTTTCTAATTTAAGAAGAAATTAATTAGGAATTTATTTTTAAATCCTTCGGATTGCGATTCAAAGTGCACACAAATAGTTCAAACTTCAAGCTTAAACACAGGTAAAGCCAGTTGCAAAAAACGCGCCTCTAAACGTCAGGGCTGCCATAACTCTGATTGGCCGCAATTTGAATCGTATTAATTATTTGAATTACAAACCAATCAGATGCCACCTCACCACGCGAGTTTGAAAGTTTGACACCATTTCAAACCTCACTTCAAAGCAGTGGTGCCAACTCTGAAATCTAGCAGATGGTAGAATTCTTCTGAAAATACGGTAGATTTTCCGAAATTAGAATAGAATAGAATACTCTTTATTATGTACACCATAAAAATTACAGATATAAAAGTAGAAATTTTACATAGGGTGACACAATGGGCGGTCTTATCGTTAAAAGCGATCTTTTACAGACAACCTTACCTTACCTTACCGAAATTATATTGTAATTTATTTACTAGTACCTTGTTTATTTATTAGTAAGATATATGGGTCAGAGTAAAAAAAACCTCATGTTTTTTATCGGAATCAGACTGCATAATGTTTCAATATTTGTATACATATCAATATTATGTTTTTAAATGATAGCGTTAGTATACAGTTTTTTTTCCGTGTCGCTATAAGGCCTGCTGCAATGCACACGAGCCCCTTATAAACTTTCCCGAAAAGAAGAGCGTATGATGATATCTCTTTTCTAATCTCTTTTCTACTAGTGTGTTTATACGGTGCAAGAAAGTGACAAACGCTGTCGTTGTCCTGCTTGAAACATAAAGTTTATTTTAATTTTTTATTGGTTCTTAAGCATTCCAGACATGCGCAGGAGGCATAAAACAGTGTTGATGTTAGAATAAAATGAAAATACCCTAACCTAAAAGAAAAATAAATTCAAACTCGCTAAAATATCATAATTATCTACAAGATTGAGTAGATATAAAGATTTTTTGTACTATTGCATGCCGTAAGGTGTGTTGGAAGTTGGAACTGCTTTTACAATGTTTACATCTTATTTTGTACCCACATTCATTGCAAAATAAATTATTTCTGGTTTCTGAAAGATTTAAAAAAAGTACGATTATTGGGTATTACGGTTTTTTTGCTACCGTAATTAAAATCGTACTTTAAGTGGTAGATTTTTTACCGTCATTACGGTTCTGTTGGCAATACTGTCAGCAAGGAGTAAAAATTCAAATAATCTTCCGTTCCGCCCTCACTTTTTTCGCCATGACGGGCTGACGAGCATGATGCCGTGCGGCCATGTGCGGGCGCGCCGTTAGTACTACCTACCTGCTAATTTTTATATCACCATTAAATGGTATTTTTATACTGGAGAAGTTTGAATCAATACTCGCATATCCCAATGATGAAATACGAGTAAGTAAACGACTAAACTTATTGGCCCGGCCCTTCTGAGCCGGATGAAAACGCGCATTTTATGTAGGTACGGCGCGACCTTCGGCCAGACATCCTGATTCCACTTCACGTCCTCCATTTCCACTGTGTAATAACCATGCTAATAACTGATTCCAGCTGCAGTTTGCTGTTGGCGTGCTCAACTCTGCCGCGATCGCGAAGTACCTTCACCTGTTGTACCTGCTTAACGGTAACGGTGCCACCGGCGCCACATTCACCTCCAACAACTGGAAACCGTGAGTACTCCATGTTCTTATGTAGGTATTTACCAAAATGAGGGACAATAAAAACCGGCCACGTGCGCGTCGGAACATGCAAAATGACGGATTTCGTAGTTGGGATGAATTTATCCCAAGAACAAAACATGAACATAGTCGAAAAACATGTTATCCCATACATTCCAACTGCAAAATCTGTAAGCTTGTACGTATAATATGGTGAGCTTGTGAGATTTAAGTACCTACCATGTTATTTTAAGTGGTTTACTTACCTATAGACATAACAAGGTTCTCGTGTTATCTCTAGCTATGAACTGTTTGCCATTTGCTGTATTTTGTTCCAAATGTTAGACTCAGTAGTTTCGGAGAACTGGTCCATTTTCATTTCATTTTTTACTTAAGTAAATAGCTCTAATTACAAAAATTAGACACCTTCACAACAAGCCCTTTCCTTTGATGTGTCACATGGTAGTTGGTACAGATTGCAAAACCTAAAAAAAAATATGTTATTAGCGCCCTAAAGTGACACCCATATTCAAAATTCTATTATTTACATGTGTGTATGTGACACATCTGTGTTTGGGTCACAGAAATTCATATGTGTAGCAAATTTCAACTAAACCGGTCTATAAGATTCAGAATAAGTTGGCTGTGAGAGACGCACTGATACAAAAGTTATCCTGTAAGGGTTCCATTACTTCATTTGGATGTATGTAACCCTAAAAACGTTGCATAAGAAAAGGTCGACTTTCAAAGTTTGTTAATTATTTGTCTACTCCATAAGGTGAAAGTTATAAAAGTTGGGAATACAAGGAGCTACTAGCTTTTTGACGAATAAAGCAATTCAAAATATTCTATTTCCCTTTAAATATTAAACATATTACTGAATATCTACAAGAATGATATAGGTATCACTTCATATTATAAATCAAAGTCCCCCCGCCGCGCCGTGTCTTTCTGAATGCAATACTCATAAAAGACTGAACGGATTTTACCAATGAACGAGGTGGTTCATGAGGAAGGCTTAGGTGTATAATTCATTACATATGATTTTGTCAGTAAAACAAAATAATAATCACAAGGATAGTATCTAACCTCAAGGAACAGTTAGCACAAACAGAATGTTTTGAATTAGGTACACAGTGCAATGCCTAGCTGAATATAATTTTAATAATGTTTATACATCAAAAATTACAGATAGTTACAGCAACAAACAGCGGGTAGACATTATACAGTTAATAATTAGGTTTGTTGTAAAATCTGCACTAAAATTATGAAACCCTGCCTCTCATACTAGGTTGAAACCTGTATTTTGAGAAACCGTGTACAGCCACAAAATTCTTATACACTAAAACTGTTACAACAATTAATGAACGGTGTCGTTCTACGCCTGCAATAATTTATCGGAATCTGTGATAGTTGTGACATAAATGTATATATGTTGGAAGGTGTGTGCATGTAGTGGCTGGTGAGTATTGTATGTGGGTGTGTGCGTGCGCGCCTGTTTAAATGTGTTTATGTTATTGAATTCGAAATAGGGGTGGACGAGAGATTAGGTGATGTATGTAAGTAGGGACTCCGTGTAGGCATAGTCCCTCTCCAACAGCCACTCTGATGCTTTAGTTTTTACCATGTTTATATATTGAAAGCAGAGCCAAGGTACTGACTGCTCTTACTCCAACAAACTAAAGCATGTAGTCACTGAGCCAAGTCAATAAAATTACCAATTATTTGTAACCAACCTTTGGTGGCTCATTTATGAGCAATGGTTAGAGTTTAGGGACACATTAATTTCTCTAGTGAAACAGCCACTGGTTTAGTACAACCACATTTCACCTTTTATATTTGCCTTCAACCGGGTACTAATCCAGACACCGGGCTGCTACTTAGAGATTCCTGAGAGAAAAAACCCTATAATACTTTGCCTGACCTTGGAATTAAACCCAGGAGGTCACGCTCGGCAGTAGCGCCTGCAACCACTACACCAATGCAGTCTCCACTAATACATAGTGCTACTTAAAACTTAGATATAATTTTTTGTTCAGAAGTAATTAAATTTGTTTATTTTGCAGGTGCCTGGTAGAAACCAAGACGGTTGGCAAGTGCTTTGATGAACGCGTCATGTACAGTTCAGAGATGGTCGAAGCAAAACAAATGACTGTCAAGAAAGATGGTCATCACAGCTGACAATGGACAATTAAGTAAGTACTATAATCACACATAAACATACTCTCAATTGCACACTACACAGAGCTGCTAATTCTTTAAGAGTAATTATTTCTCTTTGTTTTTAATTTTAATTTGTATAAAGTCTCAATATTGTTAATTACTATCAATTAAGGGAAGGAGTGAGACAACCCCAACACAAATATTATTAATTACTTACAGGGGCTGTTTCATTCACATTTGTAAATGTAACCATTTGAGACACAATAAATAATTTTAGTTTTAAGTTTAATTACCCATACACTAGCAACTGGCTCCTGCTTCACACAGTTGTACCTACCCTTCATGCAGAAAGCTTTAACAGAGGGCTAAATGCTCATGGGCTTGGACTGGCATAATATTTTTATCACAATATCAACTTTTCTTAGAATCTAAAAAAGAAAATCTTTACAGACCTAGAGGTCTGAAATGAATTTTCTTAGAAGGTGACCATTGAAAATCAACGCCATGCTGTGGGTCCACTGTAGCACAGCATCATGCTGAGTGGAAGCCTACTTGTCACAGTTACGGCGTGCAGCTGCCGACTATTTCAGTTCTGTGCTTTGTTACGTATCTTATCTTTGCTTATTAATACGATTTACAAAATTTTCTACAACACGCCAGTGTTGCTAAGTGGTTGGCGAAAGGGCGGTACCCACCAGTTCCACTCGTAATTAACATTTCAGTCTGGTTGGCAGACGTGCATCACCATCATGGTACACTGTACAATATCCACATTTCCCCAGTTTTGTTTAAGCCCCATGTAATAGGTGTCTATTGCCTAAATAGGCTTTTATTTTTATATAGATTGTTCTATATTTTGTGAATGTGAGAATGTTGTAGGCCTAACTTGTAGACTGTAGATTTGTGGACATTTTTAAATTTTGTTGAGTACCTGTTATTTTTTGACAGGCCTGCACTGTCCTCCCATATCTATCAACACTGTAATTGGAAACATTGTAAAAGCCCCTTATTTTTAAAAGAGTACCTATCCGTGGAGTTTTTTGCTGGCTCTTCTCCAGAAACAACCAATTGGAACCATGCACCTAGCTTCTGATCTTTCATAAGTGCCCATGTTGGTTCATGTGAAATAAAATATTTTGATTTGGATCAACCGGGCACAAATCCAGACTCCGGGCTGCTACTGAGATATCCCTGATGGGAAAACCCAATAATACTTTGCCCGACATAAGAATTGAACCCAGGACCTCATATTCAGTAGCAGGGCTTGCGACCAGTACACCAACAAGGCGGTTTCTTGTTATAACTAGATATAAAATAAACATTCTCTTTTCTGAATTTCAGGAACCTCATACTTCTGTCTCCAGTATCGATTTCTGTCGAGTCATTATCATCAGCTGCCTCCAATGCTCTGGTGCTTCGATGCTGGCTTCGTGTAAGCCGCCAACAGATGGCAGTACTGTCAAGGGAAGTCTTATTTTACTAATACAAACTTATCTGAATCGTGGCTAAATCTGGAACTAACGAAATCACTGAACATTGACAAGGTCTATAAGTTTTTGTTCTCTAAAAGCAGTGCCATGACCGGGCCAGATGTGCTTGTTGTAATGTAGGTATATTGCTAAAAGGTTCTTTTGGGGCGTGGCCAAAATGGGAACTAACGCCGCCATCTTGTTTTCTCGGTACAATTCCACAAAATGTTTATCAGCAGTGCCACCCTGTCAATGTCATTTGTGCGCCATAGGATCCTTGTAGCAGTGTAGCTTGTGCCAGATTGAAAGTAACCTAATGGCTATGTTTTTTAGAACCAGATTCAAATATTTCTTTATTGTACATCTTTTCTTTTTTTATATTTTGTCTCACAACCAGAGCGTATTTTTAAACGACTGCCCAAAAAAGTAGTGTTATGTTTTAATTTTTCAGGGTTCAGTAACTGTGTGTTTCTTTATTCCACCATAACTTCTGAACTCCACCAATTACAAGTATTTGTCACTCTTATGTCATTTAGTATTTTTGGGCGGCTGTTTAATATTTTCAGTTATTTTGTTTTTTTGTTATGTTGCAATGTAAACCAGCCAAGTGTGAGTCAAACTTGTGCAAGGGATCCGTACAACCTGTGAAATAGCTAGTTTTATTATTTCTTGTTTAATACCTACTAACTAGAATAAGACAAATTTATACACTAGTGTTTACTTATTAAGGCGAGAACAATTTTTTTTGAAAAATGCATTCCTATCGAGACAAAAGAAGACAATTTTTTTTGCGTTATTATCAGGATCTAAGTGATAATATCTGCTAGGGCAAGCGAAGTTGCTACAAGTGACGACCCCTTTTGTCGGCAAGTGTCTTCCTTAGCCTGCACACTTTACCATGATAGATAGTGGTCATTTTTCTGTGGCGCTTTGTGGGCCCTTATTGCCCACTTCATCATTTGGGCATTTTGCATAGTACACATCTCCGTTATATTCGAAGGTTCCTATTCCTCCGATATGATTAATGAATGGGGAAAAGTTCACACACATCATTTTTATTACATCACGTTGTTCAATGTCTAAATGTGGAGAAAAATTTGGGATGGTTTCCCACATAATAAGCGGTACTCATACTGAGCAAGCGCTACACGATAGAAGGCATACGGTGTACATTCCGGGATGCGATCTTCACGTCGTCCATACAACTCCATAATTTTGACAAAAGTCCATTGCTTTAGAAATCCCACAGGTCTTGCAGTTACAGGAACTACTGCAGCAGTTGTTTGTACAGAAAATTCAGCAGCTTGTTCAGCTGTAATTGCGTCACTGGATCCAAAGAATAAATGTTTATCAATTGCGTCGCGAATATCTTTTTCTTGCTGTTTGAATTTTGGGTTAGTTTCTCGGAATTTGTCCTGCCTGAACTGATCGCGTTTTCGCGATGAAGGCGGCTTAGGCTTGAACGACCTACGTTGTTGCGGTTGCTGGGTTAGTGGAGCCTCGATCTCATCCAGAGGTTCACGCCACTGTCGTTGTGTAGGTGGGCGGCTACTGCCGCGGCGTTGGTAATTACTCATATTTGAGAAGGTGGTGTTATTCCAGCGATACCAGGAAATAAGCCGGCCTTATTGCCCACGCAATCCGACTGTCTCAGGGATTTTTTGTCTCCGCATAATAAAATATGATAAATTATTTTATTTCTGTAAATACCTAGGTTTGTAGAAACACCTTTACACTTCAATCATGACTTGACAAAACGATATGAGGTTAGCGTTTTCTATCCGGCTACTCTGAGAAGAAAGGCCGAAATAAACTCAGGAGGTCACAGTCTCGTTTAAAGTCCAGACATAATCTTGGTCTGATCATGTAAGGATCATGTAGATTAGTGTTTGAAATGGTCTTTTATGGAAAACTACAGTATGAGTGGACCTGTCCAGTCAGTGCATGCATTTGTCAGTAATCGTGTAGCTCAACTCAGAATTTGAGGAGCTCACAGTTAAATGATATTTATTTTATAACTACTTAGGTTAATAAAACATTTTTACACATAAAACTATATTATTAAACTAGATGAGGTTGTTAAGCTGACCGAGTCCGCTCACATTTTCCAAGCATCTTGAGCAGTAGTTAGCACGTGTGGCGATGTGTGGGCCTTCATTGCCCACTCAGCGTCACTATTTTGACTCCACAACGATCTCTCTTGTCTCTTGGTATGCTGACAGAGCCCACCGATCCTGGTTATCTGAGGCGCTGCGTGGGTCCTCATTGCCCACTCAGCTGGTCATCTGTGGCGCTGCGTGGGCCCTCATTGCCCACTCAGCTGGTCATCTGTGGCGCTGCGTGGGCCCTCATTGCCCACTCAGCTGGTCATCTGTGGCGCTGCGTGGGCCCTCATTGCCCACTCAGCTGGTCATCTGTGGCGCTGCGTGGGCCCTCATTGCCCACTCAGCTGGTCATCTGTGGCGCTGCGTGGGCCCTCATTGCCCACTCAGCTGGTCATCTGTGGCGCTGCGTGGGCCCTCATTGCCCACTCAGCTGGTCATCTGTGGCGCTGCGTGGGCCCTCATTGCCCACTCAGCTGGTCATCTGTGGCGCTGCGTGGGTCCTCATTGCCCACTCAGCTGGTCATCTGTGGCGCTGCGTGGGCCCTCATTGCCCACTCAGCTGGTCATCTGTGGCGCTGCGTGGGCCCTCATTGCCCACTCAGCTGGTCATCTGTGGCGCTGCGTGGGCCCTCATTGCCCACTCAGCTGGTCATCTGTGGCGCTGCGTGGGCCCTCATTGCCCACTCAGCTGGTCATCTGTGGCGCTGCGTGGGCCCTCATTGCCCACTCAGCTGGTCATCTGTGGCGCTGCGTGGGTCCTCATTGCCCACTCAGCTGGTCATCTGTGGCGCTGCGTGGGTCCTCATTGCCCACTCAGCTGGTCATCTGTGGCGCTGCGTGGGTCCTCATTGCCCACTCAGCGCCACTGTTTTGATTACACGACGATCTCTCTTGTCTCTTGGTATGCTGACAACCCACTGATCCTGGTTATCTGTGGCGCTGCGTGGGCCCTCATTGCCCACTCAGCGCCACTGTTTTGATTACACGACGATCTCTCTTGTCTCTTGGTATGCTGACAACCCACTGATCCTGGTTATCTGTGGCGCTGCGTGGGCCCTCATTGCCCACTCAGCGCCACTGTTTTGATAACACGACGATCTATCTTGTCTCTTGGTATGCTGACAGCCCTCTGATCCTGGTCATCTGTGGCGCTGCGTGGGCCCTCATTGCCCACTCAGCTGGTCATCTGTGGCGCTGCGTGGGCCCTCATTGCCCACTCAGCTGGTCATCTGTGGCGCTGCGTGGGTCCTCATTGCCCACTCAGCTGGTCATCTGTGGCGCTGCGTGGGCCCTCATTGCCCACTCAGCTGGTCATCTGTGGCGCTGCGTGGGCCCTCATTGCCCACTCAGCTGGTCATCTGTGGCGCTGCGTGGGCCCTCATTGCCCACTCAGCTGGTCATCTGTGGCGCTGCGTGGGCCCTCATTGCCCACTCAGCTGGTCATCTGTGGCGCTGCGTGGGCCCTCATTGCCCACTCAGCTGGTCATCTGTGGCGCTGCGTGGGTCCTCATTGCCCACTCAGCTGGTCATCTGTGGCGCTGCGTGGGCCCTCATTGCCCACTCAGCTGGTCATCTGTGGCGCTGCGTGGGTCCTCATTGCCCACTCAGCGCCACTGTTTTGATAACAAAACGATCTCTCTTGTCTTATGTTCATTACATGTGAGAGAAATTCGTCGGGGTAGGGGTTTATCAGGGTCCTCGATGGGAGGGAAGGCGGATCTGCGTTCGACCTCTGCGTTCACTATGTCGCAGTGTGATTGGTCGACTAGCAGTAGACTTTGAGAGCATAGTGCCTCAAGGCTGTCGGCTAGGCATGCGGCTTTTTCTTCGTCTTCAAAGGCTAAGCTTTGATTAGGGCGAAGGAGAGTGGGGATGTCAGTAATAGTATCGGACTTGAGCTTTTTGGTTAATTGCCAAAATGCTTGATGGGAGGGCTCTATGGTGCTCATTAGCTCGTCCCAGCGTTCGTCCCGCATTTCTTTAATACGTGACTTGACAGCACGCTGTAAGCCACGCATCAGAGTACGGTTGTCGGCATTTGGGAAGGAGTCGTAGGCATGGATGGCTGCATTCTTCTTAGTTAACAGTGCGCGCACACCGGCTGGTAGTTGCCAGCGATGGTCGTCCATCGCTGGTTCCTGCCGTGAACTTTCGTTCACTGCTGTTTGTACGTGACTGGTGAGTAAGTCGATCGCGCCTAGTGCGAGTGAGACTGACTCTAATTGGTCGGGTATTTTGTCAAGGTGGGCTGACGTAGTGGATTTAAGGCGTTGTTCAACCTTTTTCCAGTCTGTTACTAGTTTAGTTTGAGGGGGCAGACCAGGTTCGTGGGGGCCTGAGCGTGATGTTAACTTTAAGATCACTGGTCGATGGTCGGAGTCTAATTCTTGTAGCGTTTCTATTGAAAACAAACGTAAGTTAATGTTCTTTAGCAGCGCTATTGTCAAGAATATCGCGATTATGATCTACATTACCGGGAAAGTGTGTGTACGTCATCGGTGCTATGACGTCGAAATTGTATTTGGAAGATAAACGTGAAAGCTCGTTACCTCTCGGGTTGGTTAAACGAGAGTTGACCCCTATGATCATATCGTAGGGTGCACCGTTACGTCCGCGGTGCATGCGGTGGACCTCTAAAAGAGGGAATCCTTGAGCTCTGATATCTTCAGAGATCTCGTCTATTTTTAGTTCTTTGGGTACGCGCTTGATCACGCACCTGAACTGTCGGTCCTCGCTGAGGGCGTAGGTGTGGAAAGACACCTTACGCTCCTTCAGGAGCTTTGTTAACGAGCGGAAGTCCGCTGAAGTCGGTACTTGTATTTTTATGCCCACCGCGGTAGGGCGGGCATGGGTATAGTTTATGCGCTCGGAGGCGCAGGCCTTGGAGACCGTGGTCCACAGGTCCTTGTCGTGGATGTATAACGGGGGGGGGGGGGTGGGTGCCTTGGGCGCTACAGTGGGTGTAGCTTGGATGCCCTGTTTGGGGGAGTCGGGGCGGCTGCATGGCGCGGGGGCCACAGCGGGGGTAGCGGGCGTGAGTGCCAACTTTTTGGCGGCCTTTTAGGCCTTACGGGCTGCCGCTGTGCGCTTCCTTTTGCCTTCGACTACAGTGTAGTAGTCGGAGGTGCTGGAGTTTACGGCGTCGGGGGGGGGAGAAAGCGGGGACGGTGGTCCTGTCCTCGTCTGCGTCTGAGTAGTCAGACATGTCTATGTCAGGGATAGACTTTACCGGGGAAGGGGTGCGCAAGTGCCCGTCAGCAAGCTGTGGGCTGCGAGGCTGCGTGTCAGCAAGCTGTGTGTTGCCGAGGTCGATGTCGGCCGAGCTAGTGGGACTAGCTGGGCTGTCTGGGATGGGTTTAGGTTTAAGCCTAAACGCGGCTAATTGTTCTGCATATTTCTTGCAGATATAGGGATCATTCATGAGGATGTCCCTGATGAACTGCAGTATGGATTGGTCATCCATACTGCGTTTAGTGGTGGGGGAAAAGGGTGCTAAAATAGCGATTTGTTGTCTAACCCCAGGCTGAGGGCCTGGGGGTGAGAGGGTTGTGCAACCCTCCCTGCCTGTTAGACAGGGAGGTGTGTGTGTGGTTGTAAGTTCGTCAGTGACGAGGGACTAAGTAGCCCTAAGGGCTATGGATCGGGTAGCACTTGGTCGAATAATAACCCCAGTACTCATACGTCTACTCGGTCCCGGAGAGTAGCAGCAATCCCAGGAGTGTAGACACAGTCACTATTGATATTATTATTGTAATGTCTCTGCTTACAAAGTCAGATTTATCACTTCTTTGAAAGTACAATGTCACTGAACAATGTCACTGCACAATGTCAACAAACGAATGTAATCACTTTGTTAATTACGCGGGCGCGAACCGGTTTCGCGCCCTTCCTAACGGTCGCGCTTCGATGCGCGGAACCTAACACAACACAACGGCGCAGCGGCGCACAAAAGCGCGGGAAGGGCGACGTTCACGGGCGGCGGCGGTGGCTTGTACTGGCGGACCGCAGGGGCTCCTGGGTCGACGCACAGTGGCTCAGCGCGGGCTTCGTTGATGTCGCTGCGGCTGCTGTATCGGTTTGTTGAATTAAATTAACTGTGGTGGACGCACGGTTGATAGAAGGTAGGTACGTGTGCTCGGGGCGAGCACTCGTAGTCGTATGGGCGCAGGTCCTTGTGGTCGCTCAATGGAGAAATCGCGACGCCCCCGTAAGGGGGCGTGGCGAGCGGTGCCAGGGCGTGATGCCCCCCGGCCGCGGCGTCATATCTGGGACCCGTAAATACGGGCCCCTCATTATAGTGGCCACAAAGGCCTGTGGCGGATTAGGTACGCGTCGCAACGCGTACCCATGTGAATGATTGCTATTTGTTTTCTGTAGGCGCGCCACGACGCTAATACTTAGCGTCGCTTTCTTCACGACATCTCGGCGGTCAGTCCCCGCCAGGTGAGACCCCTAGTTGCCTAGGGGAGGCCCGACGAGGACGACCAGCGACAGAGGTGCCGACTCGACGCTCCTACAGAATTAGGTGTTCGACCCCCGCCCGTCCGGCTTCCAGAGCTAGCCGGTTGCGTTCCGGGCTAAGGAGTCGTCGTGTGTGTGTGAGCGGCATTGTAGTGTGTGTAACACCGCTGAGTGTCTACGCAGAATCGCCGCCCGCACGGCGCATTCGCGTGTGAGTTTGGTCGCATGTGAAGACGTGATGTCTGTAGTTTGTTAACGTAGTGCGCCTATATTAACTTAGAACGCGCTACGTAACGGGTGCATGTTATGCGTGTGGAGTGCTATTGATTTGAGTAAGCCGCGTGTAACCTGAGTGCGGCTTTCTCGTGTGGAGTCCAGTCCGGGGAATGGGGTCAGTCGTCCGCAATCAGGTCGCGGGGTAGGGGTCTCGCGTCGGGGGGGCGCGCATGCCAGGGCGCAATCTGCTTGACATGGGGCCAAGCAGATGCGTCGGCACACGCGTACATTCCCTTCGCGAGACGCCGCGTAAACTCTTCCAGGCTCTCTATCCCGAGGTCCCGGGCGATGATGTCGTTCCTCACGCAACGAGGAGCGTCAACTATGGTCCGCAGCGCAAGGGATTGTTGCGCGCGGAGCAGCTTCCGGCTCGACTCGCTCGTGAGGGCGAACCATGCCGGGGCGGCGTACGTCAAAATTGGGCGCACGTACGCTTTGTACACGCCCAATTTGACGCGCGTCGGGATGCGGGATGAGAGCACCGGTCGCAGGAGGTTACGGGCTACCCTACCTTGTGCGGCGACCTTGCGGACGTGTGGCCCCATTGTGAGCCGACGGTCTATGGTGACCCCTAGGTACTTGACCCGGGGCGACCACTCGACGTCGGCTCCCTGCAGTCTCAAGGGTGGTGGGAGGGGCGCAAACCCGGTGACCATCGCCTGCGTCTTACTCACGTTAACCGACAGCCGCCACTTCGACAGCCACTCGGGGAGAAGGTCGAGGGCGCGCTGCATCTTGACCGCCGCGTACTTCGCATTAAGCGATGAAGTGATGTACGCGGCGTCATCTGCATACAGCGCGAGCGTCGCATCTGGGGTCGTGGGGATGTCGTCCGTGTAACGTGAGTAACACGCCGGCGACACGCAGCTACCTTGCGGCACGCCTGCGAGCACCGGGCGGGCGCTTGACAGCGCTCCGTCGACCACCACCCTAAAAGTCCTGTGTGAGAGAAAAGTGGAGATCACTTTGAAAACGCGACGGGGCGCGCCTGAGGTGGCCATCTTGTAGGTCAGGCCTTCGTGCCACACGCGGTCGAAAGCCTTCTCCATGTCGAGGAATACTGCAACAGAATATTCCTTTTTATTGAGCGCGGCTGCGAGGTGGTGCAGTACCCTCGACAGCTGCAGCGTCGTGCTATGCTCCGCCCGAAACCCAAACTGTTCCGGCCGAGGGACGATGTGATGTTGGAGATGTCGCAGCAGGAGTGCTTCGAACACCTTGGAGACTGTCGGCAGCAGCGTAATCGGCCGATAGCTCTCCGGCTTCAGGACATTCTTTCCCGCCTTGGGCAGCATTATGACGCGCCCCTCCTTCCACGAAGCGGGAAAGGACCCCGTGCGCAGTATCCCCGTGAACAGGCGCGCCAGTGCCGCTACCATACGGTACGGAAGGTGGCGCAGCGCTGTATTGGTGATACCGTCAGCACCGGGGGCCTTCCTAGGCTTCGTCCTAAGGATGGCGCGTCGGACTGCGCCAGGCGAGAAGAAGATTGCATCTTCATCGGGAGCTATCGGCGTTGCGAAGTAGTCTCCCAGGTGTTTCTCGACTGCTGCGACATGTTCGACGTCGCTGGTCGGGTTTGGGCGGAACTGACGCTCCAGGTGTTCGGCGAAGACTTCCGCGCGGTCCTCCGCTACATACTTAAGCGCCCCGTCGCTGTTGAGTAGCGGTCGCACCGGGGCTGGTGTATTCGTCAACTGGCCGCACAGCTTGTGTATTGACGGCCAGCTGTCAGTCGTGGCGTCGATTCTTTCTTCCCAGCCCGCGGCGGTATGCGCCTGTAACTCGGCCTTTACCTTCTCCGCGAGACGGTTCAGCTGCCTTTTTAAGGTAGGGCATCTCAACTGTTGCCACTGCTTGCGAATGCGCCTCTTGGCGGCGATCATTGCATTAATGTGCGCCGGCAGGGGCGGCAATAGCACTCTCCCCTGCGGCTGCATGCTAGTCGCCGTTTGTAAGGCGCTCTGTATGCAAGCAGTGACGTTGTCCGCTACTTGGTCCACGTCCGCGGCGGTAGCAATAGGCCGAGTCGGCGTGGCGATCTCCACTTCCTCTGTGAATCTTGTCCAGTCGATGCGTCGACGTGGCGCTATGGGCTTCAGTCGGGTCGGCATCCCCGATAAGACGACGAGCACGGGCTGGTGGTCCGATTGTAGCTCGTCGTCTATCACTTGCTGCGTGATCTGGCAGTGTAGCCCTCGGTGGACTACGATGTCCAGCACGTCCGGCATGTACCGTATGGTGTCTGGGTAATGGGTCGGCATTTCTGGGCCGGACACCGTATAGCCGAAGGCTTCCGCGTCCGCGAAGAGCCGTCTCCCCTCGGTATTCGTATGATAAGAGTTCCACGCTGGGTGCTTGCTATTTAAGTCACCGGCGAGGATGGTTGCGTTTGGGCTGTGTTGTAGTAAGGCCCGCAGCTCGGTGCAGTCCAGTTTGGCTGCGGGCGGCTTATAGCATGCATAGATGTTTATGTCCTCGCCGGCTAAGTGCAGCTGTACACCCAACGCGGAGAAGCTGTTTAGCGACGGCAAGGGGAGTTCCTGATGGACGACTCTTCGCCTCACAAGTACCGCCAGACCACGGTACCTCACGTGGGCCGCCGACCTTTCATTCTTCCTGTAAGCGAGGTATCCCGGGAACCTAACCCTATCTTCGGGTCCCAGGTGCGTCTCGCTTATGAGCGCCACGTCGATGTCCTGTTCCCTAAGGAGATGGCGGAGGGGGGCGGCCTTGTCCTTTAGGCCGTGGGCGTTCCAGTGTATCATCCTCAATGGCCTAGCCATGATACAGAGTTAGCAGAGTGGCCAGGCCATCGAGGATGACCGTTTCTATATCCTGGCCCTGCCTGATGGCCTTGATCAGGTCCATCAACAGTTGGATGGCGCAGGTTGTGAACTCATTGTTTTTCTTTCGGGTAATTTCTTGGGTGCCGGTAGCGACTCCACTCTTTGGTTTTTTCAGTATCGTTTTGTTGTGTACCGCTGCATCCCGCGGCGCTATGCCGGCACCCGCGGTAGCGGCGCCCGTTCCGCTGTCCTTTGCAACCTGCGCCCTGTTTAAGGCAGGGTCGGCCGTAGGGACATCTTCCTGGGTCGCGGGGGGGGCTTGGGCTTCTTCCCCTTACCCTTTCCCCCCCTTCCCTTCTTCCTCCGCTTCGAGGAGGCGGCTTGGTTTCTATCCGAGGGCCCGTTGGCCGCCGCCATTAACGTCGGGCCTTGGGTCTCTTCTGTTGACGTCGCTTGTGGCCCTTCGGTGGCCGCTAGGGGCCGGCGTGAAGCGGTCGTAATGGCGGCGGTCCCCGCTCGCTTGTTTCGGGTTTCTGCCCGGAGCACGATGCACTTGTTGTTGCACGCGGGGTGCGGGCCACCACAGTTTGCGCAGGTGGCCGGCTCTTCCCGCGGGCGCGGGCAATCTCGTGCCGCGTGCTCGCCCCCGCATCGCACGCAAGCGAGCGGTCGGTGACACTGGTGCGAGCTGTGTCTGAAGCGCTGGCACCGGTGACACTGGGCGGGCCCACGTTTTCCGCGCCAAGCCTCAATTTTGACACCCCGCATATACATGAATACGGTGGTGTCGTATATGGCCCGGACGTCGGGGGTCTTTTTTAATATGGCGTGGAAAACACAGCCGGGTCGTCCTTGTGCGCCCCTAATGTGGCGCACATACTCCGGCTGGTATCCCAACGCCCGGAGCTCCTCCTCTATCTCCTTAGGGTCGGTGTCCGCAGGTAGTTCTCTTATCGCTATCTTCAGGTTCTTGTCCGCCGGCAGTGAGTAGGCGAACCACGATACGCCGCTGTCCTTCTCCAGGCCAGTCAAGTACCGCTGGACCAGCCTGTACTCCTCCTCGCTGTCTGGGGTGAAGCGTACTCCACCCCCGTATGGACGAGCGTTCGGAGGCCGGCCCAGTTTGGCACTGATGGCCCGGAAGTGGGCGGCCCAGTTGGGCAGCTTCTCCACCACCAGCGGAGGATACCTCTGTTTCTTCTTATAGGGTTTCCCCGGCGCCGTCTGTGCGCCCGGGGGTGCGGCAGGGGGTGCGGTAGTTGCAAAGGGGGCAGGAGGGGGGTATAACTAGGGTACTTACCCCTGCGGTAGTTTGTGTGTGTGTAGGTGAGACGGGGGGCGAGCGGCGCGCCGCGTCAGCGAATGTGGGTGACGCAGGCGTGCCCCGGCCCCGCGGCGCGCTATCGCGCTGTGGCCGCGACGGGTCCGGGCAGAGCCGCTCTCGCTCCGCCGTCGCCGGTCCCGCCAGCGAGAAGCGGGGTCCGGGTGCAGCGGTGCGCGAAGCTGGCACAGCTTGTGTGCGCTTTGGTGTCGACATGGCCGCCGCCCGGGAGGGCGCGGGCGGGGACACGAAGCGCGGTGGGGCGCGGCGGTGCGCGCGGGGGGTGCGCGGTAAGGCGCGGATGTTGCCGGTGGGGTGCGTGTCGATGACGCGGGGCGTTGCTGCGGCGCGGCGGCGCGCGCGAGCGGTGCGCGGGTAGCACACGCGGCGGGCCCCGGGGCCTGAATCGGCACCGGGCGGAACGCGGCAGGGCGGATGGGTACCGCGTGTTGTCGGCTCGACGACGGCGTCGGCGCAACACGCGCAGGCGCCGATGACGTCGGTGAGCCGGTACTTCCCGCGGCACTCAGTCCCTCCCCTCCCCCTTCTTCTTCCCTCTTCCTCTCCTTCTTTTTCTTCTTCACCATCTTGCTGGTGGAGCCGGCCGGCGGCGCACCGGACGACGCGTCGCCGATGTTCGGCAGCGACATCGCCCGGTCCAACACCGGAGGGGACTCCGGAGCCCCGGCATCGCGGCCCAACGAGCCGCGCGTGCCGGGTTTAGGCATATTTATTTACACGTGGCCGCCGCGACCGCTGCGGTGAGAAAACTCACCGGGCAGCGCGGTGGTGGCTCCCCCTGTGTTTACACTAGTGCCGGCTGGAACAAGCGCAAACACAAGGACAGTCGGTTAAAATTTTGCGGTCCGCACGGAATGGGCACTTCACTAAAACTGTTAAAACACTTAGGCGACTGCACCCGATGACCACTAGCCGATCCGCGCAGGTCGGCGTTGGTAGTCGCGACGCCCCCGCAAGGGGGCGTGGCGTGCGGTTCCGGGGCTTCGCCCCCCGGCCGCGGAAGCGATACAGTGGCCCGTAAATACGGGCCCTTCATTATGTTTGCCTATGTCGGCTATGGCGTGATTAGGCGCGCGTGTTAGCTACGCGCGCCCATGTAAATGGTTGCTATGTGTGTTTCTGTAGGAGCGCCGCGACGCTAGTACATAGCGCCGCTTTCTTCACGACAACCTCGGCGGTCTGTCCCCGCCAGGTGAGACCCCTAGTTACCTAGGGGAGGCCCAGCGAGGACGACCAGCGACGAGGGTGCCGACTCGACGCGCCTACAGAGTAGGGTGTATGGCCCCCGCCCGCCCCGCTTCCAGAGCTAGCCGGTTGCGGTCCGGACTGCGAGGCCGTCATGAGTGTATGAGCGGTATTGTGTTGTGTAACACCGCTCAGTGTCTACGCGAACCGCCGCCCGCGCAGCGCGTTCGCGTGTGAGTTTAGGCGCCTGTGTAGAGGTGAGTGTCTGTGGTATGTTAACGTAGCGTGCCTATATTAACTTAGAACACGCTACGTAACAGATGCATGATTAGGTGGTGTGAAGTGTATTTGATTCGAGTAAGCTGCGTGTAGCCTGGGTGCAGCTTACTCGGGCGTCCAGTCCGGTGAGATGGAGTCACTCGTCCGCTACCAGGTCGCGGGGCAGGGGTCTTGCGTCAGGGGGCCGCGTATGCCAGGGCGCTATCTGTTTGACGTGTGGCCATTCAGATGCGTCGGCACGCGCGAGCATCCCCTTCGCTAGGCGCCGCACAAACTCATCCAGGCTCTCTATCCGGAGATCCCGCTGGATGACGTCATTCCTCACGAAGTGAGGAGCGTCTACTATGGACCGCAGCGCCAGACTCTGCTGCGCGCGGAGCATCTTTCGGCTCGACTCACTCGTGAGGGCGAACTTAGCGGGGGCGGCGTACGTCAATATTGGGCGGATGTACAACTTGTACACGCCCAATTTGACGCACACCGGGATGCGGGATGAGAGCACTGGTCGGAGGAGGTTGCGGGCGACCCTACCTTGCGCGGCGACCTTGCGGACATGTGACCCCATCGTGAGCCGACGGTCGATAGTCACACCCAAGTACTTGACCTGGGGCGACCACTCGACGTCGGCTCCTTGCAGCTGCAGGGGTGGCGGGAGGGGCGCGGCTCCGGTAACCATCGCCTGCGTCTTACCCACGTTAACAGACAGCGGCCATTTTGACAGCCAGTCTGGCAGCAGGTCCAGCGCGCGCTGCATCTTGACGGCCGCGTACTTCGCGTTTAGCGAGGTGGTAATGTACGCGGCGTCGTCGGCGTACAGCGCGAGCATGGCGTCAGATGTCGTGGGGATGTCGTCGGTGTAACAAGAGTAACACGCAGGCGAGACGCAGCTGCCTTGCGGTACACCCGCCAGCACCGGCCGGGCGCCGGACAGCGCCCCGTCGACCACCACCCTAAAACTCCTGTGGGACAGAAAGGAAGAGACCACCCTGACTTCGCGACGGGGCGCGTCGGACTGGGCGAGCTTGTAGATCAGCCCTTCGTGCCAGACTCGGTCGAAGGCCTTCTCCATATCTAGGAACACTGCCACGGAGTACTCCTTCTTATTCATCGCAGCTGCGAGATGGTGGAGCACCCGTGACAGCTGGAGCGTCGTGCTGTGTTCCGCCCGAAACCCAAACTGTTCGGGACGCGGCACGATGTGTGGTTGGAGATGTCGCAGCAGGAGTGCTTCGAACACCTTGGAGACTGTCGACAGAAGGGTGATCGGCCGATAGCTCTCCGGCTTCAGAATGTTTTTGCCCGCCTTGGGCAGCATCACGACGCGCCCCTCCTTCCACGAGGCGGGGAAGGTCCCGGTGCGCAGTATCCCCTTGTACAGGCGCGCCAGCGTCGCTACCATACGGTACGGCAGGTGGCGCAGCGCTGTATTAGTGACACCGTCCGCACCGGGGGCCTTCCTAGGCTTCGTTCTTAGGATGGCGCGTCTGACTGCGCCAGGCGAGAAGAAAACAGGGTCTCCCTCGGGAGCTATCGGCGTGGCGAAGTAGTCTCCGAGGTGCTGCTCGACTGCTGCGACATGGTCGGTGTCCCCAGTCGGGTTCGGTTGGAACTGACGCTCCAGGTGTTCGGCGAAGACCTCCGCCCGGTCCTCCGCTACATACTTGAGCGCCCCGTCGCTGTTCTGTAGTGGGCGCACCGGGGCTGGGGTATTCTTTAGTTGGCCGCACAACTTGTGTAGAGACGGCCAATTGTCCGTGGTGGCGTCTATTCTGTCCTCCCAGCCCGCGGCGGTGTGTGCCTGAAGCTCGGCCTTCACCTCCTCCGCGAGACGGTTGAGATGGGTCTTGAGAGGTCCGTCTCAGGGGTGAAACGTACTCCACGCCCGTATGGACGTGCGTGCGGCGGCCGGCCCAGCTTCGTACTGATGGCCCTGAAATGGGCGGCCCAGTTCGGTAGTTTCTCAACTACCAGCGGAGGAAAGCGTGGCTTCTTCTTTTGTCCCGGCTTCTGTTTGGTCGTCGTCGTCGACGTCGCAGCGGCGCCGGGAGCGGCGGCAGGGGGGGGGGCTGTCTTATCACTGGGGGCAGAGGGTAGATGTTTTTGACTTACCCCCGCGGATGTTGATGGTGACGGCGATGCCGGGGGCGAGCGGCGCGCCGCGTCGGCAAAGGTAGGCGACGCTGGCGTGGCCCGGGCCCGCCGCGGCGCGCTCTCGCGCTGCGGCCGCGGCGAGTCCAAGCAGTGCCGCTTCGCCTCCGCTTCGGTGTCGCCGGAGCTCCTCCTTCGCCGGTGGGGTCTGGGTTCGAGCTGGAATTCGAAATCGAACCCCAGCGACGGTGTCGGTGATGCCGGCGACATCAGCATGCCGGCGGCGTCGGCGTTGGTTCCCCCGGTGGGCCGGCGTCCGGGTCGCGAAGTCGTATCCTGAGACACGTCGCCGCGACCGGACGCGGCCGAGCCCACTGAAGCCAGCGACATGCTCGAACCCGCGCGGGATGAGCATGCCGACAGCATGGCAGGCGAGTCGCGTGCCGAGGCACGCGGGGGGGCCGGTGAATCGGGCGCATTCTGTTTTGCAGGCCGCTCCCGCTCAGACCGATTACTGAGCAAGTGGGGACTTGTTGTATCTGAGGGATATTATTATTAGGGACATTGTTTTGAATTAATGGCACCGCGCGGGCGGGCGGGTTCAAAGGACGGGGGGAGTGTTTTATTACTCTACTTCGCGGAGGTACTCGCCGTCGAGTACGGGATGTCTGTGTGAAGTGTTTTTTGCGATCTAACTTTACACTCTCTTGAAAGAGAGTAATGTCGTCGTCTTTATCTAATAGTGCGTGTTTAGGTCGTCGTGTGTGTGATATACGTGAGGGTGTGTATCTGGAGGCTGATGCCACTAGTGGGTTAGTGTGATTAGTAGCAGAGTCGAAAAAGCGTATACTAGCTTTTTTGAGGAATTGCCTGATGGTCGGCAGATTCAAATCGACATGGAGTTGTTCATTGCGTACGTACCAGGGGCTGCGCCCGTGGCTCTACGCATGAATCGATTTTGGAGGGTTTGCATCTTAATTATTTTTGACGGCTTGACGTGTGCGAACACTACGCCAGCATATGTCATAATAGGGCGTATGCACGTGGTGTAGATTCGCACCTTTGACTTAAGGGCTAATTTACTGCGTGCATTGAGTAAACAATGGAGGCGACCGAGCGCAAAAGCAGCACGGTTACGTACTGTCTTTATGTGTTCGGTGAATAATAATTTATTGTCGAGAGTTACCCCTAGATATTTAGCTTTAAGCTCCCAAGGGATCTTATGGCCTGACATATATATTGATCGGGTATGAGTGTGTGCGTTGCTGTTTTTGCCTTTCTTGACAAAGAGTACAGCTGCACTTTTATTCGGATTTAATTCAATCCGCCACTTCGTGAACCATTGCTCGAGAGCGTTGGCTGCTGATTGAAGGTGACGGTGGATGAACTCAGTACTGTGACTTGAGTAGTAAATTGCTGTATCGTCGGCGAATAGGGCCAACTGACACTTGTTATGTTTGGGTATATCACTAGTGAATAATGAGAAGAGGGGGGGGGAGAGCACGGAGCCTTGGGGCACACCAGCTCGGATCGGGTGAGGGGATGAGAGTGTCTCTCCTATGCGGTAGCGGAAGGTGCGATTTGACAAGTAGTCTCGTATGATGAGCACGAGACGGTCAGGCACATTAAGTGTGTACAGCTTATATATTAAGCCGTTGTGCCATACTTTGTCAAAGGCCTTCGCTACATCAAAGAAGAGTGCGCCAGTCATGCGACCCATTTGGTAGCCTGCACTAATGTGCTCGACTATTCTGTGTACTTGGCGGACGCAGCAGTGTTTGGATCTGAAACCAAATTGCTCGTCGGGTAGTAATCTATTGGATTCGGCATAATCCATTAATCTTTTTGCTATGATGCGTTCATAGATCTTCCCCATAGTGCTGAGGAGACTTATGGGTCTGTAGCTGGACGGTTCAGCTTTAGGTTTGCCTGGTTTATGAAAGCCTATAACTATGGCTTCTTTCCATACTTGTGGAAAGAGATTGTTGTTCAACAGTATGTTGAAGATTGTTGTCATAAGGACAATTAGCGGGGCTGGGAAGAGTTTAACCACTCGGTTATTTATTCCGTCTTTACCAGGGGCTTTCCTGGGTTTAAGGTTCCTAACAAGGGAAAGGACTTCGTCAGGTGTTACTGGGGGTAGGGGTTTATCTGGGTCCTCGACGGGAGGGAGGGCGGACCTGCGTTCGACCTCTGCGTTCACTATGTCGCAGTGTGATTGGTCGACTGGCAGTAAGCTTGGCGAGCATTGTGCCTCGAGGCTGTCGGCTAGGCATTCGGCTTTTTCATCGTCTTCAAAGGCTAGGCTTTGATTAGGACGAAGTAGAGGAGGGATGTCAGTGATAGTATCGGACTTGAGCTTTCTGGTTAGTTGCCAAAATGCTTGATGGGAGGGCTCGATGGTGCTCATCAGCTCGTCCCAGCGTTCGTCCCGCATTTCTTTGATACGTGACTTGACAGCACGCTGTAGGCCACGCATCTGAGTACGGTTGTCGGCATTGGGGAAGGAGTCATAGGCACGGATGGCTGCATTCTTCTTAGTCAACAGTGTCAACCAGCGATGGTCGTCCATCGCTGGTTCCCGCCGTGAACTTTCGTTCACTGCCGTTTGTACGTGACCGGTGAGTAAGTCGATCGCGCCCAGTGCGTCTGAGACTGATTCTAATTGGTCGGGTATTTTGTCAAGGTGGGCTGACGTAGTGGTTTTAAGGCGTTGTTCAACCTTTTTCCAGTCTGTTACTAATTTAGTTGGAGTGGGCAGACCAGGATCGTAGGGGCCTGAGCGTGATGTTAAATTTAAGATCACTGGTCGATGGTCTGAGTCTAATTCTTGTAGCGTTTCTATTGAACACAAACGTAAGTTAATGTTCTTTAGCAGCGCTATGTCGAGAATATCGGGATTATGATCTACGTTACCGGGAAAGTATGTGTACGTCATCGGTGCTATGACGTCGAAGTTATATTTGGAAGATAAGCGTGAAAGCTCATTACCTCTCGGGTTGGTTAATCGAGAGTTCCAGATAGGGCTTTTTGCGTTTAAATCGCCTGCTATAATGACAGAGTTGTCGAGATTCATGAGTATGCTAATATCCGATTCAATCGGATTAATAGTTGGTTTAGACGGGGGAATGTATGTCGATACTATTGTGATGGTCGGATGGCCGGTCATACCTAGTCGACAGATTGAGGCCTCTATATGCGAGAGTGGAGGGGTGTCTATGGGCGTGCAATATAGGGAGTTTTTGAAATAAATGAGGGTGCCACCCCCTTGTTTTCCGGGCCTATCATTGCGAACTAAGCGGTAGTTCGCAACTTTAGGTGCTCGGTGAGACGGTTTGAGGAAAGTTTCTTGGATTAGGAATAGGTCAATTTGATGGTCGCGAAGGAACGTCGCAATCTCATCGCGTTGGCCTGCGATGCTATTAGCATTGAAAAAACCTATTTTAAGGGAACGGGATTGACTCTGCTACTTATGCTTTGTGAATCCATTACGGAGTGAAGTTGATGTAGAAAGCTGACAAGTCGGCGTATTCCGACATAAGGGCCATATTAACCTGGAGGTTGCCTTTAGCTGCGATGAGCTTGGCGTGTAGTTCATTGCTTCGGGCAATGATACTAGGGTTGAAAAAGCGCGCTAGCACGTCGAAGGTAGGTACTAGGGCTATATGGGGCCGGTGGGGGCGCAAATAAGGGCGCGGCCACACTGGGTGCTGTGGTGGCGGGCTTGGGGGCCTGCTTGAATGGGGGCGCTGGGGCCCGGGCTGGGGTTGTATGCTGGGTGGATGCAAACCTATTGGGGGCGGAATTGGATGAGCCATTAGTTGAGGGATGGCTGGAGGGGCTGCCTGTTTAGGCTTTAGTGCGGGGAACGCCTGCGCGTGGTTTAGTAAATTCCACGGCGATGTGCGTTGCGGGCGCAGATGGTCTGGGAGGGTTTTGACCAGGGGGGTGAATACTTTGGTCTGGGGTTTTGGGCGTGGGGCTCGGGGGCACCCGCGATAGCTCGCGGGGTGTCCGGCCTCGCCGCATAGCACGCAGCTCGGGGGCTCTGTGCAGAGCGCCAGGTCTTTGGGGCGCGAACAGTCTGCTGTTGCGTGGTCCCCTAGACATTTTACGCACCTGGCTCGCGCGAAACAGTTTCGTTGGGCATGCCCATACAACTGGCAGTTGTGGCATTGCCCTGGGAGGCGGTTTTTCATTGGTCTTTCGACCTTGAAGCCGGTGAGGTGGCATATCGACTTAATGTCAATAATAGCCTTGCCGGCCTGGGAGTTATCGAGGACCACTATGATCATGTCATAGGGAGCACCGTTACGTCCGCGGTGCATGCGGTGGACCTCTAAGAGAGGGAATCCTTGGGCTCTGATATCTTCAGAGATCTCGTCTATCTTAAGTTCTTTAGGTACGCGCTTGATCACGCACCTGAACTGACGGTCCTCGCTGAGGGCGTAGGTGTGGAAAGACACCTTACGCTCCTTCAGGAGCTTTGTTAGCGACCGGAAGTCCGCTGAAGTCGGGACTTGTACTTTAATACCCACCGCGGTAGGGCGGGCATGGGTGTAGTTAATGCCCTCGGAGGCGCAGGCCTTGGAGACCGTGGTCCACAGGTCTTTATCGTGGATGTATAACGGGGGGGGGGGGGTGGGTGTCTTGGGCGCTACAGTAGGTGTAGCTGGGATGCCCTGTTTGGGGGAGTCGGGGCGGCTGCATGGCGCGGGGGCCACAGCGGGGGTAGCGGGCGTGAGTGCCAACTTTTTGGCGGCCTTTTTGGCCTTACGGGCTGCCGCTGTGCGCTTCCTTTTTCCTTCGACTATAGTGTAGTCGTCGGAGGAGCTGGAGTTTGCGGCGTCGGGGGGGGAGAAAGCGGGGACGGTGGTCCTGTCCTCGTCTGCGTCTGAATAGTCAGACATGTCTATGTCAGGGATAGACTTAGTCGGGGAAGGGGTGCGCAAGTGCCCGTCAGCAAGCTGTGGGCTGCGAGGCTGCGTGTCAGCAAGCTGTGTGCTGCCGAGGTCAATGTCGGCCGAGCTAGTGGGACTAGCTGGGCTGTCAGGGATGGGTTTAGGCTGCTTGGGTTTAAGCCTAAACGCGGCTAATTGGACTGCATACTTATTGCAGATGTACGGGTCATTGAGTAGGATGTCCCTAATAAATTGCAGTATGGATTGGTCGTCCATACTGAGTTTGGTGTGGGTAAAAAAGGGTGCTATAATAGCGTTTTTGTGTCTATCCCCAGGCTGAGGGCCTGGGGGTGAGAGGGTTGTGCAACCCTCCCTGCCTGTTAGACAGGGAGGTGTGTGTGTGGTTGTAGGTTCGTCAGTGACGAGGGACTAAGTAGCCCTAAGGGCTATGGATCGGGTAGCACTTGGTCGAATAGTAACCCCAGTACTCACACGTCTACTCGGTCCCGGAGAGTAGCAGCAATCCCAGGAGCGTAGACACAGTCACTATTGTATTATTATTATTATAATGTCTCTGCTTACAAAGTCAGATTTATCACTTCTTTGTTTAAAAGTACAATGTCACTGAACAATGTCACTGCACAATGTCAACAAACGAATGTAATCACTTTGATAATTACGCGCACAAGTAAATTAGTTACGCGGGCGCGAACCGGATTCGCGCCTTTCCTAACGGTCGGGAACCTAACACAACGCAGCGGCGCGGCGGCGCACAAAAGCGCGGGAAGGGCGACGTTCACGGGCGGCGGCGGTGGCTTGGACTGGCGGACCGCAGGGGCTCCTGGGTCGACGCTCAGTGGTGGCTCAGCGCGGGCTTCGTGTGTGGCTGCTTGCTGCTTATGGTCGGTGGCTGGTGAGGTAGACTGTGGTGGACGCACTGTTGTCGGTTTCAAATACGTGTGCTCGGGGCGAGCACTCGTAGTCGTATGAATGTCGTTGTGGTCTTTTTTTTTTTTTTTTTGGATACTGGCTTTTATGCAGGCGGCCACTCGTGGGCCTTCCCTGCGTCACCGGGCTTCGGTGGGGCCAGAAGGGCCTCTCACCTAGCAAATATAATAATAACTAGGTAGCACAGCTAAGGGCATCCCATAGTGGGATTCGAACCTAGGCTTAGGGCGCTACCGATTACTGAGCAAGTTGGGACTTGTTGTATCTGAGGGATATTATTATTAGGGACATTGTTTTGAGTTAATGGCACCGCGCGGGCGGGCGGGTTCAAAGGACGGGGGGAGTGTTTTATTACTCTACTTCGCGGAGGTACTCGCCGTCGAGTACGGGATGTCTGTGTGAAGTGTTTTTTGCGATCTAACTTTACACTCTCTTGAAAGAGAGTAATGTCGTCGTCTTTATCTAATAGTGCGTGTTTAGGTCGTCGTGTGTGTGATATACGTGAGGGTGTGTATCTGGAGGCTGATGCCACTAGTGGGTTAGTGTGATTAGTAGCAGAGTCGAAAAAGCGTATACTAGCTTTTTTGAGGAATTGCCTGATGGTCGGCAGATTTAAATCGACGTGGAGTTGTTCATTACGTACGTACCAGGGGCTGCCCGTGGCTCTACGCATGAATCGATTTTGGAGGGTTTGCATCTTATTTATTTTTGACGGCTTGACGTGTGCGAACACTACGCCAGCATATGTCATAATAGGGCGTATGCACGTGGTGTAGATTCGCACCTTTGACTTAAGGGCTAATTTACTGCGTGCATTGAGTAAACAATGGAGGCGACCGAGCGCAAAAGCAGCACGGTTACGTACTGTCTTTATGTGTTCGGTGAATAATAATTTATTGTCGAGAGTTACCCCTAGATATTTAGCTTTAAGCTCCCAAGGGATCTTATGGCCTGACATATATATTGATCGGGTATGAGTGTGTGCGTTGCTGTTTTTGCCTTTCTTGACAAAGAGTACAGCTGCACTTTTATTCGGATTTAATTCAATCCGCCACTTCGTGAACCATTGCTCGAGAGCGTTGGCTGCTGATTGAAGGTGACGGTGGATGAACTCAGTACTGTGACTTGAGTAGTAAATTGCTGTATCGTCGGCGAATGGGGCCAACTGACACTTGTTATGTTTGGGTATATCACTAGTGAATAATGAGAAGAGGGGGGGGGAGAGCACGGAGCCTTGGGGCACACCAGCTCGGATCGGGTGAGGGGATGAGAGTGTCTCTCCTATGCGGTAGCGGAAGGTGCGATTTGACAAGTAGTCTCGTATGATGAGCACGAGACGGTCAGGCACATTAAGTGTGTACAGCTTATATATTAAGCCGTTGTGCCATACTTTGTCAAAGGCCTTCGCTACATCAAAGAAGAGTGCGCCAGTCATGCGACCCATTTGGTAGCCTGCACTAATGTGCTCGACTATTCTGTGTACTTGGCGGACGCAGCAGTGTTTGGATCTGAAACCAAATTGCTCGTCGGGTAGTAATCTATTGGATTCGGCATATTCCATTAATCTTTTTGCTATGATGCGTTCATAGATCTTCCCCATAGTGCTGAGGAGACTTATGGGTCTGTAGCTGGACGGTTCAGCTTTTGGTTTGCCTGGTTTATGAAAGCCTATAACTATGGCTTCTTTCCACACTTGTGGAAAGAGATTGTTGTTCAACAGTATGTTGAAGATTGTTGTCATAAGGACAATTAGCGGGGCTGGGAAGAGTTTAACCACTCGGTTATTTATTCCGTCTTTACCAGGGGCTTTCCTGGGTTTAAGGTTCCTAACAAGGAAAAGGACTTCGTCAGGTGTTACTGGGGGTAGGGGTTTATCTGGGTCCTCGACGGGAGGGAGGGCGGACCTGCGTTCGACCTCTGCGTTCACTATGTCGCAGTGTGATTGGTCGACTGGCAGTAAGCTTGGCGAGCATTGTGCCTCGAGGCTGTCGGCTAGGCATTCGGCTTTTTCCTCGTCTTCAAAGGCTAGGCTTTGATTAGGACGAAGTAGAGGAGGGATGTCAGTGATAGTATCGGACTTGAGCTTTTTGGTTAGTTGCCAAAATGCTTGATGGGAGGGCTCGATGGTGCTCATCAGCTCGTCCCAGCGTTCGTCCCGCATTTCTTTGATTCGTGTCTTGACAGCACGCTGTAGGCCACGCATCTGAGTACGGTTGTCGGCATTGGGGAAGGAGTCATAGGCACGGATGGCTGCATTCTTCTTAGTCAACAGTGTCAACCAGCGATGGACGACCATCGCTGGTTCCCGCCGTGAACTTTCGTTCACTGCCGTTTGTACGTGACCGGTGAGTAAGTCGATCGCGCCCAGTGCGTCTGAGACTGATTCTAATTGGTCGGGTATTTTGTCAAGGTGGGCTGACGTAGTGGTTTTAAGGCGTTGTTCAACCTTTTTCCAGTCTGTTACTAATTTAGTTGGAGTGGGCAGACCAGGATCGTAGGGGCCTGAGCGTGATGTTAAATTTAAGATCACTGGTCGATGGTCTGAGTCTAATTCTTGTAGCGTTTCTATTGAACACAAACGTAAGTTAATGTTCTTTAGCAGCGCTATGTCGAGAATATCGGGATTATGATCTACGTTACCGGGAAAGTATGTGTACGTCATCGGTGCTATGACGTCGAAGTTATATTTGGAAGATAAGCGTGAAAGCTCATTACCTCTCGGGTTGGTTAATCGAGAGTTCCAGATAGGGCTTTTTGCGTTTAAATCGCCTGCTATAATGACAGAGTTGTCGAGATTCATGAGTATGCTAATATCCGATTCAATCGGATTAATAGTTGGTTTAGACGGGGGAATGTATGTCGATACTATTGTGATGGTCGGATGGCCGGTCATACCTAGTCGACAGATTGAGGCCTCTATATGCGAGAGTGGAGGGGTGTCTATGGGCGTGCAATATAGGGAGTTTTTGAAATAAATGAGGGTGCCACCCCCTTGTTTTCCGGGCCTATCATTGCGAACTAAGCGGTAGTTCGCAACTTTAGGTGCTCGGTGAGACGGTTTGAGGAAAGTTTCTTGGATTAGGAATAGGTCAATTTGATGGTCGCGAAGGAACGTCGCAATCTCATCGCGTTGGCCTGCGATGCTATTAGCATTGAAAAAACCTATTTTAAGGGAACGGGATTGACTCTGCTACTTATGCTTTGTGAATCCATTACGGAGTGAAGTTGATGTAGAAAGCTGACAAGTCGGCGTATTCCGACATAAGGGCCATATTAACCTGGAGGTTGCCTTTAGCTGCGATGAGCTTGGCGTGTAGTTCATTGCTTCGGGCAATGATACTAGGGTTGAAAAAGCGCGCTAGCACGTCGAAGGTAGGTACTAGGGCTATATGGGGCCGGTGGGGGCGCAAATAAGGGCGCGGCCACACTGGGTGCTGTGGTGGCGGGCTTGGGGGCCTGCTTGAATGGGGGCGCTGGGGCCCGGGCTGGGGTTGTATGCTGGGTGGATGCAAACCTATTGGGGGCGGAATTGGATGAGCCATTAGTTGAGGGATGGCTGGAGGGGCTGCCTGTTTAGGCTTTAGTGCGGGGAACGCCTGCGCGTGGTTTAGTAAATTCCACGGCGATGTGCGTTGCGGGCGCAGATGGTCTGGGAGGGTTTTGACCAGGGGGGTGAATACTTTGGTCTGGGGTTTTGGGCGTGGGGCTCGGGGGCACCCGCGATAGCTCGCGGGGTGTCCGGCCTCGCCGCATAGCACGCAGCTCGGGGGCTCTGTGCAGAGCGCCAGGTCTTTGGGGCGCGAACAGTCTGCTGTTGCGTGGTCCCCTAGACATTTTACGCACCTGGCTCGCGCGAAACAGTTTCGTTGGGCATGCCCATACAACTGGCAGTTGTGGCATTGCCCTGGGAGGCGGTTTTTCATTGGTCTTTCGACCTTGAAGCCGGTGAGGTGGCATATCGACTTAATGTCAATAATAGCCTTGCCGGCCTGGGAGTTATCGAGGACCACTATGATCATGTCATAGGGAGCACCGTTACGTCCGCGGTGCATGCGGTGGACCTCTAAGAGAGGGAATCCTTGGGCTCTGATATCTTCAGAGATCTCGTCTATCTTAAGTTCTTTAGGTACGCGCTTGATCACGCACCTGAACTGACGGTCCTCGCTGAGGGCGTAGGTGTGGAAAGACACCTTACGCTCCTTCAGGAGCTTTGTTAGCGACCGGAAGTCCGCTGAAGTCGGGACTTGTACTTTAATACCCACCGCGGTAGGGCGGGCATGGGTGTAGTTAATGCGCTCGGAGGCGCAGGCCTTGGAGACCGTGGTCCACAGGTCTTTATCGTGGATGTATAACGGGGGGGGGGGTGGGTGTCTTGGGCGCTACAGTGGGTGTAGCTGGGATGCCCTGTTTGGGGTAGTCGGGGCGGCTGCATGGCGCGGGGGCCACAGCGGGGGTAGCGGGCGTGAGTGCCAACTTTTTGGCGGCCTTTTTGGCCTTACGGGCTGCCGCTGTGCGCTTCCTTTTTCCTTCGACTATAGTGTAGTCGTCGGAGGAGCTGGAGTTTGCGGCGTCGGGGGGGGAGAAAGCGGGGACGGTGGTCCTGTCCTCGTCTGCGTCTGAATAGTCAGACATGTCTATGTCAGGGATAGACTTAGTCGGGGAAGGGGTGCGCAAGTGCCCGTCAGCAAGCTGTGGGCTGCGAGGCTGCGTGTCAGCAAGCTGCGTGCTGCCGAGGTCAATGTCGGCCGAGCTAGTGGGACTAGCTGGGCTGTCAGGGATGGGTTTAGGCTGCTTGGGTTTAAGCCTAAACGCGGCTAATTGGACTGCATACTTGTTGCAGATGTACGGGTCATTGAGGAGGATGTCTCTGATAAATTGCAGTATGGATTGGTCGTCCATACTGAGTTTTGGTGTGGGTAAAAAGGGTGCTATAATAGCGTTTTTTGTGTCTATCCCCAGGCTGAGAGGGTTGTGCAACCCTCCCTGCCTGTTAGACAGGGAGGTTTGTGTGTGGTTGTAGGTTCGTCAGTGACGAGGGACTAAGTAGCCCTAAGGGCTATGGATCGGGTAGCACTTGGTCGAATAGTAACCCCAGTACTCACACGTCTACTCGGTCCCGGAGCGTAGCAGCAATCCCAGGAGCGTAGACACAGTCACTATTGTATTATTATTATTATAATGTCTCTGCTTACAAAGTCAGATTTATCACTTCTTTGTTTAAAAGTACAATGTCACTGAACAATGTCACTGCACAATGTCAACAAACGAATGTAATCACTTTGATATTTACGCGCACAAGTAAATTAGTTACGCGGGCGCGAACCGGTTTCGCGCCTTTCCTAACGGTCGGGAACCTATCACAACGCAGCGGCGCACAAAAGCGCGGGAAGGGCGACGGCGCACAAAAGCGCGGGAAGGGCGACGTTCACGGGCGGCGGCGGTGGCTTGGACTGGCGGACCGCAGGGGCTCCTGGGTCGACGCTCAGTGGTGGCTCAGCGCGGGCTTCGTGTGTGGCTGCTTGCTGCTTATGGTCGGTGGCTGGTGAGGTAGACTGTGGTGGACGCACTGTTGTCGGTTTCAAATACGTGTGCTCGGGGCGAGCACTCGTAGTCGTATGAATGTCGTTGTGGTCTTTTTTTTTTTTTTTTTGGATACTGGCTTTTATGCAGGCGGCCACTCGTGGGCCTTCCCTGCGTCACCGGGCTTCGGTGGGGCCAGAAGGGCCTCTCACCTAGCAAATATAATAATAACTAGGTAGCACAGCTAAGGGCATCCCATAGTGGGATTCGAACCTAGGCTTAGGGCGCTACCGATTACTGAGCAAGTTGGGACTTGTTGTATCTGAGGGATATTATTATTAGGGACATTGTTTTGAGTTAATGGCACCGCGCGGGCGGGCGGGTTCAAAGGACGGGGGGAGTGTTTTATTACTCTACTTCGCGGAGGTACTCGCCGTCGAGTACGGGATGTCTGTGTGAAGTGTTTTTTGCGATCTAACTTTACACTCTCTTGAAAGAGAGTAATGTCGTCGTCTTTATCTAATAGTGCGTGTTTAGGTCGTCGTGTGTGTGATATACGTGAGGGTGTGTATCTGGAGGCTGATGCCACTAGTGGGTTAGTGTGATTAGTAGCAGAGTCGAAAAAGCGTATACTAGCTTTTTTGAGGAATTGCCTGATGGTCGGCAGATTTAAATCGACGTGGAGTTGTTCATTACGTACGTACCAGGGGCTGCCCGTGGCTCTACGCATGAATCGATTTTGGAGGGTTTGCATCTTATTTATTTTTGACGGCTTGACGTGTGCGAACACTACGCCAGCATATGTCATAATAGGGCGTATGCACGTGGTGTAGATTCGCACCTTTGACTTAAGGGCTAATTTACTGCGTGCATTGAGTAAACAATGGAGGCGACCGAGCGCAAAAGCAGCACGGTTACGTACTGTCTTTATGTGTTCGGTGAATAATAATTTATTGTCGAGAGTTACCCCTAGATATTTAGCTTTAAGCTCCCAAGGGATCTTATGGCCTGACATATATATTGATCGGGTATGAGTGTGTGCGTTGCTGTTTTTGCCTTTCTTGACAAAGAGTACAGCTGCACTTTTATTCGGATTTAATTCAATCCGCCACTTCGTGAACCATTGCTCGAGAGCGTTGGCTGCTGATTGAAGGTGACGGTGGATGAACTCAGTACTGTGACTTGAGTAGTAAATTGCTGTATCGTCGGCGAATGGGGCCAACTGACACTTGTTATGTTTGGGTATATCACTAGTGAATAATGAGAAGAGGGGGGGGGAGAGCACGGAGCCTTGGGGCACACCAGCTCGGATCGGGTGAGGGGATGAGAGTGTCTCTCCTATGCGGTAGCGGAAGGTGCGATTTGACAAGTAGTCTCGTATGATGAGCACGAGACGGTCAGGCACATTAAGTGTGTACAGCTTATATATTAAGCCGTTGTGCCATACTTTGTCAAAGGCCTTCGCTACATCAAAGAAGAGTGCGCCAGTCATGCGACCCATTTGGTAGCCTGCACTAATGTGCTCGACTATTCTGTGTACTTGGCGGACGCAGCAGTGTTTGGATCTGAAACCAAATTGCTCGTCGGGTAGTAATCTATTGGATTCGGCGTATTCCATTAATCTTTTTGCTATGATGCGTTCATAGATCTTCCCCATAGTGCTGAGGAGACTTATGGGTCTGTAGCTGGACGGTTCAGCTTTTGGTTTGCCTGGTTTATGAAAGCCTATAACTATGGCTTCTTTCCACACTTGTGGAAAGAGATTGTTGTTCAACAGTATGTTGAAGATTGTTGTCATAAGGACAATTAGCGGGGCTGGGAAGAGTTTAACCACTCGGTTATTTATTCCGTCTTTACCAGGGGCTTTCCTGGGTTTAAGGTTCCTAACAAGGAAAAGGACTTCGTCAGGTGTTACTGGGGGTAGGGGTTTATCTGGGTCCTCGACGGGAGGGAGGGCGGACCTGCGTTCGACCTCTGCGTTCACTATGTCGCAGTGTGATTGGTCGACTGGCAGTAAGCTTGGCGAGCATTGTGCCTCGAGGCTGTCGGCTAGGCATTCGGCTTTTTCCTCGTCTTCAAAGGCTAGGCTTTGATTAGGACGAAGTAGAGGAGGGATGTCAGTGATAGTATCGGACTTGAGCTTTTTGGTTAGTTGCCAAAATGCTTGATGGGAGGGCTCGATGGTGCTCATCAGCTCGTCCCAGCGTTCGTCCCGCATTTCTTTGATTCGTGTCTTGACAGCACGCTGTAGGCCACGCATCTGAGTACGGTTGTCGGCATTGGGGAAGGAGTCATAGGCACGGATGGCTGCATTCTTCTTAGTCAACAGTGTCAACCAGCGATGGTCGTCCATCGCTGGTTCCCGCCGTGAACTTTCGTTCACTGCCGTTTGTACGTGACCGGTGAGTAAGTCGATCGCGCCCAGTGCGTCTGAGACTGATTCTAATTGGTCGGGTATTTTGTCAAGGTGGGCTGACGTAGTGGTTTTAAGGCGTTGTTCAACCTTTTTCCAGTCTGTTACTAATTTAGTTGGAGTGGGCAGACCAGGATCGTAGGGGCCTGAGCGTGATGTTAAATTTAAGATCACTGGTCGATGGTCTGAGTCTAATTCTTGTAGCGTTTCTATTGAACACAAACGTAAGTTAATGTTCTTTAGCAGCGCTATGTCGAGAATATCGGGATTATGATCTACGTTACCGGGAAAGTATGTGTACGTCATCGGTGCTATGACGTCGAAGTTATATTTGGAAGATAAGCGTGAAAGCTCATTACCTCTCGGGTTGGTTAATCGAGAGTTCCAGATAGGGCTTTTTGCGTTTAAATCGCCTGCTATAATGACAGAGTTGTCGAGATTCATGAGTATGCTAATATCCGATTCAATCGGATTAATAGTTGGTTTAGACGGGGGAATGTATGTCGATACTATTGTGATGGTCGGATGGCCGGTCATACCTAGTCGACAGATTGAGGCCTCTATATGCGAGAGTGGAGGGGTGTCTATGGGCGTGCAATATAGGGAGTTTTTGAAATAAATGAGGGTGCCACCCCCTTGTTTTCCGGGCCTATCATTGCGAACTAAGCGGTAGTTCGCAACTTTAGGTGCTCGGTGAGACGGTTTGAGGAAAGTTTCTTGGATTAGGAATAGGTCAATTTGATGGTCGCGAAGGAACGTCGCAATCTCATCGCGTTGGCCTGCGATGCTATTAGCATTGAAAAAACCTATTTTAAGGGAACGGGATTGACTCTGCTACTTATGCTTTGTGAATCCATTACGGAGTGAAGTTGATGTAGAAAGCTGACAAGTCGGCGTATTCCGACATAAGGGCCATATTAACCTGGAGGTTGCCTTTAGCTGCGATGAGCTTGGCGTGTAGTTCATTGCTTCGGGCAATGATACTAGGGTTGAAAAAGCGCGCTAGCACGTCGAAGGTAGGTACTAGGGCTATATGGGGCCGGTGGGGGCGCAAATAAGGGCGCGGCCACACTGGGTGCTGTGGTGGCGGGCTTGGGGGCCTGCTTGAATGGGGGCGCTGGGGCCCGGGCTGGGGTTGTATGCTGGGTGGATGCAAACCTATTGGGGGCGGAATTGGATGAGCCATTAGTTGAGGGATGGCTGGAGGGGCTGCCTGTTTAGGCTTTAGTGCGGGGAACGCCTGCGCGTGGTTTAGTAAATTCCACGGCGATGTGCGTTGCGGGCGCAGATGGTCTGGGAGGGTTTTGACCAGGGGGGTGAATACTTTGGTCTGGGGTTTTGGGCGTGGGGCTCGGGGGCACCCGCGATAGCTCGCGGGGTGTCCGGCCTCGCCGCATAGCACGCAGCTCGGGGGCTCTGTGCAGAGCGCCAGGTCTTTGGGGCGCGAACAGTCTGCTGTTGCGTGGTCCCCTAGACATTTTACGCACCTGGCTCGCGCGAAACAGTTTCGTTGGGCATGCCCATACAACTGGCAGTTGTGGCATTGCCCTGGGAGGCGGTTTTTCATTGGTCTTTCGACCTTGAAGCCGGTGAGGTGGCATATCGACTTAATGTCAATAATAGCCTTGCCGGCCTGGGAGTTATCGAGGACCACTATGATCATGTCATAGGGAGCACCGTTACGTCCGCGGTGCATGCGGTGGACCTCTAAGAGAGGGAATCCTTGGGCTCTGATATCTTCAGAGATCTCGTCTATCTTAAGTTCTTTAGGTACGCGCTTGATCACGCACCTGAACTGACGGTCCTCGCTGAGGGCGTAGGTGTGGAAAGACACCTTACGCTCCTTCAGGAGCTTTGTTAGCGACCGGAAGTCCGCTGAAGTCGGGACTTGTACTTTAATACCCACCGCGGTAGGGCGGGCATGGGTGTAGTTAATGCGCTCGGAGGCGCAGGCCTTGGAGACCGTGGTCCACAGGTCTTTATCGTGGATGTATAACGGGGGGGGGGGGGGTGGGTGTCTTGGGCGCTACAGTGGGTGTAGCTGGGATGCCCTGTTTGGGGTAGTCGGGGCGGCTGCATGGCGCGGGGGCCACAGCGGGGGTAGCGGGCGTGAGTGCCAACTTTTTGGCGGCCTTTTTGGCCTTACGGGCTGCCGCTGTGCGCTTCCTTTTTCCTTCGACTATAGTGTAGTCGTCGGAGGAGCTGGAGTTTGCGGCGTCGGGGGGGGAGAAAGCGGGGACGGTGGTCCTGTCCTCGTCTGCGTCTGAATAGTCAGACATGTCTATGTCAGGGATAGACTTAGTCGGGGAAGGGGTGCGCAAGTGCCCGTCAGCAAGCTGTGGGCTGCGAGGCTGCGTGTCAGCAAGCTGCGTGCTGCCGAGGTCAATGTCGGCCGAGCTAGTGGGACTAGCTGGGCTGTCAGGGATGGGTTTAGGCTGCTTGGGTTTAAGCCTAAACGCGGCTAATTGGACTGCATACTTGTTGCAGATGTACGGGTCATTGAGGAGGATGTCTCTGATAAATTGCAGTATGGATTGGTCGTCCATACTGAGTTTTGGTGTGGGTAAAAAGGGTGCTATAATAGCGTTTTTTGTGTCTATCCCCAGGCTGAGAGGGTTGTGCAACCCTCCCTGCCTGTTAGACAGGGAGGTTTGTGTGTGGTTGTAGGTTCGTCAGTGACGAGGGACTAAGTAGCCCTAAGGGCTATGGATCGGGTAGCACTTGGTCGAATAGTAACCCCAGTACTCACACGTCTACTCGGTCCCGGAGCGTAGCAGCAATCCCAGGAGCGTAGACACAGTCACTATTGTATTATTATTATTATAATGTCTCTGCTTACAAAGTCAGATTTATCACTTCTTTGTTTAAAAGTACAATGTCACTGAACAATGTCACTGCACAATGTCAACAAACGAATGTAATCACTTTGATATTTACGCGCACAAGTAAATTAGTTACGCGGGCGCGAACCGGTTTCGCGCCTTTCCTAACGGTCGGGAACCTATCACAACGCAGCGGCGCACAAAAGCGCGGGAAGGGCGACGGCGCACAAAAGCGCGGGAAGGGCGACGTTCACGGGCGGCGGCGGTGGCTTGGACTGGCGGACCGCAGGGGCTCCTGGGTCGACGCTCAGTGGTGGCTCAGCGCGGGCTTCGTGTGTGGCTGCTTGCTGCTTATGGTCGGTGGCTGGTGAGGTAGACTGTGGTGGACGCACTGTTGTCGGTTTCAAATACGTGTGCTCGGGGCGAGCACTCGTAGTCGTATGAATGTCGTTGTGGTCTTTTTTTTTTTTTTTTGGATACTGGCTTTTATGCAGGCGGCCACTCGTGGGCCTTCCCTGCGTCACCGGGCTTCGGTGGGGCCAGAAGGGCCTCTCACCTAGCAAATATAATAATAACTAGGTAGCACAGCTAAGGGCATCCCATAGTGGGATTCGAACCTAGGCTTAGGGCGCTACCGATTACTGAGCAAGTTGGGACTTGTTGTATCTGAGGGATATTATTATTAGGGACATTGTTTTGAGTTAATGGCACCGCGCGGGCGGGCGGGTTCAAAGGACGGGGGGAGTGTTTTATTACTCTACTTCGCGGAGGTACTCGCCGTCGAGTACGGGATGTCTGTGTGAAGTGTTTTTTT